>CM053406.1:100834610-100923262 GCA_028644305.1 Xerus rutilus | reverse complement strand
AAGCACGGCCTCTCGCTCCGGGGACCCAAGCCCGCAGGACCCTGCACACTTCATAAATGTTTTGCACTTTTGGGAGGCGGGAATGAAACGGGGTTCCGAGGGAAAGGCCGGGTTTCTGCGGCTACTAGGGTCCTTCAGGCGCGAGAGCCGGCAGCCCGCTGTCGGGCTGCAGGACTGTCTGCTCCGCTCGGGAGTACCCTCCACCCTCCGCCGAGCCCTAGCCCTTTCCAGGCCTCGGCATCTCCCGGTGTCGGGCGCGGGGCCGCTGCCAGAGCAGCTGGCGGAGCCGCGGGTGGAGAGGGCGCGCTGAGAGCTCATGCCCTGGCCGCGGCCCACAGGTTGCCAACAGGTTTGCCCGCAGGACCCTCTGCCGGAGCTCCCCTAGGCCACCGCCTAGTCTCAGTTCGTCGCTGTCCCCATCCTGCCTCCCCTTGGGACCTCAGGCGCCCCCAAGCGCCCCAGGAGCGCACGCCCTTTGGGCAGCCAAGCCCGGGCCCTGCTCCCGCAGCCGGAGTCCGGCACTCCGGGTCTCCGCTGCCTCGAGCCGGCCCCGGCGAGGCAGCGGCGGGGAGAGCGCTCCTCCCAAACGCCCTCGGGGAGGGGCGTAGGCTGGCAAACCGCGCGGGCAGCCTCCCCGCGTCTCCGATCGCGGTCCCCCACCCGAGTCCTGCTAATCTCACCTGCTCCACCTGTCACCGTTATTTATCTCGGCGTGTGCGCGGGGATTGTGCTAGGGCGGCCTGTGGGAGCGCGGACGACCGCAGCAGCTACAACAAACCGGGAAATTACAACCCTCCTCCCCTCACCTGGCGGAACTGTTGGGGATCTTGATTGCGATGGTGGTTCCCCGACTCTATGCATTTGTCAAAACTCAAACACCCATACGCCAAAAAAAGAGTTAATTCTTCTGCATGTCAATCAAAACATAAATTTTAAAATCTTAATAAACCACTCCTTCCCCAGGCCCATTCCTGCTGGGTCCTTTCTCCCGTGGCCCTCCAGGGCTTACCCCCACTGCTCTGGAGGAAAGAGAAAGTGTGGGGACATGCCTTGGGGCATGAGGAGGGGCGCCATGGGTTGACACCTCAGCTCCCCTCCTGTGGACCTCAGGAAGTCCGAGAACATTTGAAGACTCCCCTCATCTCAGGTACCCGGCTTGTTTGCATCTCCTTCATCCTAGATCAAAGGCTGAATACGGAGAGTCCAAAAGCAAACTTAGTGCTGTCCACCCAGCAAAGGCCAGAACATTGTTAAATGAATTAATGAATGCTTTCCATCATAAGGCAGAAACCACAGACCTAGGTTCCCCTCAATGTAACCATCCTTTCTTCTCTCCACCTCCCATTACCCCAAAGGAAAAAAAATCATTTTCTGCTCCCCAGAGATAGAAAGCCATCATGCGTCTTTCCACCCACCTCTCCCATTCTGTCTGAAAAGGAAGTGGCACCCACCAATTGAGGGTGTGATGAGGAGTGGCTTCATTTATTATCATCTTCCTATTATTAGAAGGTTTCTAGAAATCCCCATCTCCTCAGGGAAGCTCTTAGGGAGTGACTGTGGTGACCTGGCTCTTCTGGCTTTGCCCATTCTCAGTTGAATGGCCCTGCTGATGGTCTCTTAAGTTGCCCTCTCTGAACACATGCTGGCCTGGAGGAGGGCTGGGGAGGGCAGAGAGCAGGGGTCCAAATTCACGGCAGGCTGGGATTGAATGCGTGCTGTAGCTAATCTGCTTGCGAATACTCTGGAGCACAACTACCTGACAGCCTGTTGGTGTGGGCCTATGAATTCAGCCATTTCCTCCCCCAAGTGTGCCCTGCCTGCTGCTGCAGAGAGAGCCCCCGGTGGAACAATGGTGGGCAGCCCCAGAGAAGGGAAAACGCACTAGCATGGAAGCCAGCAGCCCTGTGTTCCTGTCTTGACCTCTCTGGGCCTCAGTGTTCCCCCTTGTATGATAGTTAAGATCTCAGTCTCCTGGAATGGTTGAGGGAGCAGAGGGATAGCCCTAGCTGACGCCACGTGTCAGACACGGTCACGTGTATCCACTGTTTAATCCTCATGACTCACCCAGCTGCTAAGTGGTCAGACTGGGCTTTGACCTCAGTGGCTTGGCTGGGTGACCTTGCTCTTTCCCCACTGTCCTGTGCCCAAGAGATGTGAGGGCCTAGGGACCTAGGAATGTCTTCACAAGCGTTTCCTGTTCTCTTCCCACAGGAGCAATTCTCTGGATCCCAAATGGGGCTGTTAAGAGTAGGGCACAAGAGCTAGACTCTGAGATCTGAGCAGCTCTTGAGGGGGCCTCAAGGCCAGTAGGGGGCTGAGGACACATTTCCCGGAGGCTCAGGGTCAGCAACCAGGGGGCTGCACTTCTGTCCACCTGGCCTGCTCTACCGCCACTTCCCACTGAAGAAGAACCCCATTCTTTTGCCTCAGAGAAAGTCCAGCACCTGGGCGCCAGGAGGTGTCAGGAACTAGCTGCTGGCTGAGGGGTTGAGTGATAGGCCAGGGATTCTGAGCCCCAGACCCTGGCCAAGCAGGGCAGCTACTGGCTTTTGTTATAAAACTGATACCAGAGTGTTCCCTCTCCCGCAGCTTGCTCTCCTCGGGGGTGAGTCAGCCTGGAAGAGGAGAGAGGGAGAGAGAGGAAGTCTTTGCCATGATGCTGTCTGTCGGTGCCTTCCTTGCAAGGGAGATCGTCTCTGAAAATCATACAGGGGCAGGTATTGATTCCATCACAGAGCAAGGCACTTTCTGGTAGGGGGGAGGGCTGCCTGGGGATGAGGAACCAGGAGAGTTATGACCCCACTGAAAGACTAGTTTATTAATTCGGGCTCTAACAAATAGCCAATTAATGGCTCCAGCTGCTAATTAGTAAGCAGTTAACTCCTGTTATAAATCGTGCAGCTTAAGAGTAGCAATAATCCAATCCTGCAATGACACCCTTGAAAGCACCCCCACCACGCCTGTGGATTTCTATCACCTAGAGTCTGTAGACCCCACCATGCACTCCTACCCCATACCCAGGCAGCCCTCTGCAGGGAGAACGCCAGCTTCTGTGGGGCAGGGACTTTGTCCATATTTTCACCATTCATCCACTGAACAACTATTTAATGAGCACCCACTATGTGCTAGGAACTGCTCTAGGTACTGTGAATTCGATGTGAATAAGACAGACAAGATCCCTGCTTCACCAAGGTTATAGTTTAATGAAGAAACAGACAGTAGACTTCATAAGGAAGGAAAGTAGTATTTAGATAATAAGGTGAGTTGAGACTATTAAATCTAGCAAGAGAAGTAGGAACTGCAAAGACTGAAATGTTAGAGAGGACATCTAGAGAAGACCACACTAACATTTGAGTCATTACCTTAAAGAGGTGAGGGATGGAGCCAGGCCAACATCTGGGGCCAACATCTGCAGGGAGAGAAGACAGCAAGTGCAAAGGTCCTGTGGTAGTGAGGACAACATGGCTGCAGCTGAATAGGTAAGGGAAGAGCAGTAGGGGCTGGGATCAAGGAGGTTGAGGGAGCAAGGCATTTGTGCCTTGGGATTATTGCAGCACATTGGCTTTTACTCTGAGTGAGATGGCAGCTATGTGGTCTTGAGCAGAACCAGGGAGGGATCTGACTTGAATTTAGCAGTCACACTATGGCTGCTATATGAACAATAGACTAAAGGGGGAACCACATATCCCAGCACCTGGCACAGCACCTGGCACTCAGTGGGTGCTCAATATATGTTCGTCGTATGAATTGATGAATGAATACTGATGGGGCTAGACTGTAAGGCTGGGAACCCTGCCAGCACTTGCAAGGCTGCCTTAGCTGGTTTCCCTTGTACACTGTTTCTCAGTCATCACCAAAGGCGCTCTAGCCTTTGAACTTTCCAAGGAATTCCATATCTACTGTCTTACTGGGTCACTTGTCCCTGAGAGGAAAGTTAAAACATGTGGCCCCTCCATTTTTTTTTCCTCTCTCTTTTTAAAATTTGTTCTAATTAGTTATACATGACAGTAGAGTGCAACCCCTCTTTATTTTACAGTTGTGAAAACTGAGACAGAGAGACGTTCTCGGACGGGCTGAGCAGCAAGAGACTGAAGAGACCAGCTCTAGAATGACTAGGGGTGGGGTAATGAAAAGACACAGAGAAGTCCCTCCCTTTCTCTGGCCACCACATCATAATTGCGCCCTGCCTCAACCAGGTGACCTTCCTCCCTTGGTGCTCCAAACTCTCATCTCCACAAGGACAGTGTGTGCGGAAACCACTTCTAAGATTGCCTCTAGCACCGGCCTCCAAGGCTCTGTCACCTGCCTGGGAGGCCTGAGATCTGAATGCCACCATTTCCCAAGTTAGGGTCACCTGAGCTGCTCAAGGTCCCTTTGTCCGCACTAATGTTGGAACAAGGCAAGTTTTGTTTAACCTTTTTTGAACTGATAGTTCAGTGGATCAGAAGTAATTTTAACACTGATTTCAAAAAATATATGGTTTTCCCACTCTGAGCAGGTGAAAGGCACCCTGATCTACCAGGTTCTGCTTTGCCCCTGGGTGGGTCTGGGAAGGGGGCAGATGGCCTGGGGAAATCCAATTCTCTTGACTGTTGTTCATCTAGCAAATATTTATTGAGTCGGCCATGATTCCTACGCCATACTGAACACCCTATTGTGCTGGATACATCCAACAAGTAAAGACACAGCTCTGTTCTCAGGGAGCACCAGCCTGCGGGGAGACAGCCCAGCCTGAGCGGGAAGACAGCTAGTAGAGGTTTCTAGGTCCTGGTGTAAAACTGGAGCCAGATCTAGACAGACACCATCAGGGTAAGGAAGTGTTCACTTCAGGATAAGGATGAGAGGATGGAGCCCCAGGAAGGCCCTGGGCTGGCTACCAGGATTCCCAGGTTCTCACTGTAAGACTGTTCCCTACCCTTTAAGCCTGATTGCCACCAGCCTTCCAGGTTTCAGCCCAGCCCAGGGGAAGTAGCCTGATGTTTTATTTGGGTATTTTCTCCTAATGCAAATGTCTCTCTGGGCTCCTGGGAAGGAGGCCTGTTTGAAGGCAAAAGACTGTGAAGCTGGCAGCAGTCAGCACCCACAGGGAAGCTGAGTGGGCTCTCGCAGGAGCCAGGCCCCACCCCAGCAAGAAGCGAGGTCCTTGCCTCCCTCCCTGGCCTCTCCTGGGGAGGCACTTCTGGCCACTGGGAAGGCAGAGCTGGCAGAGATCAGCTGCTCTTTGCAAACCCCCACCTGTACTCCAGCCTCCTGGACGTGACCCCTGCTCCAGGCTCTGAGTCTGCAGCATGGGCTCTGTGTTGGGCTCTGTCCCTGGGAGCTCAAGGGCAGGGTGGGTGTCCCGCTCGTTTTGGAAACAGCAGGCAGTGCCGGGCTAAGCACACAGTTGTCATTTGATGTATGCTCATTAAAATGAACTGAGTGGGTTACACTGACTAACTCAAGCAAAAGTAGGCTTCCGGCAAGACCTCAATGATCAGCATAAGGAGGACCAAATTATCCAGACAATATAGAGATCAGGGACAAACACAAATGATAACTACATGGGGAGAAATGTTTGCATTAGATGCAGGCCATGGGACGATTCAGGGAAGCGAAATGGACAGGCCAGGGCAGCGGCCCTAGGTAAAACCCTGGGCAAACAAGCGCAGGGGGCCGAGACCCCACTGCCGCCTCCTTGCAGGGAGCCACCAGGGACTGGAGATCCGAGTCCTGAGCGTGTGCGGCTCCGGCTCCGGGTCGCAGGGGCTTGTGCTAAACCCACCCTAGCCCAGCCGCCCCAGGGGAAGCGTCGGGTTTTGCTGAGCTGGCCATTCTGCCCTGCGGCTCTGGGAGAAGCAGGATCAAATGTTCCCCAGCTCGAAAGAGCTGGCAGGGCTGGGAAGGAAAAGGGGACAGGGAGGCGAGGTCACAGGGAGGAGGGGTCAGGGCAGGCCCCAGGGCCAGGGCCTGCAGTTGTCCTGGCTCTCTTTCTGTTAACCTCCCCGTCTTCCTTCAAGATCCCCTTTTTGATCCCAGTAAAGGGGACAGGGAGGAAATGTGGAGTGGGTTTGGGGGCGTGCGAGACACACACACACACACACACGAGGCTGCTACGTGGCATAAACTGCAGGGGGCGCCATTCACATAGACTGCGACAGAAATTGCGCCCACCTCCCACTCGCACCCGGAGTGCAATGTGGTGGCCCGGCTGCCGCCCCCTGGGCCGCGACTTGTCCTCAGGACGAGCTGGCGTCGCCGCCTCTGCTCCTTCCTCCCCGCCCCCGGCTCCTATTTGCACCCCTTGTCCCCAAGTCACTCCGTGCCTGGTCCCCACCACCGCAGGATGCTCTCGCGACTGCTGGGAGAGAGGCCCGCGAAAGCCGCGGTCTCGCCCGCCCCCGCCTCCCGCGCGCTCTCCGGGACTAGCCGGGAGCCCTGGGGACTCGCTGCCCTTTTGATTAACTCGTCTCATTATCTGGTTCTCCGCTGTCCTCGGGGACCCTCCACGCCTACTTGCCCCAGGGGAAGCGGGAACCTTCAGGATCCGCGCCTGGCTGGAGAAGCAGAAGGAACCCCCCGGGAATCTGCCCCGTGAGGATGGTCCAGCCCGTTTGTCACTTGCTCTTTTCATCCCCTAACCTAGGCCTTATCTGAAGGAGTGTATGAAATTTTCATAACCATAAAATGCCCAGCCTAAAGACCATTTGCCTTCACAACTACCTTTATCATCTTTGTGTCGGAGATGGGAGGATTCAGGAACAGAGAGGGTTAGTCACTCTCTTCAGGCCACACAGCTAGTAAATGGCAAAGCTGGCATTCAAACCTGAAAATCTGGCTTCGGTCTATAAAGTCTATGCTTTTCACCGCTTAATGCTGCCACTCACACAGGAGGTCCAAAATCTGGCATCCTAGAATGGCACTGGCTAACATATTGCCTCTAGTAGCTATTTAAGTTTAAATAAATTAACTTTAAAATTCAGTTTCTCAGTCTCACTGACCACTTTTCAAGTGCTCAACAGTCCCATGTGGCCAGTGGCTACTGTGTTGGACAGCACAGGTATGGAACACGTCTATCATCCTAGGAGGTTTTTGTTTTTTTTTTTTTTTTGGTACCGAGGATTGACCTCAGGGGCACTCAACCATTGAGCCACATCCCCAGCCCTATTTTGTGTTTTATGTAGAGACAGGGTCTCACTGAGTTGCTTAGCGCCTCGCCATTGCTGAGGCTGGCTTTGAACTCGCGATTCTCCTGTCTCAGCCTCCCAAAGTGCTGGGATTACAGGTGTGAGCCACCGCGCCCGGCTCTAGGAGTTTTTTAACAGCAGTTTTTAGACAGCAGTGGCCTGGAGTCTTAATTTTAATCCTGAGTCTAATGCCTTTTAGCTCAGCAACCAGGGCAAGTCACTTAACTTCTCAGTATTGGGTTCCTCATCCAAAGAAGAGTGCCAACATCACGGTTGTTAGATTAATTCATTCGGTAAAGGAATAAGAAGTGCTTGGCAGGTACTAAACATTCTAAGAATTATTAGTTTTATCATTAGGATTCATAGTCTAGTCCTTCATTTAATGAAGTGGATGGCTAAGGATCAGAGGAACTGAGAAACTGCCTCGAAGCCACACAGCAGATTGAATACTAAAAGCTGGGACTCCTGATTCATGTTACTCCACCACATGGCCCTACGATACCATTACAGTTAAGAAAGAAATTTCCCAGGTGGCCCTCAAAAGGCTACCAGGTGGTGAAATAAAGTTTCATAACCCCATTTTACAGATGAAGAAACGGAGGCAGAGAGAGGGTAAAGGAAGTTCTTCAGGATCCTGATGCATTTGGTACCATTCTTCACCAACTGTGCAAATGAATGTGTGAATGTGTAAGGAAGTGTCTGCAGCTTCTCCTTTGTTTACCATGCAGAGCTCAGGGACCCTGGGTCCTCCATAGATAGAACATAAATTATATAAATAATATTAATATGGCCTCGATTATGTAAAAAGCTGTGTATTGAATAAAGATGTGAAAGATGGATAATACTAATACCATTTTAATGATTATCGTGGGTGATGGAATTAGGGGTGATTTGCATCTCTGTCTATATACTTCTGTTTCTCCCCAATTTTCTACAAGCAGCATGCATTATTTTTACAATCAGAAATAAATGAATGTTATTTTCAAATATTTTTTAAAAAATTAATTTCCTCTGTTGATTTCCCTGCAGCCTTTTGGGCTCACTGGGCTCTTGGAGGCCTGACCTGGGATTTGGCTCCCTCTGCCAGGCCTCTGGCAGGCAGGAGGCCTGCGTGCCCTTCAGCTCAGGCCCCTCTTCTAGAGGCCCTCGGGTCCCTCTGCTCTGGAGTGGGCTTGAATTTACTCTGCAACATCCGCATGCAATAAATGTCATACTGTTTTATTTTTTCAAGTCAAATAAATTCTAATCCCAAGCCTCCAATTGCCACAGTGTGGAAAAATCAGCCTTAGTTATGTTTGGGGGGATTCTCCAGGGTCATAGAAGAATCTAGGGTTCAGGAAAAGAGGCCTCGGCCTCATGGTTGCTGTGATAATTAATTCCGATCACTGTGGCTCCTGCATCCCAGACCAGGCCTGTCAGGCCACACTGCCCTGGACACACTCTGAGAGGTCCCCATAGCAGCCCTCCAATAGCCACAAGTGGCCTGGAGACCCAAGAGCCTCAGGACACGGTGCCCAGTCTCTGCTCACAGCCCCATCTGGCACTGCAGGCCACGGGACACAAACCAAGGCTGAGGGTGGAGTCTCTGGGCCTCCTTAGGCTGGGGAGGCCTTGCCTCCCTCCCATCAGGAGACCTTCTGCCCTGAACCTAGCACCCAACAGGTGGGGCATCCCTGCTGCTTTGACAACACCCAAGGCACCTGGAGACTGGAAAGGCTGGACTCAGACCCTCCCTGACCATGGCTCCTTCCGTGGGGTGGAGGATGGAAGGTCCCCTGTTATTTGCTGGGACATGGGAAAGCACCACACTGCAGCACAGACCCTGGCACCACAGCTCATGCCTGACAATGCAAAGCTTCTCACTGGCCAGGACAGAGGAGCCGCCTGTGGAGGCACAGTGGAGGCCCACCTCCCTCGGCCTGGGAGGGGAGTGACTGGATAAAGCCCAGGATTGCAACCAAGACTGGAAAGTCTCGGCCTAAATTAGGTGCTCAATGAATACTTCTTGTATGCACAAATTCTTTTTTTGTTTTGTTCCCAGGGATTGAGTCCACTGAGTCACATCCCCAGGCTTTTTTATTTTCTATTTAGAGACAGGGTCTCACTGAGTTGCTTAGGGGCTCGCTAAGTTGCTGAGGCTGGCTTTGAACTCGAGATCCTCCTGCCTCAGCCTCCCAATCCATTGGGATTACAGGCGTGTGCTACCACTCCCAGCCCTCACTGACTTTTTTATTTTTTATTTGTTCTAATTAGTCATACATGACAGTAGAACGCATTTTGACACCTTGTACACAAATGGAGCACAAATTCTCCTTCCTCTGGCTGAACGTGGTACAAAGTCACACTGGTGGTGTAATCATACATGTATACAGGGTAATAATGTCAGGGTCATTCCATTGTCCTTCCCATCCCCATGCCCCCTCCCCTCACTCCCCTCTGCCCAATCCAAAGTCCCTTCATTTCTCCCCCTCCCCTCCAATTATGGATCAGCATCTGCTTATTAGAGAAAACATTCGGCCTTTGGTTTTTGGGGATTGGTTTATTTCACTTAGCATGATGTTCTCCAGATCCATCCACTTACCTGCTAAGGCCGTAATTCCTTACCAACTTCTAAATGCCTGCTTCTGCTGGCCTTTGCCTGCTGATGTCATGGACAGAAGGCCAGCGCCACCCAGCCTCAGCTGCTGACGCACAGGGAACTGCATAGCTCAGTCCCCTCCCTCCTCAGGCTGGGAACTGTCCCAGAGTTCCAGTGACCATGGTAACTGATAAACAAGGCAGCCTTCATCAGCTGCCCTCAGATCATTTCCCCACTCTCTTGTGGAGATTCCCTGGGGTCATCGAGTACCACGTGCCCTCAAATCTTTGCCTTGGGGTCTGCTTCTGGGAAAATCCAACCTAAGACTTCGGGTTATGATGGTTGCTGTGAAACCAAAGTTAAAATTAGGCAAGAGGGTGGAGAACGAGGGGTGACGTCCCTTGAGGCAGGATCATCAGGGAAGGCATCTCCGATGAGGTATCATTCAACCAAAGATCTGGGTGAAGTGAGAGGGAATACTGGGAGAGAGGGTGTTCCAAGCAGGAGAAACCACAAGTGCAAAGGCCCTGTGGTGGAAAAACTCCTAATAGGGGAAGTAAAGATCCCTACCTGGTCAGGTTGTGAAGGATTCCTTGAGATAGTCTCTGTGGACCGCAACGCCCTGGACACACGTGAGCTTCTAGGGCTTTTTAAATTCCCTTCCTCGATGTTCTTCAGAGAAGCGCTCAGACTCGCTGCACCTCCCCCTCTGTGCTCACAGCCTCTCTGGCCTGGAGCAGGGCTTGGTTTTTCCAATAACTCATTAGTGCGGCTTTTGTTGTGATTGAAGAAACAAAAGCCCCAACAAGAAAAGCGCATTCAGCGGCATTACAGGTTATTTATGAGCAAATGCAAAGCAGCCCCCCATGGGAACGCCTGCAGGGTGCAGGCCTCCCCCACCCCGAGCCAGCCTCTGCTCCAGCCTCTGGATTCAATTCCCCCAGCCAGCAGCTCTTCGTTCTTCCCTTTATATATGCATTTATATTGAGGGCCTACTGTGTGCTGGTCCACACTCAGGATTCACAGGTGAATCAGCACCGCTCATCCACCTGGCAAGCTGGGGACGTCTCCTCTGGGTTCTGCATGCCGCTGCCACGCAGGGCCCTTCCCCCAGAGCTGGTTGTTGAACTTCCCAACACACCACTGTACAGGGCAGGCCCTGGTGTCTTGACCACACCAAGTAGAATTCCAAGTATTTACAATGTAAAACATACATCATGATTCCCTCCTTGAATCATGGGAACCTGTGAGATGGGGATTAGGTATCTGATCTACAACTGCTGGTGTCAGGATGGCCCTCGCAGAGCCGCAGGGGACGGCTGTACAGCTGTCCTTGGAAGCTAGGAGCACACCAAGAATGGAGACTGCAATGCCACCGGGCCAGAGCCAGACCCGAAGGCTTCACAGAGGAGGGCATCCGGGCTGAGCCTGAAGGACAGGTGGCTGTCGGCTGGAGGGTGTCCTGCAGGGGTGGGCAGTTTGAGCCAAGGTCTAGGGGAGGCTGGCCACGTGTGTTCACTCCACCTTCCTCAAAGTGCTATGGCAGGGAGTTTGCCCACTTACCATGTCCCCAGACACACCCACCAAAGTGAACTGCTTTCTGGAGGAAAACACAGATACCAGAACCGAGGACCCCTCTCCTCCTCCTGCCTCCTTTCCCACCCGCCCCCTCACCACATGCCTTCTCTAGGAACAGCCTGCCCTACAGGCTTCTTCCTATGGAAGAAGCAGCCAAGAGGCCGTCCCCAACCCACCCACATGCCCACCCTCGTCACCAGTAGTGTACCCCATGGAAAAATCCCGCGTCACTACCAGCCAATCATCCTTCCAAGTGCGATTCATTGGCTCTGTTCCACAGCCCAGAGACACACAGGTGCGTGCTTGGCTGACAGATACCAGGATGGACAGTCCCTCCAAAAAAAATATCCAATGCTGCAAACACTCTGATTATCTCCGCTGCTCTGCAGAGGTCAGGACAGAGTTCGTGTGGCAGACAGCCAGGGCTCCACCAAGTGTGCACAGGCACGCACACATAGACCCACGTGTGCACAGGCACGCATGCATGCAGGTTGCATGTCAGGAATGCCCATCAGCTAGGCAGGAGCCCGGGTAGCGTGGAGGAGGTCACAGTCCATTAGCTTCAACAGTGCCTCCTGGGCCTGGCGAATAAGCGCCAGCCCACGGCTGCTCCTTGACTCCTGGCCACCCCTGACCTTGTCCCACTTGTCTGACAAGATGCTGAGCGCCCGCCAGTTCAAGGCTGCTTCCCATCTCCTTTCCCAACCTTCAGGGAGCAGGACTGTGTGCTTCAGCGGTGGAGGGAACCTGTGAGATGGGGATTAGGTATCTGATCTACAGATGAGGAAACTGAGGTTCTGAGTGACTTGCCCAACAGGGAAGCCAGAACCACAACCCTAACCAACGTGTTCTGTTTCAGACGTTTACTCCACAGGGATTTGTTAAGTCCTAGACATTGGACTAACCCCTGGAGATTTCAACATGAGCACAAATAATACTAATGCCCAAGCTTTAGCAGCTATACAGCATTACTTCACAGAACCTTCGCCACAGCCCTTTAAGAAGTACCACGTTTATCCCCACTTGTCAGAGAGGACGCTCAGCATCCTTCCTGGGCTGAGGAAGCTCACTGTGAGCTCTGGGATCTCTGGAGGCTAGCACAAGACCTCCACCCTTCCAGAAAGACTGAAGCAGAAGCTCTTGGGTAGGACATAGTAATACTGGAAATATATTGCTTAAAAGCTCTCCAAGGGTGAGCAGTGGGTGTGCTGGAGCTGGGGCACCAGGGAGGCCCAGGGGGTGCACCGTTGGGCCAAGGGTTTGGGGTCAGCCCTACCAGTGTTCCCTGGGCTTCAGCTCTGGACTCCCACATTCATCCCATTCACCTTCCCCCCCTCCGGTGTGAGCTCATTCACCGCAGGGTCTCTGACCACCCGCCACACTCAGATGACCTCAGCATGGTGTGGCATGGGAACACTGCCTTTAGGTCTGGCTTCCTGGCTGAGTGACCCTGGCGAGTTCCAGCAGCTCTCTGTGCTCCAGTTTCCTGGTCTGTAAAACAAGGCTAACAACAGTGAAATGAATAGCCAGTTCTTTCGGCAGGCCCACCTTGCGAGAGGTCCTACGCTAAGCCCATCGTGTGTATTAACTCATTTAATCTTCCCTGCGTCCCTATGAAGTCAGCCCTTGCTCCTGCGTGCTTTAGCGATCAGTAGCCATCGTTACCGCACCGCTGCTCCTCTCTGCTTAAAACACAGCCCACTCTTCCTCCTGCGTCTCCTATCTCCCTGAATGCTCACCATTCCACCACCCAGCAGCCTCCTGGGACCCAGCCCTGAGCCCTTCCTTTCCTCTTAATATGCGCATTCAAGTCCTGCAGCTTCTACCTCCTCGCCTCTCCCCATCCGGTTGGTTCTTCTTCCCTTCAGCTACAGTGTCCCCCCATCTCTCACCTGGATTACGTGTCCTCCTTCCAGCCCACATACTCTGCAGATGTGCCCCTGCTCTGCCAGAGATTTCCAAGTAGCGGATTCGCTGAAAATCCCTCTGTGGTTCTGTAGACTCCAGGATCAAGTTCAGACTCTTCGGCTCAGCACACGATGCTTGGCTCTCCGTGCTCTCGGGATCCAGACCCTGCCTTTCTACCTGTCCTCCCCACTCACACATGGCAGTGTGACCAGTCATGCCCGCTCACTCCTTTGGCCCTTGCACATGCGGTTCCCACAGTCTGCAGTGCCCTGCCCATCCCCCTCTGTCCAACACATTCCCAATCCCCAGTGACCCAGTGCAGGTGACATCTCTTCCCAGAAGTCTTCCTGGATCTCCACTAAGTGTTCCTCATCCATGCTCCTAGAGGTACACCCTTCACTCATGGAAATTATAACGACACTATCCTTGTGTTCTCCCACCAAGCACAGATGTCACCTGGAGGCAGTTAAGCGCAGTCTCTCTGCAGTCAGATGGCTGCAGATTCCAGCTCCACCATTAATAGCTGTGTATCTTGGTCAAGTTACTTAACTTCGCTGAGTCTCAGTTTCCTTATCTCCAGTTTGAGACTAATGATAATAATACCAGCCAGGCACAGTGGTGCAAGCCTGTAATCCCAGCACTTAGGGAGGCTGAGACAGGAGAATCGCGAGTTCAAAGCCAGCCTCAGCAACGGCAAGGCGCTAAGCAACTCAGTGAGACCCTGTCTCTACATAAAACACAAAATAGGGCTGGGGATGTGGCTCAGTGGTCGAGTGCCCCTGAGTTCAATCTCCAGTACCAAAATAATAATAATAATAATAATACCACATTAAGTAGTTAAACACCGTGTCTGGCGTAATCCAAGTATTCAATAAGTGTTAGCAATTATTATCTTATGAGAGGCTATCTTACTCATCTTTGTATCACTGTTGCCCATAACAGGACCGATAAGGTGGCAAATAATTAATGTCTGCTGAACCGAATCAACATGAAATAACAGGGAACCAGTTTTGTTTGAATCAGAATTTCCAAGTTGCAAGCAACAGAAGCCACTCTGACTGCTTTAGGAAGAAGGGGAGTTTACAAAGGAAATTAGGTGCTCACAGAAGACAAGAAATGGTGCACGCAGCCAGAAATGGTGTCCAAATGACAACCTGGTCATGCTGTAGTAGACATCTCTCTACACCCCAGACTAAGCACAGCCCCTCGTGTGACACTGGGCACCGAACATGAGAGATGGTCCCTGACCTTTGCAGGACCCAGGGCAAGAGTACAAATGAAAGCCAAAATATTTAAAAGTCACAGAGTTGACAATCTATGAAACGAAATGTATTCAAAGCTCTTTCAGTTACGATGCCAAAATAAGTTTAGTATAAAACAAAACGTTTATTATACTCCTAGAGAATCTTCTGGAACTAGGATCTCATTATAGATGCACTGTTAATGCTTTAATTAATAGAACCATTCTGTGGATCAAGAAGCCAGGTCCTGAATGCTGGTCTCTGCCCATGATGTCGGAGGCCTCCGTTGGGAGCTTGGGAAGCTGGGGATTTGGACCACCTGGTTTACTCACTGGCATTTGGCTGGAGGCCTCAGTTCCTCTCTTCCTGTCCTCTCCATGTGTCTCCTCACAGCATGGCGGGTGGACATTTCCTAAGAAAGTGACCATATTGCCCTCCATGACCCAGCACCCCCAAGCCACGTGCTGCTGCCTCGCCCACCTGCTATACATCAGAAGCGGTGACAAAGTCCTGCCCAGCTCCGGGGAGGGGAGGTAGGCTCTGCCTCTCGGTGGGGAATAGCAAAGGTCTGAAAGAGCCAGTGAGACGAGATGCACCGCTGCCAGCCATTTTGGAAAATACTGTCTCCCACAGACTCTCCTACCTTGACAAGTGTACCTTGATGCCAACCAGGAAGGTCAGGTTCAGAGCTGGAATCCTCAACTCCTCAAAACTGTGCTGTAACACGTGGTGCAAGGAGTGGACCTCTGGCCCCGTCCCCTCCCCTTCTAACTCACCCCAGCCCCATCCTGCACTGCTGGGGGTGGGCGCTCCTGCCCACAGCCCAAGCCCCATCCACTCGCCCACAAATGCTCAGCCCTTGGCTGCTCTAGTATCCACGACAATAGCATGATCTACCCTCAGAAGAAACAGGAAAGAGCCCTATACAGGCCTTGAAAGAGGGCCTGGGCCATTGGAACAGGGAATTTGGTCCTGGTAGTTGCATGAGGGTGTAGAAGTGGAGTGTGGCTCTGGGTAGGCATGTCCTTGGACATGCAGATTCCTGGCTCTGCTGGGAGTTGCTGGCTGACAAAGGACCAGAGAAAGGCACTCTGAAACACAGATCCCAAAGCAGGGACCCTCTCACCCAGGTCTAAGGGGCAGGACTTCTTGAGGCTGCCGCACAGCCTGGGCGAGTGATATATATGCTCTAGCTACATTCACCAAATGGATGCCAGGCTTCTGCAGAGATTTTTCTGGTACATCTGTTTAGTGCAACCTAAGTTACATACCTGGTGTAAAGAAGGAGCCTCGGAAAGTGGACTTCTTAAAGCCAGACACATGAAACACAGAGGTCCCAAATAAAGGAAGGTGGTTTCAAAGCCCTGGGCAGGCCAGGCAGGGTGGTGCACGCCTATAATCCCAGCAGCTTAGGAGGCTGAGGCATGAAGATTGCAAGTTCAAAGCCAGCCTCAGCAAAAGTGAGACACTGAGAAACTCAGTGAGACTCTGCCTCTAAATAAAATACAAAATAGGGCTCAGTGGTCGAGTGCCTTTGAGTTCAATCCTTGGTACAGAAAAAGAAAGGAAAAAAAAAAAAAAGCAGCCTTGGGCAGCCAAGAGAATGAAAAAATGTCCACTACAGTCCACATGGATCCATCCCCCTTCTTCCATTCTTAAACTCGCCTCTCAAGATGAGCACCGCCAAAAGCTGCTCCTACCTCACATTCTGTAATTATTCCTCCCAATGAAAACTTGCTCCTCCTTTTCCCCAAAGGAAAGCAATCCAAATTCATGCCAGTAATTACACCAGGATAACTGGGGAAGTTCATTCTCAGTCTAATTCCAGCATGATCCCACCTCATATTCTCTAATCTATGCAATCAATTGCAAATAGAATCACCAAAAACATCCCTGTATAAAATTAACAGGCAATGGGGCCGGGAGAAGAAAGGAAATTTTGTTCAAATAGATAAAGAGATCCAGAGCAGAGCAAAGAGTGCGACAGGGTGGAGAGTGGAGTTGTTGTTTCTGTAACTAATCACAGGGCTGTAGGTGGTATCTGTCATTTCATCCTATGTCCCATTTATCTCTGTAAGCACCTCAGTTAGTTGGAGTTCTTTATCTGGTGGGTCATTTTAACCTTTCTTCTGTGGAAGGCTGAGCCTTGGATGCTGTCGCCTGTTTGGTCTCTCTGGTCTTCTGTTAACTTTTTTTTTTTTTTTTGGTACCAGAGATTGAACTCAGGGGCACTCGACCACTGAGCCACATCCCAGCCCTATTTTGTGTTTTATGTAGAGACAGGGTCTCACTGAGTTGCTTAGCGCCTCGCCATTGCTGAGGCTGGCTTTGAACTCGCGATTCTCCTGTCTCAGCCTCCCAAAGTGCTGGGATTACAGGCTTGAGCCACTGCGCCCAGCTACCACTGGACCTAGAAGTACTAGGAAGTGACCTGTACACTTTCCCCATTGTTTCCTGTTGATAATTAGGGTCAATTGCCCGAGGCAATGCTATAATCCCCCACTCCCCACCCCGCCCTTTTTTCCATACCAGGAATTGAACCCAGAGGGTGCTTCACTACTGAGCCACATTCCCAGCCATTTTTTCATTTATTTTATTTTATTTTATTTCTTTGTTTTGAGACAGGGTCTTGCTAAATTTCTTAGGGCCTCACTAAGTTGTTGAGGCTGATTTTGAATTTGCAATCCTCCTGCCTCAGCTTCCTGAGCCACTGGGATTACAGGCCTGTACAACCTCACTCGGTTATAATTCCCCTTTTTGCATGAGAAACCTGTCTGGTGGAAGTTTAAAGTGTTCTGCTAGAGAAGTGGGGACTCTAAGGACCAGTGGGTTTCTTGGCTTATATGATGCAAAAGAATTTCAGTATGTACCTGTTAGAGACAAAGAGGCTTATTTAGAAAAGTAGATACACACTCAAGGGAGATTGCAGTCCTTCTCCGGCATGTGAGACAGTTTGGGGGTTCCTGATGCCTCTTTTTAAAGGAAACTTGGTGGATGGTGGGTTTGGAAAGGTGTATAGGAATGACATTGGTCCGGTGATCTCAGGATGGTTTCTAGTGGTCTGATCCCTTTCTCAGGATCCTCAGGCTGACGTGGTCTTCATTATGTGATCAGTAAGTAGCACTGGAAAGTTCCCTAAATTATAGGCTTCTCAAAATATTGTATATCTATTTAATCTACTTATTAGAGGGTTAATTGGCAACGCACAGGTAGAGTTGCACATTTTCCAGGAATTTGGAAGCAACAGGCCTGGACAAATATGCAGAACTTCTGGATTAAAATCTTATTTCCTTGTCCTTCCCTTATGTCTCCTTTCTACCAAGATCTTATTCCTTCTATTCGACCTCGGAAACATTATTGGTGGTAGCTTTCCCACCCTAGAAGAATCAGCAAAGCCTGGAGTCACGTGGCTAGGAAGTAGAAGATTTGCAGGAGGGTCTTTAGGTAAAGAGTGGGAGAGGTGTGGCCTGGAGCCTTGAACTTGGGTTTTCCCAGTGCAGTAAAACCAAGATGAAGGACCAGGTGCTCCAGAGATCACCAAGAGGCTCCAAGACAAGGGAGCTAAGAGCAGGTCTGTGTGAGCGACATCTTGCAAAAGCCCAGATGGGAAGTGAGGAATGGCAAGAGCCAGTGAATTTGGGTGGCCTTTCTACCTGAGTCCAGTAGTCTCTCTGATGACCTTCCCAACCCCAGGCAACAGCATCCCATCCTGTCCAGAGGCAGGCATGCCGAGAGTTCCTTGTCCTTGAAGGAAACTCCACGTCCTTGAAGCCAAGCTAGAGACCCAGCACCACCATGCCGCAAGACCTTCCCAGGATTTCTCAAGAAATATCTTTTCTCAAATCTAAAATCTCAAGACATCAGGAAAAAAGGGGGGAAAGTATTATAATCCTCCTGTGAGAATTAAAGCTTCCTAATCAACACAGAAATGTATGTTACTGACTTGAAGGAATCTTCGGATGTCAAGTTGAAAACAAGACCCAGAAACCCTGATATGTACAGCTGAAGGTTAACATCAACATTTCTGGAAGCTGGAGCAGGAGCTCACAGGCAAGAATATCACCATCTAATCAGTCAGTCTTACTTATAAGTTGTCATTATATCAATGTATGCTTGTGGCTTTGTCTGCTGCTGATGGTGAGTCAATCTTATAAATAAAATAAATATTAATAAGTTTATATGCATAGTCTACTTTAGGTGGGCAATATTTCAAGCAATAAGTTTTGGAAGCAAAATAAGCCCTTAAATTGGCAATTTTTGTATGCACGGTACTGTTAACCTTGCTAGGAAATTTGAATGTTACATTCTTCAAATACTATCCAGTCACGGTTAATGGCATGGTCCCGTGTTTGAATATTCACCATGGAAGAAATGCAAAAAGAAGAAGATAGGAATGTAGTGGAATTCTCAGACATAAAATCAGAAACTGATTCAAAATCTGAATGAGCAATGGCAGTATCAATTTCAGCGGCAAAAAGAAAATCAGGGCAAGCAGACAGTACTTCCATTGTTTTTTAAAAAAGAGCTTATAGAAGCAACACCTGTCCTCATTCCCAAATTAAAGATGCCTTTGGACACGTGCTTGAAAATTCAAGTAATGTCAGCCCTAAGAATTTTTCTTCCTGTGTCTGGAATATTTGTTGCAAAACAAAGATGAAGTCTGTCAGGTAAATTAATGAATGCTTTGTGTGTTTTTAAATGTTCATTTTGCTGGGCCTGGTGGTGCAGGCCTGTAATCCCAGCTACTCTGGAAGCTATAGCAGGAGGATCACAAGTTTGAGGCCAGTATGGACAACCTAGCAAGACCCTGTCTCAAAATAAAATGAAAAGGGTTAGGGATGTAGCTCAGTGGTAAAGAACCCCTGGGTTCAATTTTCAGCATTGAAAAAAAAATTGTTTTAAGAATAAAAATTGTTGGGGCTGGGGTCGTGACTCAGTGGTAGAGCGCTTGCCTTGCATGCGTGAGGCACTAGGTTCAATCCTCAGCACCACATACAAAATACATACATAAATAAAATAAACGTTGTTTAAAAAAAAAAGAATAAAAATTGTTAACTTTAAATATTTCTGGGCTGGGGTTGTAGCTCAGTGGAAGAGTGCTTGCCTAGCATGTGTGAAGCACTAGGTTCAATTCTCAGCACCACATATAAATAAATAAATAAATAAATAAATAAATGTCCATCAACAGCTAAAAATATTTGTAAAAATACATTAAACATTTGTGTTAGCTTTCAATTTTTAAATGAATCTTTAGCATTGGTGTTCCTTTATTTTGATATTTTTGCTTATCTAATGTCTACTTCAGGTAGACATTTATAATGTATAGATTAACATTTATCATTTAATGTTATTAAATTATATAATATTACTGAAATATTTTCATAGTAGCAATAATCCTTGCAATTATATCTTTTTTAAACAAAAGACCAAATGCTTTTTAAACTTTTGACATAACTGTATCACAGAAAAACGATTCACTGTTTATTTTTTATAGTCATTCGTTATTACTTAACACATGTAAGATAGGATTTTAGAAAATACAGAATAATTTATGATTTCAGATATTTTCAATATTTCTCGAGAATTCCAGTTTCTCCTTCCCAAAGCCCCCAAATTAGCATCTGTCAGGATTTTGGAAATTGTGCAGGCCAGTGGCCTTGATCTGGTTGGAACCACAGGATTTAGCCAGCAACAAGGACACGGGGATGAGATGGAAAGGGCGGTTGTGCCCATGCCAGCCCCAGCCACCCCTTACCCTAAAGTGACCTCGCACCCGCACCCTGGCACCCTTGCCAAACATGGAACGATCGGAATTCCAGGATTCTGCCCCCCTCTTCCCTGGTCCCTGGGAGGAGAGAAGAATAGCATTTACCTTCTCCTAATTTAGTCCTCTTCAAATGCCAGCAGGGAAGGGAGGGGACTCTGTTCCTCTCAGCTGTGCACCAGCTTCCCAGAAGGTTCCCTCACTCTACAACTCCCTATCTGCTCATGTGGGATGGGGAGGGGTGCATGTGGGGAAGTTGTCTGGGATCCCTGTGCCATCGGGGTGGTTCAGGGTCTAGTGAAGCTGCCCGTGTTGGGGTGAAGGACTCCTGTTTGGGGCACCTCTTCTTTGGGCTTCCTGGAACCCAGGTAATGCAAACAAGGTGAGAATTCCCATAATGCAGAGTCCAAGGTAGGGGACATGGGGCTGCCCGGTTCTTGACCTTGGGGAGAGGAGGCAGCTCCTTTATCTCCCACTGCCTAGTAAAGGACCTCAGAACTCCGTGGTTTAGGGCTGCGGTGTGGCTCAGGGGTAGAGCGCTTGCCTAGCATGTGTGAGGCACTAGGTTCGATTCTACAGCACTGCATATAAACAAATGAATAAATAAATAAATAAAATGTCCATCAACAACTAAAAAAAAATCCATGGTTTAAAACAACACGTATCTTATTGGGTCATAATTCTGCAGGTCAGAAATTCAGACAGGTCACAGCGGGGACAGCTCATCTGTGATCCACTGGATGTCTCCCGGGTTGGAATGTCCTTGGCTTCTTCAGGGCCAGGTTGGGCAACCCAGCTGGGGGTGGGGGGTTTCCAAAGACTAGGGGTGGGCTGCAGTGGCTTGACTGGGTCACACATCTGGGTTCTCCTCCACGTAGTCTCAGGCCATCCCCTCTCCGTGGGGTGCTCTATGCAGTGGTCTTGAGTGAAGGGGAGTAAAGCCCATTAGCTGGTGGTTCAGGGTCCACCAGAGTTCTAAAGTGGAAGCTGCTAGATGGTGGTGGGCTGGGACTTGGCTCTATAGGAAAAAGAAAAGAGGGAGGGAGGGATTGAGAGAGAGAGAGAGAGAGAGAGAGGAGAGGCAAGCCCTGCTTTGTAATATTTGCTAATTTCTGTGGTGTGAATTCTTCCTCCAAGATTAATTCCAAGCTACCAACTTGATGTCAATCAGCTCAAAAAAATTCATTAAGATCCGACAGTCAGGGCTGGGGTTGTAGCTCAGTGGCAGAGCGCTTGCCTAGCACTGGGTTCGATTCTCAGCACCACATATAAGTAAATAAAATAAAGGCTCATTGACAACTAAAAAAATATTTAAAAAAAAAAAAGATCCAACAGTCAGCCCTTGCAGGTGGTGCCAGTGCTCTAGCCCAGCGGCTGCCAGGCTCCCCGAGGCCCAGGCCAGGACCGTATGTCACCTCTACCACATCCATTGGTCAAGGTGGGGCCCAAGGCCAGACCAGAGTCACCGAGAAGGGAGTACTCAGAGGTGTGAAGAGTAGAAGGTATGCTTCATTAGAGGCCACCAAGAAAGAGATTACCAGGAACAGTAACACTAATCACAGGTACAGTGACATTGTGCCAACCAGGCACTTTGCAAATATTACCCCTTCTCGGCCGGATGAAGTCAGTGTTATCAAATCCAGGGTCAGGCACGGCTACTGGGCATGTGTCAGCCTTCGATCCCATTTGCCTCCAGTAGCCCAGTGTCTTCCCCTCCAGGAGTGGAGGGGCACCCTCGTTATCAGGTGGTGTTAGGGAACTCTAGGGCATGAGGGAGCACAGGAAATCAATTCTTATTAAAGGACAGCTGCTCCAACCTGGGCTTGTGGTGTGGAATGACAGAATGAACACATGGACCAAGCTTTAGGCGAGTAAGAACTGGACTCACCCAGATCTTGAAAGATTAATGGCACTCACAATACTTAACATTGAGTGAGCACTTACTATGTGCAAGATACTGATAAGAATTTATATATGTGATCCCATTCAATCTGTACAACCCTGTGTGGGAGACTCTGCTATCATTCCTGTTTTATCCACAAGGAAACAGGCACAGAGAAGTTACCTGACTCACGCAGGGTCACACAGCCAGAAAGTGGCAGAGCCAACATTTGAACTCAAATCTATCTGGAGCTGAAGTTTAGGCTTCTTATTAGTGCATACCTCTAGAACTAGAAGTTGTTCTAGGGCAGACCCAACCCTGGGTCTAAGGATGGAACTGCACTGAACACATTATAAACCCCTGTGTTTTATTTTATGCATTTGAAATATATTGAGAAGAGAGTCCAGAGGTCTTTGACCAGACTGCCAAAGGTCCATGGCCTAAAATAGGTTAAGAATTATGTTCAGCCAGGTGTGGTGGCACGTGCCTGTAATCCCAGTGCGTTGGAAGGCTGAGGCAGAAGGATCATGAGTTCAAAGCCAGTCTCAGCAACTTAGTGAGGCCCTAAGCAACTCAGTGAGACCCTGTCTTTAAATAAAATATAAAAAAGGGCTGAGGATATGGCTCAGTGGTTAAGCCCCTCTGGGTTCAATCCCTGGTACCAAAAAGAAAAAAAGAATCATGTTCAAAGGCAAAGAATAAGCAGTATTCTGCTCGCATGTGCTACCCAGAGAGGTGGTATTGGCTGAGGGAAGACCCAGGACCTGATTCAGTGAGCTGCCAGGTGACAGATGGGATGTGGGTGTCTACTCATTATCACAGAGGCTGGTCCTGTCACCCTAGTGTTCCATGTCCACTACAGTGACCACAAAGCTGCCCTTGACCAAGGAGCTTGACCTGCTGGTGCTGGTCGGCAAACAAGAAGGATCTACCAGCCCGTCTACCCTTCATCCCTTGGGCTGCAGCCCCAGGCCTTGCACCAGCTCACCGCCCCCCTTCCCTGCCACGTGTGGGCAGGCCGGGCATCGCCAGGAGCCAGGTGCCTGCTGCACCGAGAGGCAATTTATGAACCATGGGTATTTTGTCTGTTTACTTGAAAGCACAAAAATTTGTCACTTGTGTGGGTAATTTGCTGCTAATTACGAGCTTACAATCTGCAGATAGAAAAATCAGGGCCAACGTGCGCTTCTTGAGGAAGAGGAAAATTACCCCAAGTACTGTGTAATTATACACTTAGCGGGCGCGGCGTTACCAGCCCTCACCCTTCCCAAGGCTGGCTGACGGTGCTGGGTGAGTTTGCACACACGCCCCCGAGGTTCTTCCCCGGGAAGGGAGGGCCTGCCTGCTGCTACGACCAGCAGGTAAAGGAGGTAAGAGGAAGGCCTAGGTGGCCTCTCTCTGGGAGACCCAGCCTCTGCCCTCATGTCTCCCAGGTCTGAGGGACAAGGTAGAGGCCAACACCTCAAGAAGACCCCAGTCTCATGGAGAGGACACAATGCCTGCCCTCAGCGGCCTCACTCTGACTGGGGGAACAGACACCTGTCTTCCAGGACCCACTGATCTGATGGAGCAGATGTCAGATCATGCCACAGGCTTGGAGACTCCCAGCCTGCGGGAGAAGGCACAGCCCCTGCCCTTGAGGGCTCCCAAGTTTGATGGAGAGGGCGCTCTCTGATGGAGGAGGCGCAGGTCCTGGTCTTGGAAGTCCCCAACTGAATGGGGGAAGACACAGCTCTTGTCTACAGGGACTCCAATACGGATGGAGGAGACACACTTCCTGCCCTAAGAAGCCTTTGGTCTGATGAGGATGACAAGCCCCTCCTGAGAACCCTTCTCTGGTACTCTGACTAGACACAGCCCCTGACTTCTGGGTTTGTCTGAGTTCCTGTCCATCTGCCTCTAAGTAAAGCAAACGCCTGGATGGAGAGACTCAGGGCTGGTATGTCCATCACTCCACCCTGCCCACACTGAAGGAGTGTCCCCAAAGCCTCCCTGCTGTGGTCTGGATCTGGTTTGTCCCCCAGAGGCCCAGTTACAGGCTTATCTTCAGCTTGGCACTGTCAGAAGGTGGTTGCCTAGTGAGAGGTCTCAGCTGGCTGGGGGCCAGCCCGTGGAGGCATTGGTGGGATCTGTCACCTTCTTCTCTTCCCCTGTTTCCTAGCTGCTGTGGAGTGACCAGCTTCCTCTGCCGTGTGCGTCTCCTTGAGATGCTGCCTTACAACAGGCCCCAAAGCACTGGGGCTTACCAGCCACTGAACTATAACCCAACCTTTAAAATTTTTTTAATTTTGAGACAGGATCTTGCTAACTTGCCCTGGATGGACTCAAACTTGCAATCTTCCTATGTCAGTCTCCAGAGTTACTAGAATTACAGGTATGTGCCACCAGGCCCAAATCATCTTTCCTCTTTTTAAGTTGATTGACGTCAGGTATTTTGTTATAGTTACAGAAAGCTGGCTAACATACTCCCTATAGACACAACATCCTCTCCCCCAAGACCCTCATAACCATTCAGATTCCCTTTAACTATCCCCAGACAGCAGGATATGGTAGATGATCCTAGGAAATACCCCCTCTTCTCCTCTTCCTGATCCCCTTTATTTGCTGGCTTAAATCATTCATGATGTGCAATAAAGGCCTCCATCCCCCCTCCAATCCCCCTGCAGAAAATATTATTTAACAGAAAGGTGACAGTTATGTAATTTAGTCTCAGTCTTCATTATTGATGAATATGACCATGAAATATTTAGGCTCCTCTGTGTTCTGCTGCTCAGGGTCTGCCAGTAACAGCATCACATTCCAGTCCATGGAAGCTGCGTTCTACAGGAATGCTCAGCTTCACCTGCCTGTGGTCACACCCCATCTCTCCACACAAAGCCTCTCACCCCCCGACTCAGAGCTCCACTCAGCACTGACCATAAAGGTCTTTTCGCCCCCTGGGAATCTCCCCAAAGCAAAGTGGACAGAGTCCATGAAAAAGCCTGTGAATTCAAGACAGACTGAAATAGGAGGAAAGGAGAGAAGAAAGCATTGTGTCCTGGGTATCTGTTAACTTACTTTAATTCTCCACCAACCTCTTGAGGTGGATATTATTAG
Source organism: Xerus rutilus (assembly GCA_028644305.1). Taxonomy (NCBI): domain Eukaryota; kingdom Metazoa; phylum Chordata; class Mammalia; order Rodentia; family Sciuridae; genus Xerus; species Xerus rutilus. Next base: position 100,898,049 of record CM053406.1, on the reverse strand, counting down.
TATCTATTTGCATTTGAGAAAATGGAGGCTCAGAGAGGTTAAGATACTTTTCCAAGGTCACCTAGCCAGCCTGTTGTGGAGCAGAAATGGATCATAGATCTAGCTTGCATGCTTCTGTTCTTTCCACTCCACATGGTAGGAACAGATTCTGCCAGAAACTTGGCTTAGTTAACAAAACACATGCATTCAGTGATTCCTGGTCCAGTGTTCTTTCTGTTTGGACTCAGTCCATACCTGGGAATTCTGGGTGCAATGGGGAGAAGAAAGACCGAACAGGGTTCCGTCCTCAAAGGATTTCCAGTCAGATGGGAGACAGCATCCTTGCGGAGTTCATACTACGAGCAGGAAACCACAGTCAACTCTGCTGGCCAAGCAGGGATAAGGCTGCAACGGGGAAACTGAGGCCCCAGCATCGTTCTCCTGCGTTGGAAGCTGGAGGAGAGGATATTGAGCCTTTTAACAGGGCACTCTGCCCCAGCCTGCTCTGTTACCCTCTGGAAAATTTGCAGACAAGACCTTCTTCCTTCTGTGTCTGCAGACTGACGATCTGTCTGTCTGTCTGTCCTCGACTGTGAATGATGGATGAGCAAGGCTGATGTGATGTTAAAATATGCATCAGGCTAATTGCATGCTAATTGAACAGACGAGGCCATTACAGCTGCTCAGGGGCCCATCTGTGCTCTGGTGTATCCAGGGTGCTGACAGAGCTGGGGGCCTCAAGACGCGAGGACACAGACTGGCAGGGGGATGGACAAGGTGACTCCTCAGAGGGAGCTGAGGGTGTCAGATAAGGAGGGCTGGTGTGAGGAGAGATCGTAGCCGTTTCAGCACAAGAAGAGCTCTCTTACCTTGAATAGCAGCTGGTAAGTGACAGGAGTAAGTTCACCATGGCTGGAGTTAAGCAAGCAGGCAACGATCATTTTGGAGCAACAGGGGTGGATACCTTTGGAGATGGCTTCCATTTCCAAGATTCTAGGTTCCTGGGACGTAGGTCACTCCCTCCCCTGCCAAGCCGAGGCCCCTTTCCCTGGCGGAGGGTGAGGGAGGGGGTGCCCTCACTGGGGCAGGGAGGAGGCTGGAGGTCTGATCTAGGTGTCCTCCAAACCAGGACACCTAGTATGTGCTCTGGGGACCAAGATCCCCCAGCCTCTTCTCAGCCCCCTTCCCGTCCCTGCAGGAGAGAGTTTTCTGCCAGGGTCTGGGGACAGGCTCATTTCACCGTCTGGTGCCTCGTGTGTAAATATTTCATATCCCCATTGAATATTTTGGGATGATTATGAATTCTTGATGTGAGAAGAGCCTTGGTATGAGGGGCCGCGGCCACCTCCAGGAGGGAGGCGTGGGAGGTCCGTCCTTCACACCGGCACTCCCCAGCCACCACCGGCAGGCCTGCTGCATGCCAGCACACAGCTACACGTCACCCACCTCCATGCCACCAACGCAGCACTACACACCACCCACAGGCCACCCATGCCAGTCATGGGACATCCCCATGCCAACCGCACACCACACACGCTAGGTGTTTTCTCTCTGATCCTGGAAATCATTGCCATTTTCACCATCTCACCCACCCACCCAGCGTGTGACGGCTCCCAGAGGACATTCATGGTCAGTATCTTATGTGAGGTCACAAAGACAGAGATCACGACTTCGCATTTACCGAAGCACAGAGAGGGGAAACCACAACTCCAGGGCCACACAGCCAAAAGTATTCCTAGTCAGCAAAAAGCTTTGCTCACACACATACACACACACACACACACACACTCACTCACAAACTTTTTCATTTGGTAATTAAAAAGTCCAACCCATTAAAGAGAAAGAGAAAGGGTAGGGGTGGAGGGGCAGGGGTGCAGGGAAGACAAGCCTGGCCCCGTGCTGATAACCATGGAAGCTGAGCGACGGTACACAGGAGCCCATGACAGTATTCTCTTTACCTGGAGATGTGTTTGACATTTTCCACAATAAAACTTGTCTGTGTTGTAAGTCAAGTCTGTGTATTGCCCAAGCGCCACCTTCCTACTAATTCAAAGGTCTCCCTGACTGCGCATCCCTGGTGGGGCCCAGCTCCGGCCAGGCTCTGCGTTGGGAAGGCTTCTCTTGCTCACCTAGTGGTGCTCCCTTCCCCTCCCCCACTCGTCAGGCCACTGCTGCCCTCCAGGTCTGGGGTGCAGGAGGTGGGGAGCATTGCCTGGACTCCAGCCACGTTCTCCTCGGGCTCCTTGGTCCTCTCACTGGGTAGGGCGCCATGGTGTGCTTCTTGGGTTCTTTGGAGACACCCCTGCCCAGCCCACTGATGAACTTTCTCACTTTTCTTTGTCCCTGATATAGGCGTGGCACAATTCTGGTGTCATTTCATCTGCCCTCAATCTCTGGGCATTTGCTGGTTCAATCCTTTTGGAAGGAGTTCAAGCCAACCCCAGCCCATCCCACTGGCTCAGGGAAATTCTCCCAAGACAGAGCCTTTCCTGGAGGCTCTATGAGAAATTCTGAGGGTCCTCTGACCCTAAAAATGCTGACATATCTGCCATCAAAGCCAAGGTGGATGAGGTGGCACACCCCTGTAATCCTGGCAACTTGGGAGGCTGAGGCAGGAGGATCACAAGTTCGAGGCCAACCTCAGCAACTTAGTGAGGCCCTAAGCAACTTAGGGAGACCCATTCTCAAAATAAAAAATACAAAGGGGTGGTGATGTGGCTCAGTGGTTAAGTACTGCGGAATTCAATCCCTGGTTCCAAAAAATTTTAAATAAATAAATAAAGCAGGTAGCTAAGTGCAGCCCCTGACCCTTGAGGTTTCCCAGGGTCAAGTCCCAAACCTGGCCACCAGATCTCACCCACTGCACATGAGAAGATGAGACTCAGTGCACCAATAGCACTCTCTCTAACCTCCGCTTATCTAGCCTCCCAAGCTCTCTTGTGGCCTACAGGTGAACCACTGGCAGCTAGTCCCAGCCCAGCTGGGACTTCGTAAGTCCTGCTGGGTGGCCTCTACTCTCACTTTGGATGTGGACCAGTAGGCACCTGTTGACGTTGGGCACCTGAGACAGAAATAATGCCATTTAGCTTCCTGTTACCCCATGATCACTGAGCAGAAAGTGGTTAGGGCCACTGGAGAGAGGCAGAGGGCATGCTCTGGAGATGGAAGGAGGAGATGGTACCTCCAGCTTGAGGGCAGGAAGCTTGAGGCTTCCTCCTGGAGGCTACACTGTGTGGATGGTGTGCTGATGGGAAGGAGGAGGAGGAGGAGCCAAGGCGCTGAGGTGGGGCAGGCATCCACTCAGGGTGCAGCTTTGTGGTCTCCTACGCTCTGCACCCACAGAGCAAGGGGTCACGGGACAAGTGGGTGCCTCTGGGTCTGACCACCGAGGGCCTGGAGTGTGGAGGGAAGGAGTGAGGGCTTTGCCAAAGGACTCCTTTGCTCTGTTGCGAGTGGGTTCCTTAAAGCACAGCCTGAGGCAGGTGCTGGAGCTGTGATTACTGAGGAAGAACTCCCAGGAGGAAGGGAGGAGGGGGCCAGGAGGGCGGATAGGGGCCACGCAAGGATGTGGTCTCTGTTGGGGCCTGGCCTCAGCCGCGTCCCTCAGGGGGCTCTGGATGGTGGGATACCCCACAAACGTAACCTGCGGGGAGGGGAGAGGGCTGGCATTTAGCACCCCATTGGCTGGGGCTGCCCCTGGGGGGAAGGGTATAGCTTCCTGTTCAGGCCCCAGGCCAAGGTCCTGTGTTTAGGTTTGGAGGGGACGGGTGGTGGGGGAGTGGGGCATTTCATGGAGCAGGGGTTAGAAGACTCCAGAACAAAGGTCTAAAGAAGGAAAGCGGCAGAAGGAGAAGAGTGACAGATGATTGAGGCAAAGGAAAAACACTTGGCAAGGATTTGCTAAGAAATGAACGGACAGTGGAGTTCAGTCTTTTCAAGCCTAGGTGAGGGCCAGGCGGGATGCCAAACAGGATCAGCGCCCCTGCAAGGCCTGGGGGCTTGAGAAGGAAGGCCACTGGCCTCTATGGAGCACTGAGGTACCAGCAGACCAGGTACAGGTCTCCTAGGACCACGGACAGCGGTTTGAGGAAACTTGTTCTCTCTGAGTTCTGGAGGCTAGAGATCCCAAATCAAGGTATCACTGTTGCAGAGCTGGGGCCTTCTGAGAAACTGAGGCCATGCCAAGACACCCCCGCTTCAGACCTCAGTTCTCGTGATTGAGTCAGAAAGATTTCAGACATGTCGCTCAGAGTAACAGGAATGAGTTTATTGAAGGGATAGGAAAAGGGGAAGGGGACACTCTCAAGGCAGAGAGTGAGTCCTCTCAGAGAGGAGAAGGACGGCGTGTCTCTCCTGCACTCCAGTTTTATTGGGGATCCCAGAGAAGTTTCCAGAGAGTTCCCTCCCCCCAGGTCCACCTCTTGACTTTTGACTGGGAGCAAGATGACATCAGACTGTCAAGTACCCACTGCCATGGCGAGTCTAGGTCACCTTGGCCCATACTGACCGGTTCTAATTGGATTCTTAACCATACATTCTTAAAGATTTTATGGTTAGGAGGAACTATCCTTATCTCCCAGAGTTTCAGGATCTAGTCACAAGTCTCCTGAGTTCCTCCTATCAACATGACCTTGGGGCCTGCACTTCTCCTGCAGTGAACAAGTAGTTTGCTAAACAGTGTGACACACCCTGTCCACTGAGGCCAGGCAGGGCTGCAAGTAAATTGCTTCTTGGAAAAGAAAGCGTGTGGGGGTCGGCACAGTGGGCCCATTTTATAGAATTATTCTCTTTTTTTTTGGTACTGGGCCAAACTCAGGGCCACTCAACCACTGAGCCACATTCCCAGCGCTATTTTGTGTTTTATGTAGAGACAGAGTCTCACTGAGTTGCTTAGTGCCTCGCCGTTGCTGAGGCTGGCTTTGAACTCATGATTCTCCTGTCTCAGCCTCCCTAAGTGCTGGGATTACAGGCAGGTGCCATCGTGCCTGGCTTAGAATTATTCTCTTAACCTCATTTTCCCACCATTCATGTCTGTCTGTCTCCTAACATCACCAAGGGTCACATTCTGAGGAAGAAGCCTTTCTTGCCTCTTCCTAGCTTCTGGAGCTTCCCAGATCTAACCATGTGGTTTGCAGATACAGAAATTCAATCTCTGCCTTTCTAGACACACAGCATTCTCCCTTTGTGTCCACATTTTCTTCTTTTTTAAATATTTATTTTTTAGTTGTAGGAGGACAAGATATCTTTATTTTATTTTTATGTGGTGCTGAGGATTGAACCCAGTACCTCATGCGTGCTAGGCGAGCCCGCTACCACTGCGCCATCACCCCAGCCCCCATTTTCTTCTTCTTATAGAGATGCCTAGAGCTAGGGATGTGGCTTGGTGAGAGAGCACTTGCCTAGCATGCACGAGGCCCTGGGTTCCTCTTCAGGACTGCAGAAAGAAAAAGGAAAAAAATAAATAAATAAGGACACCTGTCTTTGGATCTGGGCCCATTCTAATCCAGTATGATCTCATTTTAACTTCACCAAATAAAGACACATTGCCGGGTACCCTCAAGCATATCTTTGGCAGGGGGGACGCAATTCAACTCACATCATCCAGTGAAGGAGGGGCCTGCAGAGGCTAGAGCAGCCTCCCTGGGGTCCACAGGTGAGTGTGTGGGACGGGCGAGGGGAGCATAGTCCTGATTTGATGGGGGGAAACTCAAATAGCTCCCCACCTGGAACCTGAAATACCTATCATTGGGTGCACTTTGTGTCTAGAACCTTACGCTCAACCATCTTCTGATTTCTGAGGGGCATCGTTGATAGAGCTCCTACTACATGCCAGGCACTGCGGTAGGGGGCTGGGAACCGTGGGAAACAGAACAGGTAACCTCCATGCCTTTGAAGGGGGACATTCTCGTAGGAACACATATTAAATCCGTGTTTTAATGACAAGCCACTTCTCATGTTCACTTTCAGGGGCAACAGATAATCCAAAGCACAGCCCTTAGAGAATGGGACACAGAACGAGTCCGTTTTGAGCTGGCTGTGACGTGGGAGACAGCTGTAGCTCAGAAGAGGACCAGGCTGGGAGGCAGGAGGCTCACTGGCAACACATCAGGAGCCCTAGGCGCGTCACTTTCTCTTTCTGGATTTCAGTTTCCTCATCAGTATAGTCACAGGCCTGGGTAAGGTGATAGGTATATTCCAGGTCTGAAATTTTCCAGAACTACATGTTGTTTTCCAAGTTCTGGTCCATCTCCCTCCTCCCAGGCCTGGTTCGATGCTTTAGGGCCCCTCGAAGCTGTATCCCAGCCTCTACTCCCTCCTCGAGATCACCGCCCCATGCCTCTGGAGTAGGATGGTCCCTTTTGTCAGATGCTAAGCTCTCTCTATCCCGCAAGAAAAGTAGCCTTGGGATAGACTGTCTGGAATGTCTTCTCCCTCCAGGGAAAGCTGTCCTGGGTGATACCTCCAGGAAGAAGACAAGGCCACCACATCCTACCAATAAAAGTCTGAGGGTCAGACACATGCCACCTGCAGGTGCCCGCCTGCAGACTCTGTTTCCAGATAGGTGGGTGGAATCCGGCCCCCACTTCTTGCCTCGCCCCCCCAGCTGTTGTCCTTCTGACCATCCCCCTTCGATGTCTGGTTTAGTCGTGCACTGAAAGGTGCCCAAGACCGGAGGAATCCATGAGGATGGCCTGTCCCAGCTCTTGTTGGAGAAGACCACAGCCTTGTTGAAGTGACCTGATGGAAATCACACTGCCAAGGCCAGTCTGGTTGGCTGCAGATCTGTCTCCAAGGCTCTGTAATGGGGGCTTGGTCTTAGTGCCAGCTATGGAAAGAAGGGTCGTCTGATAGCTGGGGGCACACAGGGTGTCCTTTTTAGCCCATCCTAGACAAGCTGACCCCTCTCAGAATGAGGCCTGTGTGGTCCCAGGCCAGGCAAAGGGCCTAGGGGGTACAGTTCCTTCCCCTGCCCAGGCTCTGACCCATGGCCAGTTCCTTCAAGCCTTCTTGAGCAGGTCTTGGGCGTGTTTTTCTCAGATCTATCTCTTACCCTCCTCCACGCATCTCTGTGACAGTGGCTGACCCTGCAGGCAGCACTTAACAGGCTGTGTGCCAGCTAGTTTCCTGCTGGTTTGACAGTGGGAAGCACTAGCAAGAGGTCGGAAAGCAAGAAGGGAAAAGCCAGGGTTCCTGTCCCCGCGCTCTCTACCCCGGTTGGTATCAGCAGCAGCTGGTACCTCTCCAAGGTTGGCTGTGGTTCCCGGGAACTGAAGCCTTCACAAATGGAAGGTGCTAGCAGTTTCCTTGTCCCATTAATTTCTGAGCTACCTCACCATCTCTTGTTTGGTGTCTGTGCTCTTCCACCACTTGAGAAACCAATTCCCGGTATTATGTTCCTCCAGGCTGAGACCTCTGGAGTGGCCTCTGCTTCCTGCTTGGATTCTCACTGATAAACCGCTGGAACCACCATGCTGAGGAGCAGAAAGAGGGCATTTTCACTCCAAAGCCCTCTCTGCTCCTCTCGGGGCTCCCTACCCACCACAGTTAACTCATCCATTCATTTAGTGAACAACCATTTTTTTGGAAACCAGGTTCATGGCTCCCAAACGGTATGCCAAGGTACCCTTGGGCACCACAGTGGACTCCCAGGGGCACCGTGGAGTATTTTAAAATTTTAAAGAAAACATAGCAATACCACACAAGACTGAGGGAGCTCACATTTACCTCAAGACTAAACACTAGATTGCCCTGTATTCTTTTTGATGATGTCAGGTCTTTGTGAAGATGGGGCCCATCTATATGACAATCAATGTGGAATCAGAAATAAGCCTGAGCGTGGTGCTTGTCAATAGGATTCCAAAGTTTGAGAAATCATGCAATGCCCGACACATTCTGCAAGTTGGTAGTCATCCTCTCTTCTTTTTTTTTTGGTACTGGAGATTGAACTCAGGGGCACTCAGCCACTGAGCTGCATCCCCAGCCCTATTTTGTGTTTTATGTAGAGACAGGGTCTCACTGAGTTGCTTAGCACCTCGCCATTGCTGAGGCTGGCTTTGAACTCAGGATCCTTCTGTCTCAGCCTCCCTAAGTGCTGGGATTACAGGCTTGAGCCACAGCGCCCGGCTTCATCCTCTCTTCTAATGACGGCTTCAGTGACTCTTGATCAATTGTGGGCCAAAACTATTAAATAGAAAATTCCGGGACATCATTGCCCTAGGTTTATGTATGACTGCACATATGGTGTGACTCTACATCATGTAGAACCAGAGAAATGAAAAGTTGTGCTCCATTTGTGTAAAATGAATCAAAAAAATGCATTCTGCTATCATGTAAACCTAAGTAGAATAAACAAATCAAAAAAAGAAAATTCCAGAAATAAACAATTCATAAGTTTTAAGTAACTTTTATTATATTATTATCATTGTCCTGTTTAATTTTTATTACTCTCTTATTGCACTTAATTTATAAATTAAACTTTATTATAGTTTTGTGTGTATAGGAAAAACCATAGTTTTGGTGCTATCTGCTGTTTCTGGCATCCATAGAATGTCTCAAAACATATCCCCGTAGGATAAGGGGGGACTACTGTAATTGTAGTTAAGAATGAAATGAGGGCTGGGGTTGTGGCGCAGTGGTAGCGTGCTCTCCTACCACACATAAGGCACTGGGTTCGATCCTCAGCACCACATAAAAATAAAATAAAGATATTCTGTCACCTACAACTAAAAAAAAAATAAACATTTTAAAAAAAAGAATGAAATGAAAGTGTTGTCTGTCTTTCAATTTATATGTCTTATTTATTCCAGTTCTACTGAGTTTTAAGATACAAATACTTCTTTTTATTTGTTCGTTTGCTTTGTGGTGCTGGGGGTGGAACCCAGGGCCTCATGCATGCCAGGCAAGCGCTCTACCACTGAGCCACACCCCAGCCCCACATAAATGCCTGTTAAATTCTTTGGATATAGCTACTCAACAAATGCAAGTGTTAGGTATTTCAATTGTTCTAAGGGAATCATGAAAAAATTTAAGACAAAGAAGGTGCTGTGAATAAAGGCAGTCTGGGCACCTCTATGTTAGAGGAAAGGGACACCTGCAGTGGAGAATAGGGCAAGGTTTCTGCCCACAAGGAGCTCGTACCCTCGAGGTTAAGGGAGATGCATTGGTTACCTAGTGCTATATAATAAACTTCCACATACTTACATGCTTAAAACAATAGCATTTTTCGGGGCTGGGGTTATGGCGCAGTGGTAGTGTGCTCGCCTACCACGCATAAGGCACTGGGTTCGATCCTCAGCACCACATAAAAATAAAATAAAGATATTCTGTCACCTACAACTAAAAAATAAACATTAAAAAAATAGCATTTTTCATCTCAGTTTCTGTGGGTCAGGAGCCCAAGTCTAACACAGACTTAAGTCCTCTGTTCGTGGTCCCATGAGGCCCAGCAAGGTGTCTGGGGGTTGCGATCTCAGCAGAGGCTGAGAGAGATCCGCTTCCAAGTCCACACAGACCCTTGGCAGAATTAATTTTCTTGCCTGGTGGCTTGCTTCTTTAAGGCCAGCAGGAAAGTGTTTGAACTCAAGGAGGGTCTCAGGTCTTCTTTAGGACCTGGCCCCTAATTAAGTCAGGTCCCCCTCAGAAAATATCCCTTTTTTAATTATTTTATTAACTCAAAATCAACTGATTTGGAATGGCTAAGTCCCTTTTTTTTGTTTGTTTGTTTGTTTGTTTGTTTGTTGTACCAGGGATTGAATCCAGGAGCACCTAATCATGAGCCACAGGATCTCGCTAAGTAGCTCAATGCCTCGCTAAGTGGCTGAGGCTGGCTTTGAACTCACAATCCTCCTGCCTCAGCTTCCTGAGCCGCTGGAATTACAGGTGTGTGCCACCATGCCAGGCTAGTCCCTTCACATTTGACACAATTCTTTTTTTTTTTTTTTGGTACTGGAGATTGAACTCAGGGGCACTCGACCACTGAGCCACATCCCCAGCCCTATTTTGTGTTTTATGTAGAGACAGGGTCTCACTGAGTTGCTTAGCACCTTGCCATTGCTGAGGCTGGCTTTGAACTCGCGATTCTCCTGTCTCAGCCTCCCTAAGTGCTGGGATTACAGGCTTGCGCCACTGCACCCGGCTTGACACAGTCTTTTGACAAGAAGCAACTGACAAGTCCCAGCAGTATTTATGGGATTATATAAAAGCGTTACTCATTGAGGTCACTTGAAGGTGTGTCTACTCCAACAGGAATTAGGGAATCGCATGAGCAATGACTACTTCAGAGGAAAAGTTCAAGATTCCATGGGAATGAAGAACCCAGCCTAAGGCCGGGGGTGGGGGCAGTCTCATGAAGCAGTAATGTTTGGGCTGAGACATGAATGTTACACAGGAATTTGATAGGCCACAGGTGGAGGAAGAGTGCTCCAGGAAAAGAAAACGGCATGTGCAAAGGCCCTGGGGCCAAGTAAAGCTGAATGAGTTAAAGAAACTTAAAGACTAGTTTGACTAGCACATAGAGAGTTAGGAAAGACTTGAAGCTGAAAAGACAGATGATTCCCAATCGAGGCTCCTGTTTTCTTTACAGCCACCAAGCAGCTAGTTGTTGCTACAGTTAATACAAGCCAGACACAAAATACAAATAATGGTTACCACTGCAGGCACTATTACTAGGAGGCAACATAAAAGCACCTTTTTAGGTATTGGAAATATTCTCTCTCTTTCTCAGAGGAGTGATTATACAGAAGTGTCATTTGTAAAAAGTTATTGAATTTAGACATCACTAGGAAACTTTAAGATGTGTGTTATTCCTCAATAAAGTGCTGCTAAATAAAACCAAATAAACCATAAACACAGTATGTCCACCAGCTCTAGAGTGCAATCCTGGCAACAACCAGGTTTTCCTAAACCTTCCACCCTGGTCCCTAGGGAGGAAGGACCTAGGATGGTCCAAGGCCAGTTCAATCTGGCCAACACACATTCACTGAGCACCTCTCTTGCCCCATGTGTGTGTGGCCATGACGAGACTCAATCTCATAGAACACACTACCCCTACCTCCCAGGGGCTTAGAGTCTGGAAGGGGAGACCAACTCCAGCACCGACCATAGGGGTCGACGAAGAGAAGATCCGGCCAACACTGCAGACAAGAAATGAGTGACTATTTGGGGATCTGAAAAGGCATCTGGAAGAAGAGGCATTTGAATGGGGTTGTCAGATTACATCACAGACAGATGTTCCCCAATATCCTCTCTCCCCTTTTTTCATAGTAACATAACCTCAGATCCAATTTTCAAATTAGATACATAGTTCAAAATAAAGACTACATTTCATATCTCTTCTTTTGCAGCTGGCCAAGGGATGTATGTGGAAGGGCAGCACGGGCCCTCAGCTTTCCTTAAAAACAGCCACATGAGTCCTTGTCCTCGTTGATGCTTGGAATCATGGATGGAGCTCCAGCCACCATCTGGAATCATAAGGATCAACAGACACATCAGTAAGTTAGAAGGAGCCCGGGTCCTGGGGACACTACGGAGCAAGCTCCATCTGGACTTCTGAACCTAATGCTAACTAATAAAATGGGGTAGGGGCTTGGGCGTGTAGCTCCTTGGTAGAGTGATTGCCTAGCCGGTGTGAGGCCCTGGGTTTGATCCCAGCACTGAAAAAAAAAAAAATGAGTAGACATGGCGGAGGCAGGAATCCAGGTGGCTGCAGGTACTTAATGTGATGCTTAAGACAAGGGTTCAGGGAGGGGCGTGGTGACAGGAGGAAGGAGTTGGAGGGAGCCATGGGGGCGCTCACACCTGCCTTCCTGAGCAGCAGGACTCTACATCCTGTTAGGGCTTGGAGGGCGGGTGGGAGGACAGGGGAGAAGTGGAGTCCCTGTGAGAGCTGAGGCTCCAGCCAGCAGGCTGTTGAGTGGGGATGGTGACAAGGGCGAGAAAGGAAGGGATTTTCAGGAGTCAGACCCCCTGGGTCCCCAGGGTGAGGGTGGGAACAGGGTGTGACTCTCACGTTTCTGAATTGAGGGACGGAAGGGCAGCAATGCCAATTGGGGCAGCGATGCCAATTGAAGGCTCGGGGATCGCAGAAGGATAATTTAATTTGCAGAGGATTATTCTGACAAATTGATAGAGACAAATTGAATTCGAGTTTCCAGAGGAGAGCCTGGTGGAAGCATCCAGGACACGAGGGGAAGCGGTGTCTGGTGTCCTTGGAGGGAGATCAGGACAAGGGACAGGGATTTATTTATTTGGGAGTTGTCTGCTTGGTGGCAAAAAAAAAAAAAAAAGAAAGGAAGGAAGGAAGAAAGACTTGAAGATGAGGATTAAAGAGACCGTGCTGGGGGCCTGTGGTGTGGGAACTGGATTCTGCTAAAGATGGAGTCTCCTAGTTTGCAAGGAACTGGTAGAGGACACGGAGGAGGAGACCAAGAGGTAGACCTGGTGAGCCCAGCCTCTGTGAAGTGGAGAGGGTAGGACTTTAGGAAGGAAGGGAGTAGGCAGGCCAGCCCAGTGCCCACGGACAGTGAGACCCACCTGGGGCCTAATCTACCCCTGTCAGTTGGCCAACAGGAACTGCCTCAGCACAAACAGCTCAATTCTTTTAACATGAGGTCCATTTTTAAATTCTTTTGTGGAGTTTAAGTTGTATTTTTTTAAGGCAGCTAGTCATCCAGTCTCACCTATTTGACAGGGGAATGTTTCTAAATTAACTTCTCATTATTTCTCACCCTTACAAAGGCTGCTCCGTGACAGGTGTTCCTTGACAATGTGTGCACAGGACAGCTCATTTGCAAGTCAGGAGTGTGAGTCCACGTGTGTGTGTGCACGTGTGCTTGGGGTCGGGACCCCAGCAGGCCCGGCCTGGGAGTTAATCCAGACACGCACGCGCTCACCGCTGCCTGGCAAGGCTGGTCTTGTCAGAGATCATTGCATGGCTTATGGTGTTCCAGCCAGGTTGTGGGTTCCTGGAGGTCAGGAGCTCCTGTAACCTCTTTCTTATGTCCCTTATCACCCAGCTCTGCACCTGGGAGCACATCCATCAATGCAGCACCCCAGCACCTCCAGCACCCCAACACCTCCAGCACCCCAGTGCCTACAGGTACTCAAGGTACTTCCCAGGTTTCCCCTGACATGATGCCACCATGACTCTTCTGAGAGAATTAAAACCATTCCTTCCACGTCCCTGAAAACCTGCCTGTCTCTTATCCCTCAACAATTTGGGGGTGGGTAGTGGGGATTAGGCACTTAATCACTGAGTCACATCCTCAGCCCTTTTTGTTTTTTATTTAGAGACAGAGTCTCACTACATTGCTTAGAGCTCACTAAGTTGCTGAGGCTGGCTTTGAACTCTCAATCCTCCTGCCTCAACCTCCCGAGCCACTGGGATTACAGGCATGCGCCACCATGTCCAGACCATCCCTCAGCTATTCCAGTGATAAATGGGAACTGGAGAGAAGGGTACACACTCCATGAGTCAATTAGAACACTCTGGAGACATAGCATGGCTGTGAGCTCACAGCATCCCCTGTGAACATTCCCTTGGTCCCCAAGTGTAGCTCCACAGGTGACTCAGACACACAGGAAATATTAATAACATCAGGGGCCAGGATGTGTCTCAGTGGTAGAGCACGTGCTTAGCATGCATGAGGCCCTGGATTCAATCCCCAGCATCAAAACAAAACAAAAACCAAGCATGACATCTTCACCTCCCCAATCCTGCAGGCCTTCCTGTGTGAGGTTTGCACCAGCACCTGGACATTCTCACAGCCCCTGTGCAGTGCAGTTCACCAAGCAGCCAGGGATCCACCTGGTTCTCCTTCATTTCTCCCTTGTAGTTCTCAAGGACAGCAGAACGTGCCGGGAAGGCAGCATCCTGACCTGACCAGGGACTGGCCAGAACGTGTGGGCTCCTCTCCAGTCCTTCCTAGAAACAGACGTCATTAACACTTCAGCCCAGCAAATAGTATTGCATCCAGAATATAAAACCCTGGGCAGGCTGCTTTCTGGGGTCCCTTAGCTGTACTGCAAGTGGGGCACCTCTAGACCAAACTGTCCCCACCACAGCTTTCCTGAGACTTGGGGGACCATCTTACCAGAAACCCGAGGCTTCTGTTGCCCTTGTTGCCCATCTGTAAGTGATGCCCCTGTTTGTGTAACTTGGTGTTCATGCCAACGCTGTCTTACCAGCCTTGGGCAAGAAACCAGCGCACAGTGAACCTGCTTCACTTCCCTCCTCACCCTACAGATTTAAACAAGGAAACAAACCACCCCTCCTCCATTTCCATAATAACAATAATCAATGTGCATGGAGTCTGTATGCGTCCCAAGACTGACTGTGCATGAGCTCATTAAACACTTGTAGTGACCCTAGGGGGAGCATGCTCTTATTACCTGCCCCTCATTTGACAGAAGAAATGACATTATATATGGATCTGGTTTTAAAATACCTAGATAACAACAGGATCAAGAACGGAAAGTGGGCTGGGCGTGGTGGCGCATGCCTGTAATCCCAGCAGCTCAGGAGGTGGAAGCAGGAGATTTAGCAAGATGCTATGCAACTCAGTGAGACTCTGTCTCTAAATAAAATACAATAGAGGGCTGGGGATGTGGCTCAGTGGTCAAGTGCCCCAGAGTTCAATCCCGGGTACCCCACACCCCCCCCAAAAAAGAATGGAAAGTGGCTGAGGACAGTGGTACATGCCTATAATCTCAGTGACTCTAGAGGCTGAGGCAGGAGGATCACAAATACAAGGCCAGCCTCAGCAATTTAGACCTTGTCTCAAAATAAAAAATAAGAAGGGCTGGAGATGTAGCTCTGTGGTAGAGCACCCCTAGGTTCACTCTGCCATTCCCCCCCAAAATGAATGAAAATAAAAGAGGGCTGGCTCAAGCCTGTAATCCCAGCACTTAGGGAGGCTGAGACAGGAGAATCACGAGTTCAAAGCCAGCCTCAGCAATGGCGAGGCGCCAAGCAACTCAGTGAGACCCTGTCTCTACATAAAATACAAAATAGGGCTGGGGATGTGGCTCAGTGGTCGAGTGCCCCTGAGTTCCATCCCCAGTACCAAAAAAAAAAAAAAAAAGAGGGCTAGGGTGTAGTTCAGTGGTAGAGGGCCCCTAGGTTAAATCCCCAGTACCACAGGGAGAAAGAGAAAGAAAGAGAGAGAGAGAGAGAGAAAGGGAGAGGGAAGGAGGAGGATATAGCTCAGCAGTACAGGATCCCTGGGCTCAATCCTAAGTACTCCCTGCACCTCGCCAAAATGAATAGATAGAATAAGATTAGAAAAAATATGGATGACGTATAGAAGCTGGTCAATGAGTTCATAGGAGTTCAGTATTACAATTCTCTCCACATATGTGTGAAAATTTCCATAATTAAAAGTAAAATTACAAAAATAAAAATGCAGTACCTGCACATGGTGTGTGCTCATTAAGCGTCTATCATCATCTCGTGAGGATTAAATGAGATAGTATACATCAAGAATTACCTTCAATCCTCCACCACAGTTGAATGGCGCTGTTCTGCTATTGCTGTTGCTGCTATCCTAATTCCTGCCCAGAGCAGGCCCCTCAGTGCCCTGCGGCTGCGCCCCTTCACCAAGGCCCACCCCTCCTACCCTAGACCAGTCTCCTTCCCGGCTTCCACCTGCCAGCGCCATCCCAGAAGGAACCACAGCTCCTCCACCTGTCTCCCTCGTGTTGCCTGGAGCATCGCCAGCACACCAGGAGCAGGAGCAGTGTCTATCTTCCTCTCATTCAACAAACATTTTTGGAGCCAGCCAGACGTTGGAACCACCGCACTCTGCTAGCTCCAAGGGCCCCAGACAAGTGTGGCAGGGGCTCCCCTGCTGGCCCCTCCTGACGCTCCCAGACTCCCACGGCAGAGGGCAGCCTCCTTGGGCTCTAATTTTAACCCTGAGGAAGGTGCCAATCGTTCATTTTCAAAGCTGTTTCAAAGTGACTCTGATAAGCAAATTGCTGGCAGCCCCGGCGGGTGATTATTCCTGCATTAATCAGGGGGAAATTATGCCAGTTACTGATTAACTAATTACAGCAATCAGATCGGCTGGGAGAACAGGGCAGGGGGAGGAGGCCAAGGTAAACACAACCTGGGAAAGGTGAAGGAGGCAATTTGGGATGGGGACAGAGGGCAGAGACAGGAGACCTCTTCCTGTCCACCCCCTGCCCCCTGAGAGTGTCCTCCGAGGCCAGAGCTGGGTGTCCAGCTTGTTGAGGGAGGCAGGGTCCATCCAGGGTGACAAGAGTTGTCCTCTCCCAGCCTTTGCTAGGTTCTCAATCTGCTGGAGGACACGGGCTCTGGCCTTCAGGAGGTCCCTGTCTGATAAGAGGGGGCTGCAGTTCCACACTGACCCCAGTCCCACCCATCTGAGAGGGTCACTCAGTCAGCTCCATGAAGAATCAGCCACCTCTGCCCACTGGCTTTCCTCACCACCTCCAGGGAGGGGCAGGGGGGAGAATGAACTCCAGCTCTTCTCCCAGATTTCCTAGCTGCAGAGGTGAGGCCCAGGGGAACCTTCCAGAATCCTTGGTGCTCACTCCTTGCCCTACTGTCTCCTGCATGCCTCTCCTCGTGTGTGTTTGGTGATCATGTCCAGAGTCAGAGCCTGCCTCTAGCGTGTCCTGACTGCCACCTGTCCCGGGTCAGAAGTCATCCCAGAATGAGAGGCTGGCTCTGGACAAAGCAGAACCCACTGCCAAGGAGGGACAGCCACTTTTCTCCACATGGCTTATAATCTGGGAAAGGCATAAAGAGTTCGATGTCCTCTGACCTCTCAGGAGAGTTTCTCAGAGACACTGCTGGCCTGTCTGTGTTTACAGGAATCTACTTCAGGTCATCCACAGCCTGGATTTGGAGGGTCCCCATGCTCAGACCTGAACCTCCCTCCTCCCCTACAGCTCCTCCGAATGGAATCCCCTCCCCAGAGTTCAGGACGACATCTCTTTCCAGCATGGCAGAGCCAGGGAATGGGTGCCCCTATTAATGGATACTAACATTCCCAGGGTTTTCTTTGTTATCATCAGCAATGTGGCGATAGATATCAAGTACCTGATTCTTGTGTGCTGGTGGTTTTCATTTGTCTTGTTTTGGTTGGATAAATTCCACAGACAGGCCTGTTGGGTCAAAGGCAATGTGCCCTTAGGCCAGACCTGCTCCTGGGTCCTGAGCCATGGAGGCTGGAAACAGGAAGCTCCTCAACTGAGTAACTCTGGGAAGGCTCTCTGCCCCCAGCTCCTCACCAACCTCCCGCTCCCCTCCTCCTCACCCTCCTCCTCCTCCTGCTACCTCCCAGAGCTTCTCCTTTTGTCAGGATATAAGCATTTTACCCCAAGGCACAGAGAAGATATTGGCTGCCTGTAGGATAGGAAGCCACTTAAACTCACCTGGTCGCCCTGGGAAGCAGAGCATTTCCCCAGAACAAATCCTGGCATAAATGGACCCTGGGGCCCTGAACAGAATAGGAAGGAGAGTTTTAGAAAAGGATGCTGAGGGCCCCAGAAGACCAAAGCTCACGACTTCTATCACAGCTTGCTGTGCAGTCACAGGCTGGCCCCTTCCCTCAGCCTCTGTGTCCTCAGCTGTAAATGGGTCTAAACTCCACTCTGGGTTTTGTTCAGGGTGGGCCTAACACAGTTCTTCCTGACCCTCTGATTCCACCCTCCACCCCTGCCACCTAGTTATCTTACTGTTCCTTCTACCACATGGCACAGAAGAGGGGCAGTGGTACCCCCTGCCTCAGTTTTCCTCCAGTTCAGGTTTGAGGCGGCCACCTCTGTTCCCTAGGCAGGTAGCTGGGAGTGCGAGTCAGGAAGTGAAGCCAGGAGCAGAGCAGAAGCAGCTCCTGTGGAGCGGGCGGGCTGTCAGGGGGCGATTTAGGGCTATTGCTTTCTGCCAGGCGTATTGTTTCACTGCAGCAAATATTTCCTCAGCGTTGCTACAAGACGTCCATTTGGCAAACCACAGCGGGCCTGCAGGCCCCACTCTCGGCTGGTAAAGAGGCGGGCGGGCCATGCTGATGACGAGAGTAAATCTGAGCTCACAATTAAAATCTCTTTAGAGATTGCAGCCCAGTGACTGATGGATAGGACCCCAGGCTCCATCCGTCCCCTCCGCGCTCCTCCACCAAGACAGATATCGACAGGACATCATAAATAGCCTCGCATAGCCAGGGCCTCGTGGGCTGGCAGGAGGTGTGGAAGAGGAATTCAAAGAAAGGGCTGGGCTGGACTCTGTTCTGGGAGGTCCAACGGGGGCCTCTGTGCAAAATCACCTGGGATGCCTAGGGAGGGGCGGTTGGGTTTGTTTGCTTTAATCACTTCCCCACAAAGGAGGACGCGGAGGCCCAGGTGAGGCAAAGCCAGATTTCCTAGGATTGAAAATTTGAAACTACCCTTTGGGCTCCTGGGACCAGCGCCCTTGGCCCTTGGTTGGCTCCCACCTGTCCATAATGCCCATCCCCTCCGCCGACACCTGCAGCAGGAGACCATGTTAGCGTCCTGTCCGGGCTCCCTCACCCCGTCACTTCAGTGCACACCAGCCTGGCTCCAACTGCCACCACCTGCTTCTCTGTGCTTGGAGGCTCCCTCCAGCGCCCCGTGCAGTAGGCCAGAAGTACTGGGGACTCAGTGCCTCCTGGGGCAGCCTCACTGATGCCGGATGGCAGTTGACAAGAGTATCCGTCTCGCAGCGCCCTCGCTGTGGGGTGATTGAGGCACGCTCCACCAGTCTCCCCAAGGCTGAGCCCCAGATGCTCAGTGGTGACCCGCTCATCTGGTGCACCCGTGTTGACTTCCGTCCTTCCAGATGGCCCTTCCTCCCTTCCCCTGCAAATGCTCCCTGTGGTCCTTCCAGAGAAGCTACTTGCACTCATCTTGTCGAAGGGTCTGCTTCTAGGCGAACCGGAATCAAAAGACAAGTTCATCTTTGAATTCTCAGCCCCACTTGCCTTCCACCCAGGAAGACTTCCCCATCCCCTCCCTGTGCCCTGTGCAACGCCATCCACGTTGGCACCTATTGGAACCCTAGTCAGTTTGCCCAGCTAGATAGGAGCCTCTTGAGGGCAGGAATATCGCTTTGCATTATCTCTATGTTCCCTGAGTCCAGCACAGAGCCTGGCACACAATTGAGACTCGATCTCTGTTTGCGGCATAATTAACTGAAGTGAACGCCCCTGCATGAATGAAGTGCTCTTGTCCACCAAGAGAATGTGGATGACGAACCTCGTTTTTCCTACAGAGAAAGAAGTAAGCTAGGAAGAACCTCACGAACAAAGAACAACTTAACTTAGCTTGGTTTTGTTTTAAGCAAGGAATATAAAGCATTTTATCGATCTGCCTTTTAAATTAAGAACAGGCAACGTAAAGGCATTCAATAAATAAAACATAATAAAAACACTTCGGTTCCAGAGTACGGCTAATTAAGGGAGACAGAAGGAACAGAGGGGGAGAGAGGTAGGGAAATGAGAGAGATGCAGCAGGGTCAGAGACAGCGAGACAGAGACAGTGAGGCTGAGCAAGACTGTGCAGCTGCGGGACACAAGGATGCAGTTGGAGGCCTGAAGCTGGAGGTCACGGTGCAGCTGGACCTGGCCAGAAGCTGGGCAGAAGGTGAGGACAGGAGCACAGGAAAGAGAATTCTCTTTCAACATTTTTTTTTAATTATTTTTTTTTGGTTGTTGATGGATCTTTATTTTATTCATTTATTATTTATATGTGGTGCTGAGGATCCAACCCAGGACCTCACGCATGCTAGGCAAGCGCTCTACCACTGAGCTACAGCCTCAGCCCTCTCTTTCAACATTTGAGGTCCAAGAGTAAAGGTGTGCCACCAAGAAAACACCACCTCCAGTCTGGAGGAGGAGATAGAGACAGCTCTGAGGTTGTAAAAGGAAAATTCCTAGGGCTGGTCAGGACCAAGGGGGAAAGGTTCCTTGAGGTTAGAGATAAGGTCAAAATGGAAGGCAGGGGTGAGCTGCAGGTGGGCCAGACACCTGCATTAGTCATTCTAAACTGATGTGGATCCATCACTTCCTATCAGACTGCACGGGCCAATGCTTTCTGTGTGTATGCATATTAAGGCACTCTACTAACTCTGTGGGACAGGGATGGTTATTATTCCCATTTCACAGATGACAGAACTGAAGCTCAGAGATGTCAAGTAACTGGCCCAATACATCACACCCAGGATCTGACCCCTGTCACCTGACTCCAGAGCCTGTGCCTGGATATCTCCCCACTGCTACGACATGGGAGAAGGGCCACCCAGGGCAGGGAGGCTGCAGTGCTGGAGAACTTGTGAAGAGAGGACGTTTGTTATGTACCACACCATCTCATAAGTCTTAAGGCTTGAGCGTGTTGGGAGTGTGTACCAGGAATCTAGGAAGCTGAGGGCGGTGTCTTCTATGGGCTCTGTCCTTCCGTACCAGCCCATCTATGAGACCTGGATATTTAATACCCACCTGGCTCAAAGTTAGCAAGATCCCCAAAGCCTGGGACTTACCTTTCCTACACCCAGGCCTTCCCCAGCTTCCCACCCTCCATAAAATCCTCTTAGCCCCTTGGGTCCTGCGCTAACTCCTTCAGGGCTCTCTTTCTCCTCTTCCTCCATCTGCTCTCTACCCCAGAACTGGCTGGTCACGTGTCAAGGGGATCAAGCCTCAGAGTAAAGGACCTGGCTCAGGACACTGCTGTTCTCTTAGAAAAGAAGTCAAGGCGGGGAAGACTTCCCCTACCCAGTGTCCCCCCCACACCTCATGTGTTACGATCTAAAAAGAATCCCTTGGAACTGGAGAGAGGAGTAAAAGACAAAGTGGAGAAGTTGGAGAAGATTTTGTGATTGAGCGTCTCAAGCCCCAGCTCCAAACCAACACCAGCCAAACACACACAAAACCCCTCACCTGGGTCCACTTGGGTGCTTCCCCTCCCCGTGGGCGCTGTGACTCCAGCCTTCACGCAACCCTGCCCGTTCTTGGCCTGGGCCAAACCAAGATTCCATAACCTCCTGGGACCTCAGTGACTTCCCCAGTGGATTTTAATTGCCTGACAAAAGTCATACCAATATTTATAAAGGAATAAATACAGATACCATAAATAAATACATTACTGACTCATTGAATTAATTAGTGTTTAATTACTTGAAATTACCATCAGTTACTACCAATTACCTAAACAACGAAGGCATTCTTTCTCCATTACAGATGGCAATTTCCAAGGTGAAACCCAGTGACCTCAGGTCACATTAGCCCTCACCTGGCCCTTCTGCCACTACCCGCCTTTGGTCATTCTTTTGCTCCTTCACGTAGTTATTGAGCACCTATGATATGCCAGGCACCGTTCCAGGCGTCAGGGATGCATCCGTGAACAAAACAGACAAAATCCCTTTCCTAACCCAGTGGATGAAGACAGGTATTTTAGAAGGTGTACAGAGAAATTAGCAGGAAACAGGGATAGATGTGGGATAGATGAGGGATAGATATTTAAACATCACTGCCACCACCGCAGTGTGGTCAGGGGTGATGACCTGGACCTCCTGCCTTTGCCCTTCCAGACCCACTCTCTACCCTTCTCCACCTGAGTCAATGCCCAGGGAGGCTGGCCCACCAGAACTGAGTCAGTGGGGCCCCTGACCTCTGGCTTCTTTGGAGTTCATTCAAAGGGGGAGTTCCACAGGAGACCAGAGACGAGGGAGCACCTGGGCTGGCTGCCGCCCTTGGCCAAGCTGCTCAGCCCCTTCCAGGTCACCCTCTCTCTATAGCCCTTTCTATCTCTTGAATTCTGTAATCTCTGCCTCTTTGTGCATCTGGCCTTGGGTTGGTCACAGCTCACCCCACAACACCACTATTCAAGTCGAGGTGCCTGTGATTTCCAAACACCTTCACAGACTCCCCTCAGAGGATCTGAATTGGAGAGTGCCATCTGTTTTCTGTTGGGACATGGCAGGTAGATGGCCTGAAATGGCCTCTTGATAAGGTGACATTTGAACAGAAATGTGAAGCAGGTGCGGGAACAAGCCACTCAGATATTTGGGAACAAAGTCTCCCCAGCACAGGGAAACACCAACGCCCCAGCCCTGAGACGGGACTGTTCATGGCATCCCCGTGGATGGAGCAGAGTGAGCGAGGGGGAGAGCAACAGGACAGACTCAGAGAAGGCAGCAGGCCACATTAGGTAGGGCGTTTAAGGACTTTATCTTTTATTCTCAGAGAAACAGGAACATCATGTGGCATTTTGAGTAGGAAGTGACCTGGCCACTCTGGTAGCTGTGTGGCGAGTGGACCATAAGGGAAGGGGAAGACCATTTAGGATCCAGGGCAGACACACAGGCAAGAGACAACGGTGGCTGGGGCCAGGGTGGGAATAAAGGAAGTGGTGAAAACATCTCTGGGTTTTTTGTTTGTTTGTTTGTTTTTTGTTTGTTGGAATTCAGGGGCACTTGACCACTGAGCCACATCCTCAGCCTTATTTTGTATTTTATTTAGAGATAGGGTCTTTTTTTTTTTTTTTTTTTTGTACTGAGGATTGAATTCAGGGGCACTCAACCACTGAGCCACATCCCCAGATCTATTTTGTATTTTATTTAGAGACAGGGGAGTTGCTTAGCGCCTCACCAAGTTGCTGAAGCTGGCTTTGAACTCACGATCTTCTGCCTCAGCCTCCTGAGCCACTGGGATTATGGGCATGCGCCATCATGCCTGGCAGAGAAACGTTTCTTGAAGTAAAGCCAAAGGATGTACTGATAGATTGGAGAGATAGAAAGAAAGGTATTGTGGATAACTTGAAGATTTTTGGCCTGAGCAACTGGAAAGATCTAGTGAGCTGGGGAAGACCTTGGGAGAAGCGGCTTTTGGGGGAAGACACAAAGTTCAAATTACAGAGGCACAGTCTGGAATGTGGGGGCACTGTGTGAGTCCACCATCCCCACCCCAAATGTAGGTGGCTTCTCTTAGAGTCTCCCCAGTGGGCAGAGATGCTCGGCTCCTCCCTTGCCGTCCCCTATCGCTTCCCTGATGAACGTTTTCCTTTCACTCTAACCAAAATCCTCTCTCCCTGGACCAGTCTCTCCATTGGTTGACAGAGAGTCCAGGTGTGGCCGTGTTGGGGAACAGGAGAGAAGAAATGATGGAACCCAAAAGAAGCTTCCCGCCCAGGGACAGTGAAGGGGGAGGAAGGTTGTTTTCTTCTCCCGACACCTTAAAAAGCTTGTGCCAAAAAATAAATGTGGATTGAGAGTAACCCCAATCTCACTTGGGTCAGAGCAATCAAAATGTAATTGGGTCTGTGAATAACTAATGTTTACACTGATGTTGTCCTAATAGGACGATGAGACCTGGAGATGTGACTGTGCCGTCTCTGCTCCATGAGGAACTTGGATTTTCACAGAAACTGGGTCAGGTAGTAGGGGATGGGGAGAGAAGCTGCTTTCCTGGACTAGGTGACCAGAACAGTGGGAAGCCCAGAAAATTCTCTGGGCAGAGGACAGGAGGTTCTTGTTTGGGGAAACAGTGTTCCGGAAGGAGAGCAGCTTCACCCAGGAGTAATGGTAATGATGGTAATCATTTGATGTGCTACTTAGTGAGCACCTACTATGTACCAGACACTGAATGCATTTCCCTACCGTAACCCACTGAGGTAATCTTACTGTTCCCCATCTACAGATAAGACTGCTGAAGGACCATGACAGTGTGACTGGCTCTGGGCCTCTCACCCGGTCAGTGGTACAGACAGATCCACGGTCAGGTCTGTCTCAAGCCAAGCTCTTCTTGTGACTCAAGTTTGCCTCCATGGAACCAGGGGAGCCAGACAAGGCCAGTGCTTTCCATATGGCCCATCAGGGAGGTGGAAAAAGTCTGAAGCAGAGACAGAAACAGCTGCAAGAAGTCCGATTCCCTTGTTTCTCTGGGCCAAGCTCAAGTGAGCAATGAAGCCAGGTTGAGTAGCCCTTCAGGCAAAATGCTTCGGAACAGGATTGTCTCGGATTTCGGATATTTTCGGATTTTGAAATGCTTGAATATTTAGAAATGAGTCATCTTGGGAATGGGGCCCAAGTCAGAACATGAAACTCATTTATATTTCACCTACACCTCAGACACGTAGCCTGAAGGTAATTTCATACAATATTTTTAATGCGCCTGAATTTTGACTGCACCCTGTCACAAGGGGTCAGGTGTGGAATTTTCCATTCGTAGCATCGCGTCAGCCCTCAAGAAGTTTCAGATTTTGGAGCATTTTGAATATCGGATGTCCAGGTTAGGGATGCTCTTTCTGTAATCACCTTCCTGTGGAGGGTGAGGGTGATGGTAGTGGCCGGATGAGGTGGTATCATCAGTGACAAGTGTCTGCCTTACCGGCAGTGGCCGTATCCAGGTAGAGTGAGGGTAATAACGGGTGGATGTTGACGTGCTGCTAGTGGTCCAGTTTGTGCTGGGTGTCTTGGCAGGTGAGTGATGCCTGTCACTGTGGCAGTGGCTGATGCTGCCAGAGACCTTGGAAACTGGCTCAGGCTGGCATTGCTGCAGGAGAGGGGGGCTTGCCCCACCCCAACTAGGAGCGCCCTGAGTGAGGGGGCAGGGCTGGGGCCTCCTGTAGAACTGGTTTTATTGCATTCCCTGTTCTGGACAGTGTAAGCGATGGCCCTGCCTCTCCAGAGGGACAAATGTGATAAATAACCAGGGAGGACAAGCGGGAGGAGGCGGCCCAGCCACCAGAAGTCATAAGTCTCTGTCCAGCCATATGGCAGGCTCATTACAGAAAGCTCTGGGGCCATCCCAGACTGCAGGGCCTGGCATTCAGGAGAGTCCAATACAGGGCTCCTGCTGGATCTGCGGCCCAGCACTCACCGATGCACCGATTTCTGCCCCTCCACACGTTCCAGGCGAGGTTTGCTCCATCTGCCCTGTAACTGCATCCAGGGGCTCAGACCTCTCACGCTTTGAGAAATATAGTGGGACATTTGACAAAGGCTTTCCTGATGGTCCTAGAAATAGAGTGGACAAATATGAGCCAGACAGCAAGGAAATTAGAGGCATTGACTGCAACATACCCACAGAGGCCTGGGTTCAAATCCCAGCTCTAGTACTTATGAGTCATGTGAACTTGGCAATTTGCTTAACTTGTCTCCTTCTCTGCAAAATGGAGACAAGAACACAAACTCTACTTCACTTGGTTGAGAATGTGATATATGTAAGCACCTGATAATATAACAGTTAACATTTGTGTGCCTTCTATGAGCCGGTAGAGGTCTTTTTTTCTTTTATACCAGGAGTTGAACTCAGGGGTACTCGACCACTGAGCCACATCCCCAGGCCTCTTTTGTGTTTTGTGTAGAGACAGGGTCTCACTGAGTTGCTTAGCACCTCGCGGTTGCTGAGGCTGGCTTTGTCTCAGCCTCCCAAAGTGCTGGGATTATAGGCATGCACCACCACGCCCAGCCTGGAAGAGGTCTTTACATAAATTATCTCATTAAGCCTCACATCCATCCTGTGTGTGGTTAGGTGCACTATCCCTGTTTTACAGACAAGAAAACAAGCACAGAGACTATTTTCCTAAGGAGACACAGCTAATAAATGGTAGAACAGGCATGTGAACCCAGGCAAGCTGACATCAGAGTCTCTTTAATACTAGATTGCCTACCTGGCACACATTAGGTACTCAACAATGCATATTTATTGAGCAGCTACTATATTAAGCTAGACTTATAGGTTTGTCCCAACTTTAAGAGATATATAACATTTGCATAAATATTATATTTTACAAACCGCCTTCTTATTTAACCTCAGAAACCCTGTCAGACAGGTATTTATCTTTGATTCCCAAAAGAGGGAATAGGTATTTAGAGAGATGAAGGGACTAATCTAAGATCATAGGCCCAGCAGTGATAGTGCCAGTGCCTGAGCTCAGGGTTTCTGACAATCTCAAAGTCCCTGAAAACACTGTGATGCCCTCCCCTGCCATCCTGCCCCACCAAAGCTCTTGGGGTTGCCCTTTTGCCCTGTTTCCCTCAACACATCTTCTCTGCATCATTTCACCTTGCACACACCCTCACCATTTTTCCAGAAAAACATGGCGGCCTGATTACAATGACTACCAGAATCATGAGCTCCTTCACATTCTAGCTTTTCACTAAGTGGATGCTCCTTCCCTCCCAGCTACCTCCTGGGATCAAATACGCTCATTTGCAAAAATAATTAGCTGAGGTTAAAAGTGGAGTCAGTGCACAGTCAGAATATAAAAAAGAAGCCACTACAAATCAATAAGCAAATGCCAGACAACCCAATAGAAAAATGAGCAAAAGATTTAAACAGACACTTCACAAAAGAGGCTATCCAAATGGGCAGTATGCACATGAAAAAGTGCTCCACATCCTTAGTCATCAGGGAAATGCAAATTCAATGAGCTGCCACTTCACACCCACAGAAGGGATAAAATTAAAAAGACCAACAATACCAAATGTTGGCGAGGATGTTTTTATATTGCTGGTGGGAGTATAAAACTGTGCAACTACTTTCCAAAATTGTTTAGCAAATCTACAGAATGCATATATCATGACCCAGACATTCCGCTCCTAGGCGCAGACCCAATATGTGGGTACATGTGCGCACTGCATTATAAATAACAGAATGTCATAGCAGCTCTACCCATAATAGTCTCAAATTGGAAGCCACTCTAATCATCTTCAGTAGAATGGACAAATAAATTGTGCTATATTCATACAGTGGAATATTATGCATTCATGAGATTCAACATCTACAATGACATACAATGCAGATAATTGTCACATATAATGTGGAGCAAAAGAAACCAAATGCAAAAGAATCTATCCTGTATAGCTCCATTTATACAAAATTCAGAAATGGCAGAAGCTCATCTATGGTGTCGGAAGTCCCAAGAGGGTGACTCTACGTGGGGAGATGAATGCAAGGAGAAATGATGAGACTTCAGTTGAAGGGGTGGTGGGAAGACTTCTTTTTCTTGATCTGAGTGCTGATTACATGATGTGTCACTTGGTGAAAAGTCACTGAGCTGTTGTAAGCCAGTGATTTGGGAACTTTTCTGAATGCATGATTAAATTAAAAGTTTTTAAAAGTGGGGTGGGGGCCACCAGTGTCTGGAGAACAAAGTCCTCTCTTCTTCCTTGCCAGTGTTGCTTGACTGACAGAAGGAAACCGTGTCAGAGGTGGTATGTCTGGACTTCACTGAGAAATGTGACAAGGCCGCTTATGATGTCCTTGAGAACAAATGGACACACATGGCTGGATGACCATGTAATGAGGTGGATTGAACCACTGTCCCCAAAGGGTGCTGATTAAGGAATCTGTGTCTACCCGGAGGGAAACTTCTAGTGCCTCTGGGCTGGTTCTTGGCCCAGGCTGTTGAAGGCTGTTATCAGGGACAGCAATGAAGACATAACAGGCAGGCTTATCACATTCACCAGTGACATGGAGCCAGAGGGAACAGGACAGGCACACAGAAGATCCAAAACGATTCTGGCAGAATGGCCAAGTGGAGCAAATCTAATACGATGAAACTGAGTGGAGGATCTGTGGAAGGCCCTGAGACTGAGGCTAAAGCTAACTTTGTGGGGACAGGACAGGGTGACAGTTAAGAGCTTAGAGCCGCAACTCTGAGCAGGGAGGCTATAAACTCCACAGCCCAGCCCCCCCACCCCACCTCTCCCCTTGGGCCTCTGGATCCCCAGGGCCTACCTCAGGGTCTGGCCCAGATGAAACCCTCAGAAACAGTTGCCAAATTAGCCCATGAATAAAAGATGGGTAGTGCCCAATGGTGGTACATAGGCCCCAAGGCTATTTGAAGGAATCAATGGATACATTGAATTGGATGTCCTGCTCTGGCTGGTGGGATCAGCAGGCTATCACTCAGTTCTGGGCTCAACTAAAGGGATAAACAAACTGCCAGGCACCCATTTTTGAGGAACTATAAAAGACACATGTTTATCCATTAAAAGAGCAGACAGGGAATAGGAGTCCTCAAAACACTACAGGGTGCTCTGTCTTCTGGGAACTCACAGAGAGAAATGACTTCTCTATGTGCCAAGTGTAGCTTCTATTTCAAGGTCACTCATTTATATAGGCCCCTTCCAAGATCCTCAGAGGGTCTTTAGCAACTAGGTAACATGATCATATGGCTTTGTAGAATTTGCGAGTGTAGATAGTGGGTTAAAATCCCAGTTCCTTCCACTCTGGCTTTCCCTTCATCGAACATTCCCTCGCACGGAGGAGATGCTGAGTGGCTGGGGGCATTTGTGGAATCCAGCTCAGGAGGAACCAAGTGAATGACCCATTTAGATTGGCTTTAGTGGATATGTGTATTTGATTCTCAGTCACTTCCATGGGAGTTATCACCAGCTGTCCTGGTGTAGGACTGACAGGAATGTTCCTAACTGCCCAGCAGGCAGACTCATTCAGAAATGGGACACAAATCTGATTGATTTCTGTTTAAAAAAAAAAAAAAAAGAAGGTGTCCCAACCTTCACTTTTGGGACACAAAGGTGAGTATAGAGGTCCAGTCTCCATATGAATGTGCCTTGCGTGCCTGGCACTGAGCAGCAAAGAGAGTTTCAAATGTATAGGGTCCAAAACTCATCACGGCAACAGCAAACCTAGCAGGCTGGTCCTTCGCAAGGTGTTGCTCGTACTCTGTGACCTAAGGGCCTAGAAGAGGACCCAAGGCAGAGTGTGGGGCTTCATACAAGTATAGACTTTCTGGGAGAGCTCTGCAGAGGAGATTCTCCTAAGCAGCCTGCATGGCCACGCGTCACCTTCAAGTCTGGGCTAGTGATCGCTCCTTCACTAGAAGTTGTCTCAGCACAGCCTGGAAATCGCCTCGCGGGGATGTCGCCTCCCCATTCTAAAGTTCTAGCTTGTTCTCCAGGGAGGTCAACCCTGGTCAGTGCTATCAAGGGGTTGCCACCTTGCTCTCTAGAGCCTCTTGACCTCATGGAGTGTCCCAAAGAGATCAGGGGGCAGTGGGAGGGGTTTTTCAAAACAGTTTTTTAAATTATGATGAATACATGTAACATAAAATTTACCATGTTAGTCATTTTTAAGTGTACAGCTCGGTAGGATTAAGTAATTCACATTGCCGAGCAACCAATCTCCAGAACTTTATCATCTTGCAACATTGAGACTAAATCCATTAAACCACTTCCCATTTCCTGTTTCCCCCAGTCCCTGGCAGCCGCTATTCAGTATTCTACTTTCTACTTCTGTGACTCGGACCACTCTCGATGTCTCAAATGAGTGATATCATACAACATTTGTCTTTTTGTGACTGTTAGAGTTATTTACTTTCTTTGCATTCTAAAAAAGAGGTATGATTTACCAACAGTAAGAAGCCTAAGCCTTAAATGCAGAGCTTAGTCACTTTTTAATCTATTCTTACATGTGTTTTATCACCACTTGGACTAAGATATGGCCCTTCCAGTGCCTCAGAAAACTCCTGAGTAGATGCCACAATGCTACTTCTGCCAGAGTTGTATATTGCAGATACACTCAGAGCTTGGACTCAAAAGACCTGAATTCTGCCAGGTGCGGTGGCGCAAGCCTGTAATCCCAGCACTTAGGGAGGCTGAGACAGGAGAATCGCGAGTTCAAAGCCAGCCTCAGCAACAGCAAGGCACTAAGCAACTCAGTGAGACTCTGTCTCTACATAAAACACAAAATAGGGCTGAGGATGTGGCTCAGTGGTCAAGTGGCCCTGAGTTCAATCCCCGGTACCAAAAAAAAAAGATCTGAATTCTCCCTGACCCCTTTCTAAAAGCCTCACTCTGAGCCACCATATCCTCAGCTATGGGTCATGCCCATGTGTATACCAGAGAAGCCACTGCAGGCAGGCATTAACTAAGTAGCTTCTAAGAAAGAGCCCAGAAAGCTGGGCCTGGTGGTGCACATCTGTAATCCCAGCTTCTCAGGAGACAGAGGCAGGAGGATCATAAGTTCAAGTCCAACCTGGACAACTTAGAGACCCTGCCTCAAAATAAAAAATAATAAAAAGGGCTGGGGGTATAGCTCAGTGGGAGAGCATTGGCGGGTTCAATCCCTTAATAGGGATTGAGAGAAATAAGAAAAGAGCTGGAAGAGACTCAACCCACACTGGGAATGCACATGCCCTGGTGGGAATGTCTCCCCTCTTAGTGGCACCATGCAGGGGCAGGGTGTGGAGGGAAAGGTACTATACAATAGGTGTACTGCAGAGGGTCGTAGACTCTGGATGACTTCCAAGATGAAGGTTTGTAGGAGAATGGTGGAAACTGGTCAAAGCTGCTGAGATACCAGCCACAGACCTTGGTCCACAAACCTACAAATTAGACCCATGTGCATCCTGTCAATCAGCCACACTAGACTCTGAGTCCTGTAAGCACCAGCACCGTGACTGGATCTCTCTCACCCTTGTGCCATGGGGTTCACTGTTCTCCTGTGTAAGCAGAGTCCCCAGGAGGCCTCCTTACAGCAGAGCTTTCTGGGCTCCACCGCAGTTTCAGATCCAGGATGTCTGGGACAGGGCTTAAATTTTGTAATGTCCCAGATGATGCTGATACTGCTGGTCCAGAGGTCATATTTGAAGAATCGCTGGTGTAATAGAAACCATTGATACGTCCTCAGGGCCCCTGCACTCACGCAGGTGGATCCATCTCTCAGCTGCTATGGCTATTGGCTGCTAATGGCTCCCAGCTGTCCCCTCACTGTGGTGTCACCGTCTGCTGAAGTCCTGGAAGTTTCCCACACCCCACAGCCCACAACCAATGACCGACTGAGGAGGAGGCAGAAAGGGCCAGCCTTCCTGTCAAAACGGAGGATGACTTGGCTGCGCTTGAGCCCCCTACAGATCAAGCCTCGGCTAGAGTTTAGCAAGACCATATCCTTCCTCCTCTCTGAGAGGTTTCTAAAGAACAAGCCCGTGGGCCGGCATCCTGACTCAGGTTCTTTCTCCAGTGAACCTGTTGTAAGATGTGGAGCAGGTGCTAAATAGGGACCGTTGAATGAATAAACAAGTGAGAGACACACCAGGCTTGGGAAGACAAGCCCCTCCTTTTAGCTTCCCCACCAGGTCTCAGGCTGAGGACCCAAGGTCCACGTTGCTGAGATTGGCTGGGCCTCCCTGGCCTTGACCTCTTTGGAGTAGCTTGCATCCCTGCCCACTGCGCTGCATCTGGGAAAAGCTGCTGACGACTGCCGCGGGCCTCCCTGGATGGATTGATTAATTAATTACCGCCAGCCTGACAGCTCCAGGCTGCTGCAAGGCCCCTTGGTGCCCCTCCCAGCTCTCCTTGGCAGGTGAGGTCTTCATTTCCCAGCACTTGACAGAGTCGGCCTGGGGAAGGGATAAGACTGACTGAAGAGAGAGATGTGGTTGGGACAGAGGGCAGGGACAAAAGTCTGAAGAGTCCATATTTCTTGGGCTCCTATCCAGGATCTCCTTGTGGAGAATTCGTTCCACTGTTGCGATTGAGGAACTGAGGCCTGGTGATTTGCCTAGGATCACAGGTTTGGCAGGGACTGGGCAACATCCCAGGCTCTTTACCACCCGATTTGCTTTTGACCTGCTTTGGACTTTGGATGGTAAGGGAGGTGGGATTTCTAGTAACTTCTTTCTCTTTCTCTCCACCCTATTGTAAACCTTCCCATCCCAGCAGGTACCTTCCAGCCTGAGACAGCAGGAGAAGAGAGGGCTGCAAACCCCAATATATGTTCGTGTGTCTGCTCTGGATGAAGCTCTCCACTTGCACTTCCCGGGCAGTTTCCATGGCTCCCTTGGCCCTGGTCCATCCTAACCTCCCTTTCTCCACCGCCTGGGCTGAGTTGATAGGAGCGACAGGTGTTCTATGAGCCATCACAGCCTACTGCAAAAAAAAAAAAAAAAAAAAAGTAGGGGTGGAATGGAGCTGGAGAGGGGAGGGCTGGGAGGCCACAGCCGCCCGCAGTTTCCAGGGCAGGCTCCCTCCTCTGGCCTCTTAGTTGCCCTGTTCACAGCCCCACCCCAGCTGCCAGCCTGACGCTGATGTCTGCAAGGCAGCCCAGGAGGCTGTGCACTCTTTGATGGAGAGATGAGATTCGCCTCCCCGTGCCTCAGTTTCCCATCTCTCAAATGGGGCAGCACTCATTGCTCTCTCCGGATAGAGAGGAGGACCGAAGGAGTTAACAATACACTCAGGCCAGTTAGAACAGTGCCCCGCACCTAGGAAGGAAGACAAGCGAGGTTATTACCAAATTCTACGGCGTCTAAGCTTCCTGGTTGGGACACACCACAGTTGTATGTACCTCTAAGAAAAATCAGACACTGGCAGAAAATAACTAACCTTCACCGCTTGCAAGACAAATTCTGATTGCAGAAATGTTAAGATTGCGGGAGAAATGTGCTTCTTAGAAAGAAGAAATGCAGCATTATTCTCATTCTTATTGCTCCCTAACTGAAGTACTTAGTCCCCCACCAGCTGCGCAGCAGGTGCTGAATAAACACTTGTGGAAGGAAGGAATGAGCGGCACGTGCCTGCCCGCAGCAGGGCAGCCAAGGGAGCTGGTCCTCTAGGAGGCTCCTCCTATACCCTGCAGCCTGCCAAGCCTGGGCCTCTCCCGCCCCCACTCCTTTGTCCAAACCACAGGGTTCCCAATGGGGTTACCACCTAAACAGGCTAAGGGCCTCTCCCCCACATTCACCCAGCTCTGAGGGGTTCCAGACCCCCAAAAAGCCACTCCTCTGTAGGACTCTCAAGAGTGACCGGTTAGAGAAGTGCAGTTAGGACTTCCTGACTCCTAATTGTCTGCAGAGAGGTGCTCTGGGGTGAGTGGAGGGAGGAAAGAGAGAGAGAGGAACAGTCTCTCTCTTCGGTTCTCCTCTAAAAGAAGATTCAAATCCCAGTGACATTAGCAGCATGACATTTCATGTCACTTAATTGGGTGGAACCTCAGTTTCCTGGGTCTGTAAAATGGGGACTAGCAACAGCAATTCCCTCCTAAGCTTGGTGACAGGGTTGAATCAAACAGTATGTAATGTCTGGCAAAGGGCTCCTCCGCCTCGCCTGGGGGCTCCACTCCGTCACCTGCTTCTTCCTCTCTCCTACCCCACTGTAGCCTTGCCCTCTAACCTACTTAATGCAGAGACTGATTAATTTCCCCTCTAGCTGCCAAGATGCACTTTAATCCTGGGGGGAGAGAGGGAGGGAGGCGGGGCCCAAGGCCAGTGGAAGCCAGGGCCCGGGGCAGCAGTGCCGGTGAGGGGCCTTCCTCACGCAGGGACTCCGCACTTTGCTGTTTCCACAAAGATTTAATTTGTGTCTTAATGGGCTTCAGCCTCCTCTATAAAAGCTCTAAAGTGCCTTTCTATTTTTTTTAAAAAAATGAAAGTTGCTGATTGTGTCTGCTGCTTCCTGGGGACTGGAAGAGAGCAAGGCAGGGGAGAGGGGAGGGGAAAGTAGAGGAGGAGGCCAGGGTCTTGGGACTGTCAAATTCGGCTTTTCCCTCTGGCTCCTCTCTCCCAGGACCAGCACAGCTGGGCATTAGCACTGGTAGGTAATGAGGAAGGGGTGCTCCTGGCTGGCTTTTTGAGGGAACAGCTGCAGTCTGAATTACTGGACCCTGTTCCCCGAAAGGAAGAACAGAGAATGTTGGATGCAGCCACTCCACTCAATCCAACCAGCAGCAGCAGTTGACCAGAGTCCTTGCACTGTGTGAAGACCTAAGGCTGGGGCCTTCAGGGAGAAACAGAGATGGAAGGAGGAGGAAAGGTCCAATCACTTGCCAAGTGCTTCCTGGCCTACTGGAGAACTTCAGCCCATTCCACCACCACCACCACCACCACCACCACCACCCCCCGCCCATAGCAACTGCTCAAAGCCTCTTGGAAGTCCTCTGCCAGAGAGAAAGGAGCTAACATCATCCTCTGTCAAAACACAACATTAAGGGCTGGGGTGGTGGCTCAGAGGTAGAGCACTCACCTTGCATGTGTGAAGCACTGGGTTCAATCCTCAGCACCACATTAAAAATAAAGATTGTGTTCATCTACAACTAAAAAACATTTTTAAAAAACCACAACATTAAGGCAGATTTAGTTATAGATCTAATTGGCTTTTATTTGTGGTTTATGAACCAGGGCAGCCTCTGGTCTACAGAATGGAATGGTATCTCCCACTGGGCAGTAGCAGAAGCAACCCTAACCCTAACCCTAACCCTGCCTTTGTAAGGCAGGAACATGGAAACAGAGCAGAAGAGAGAACACTGGTGGGTTGATGTCAGGTCACCTCAGGTTAGTTTTTTGAAGTAGAGGGGTCTTTCTTATATCAGCTCAGGTGGACTAGAATCTCCTGTTTCAGGAAATGCTGGTCTCCTGAGGGATCTATCTGCCTTCTCAGAGTTTCAGTTGCATTATGAGGCATCTAGCATCACTGACTCCATTTGGGTTCAGGCTGGACTTTTGGAGCCTACTGTAAGAGCTCAGTCCAGAACAATGATCTCCACCATTTTTCTTACAGCCTCAACCACCTCTGCATCGCCAGCTCTTCCCAGAATCCCTCTGGCT
The DNA here is from genome assembly GCA_028644305.1 of Xerus rutilus. Taxonomy (NCBI): domain Eukaryota; kingdom Metazoa; phylum Chordata; class Mammalia; order Rodentia; family Sciuridae; genus Xerus; species Xerus rutilus. Next base: position 100,863,528 of record CM053406.1, on the reverse strand, counting down.
GCCCTTTGTCCTTTCCTTAGCAGAAAGACCCCTATGCCTCTCAATGTTGGAGGCAGATGGGTAGAGGATGGTGGTAGTCTCTGAATGTCTCCCAGCTAGCGAGTACCAGTGCCAATAGCAGGACTCTTGATAACAAGATCTCTCCTTCCGATGATGTTCCAGGCCAGCAGGGCCAGGCAGACAGTGCCAATGGAAAAGAGCAGATATATTTGAGCAGAAGGATTCAACGCCAATCAAGATCACATGCATCACTACACATAGAAGTGAAAATAGCAAAGGGTCCAAGTTTCCTTCTGTTGAGGCTTCTTCCATCTTGATTCACGGTGCCAAGAGTAGATGATTATGCCTCTTGGCCAGATGGGAAGACTGAGGCAGGAGGAGAAACAGGAGATACAGATATATTTTTTCCCTAGGTTATAACCAAGCTCAACTGAGCTATCCTTAATTCCCTCCTCTTCTTTCCAATTCTCTAACTCTGATTTTATTTTACGTCTCTAGCCCCTTTCTGGTATATTTTACAAGAAAAGCATTCAACAGAAGTTGTCTTACCAGATATCCTCTTCATGGTTCTCTGCAGTTCTGATCTCTGTAGGGCATTTGAAGCAATGATAACAAATGTAGATGTCCACAGGAGGAAGTCAGGTAGAAAACATAAATGTGCAAAACAAAACAGGTATAGTACTATAGGGAGTGGTGAGGCCTGTGGCAAATTACAGAGTACTGTGACCTTCCTTACAGACATCATACTCTATAATTACAATTAAAAATATAAATCTTCAGGGCTGGGGTTATGGCACAGTGGTAGCGTGCTCGCCTAGCATGCAGGAGGCACTGGGTTCAGTCCTCAGCACCACATAAAAATAAAATGAAGATATTGTGTCCACCTACAACTAAAAAATAAATATTAAAAAAAAAGAATATAAATCTTCTAAGTAAACAAAGTAATGGAATGTATTTATCTCTTTTCCTTCCTAAAACCCCAGTAAATGACAAAATTGTTTTTAAACAAAGGCAAGGGCTCAAAGTACAGCTCAATAGTAGAATAATGCTTAGCATACTTGAAGCCCTGGGTTCAATCTTACCAGTACAAAAAATGAAAATTAAAAATTAAAAAGATATCCAGGTGCAGCAGCACATGCCTGTAATCTCAATGGCTTGGGAGATTGAGGAAGGGGTTGCATGTTTGAGGACATCCTGGGAAACTCAGTGAGACCCTAGACTGGGGGTGTAGCTCAGTAGTGCAGCACTTGCCTGGCATGCAGAATCCCTGTTTTTAATACCCCCTAATAAATAAATAGATAGATAGATAGATAGATAGATAGATAGATAGATAGATAGATAGATAAATACCAAAACTCACAAAAAGAAAGAATGAAAAGAACCGATAGTGGTTGAGAGCAATTAAGATTTCAGAAGTTGGAAAGCCAATGGGTGGGTAGTGTGGTAGTTCCTTTTTAACTTGTCTGGGCTAAGGGGTGCCCAGATACCTGGTAAAAGATTGTTTTGGGGTGTGTTTCGGGAAAAGGGGAACATTTAAATCAGTAGAACAAGGGGAAAGATCTACACTCACCAATGTGTGTGGGCCTCATCCAATCCCTCGAGGGTCTGACAAGAACAAAAAGATAAAGGAAGAGGGAATCCACTCTCCCTTCTCCACCTGGGACGTTGTTCTTCTGTCTCTGGACATCAGCGCTCTTGGTCCTAGAGTCCTCAGACTCTAGGACTCACACGGGCAGACCCCACCCCGGCCAGTCTCAGGCCTCTGACTCACTGGCAGTGACACTGGCTGCCCCCTGGGTCTCAGGCCTGTGGACTCACGCTGGAGCATCCCACTAGCTGTCTTCCTCCTTCAGCTCGTGATGACGTCTCGTGGGATTTCTCCTTCCTCCAAAATTGCGTGAGCCAATTCCCGGAATAAATCTCTTAGGTGTCTCTCTCCTGTTTCTCTGAAGAACGCTGATTAATAGAGTTGGTAATGGATTTTTAAAAAAAATTTTTTTACTACATAAAAAGGAGAATCTTAAGCCCACAATTTGGGGTTGAGCAGGAGCTAAAAAGAAGCCAGAGAATTTGCACAGAGCCTCAGCAAGGGTCAAGTACCGAAGACACCAGTGCCACCAAAGGCGAGAGTGAGGGCTGAGGCTCAAAACAGGAATACTGGCTAGGGATAGGGTTAGGGTTAGAGTTAGGGTTAGACCCTCACCTCTCCTCTCATACCACAGCTAATCAACTATCCTGCCCCCACGCGGCAAGACTAGAGGTTCACTCCCAGGAGAAATTGAGCCGAGGGGCCTCTGCTATCAGGAATAACGGACCGGCTGGAGAGCAGGTGCTGTGTGCTTCCTAGGGCTGACAGGGCAAATAAGCACAAACGAGGTGGCCTAAAACAATAGAAAAGTACGCTCTCGCAGCCCTGGAGGCCAGAAGGCTGGAATCAAGGTGTCGGCAGGGCTGTGGCCCTCCAGAAGCTCTGAGGAGTTCCATTCCTGCCTCTCCAGTTTCTAGCAGCTCCAGGTTGTCCTTGACTTATGGTAGCATCACTCCAATCTCTGGCTCCATCTTCTATGTGTATTGCACATGGGACACTTGTCATTGGATTTAGAGCCCCTCTGGGTAATCCAGAATGACCTCATCCAAGATCCTTAACTTTTTTTTTTTAATTTTTTTTTTAGTTGTTAATGGATTTTTATTTTATTCATGTATTATTTATATGTGGTGCTGAGGCTCGAACCCAGTGCCTCACGCATGCTAGGTAAGCGCTCTACCACTGAGCCACAGCCCCAGCCCAAGGTCCTTAACTTTGTATCTGCAAAGATTCTTTTCTCAAATAAGTTCATATTGGAGTTTCCTAGGTGCCAGGGTTTACAACATGGTCATATCTTGTGTGTGGTGGGGGGTGCACCATTCAACCCACTATAGGTACTTCACCAGAAAAAGTGATAAAGTAGAAGTCTGTACTCTGAACAGTGGGACTCCAGCTCTCTTCCCCTACTTAGTTCACAGCATGTGGGCAGTCAAGTTTATAACCCCAGGTGGAGATTGGAGAATCTCTCCTTAGAGAAATTGCCTCAAGGGAAAAGTCTATATGCACACACTAGGCATCTACCAAGGAAGCATCGAGACCTCCACCTGATCATCCTTTCACAAAGCCCAAGTAGTTGACAGATTCCCCATGTAGCTGTCAAATGATTTCCTAGTAACTGCTTTTAAATATGAACAGACAGCAGGGATCACCATATGTGTATAGAAAATATGTAACCTGAAAGATGGAGACCAAAACAAACAGGAAAAAAAATGAAAATACGAGAAAAGAGAAACCATACAAGAAGTGAAAACTTAGAAAATGAAAAGCAATACAGGAATTATTTTATGAGACTATGTTAGATCCATGAAATAAAAATAAAATGCTATAAAGGGAAATGTTCAGAAAACCAGTGATTGTGAAAGTAAAAAATCATGGGGCTGAGGTTGTGGCTCAGTGGCAGAGAACTTGCCTCTCACGTGTGAGGCACTGGGTTCAATCCTCAGCACCACATAAAAATAAATAAACAAAATAAAGACACTGGGGGGAGGGAAAGGGGAATGGATGTATTAAAGATGTTTGATTGAGATGGTCATCACTACCCTTGGTGCATGTATGAAGACACAAATGGTGTGACTCTATCTATCTGGTTGGCAACCAGAGAAATGGAAAAATTGAGTTCTATATATGTACTATGACTTGAAATGCATTTAAATAAATTAATAAAAAAATAAAGACACTGCGTCCATATATAACTAAAAATATTTTTTAAAAAAGTAAAAAATCATTTAAAAAGATAACTACTCGAATTCAATAGGAGAGTTAAAAGATCAAGTTGTGGAAATCTCCCATAAAATCAAACAAAAATACAAAGTGGAGAAGGGAGAGAGAAAAGAAAACTCGAAGATCAGTTGAATCCAGGCATGGTGGCACACACCTGTAGTCCTAGAGACTCTGGAGACTCAGGCGGGAGAATCACAAGTTCAAGGCCAGCCTGGGCAGTTTAGTGAGACTCTGTCTCAGAATTTTAACAAAAGGGCTGGGGATGTATCTTAGTGGTGGAGCACTCCTGGGTTCAGTCCCCAGTACCACATACACACACACACACACACACACACAATTTGAATAAAGATCAGATGATAAGGTTCAACATATAACTAATAAGATTATTAGAAAAAGAAAAAATAGAACTGGGTACAGTGGCGCATGCTATATAATCTTAGCTACTTAAGAGGATGAGGCAGGAAGATAACGAGTCCAAGACAAGCCTGAGCAACATAGTGAGACTTGTCTCAAAATAAAAAATAAAAAGGAAAGAAAGAAAAAGAAAAACAGAGGCTATGGAAGGTAAATAAATAAATAAATAAGCAAAGAAGTAATACAAGAAAATTTTCTTGCACTAAAAGACATACTTGAGGGCTGGGATTGTAGCTCAGCGGCAGAGCGCTTGCCTCGCATGCGTGAGGCCCTGGGTTTGATCCTCAGCACCACATACAAACCAATAAAATAAAGACATTGTGCCCATCAACAACTAAAAAATATTTTAAAAAAAAAAGACATACTTGAGATCATTCAGAATGATAAACAAAGACCTCTACAAAGCAACATTACTGGGAAATTTCAAAACAATAGTGATTTTTTAAAAAATCCTAAAAGATTCCAGAGAGAAAACAAAAATAGATCATTTGCAAAGAAAGGAGAATCAAAATGGGCTTAATTTTTTTATTCATAAAAGTGAAGCTAGGGACTAGGGTTGTGGCTCAGTGGTAGAGCACTTGCCTAGCATGTGTGGGGCACTGGGTTCCATTCTCAGCACGACATAAAAATAAATGAATAAAATAAAGGTCCATCAATGTCTAAAAAATATATTTTTAAAAAAGTGAAGCTAGAAGACAATAGATCAATGCATTTTAAGTCCTGTGGGATGTGGTTTTCTGCCTAGACTTGTCTATCCAGTCAAAAGGAAGGAAGAATAAAGACATTTTCAGACATGCAAGTTCTTAACCTATCTAGCTCCTATAGACTCATTCTCAAGTATCTCTTAGAAAATATAATCCACGAAAAGGAGGGAGCCAATCACGAGCTGGAAAAGTCTTGTTTAGGAGAGAAGGATTGCAACAAAGGAGAAATGCAGAGGACATTTGCCAGATGAACTCTCCTGATGAGAGCTAGACAGCAGTCCCACAGCAGCCTCAGCCAATTGCAGCAGGGGACAGAGGACTTCAGGAAGATATCACTAAGGAAACGAAAAGAAGCCCCAGGCATGGTGGCACACACCTGCAATCCCAGCAATTCCATAGGCTGAGGCAGGAGGATCACAAATTCAAAGCCAGCCTCAGCAATTCTTAGCGAGACCCTAAGCAACTTATCCCTGAGACTCTGTCTCAAAATAAAATACAATAAAGGGCTGGGGGGCTGGGGCTGTAGCACAGTGGTAGAGTGCCTGCCTCGTACACGTGAGTCATTGGGTTCGATCCTCAGCACCACATAAAAATAAATAAAATAAAGATATTGCGTCCATCTACAACTAAAAAAATGTTAAAACAAAGGGGGCGGGGGACTGGGGATGTGGCTCAGTGGTTAAGGGGCCCTGGTTTCAATCCCCAGTACCAAAAAAGAAAAAAAAGGAAGGAAGGAAAGCTAGATTGCCCAATGTGTTTAAAGTATCAAAGAATTTGGAGCTGAATTAGGGATAGATGTTGAGAAAACTAAAGGAATTGTTTTAAAAAATAGAAGTAATAGGGCTGGGGCTGGGGCTCAGTGGTAGAATGCTTGCCTTGCATGCATGAGGCACTGGGTTCGATCCTCAGCACCACATAAAAATAAATAAATAAAGATATTGTGTCCATCTACAACCAAAAAATTTTTTTTAAAAATTTTTTTAAAAAATAGAAGTAATAGCCAGGTGCAGTGACACACACGCAGGAGGCTGAAGCAGGTTCAAAGCCAGCTTCAGCAACTTAGAGGCCCTAAGCAACTCAGTGAGACCTCAGTCTTAAAATAAAAAACCAAAAAACAGCTGGGGAGCCGCATGCGGTGGTGGCGCACACATGTAATTCCAGCGGCTCAGGAGGCTGAGGCAAGAGGATCATGAGTTCAAAGCCAGCCTCAGCAACAGCGAGGCACTAAGCAACTCAGTGAGACCCTGTCTCTACATAAAACACAAAATAGGGCTGGGGATGTGGCTTGGTGGTCGAATGCCCCTGAGTTCAATCCCCAGTACCAAACAAAAACAAACAAACAAACAAAATATATGTATATATATAAAATCAGAGCCCACTATTTGGCTCAACTGCAAATAATTTTGTAAAATCTCAATAAACATCAAATACGAATTTATTAAAAAGTGGCAAGAGTATATCGGGGGAGGAAAAAGTGGAGGGTGGGATTAGAAAACTTAATTTTTCATTTTCTATGAAATCAATGATGAACACTTAAAACTGAAAAATAAGTAGAAGAAGAAGATTTTTGTTGTTGTTGTTTAGAAATCTGAAGTAAATACTAAAAAAACAAAAATAGTTAAAACTTAAAAGTTTGTGCCTCAAGAGTAGGAGGAGGGTGGGAAAGGCCAGGGCAAAAAGAGCTATTTCATCAAGAGCCTTATTTTAATATTTTACTCTTAAACAGTCTGCATGTATTCTTTTACCCATAAACAATAATAATATTAATAAAATACGAATAAGCTGGCCAAACAGAAGCTGGTGAGATCTCTAACCTTGGACTTCCACTTTCAGCCCCAACCCTCTGGGTCTCCTCTGTGTGTCCTTCTAGCTGAGCCTTAAGGTCCTTCGTTCCTCTGTCTTCTTGCCTCTTCTTTCCTACCCATGCCACCCCCGCCCACCACACATACCCTAAGATCATGTGCCTTTCCACCACTGAGTCTCAGGAGCTGCCACAGTAAAGTGTCCCCTACCCTTCCGCCAGTTCTCTCTGGTCCTTCCCTTGCCCTTAACCACCCCACACCTCCAGTTCAAGAGCTGTACTCCCTCTGCCAGAGCCTAGACCTTCTTGATTCTGTCTTCACTTAAATATCAGTGCAGGGGCCATCTGTCTCTGCAGGTTCTGCATCCATGAATTCAACCATGTGCAAATCAAAAAAAAAAAAAAAAAACTTTTTTTAAATTGCATTTGAACTGAACATACATGGACTTTCTTTTCCTTATCATTATTCCCTAAACCACAGTGTAACAGCTATTTACACAGCATTTACGTTGTGTTCGGTATTATAAGTAGTCTAGAGATGATTTAAAGTATACAGGAGGATGTGCCAATGCTACACCGTTCTGCGTAAGGGACGTGAGCATCTCCAGGTGTTGTACTGCATGTGGAGTCCCGGAACCAATCCCAAGAGCACCTAAATTTGGTTCATTGTTGCAATGGTTTCTTATTGTTGCTGTGACAAATTACCACAAACCTGGTGCCTTAAAAACAGTACAAATGTATTATGCACAGTTATGTAGATTGGAGTCTGATGCCGGTGTCACTAAACTAGAACCAAGGGGTCAGCAGGGCTTCACTGCTCTCTGGGGGCTCTGGAGCCTTTTCCAGCATCTAGAGGCTGCTCACATTCCTCCGAGTGTAGCCCTCACGTCTTCAGCCACACTCTCTTACACATGGTACACCAGTCATCCCACCTCTGGCTCTCCCGTTACAGCTCCTTCCCTGGAAGATCCTGGCTTACCTGCTCCCTCTTCCCCGTTAAGGACCCTGGTGATGACCTTGGTCCCATGTGGACAATCCAGGCTCCGCTCTGGATCTGAAGGTCAGATGATAATACTCAGAGTTCTAACTGAAGCCCTAATTCCCCTTTGCCATAAGGACACAGAGGTCTGGGGAGGTACATCGCTCTGCCTATGACAGTCATGGATTTTGTTTTACATTAATTTTTTTGGAGGGGTACTAGGAGTTCAACTCAGGGCACTAGATCACTGCGCCACATCCCCAGCCCTATTTTGTATTTTTATTTAGAGACAGGGTCTCACTGAGTTGCTGAGGGCCTCACTAAGTTGCTGAGGCTGGCTTTGAACTCGTGATCCTCCTGCCTCATCCTCCCAAGCCACTGTGATCACAGGAGTGTACCACCACACCCGGCTTTTTTATATTGCTTTAATAAAATATTATTTGTTAATTACTGAGGTGTTGTTTTTCCCCCATACACATCTTAGAATTTCACACCTGAGCTGAGTGTGGGACCCAATCTAGGCCCTTAGCTGTACTTCTCCCTTGGCCCACCCCTTCCAGCCTCAAGCCCAGCCCAGCAAAGCACCCGGGCCTCCGGCAGCCAAGATTGCAGCCAAGTACTGCAGGCCCTTTCCCAGCCCTGCACTTCTCTGCTTCAGTTTCAGAGGTGGGAGCTCAGAGAGAGGCTGGGAAGAGAAGCCGTTCAGCTGGCTTTCCACTGGGCCGCAGGGAGGAGCCAGGCCCCAGCCTCTGCACACCTGATCCTCCCTTGGTGGCTGCAGGGATAGTAGCTTTTCAGGCTGGCAGCAGAGGGATTTCTAGGGCTGGGAGGAGCAAGAAGGAGAGTTGAAAGAGGATCCTAGAACTGCTTGAAGGTCGTGGGCAGCTGGCAGGTGTCTGGGCCACCACACTGGGGGAGGCTGGAAAGCTGATGCTGCTGGAACACTGGAGAGGACCCTGGGAGGCAGCCTTTCTAGCAATGTCACACAGGAGACAGCTGGGTGGGGGAGGGGGTGTTGGATTGGGAGGGGAGAAAAGGACAGGGAGAAGAGGGTCTCCACTGGAGGTTGTGAGGGGAGGAGGGGCTACACCATCTACAGTGGAGGCAATGTGTGGTGCAGCTCTCAGAACCTGGGAGGTAGGAGGAGGGCAGGTTAAACAAACACCAGAACATACATCTCCCGGAACCCACAAAGCGCCTCCCTCAGGAGCCAGCACACTCCATCCTCAGTCCCCCTCGGTACCCACATCTACCACTACAGAGGGTCAGATGCTGGTGTCAAGTGGCTGGTCTCAGGCCCTCGCAAATCCCGCCCCAGGGGTGAAGGTTGGCCAGGGCCTCCTCTCCCTACCCTCTGGATCTCCCTCTCAGCTCTGCTTCAGGGGCCTCTCATTTCAGAGAAAGTCCCAGAGACAGCTCACATTCAGGTCCAGACCACCCAACCCCGCTTGTCTTGGTGTGTTAAGGAAGGGGATTTCTGAAAAGGTGGCTTCTCTGAACACATCCTGCCCACTCTCCCTCCTGCTCCGCACACATTTCATCTTATGGTCTCTAAAATGCTTCGGGCCCACAGCAGGGACTTGGCAAATATTAATTAAATCCACTTCTCTCCCCTCCTGCTGGGGCAGAGACTCCAGGAAGAATCTTCTCCCACTGGGGTGCTGGGAGCAGGCCCAGGCATTCAGAAGGCAGTGGAGTTTCCTGGGGCCTGGCAGCACGGAAAGCCCTCTCCAGGGGACAAAGAAAGACAAGAGGATGGACGGCAAGGTGCCCTCTCAGAGTCCCCTCTCTCTGCCCTCAGGGGCAGGCAAGATTAGCAGCTGTAGATTTTCTCACTAATTTGAGATGATAAAGTAGATCCCCCTTCTCCTTGCCCTCCAAGGCTGGCCGGTCCTTCTGAATGTGTCAACTGAGAGCCAGGTCCAAATTAAGTGACAAAGGCACAAGGGCAGTGCAGTTGCTAAGTTGTCTATCAGCAGCACTGAGGCAAGGTCACAGGGCATCACTGACAGGTGGGGGGAGGGAGAAGGGCTGTTCACACAGAGAGGAGGGACCAGAGGGGAGGAGGCCTGCCTAGGGGAGAAGAAGGAAGAAGGAAGAAGCTTGACTATGTTTGGCACCGCAGAGCTAAGCTGCTGAGCCTGGAAAGGCCACCTCCGGGCCAAGGGCCGTCATGGCTCTCCAGCTGGTGAGGCGGTGTGCAGTATAAACAGGAGCTTCTCTGAGCCTCCAGCTGCCTAAATCCCTCACCACTGGAGGAAGGGGAGGCTAGCCCAGTGCCCAGGGGGGCTAGAGACCTGAGGGGCCAGAGGCTCTAGCTCAGGCCCACCGAGGCCATGCTGCCTCTCCCTCCCCTGAGTCCAATCAGAGGCTTAGAATGCAGAGCTACCAGCTTATTACTCAAAGGACCTGAGCTGTTGACCCACAACTAATTACTAATGGTTGGCATACTTAGCATATCATTTGCATTCTCCCGAGGGTCTTTGCAATCTCTCCCTTGAGGCCCCTGCCTCTCAGGGCTCCGTCCCCCATCCCTCTGTCACCCACCCTCTCCAGGTGCAGTCCCGCTGACCCCCACCTGTCTGCCCTGAGCTCTCACCTGGGATCAGACAGAGCAGGCCAAGGGTGGGGGTATCTCTAAACTCTAAACTCAGTCATTTCTGATTTGCAGGGGCAGCAGGGGCAGTTGGCGATACCCTGGAAGGGAGTGGTCGAGATCGGTGTGGTGATTAATCCTCCTGCTAATGGAGGCTTCTCTGCCACCAGGGCTTTTAAGGAAACTCAGGGAAGCCCTTCGGCACCGTCAGAGCTGTCTCCGAAGTCCTGAGCGGGCTCATTAGCAGTCCTCCACCTGCAATTAGCGGCCCCTCCTCTGAGGGCTGCAGAGGCAGGGAGAGCTCCATGGGGTCTCCGAGGCCCAAGGCCCTAGGCCCTCAGCAGAACCACTGCAGCCTGTACTGCTCCCCCACTCCCCACACTCACCAGACACTGCAACAGTGACTTTCTCTCTTCCAAAGTACACATTTCAGCTGGAGGGGCCCTGTCCCACACAACGCAAGCCAGGCCCAGGTAGCACAGACGACTTGCCCAGGGCCATCTGGGCCTCACCAGTGAGGCAAGCTGAACTGGCCTTGGCCTCAGGGCTGCTGTGCTTCCTCCCATGGCACTGGGAAACACAGCTCCGTCTCCAAGAGTTTTGGGGAGCAAGCAGGCCACTGACCTACTTAGGACTGACCCTCAGGCTGGAGGCCAAAGTGACGAACCCTTGGGATCTCTCCGCTGGCCCAGGATGCTGGGGTTCTCAGTGCACTGGGCAGACCTATTGCACTTTCAAGACAAGCTATAAAGCTCTCCATTGCTTATGACCTGTCAGTTTAAGGCAAAGGAGGCCTTTCCAGGAAAGAACCGTGTGCAGAGGGGTAGAGTGGGCAGCAGCCATAATGAAGGCGGCCCATGGGGAAGGACTGGGCCCGGAAGGGGCTGCATTTTCTATCTATTCCACAAATAGGAGCTTCCATCCCTCTGACAGGGGCAAAAAGGTCCAGAGATGAAAGAGACATGTTTTACTCTCAGCAAATGACTCATCAAAATGGATAAGGGATTTGGGGCAAATCTTTTAAGTTATTCTGGGATTCAGTTTTCCCATCTGTTAATTGGGCAGCAGACCCTGATGCACTGGGAAGCCAAAAGGCCACAGAGAATTGTGTCTCAGAGAGCAGCCAATGGATGATAACATAAATGACAGAATTCCGCCATATAGTACCTACCTGTGAGCACTCAGTAAATGGTCGTTGGCACATGAAAATGATAATTCTGTTGCTATTGAGTTGGCTTTCTAACCTCAGAGTCCCAGGCTGGAAATTATATATGGTAATCTCCTTTCCAAGCCCAAAGATTATGGGATAAAGGAAATGATATTTATTAAGTACTTACTGTATGCCAGGCACTGTGTTGGACACTTTGCATATATTATCTCATTTAATCCTCATCTTTACTCCCACATGATAGTTAACATCATCCCTCCTTTCCATTTAGAGGTGAAGAAATTTGGACTCAGAGAAATTAGGTAGCTTGCCCAATGTCACACTGCCCTCAACGTGCAGAGCAAAACAGGTATAAGAATGTTCGTGAAGCTTTATTCACAATAGCCAAAACCTGCAAACAGCCCATCTATCTATCAACAGGAGAATGGTTTAATGAATTTTGATATATTCATATAATGCCTTGCTCTAGAGCAATGAAAAATAATGAATTGTTGCTACAAACAGCAACATGGACAATAAACAAAAGAAGCCAGGCGGCAAAGGGTATATTCTGCATGATTCTTTTTTTTTTTTAAATATTTATTTTTTAGTTGTAGGTGGACACAATATCTTTATTTTATTTTTATGTGGTGCTGAGGATCGAACCCAGTGCCTCACGCATGCGAGGCAGGCGCTCTACCACTGAGCTACAGCCCCAGCCCCTGCATGATTCTTTTTATATGAGGTCGCTAACAAGTAAAACTAATCTGTGGTGATAGTGATCAGAATCATAGTTACAGCTGGGTGCGGTGGCACACGCCTGTCATCCCAGCACTTTGGGAGGCTGAGACAGGAGAATCCCAAGTTCAAAGCCAGTCTCAGCAACGGCGAGGCGCTAAGCAGCTCAGTGAGACCCTGTCTCTACATAAAACACAAAATAGGGCTGGGGATGTGGCTCAGTGGTCAAGTGCCCCTAAGTTCAGTCCCCGGTACCAAAAAATAAATAAATAAATAAAAATAAAAAAAGAATTATAGTTACCTCACAGAGCAGGGACAGAGTGGGCATAGACAGAGACTACAACACAAAAAGGACTTCTGGGGATGCAGGAAGTGTTATCTGTTGTCATCTAAGTGCTTAGTGGTTACAAAGGGGGTGGTGTGTATGTATACACATGCCAAAACTCAAGAAGCTATACCTTTTTTTTTTTAAATGTTTGTTTTTTAGTTGTAGGTGACAGAATATCTTTATTTTATTTTTATGTGGTGCTGAGGATCGAACCCAGTGCCTTATGCGTGCTAGGCGAGCACGCTACCACTGCGCCATAATCCCAGCCCCAAGAAGCTATACCTTTAAGATTTTCCTTGATAAGGGTTAGGGATGTAGCTCAGGGGTAGAGCCTTCGTCTAGCATACATAGGCCCTGGGTTCCATTCCCAGCACCACTTTAAGAAAAAAAGTAAAGGATCGTATAATATGTATCCATTTATTTATTTATTTATTATGGGGATTGAGCCCTGGAACGCTTAACCACTGAGCCACGTCCCTAGCCCTTTTTTGTATTTTATTTAGAGATAGGGTCTCACTGAGTTGCTAAGGGCCTTGCTAAGTTGCTGAGGCTGGCTTTGAACACACGATCCTCCTGCCTCAGCCTCCTGAGCAGCTGGGATTATAGGCATGCCCCACTGCGCCCAACAATATGTAACCTTTTAAAACGTGCAGGACCAAAGCAGGTAAGCCTGGCTATGCATCCCGGCAGGAAGAGGGGTAGGAGGCCCACCTTGCCCTCTCTTTGGAGGGAGCAGTTCTCAGTCATTGCAAAGAGCTACAGTGTTGTGCCTCCAATGGCCAGCCTCACATCCTGCTTATAATAGGTCCTCGTTCTGTGCCCCCCTTCTCTCCTCCAGGGAAGGTGCTTGCCAAGCTAGCACCCCCTCCATCCTAGGAGGGGAAGGGGAAGTGGGAAAAAGGAAAAGGGAGAAGGAAAAATGGAGGAGGGAGTGACGGACGGACAAGGAGTGGGGAGAGGCACACTCCCTCGGAGCTTCTAGTGGGGCTGGTTTGGGTGGCGTGCATTTAATGAGGGCTTCTTGGGCTCCCTAGGAAGAGTCATGGGACTGGAGGCACCTGGGAGGCTGGAGGAGACAGATTCATTTCTGTGCATTTTGATGTAACATGAAGAGCGTTTGCCCTGAGAGCTCAATGATATGCCAGCGCATGTCCCAGATGGGAAGGACGGAGAAAGCAGCTCCCTGGCAGATCTTCACGGGGGCGCAGATTCCTGCCGGTTTTCGCACCCAGAGCTAGCCTCCCCTGCAGGTGCAGGCGGCGGAGCCAGTGCCCACACCCCAGGGCCCAGCCTGGTGTTCATCCCTGCCTGCCCTCTCTCTGCCACCTTCATCCCCCTGCTCCTTTCCATTTCCATTCAACTACCAACTCTCTTTTCTGTTCCTCCCCTGTGTCTGTCTCCCCTGGCTCTTTCCACTTTCCTGTCCCTGTCTCTGCATCCATCTCCCATCACTTCTTCCACTACCCCTCCTTCCCCGCCGCCTCCCCCGCCGCGCTCCCTGGGCTTGCGCTTCCTCTCTAGCTCAATATAAATAATAGAAATTAATTTGTCAGCCAGCACACGCGGCCCAGCCGGCGCAGCAGCGAGCTGAGGAGGAAAGCTGGTTGAAATAATTATTCTTGACTTAAGAAACCGTTCTTTTTATTCCTGAAGGCTAATGGCGTAAGAGCAGCTCCTGGCCAGGCAGCACTGATGGCAGCGGACTTGGGGAGGGCAATCGGGCTCTTCTGGCCCTCCAGGAGTGGACAGACTCCACCACTCCATCCCACCCACACTCCCTTTAAAAGGCAAATGAGGTATGGGAAGTCACTCTCTGGGTTAATGCAGTCACAGGTTAGGTTTAGAGACAGGCTTCGTCATGAGGTTCGCTCCCTCCAGTCCCTAAATTCCTCTCTGAGAGGCAATGAATGTTCTCCCTCTGGTCAGGTGGAGGCAGAAGTGGAGAGGAAACCATTCCCCAAAGGGAAAGGAGTCTGAGGTTTACCCAGGTTCTACCGTATACCAGGCACTGTGCGAGGCCCACGACTCACAAGCACACATGGATTCCTTACGACCCCCCCCTAGGAAGGAAGTCTGCCTACCCACCAGAAAACCCGAGCACATAAGGAACTTGTCCAAGGTCATAGGGACAAATCACCAATGACAAAGGGAGATATGCGGATTCCACACTCTGCCCCAGCAAGAGGGCGGAGACTGAGACATGTGTGGGGGGGAGCTGAGGGACGCATCTGTCAGTCTCAGCAGTAGACGGGGGGAGCATTCCAAGGCTTAATTGAAATGGAATAAATGAAGAAACTATTTACAGAGGGGTGGGAAACTTCAAGGGTAGGAGTAAGAGATGATGGCACCTTAGGGCTTGTTGCCACCACAAACACAAAGTGGGAAAAGGAGGATGCTGTTACTAGAGACTGGCGTGAGCTGGAGCTGGGGGGCTGGTGGTCCACCCCATCGACAGCCTCCCTGAGCCTTGGAGGGAAATGCAGCCTCTGCCTAACTGCAGCCTGGCAGAGAGCCGGGCTGGGACAAACACCCAGCCTCTCCCTCCTCCCACCCTCAGATCTTTTGCCAACACCTCCCATTGGAGGCACCCAGCTAGAAGCCAGAGAGCAAGCTCATGTCCAGGAAGGCAGCTGTAGAGGCTGGCCTTCCCTTCCCTGGCAGAAAACAAAGTGCAGGAGAGGGAAAGTGGACCTGAAAGGGAAAGAGAGTAACAGCCCAGGTGAGGAGTCCAGAACGGGGCTTTGAGAAAACCCAAAGAGAGCCAAAAAAAGAGAAAGGGGGATGCAAAACCCAAAGTAAGTAGTTTGGAGGGAAGAAGGGAGAACCCCTAGTCTGTTAACCAAATTCCTGTATGATGGCAGAGCCATCTCGCCTGATGGGGAGATACAAGTTGGGTATCCTTACACCCAGGCATTAATCAGGGAGCCAGAGAAACCTCTACAGAACAGGGACCTCAAGAGTGGCTGAATTACCAAGCAGGAGAGCCCTGTGTCCTGGAGAACTCTGCTGTCTGCATGCAAGAGTGCAGGAAGGAAGCCTGGAACCAGGTATATGCCTGTAATCCCAGGGACTCTGGAGGCTGAGGCAGGAGGATCACAAGCTTGAGGCCAGCCTCAGCAATTTAGTGAGCTCCTGCCTCAAAAAAAAAAAAGGAAAAAAATTAAAGGGCTAGGGTGTAGCTCAGTGGTAAAGCACCCCTGGGTTCAATACTCAATACTGGGGGGGCAAGGAGATTGCAAGAGGGAGGAAGAGAAGCAGCTAATTGGTAAGTACCAACTACCAAGCACGGGCACTTGAGAAGAGTTGAGGAACCAGAGTTGGTGACAGAGAGCACAGTTCACATCGTAGCGTCAAAGTAGGAAAAGGCGTGGGAGAGGGAGAGGTGGCTGGAGGCGGGGAAACAGGGAGACTGAAGTCAGGGAAGGGGCGGGGCTTCCGACCCCGCCCCGGCCCCGCCCCCTTCGTGCTGGAGGCGGGGGAGTGAGGCCCGGAGGGCGGTGGTTACTCTGAGTCCACGCGGGGGCGGCAGGGCGCGGGCTGAGCCTGCGAGGGCGGCCGGGCCTGGTGGATAGAGCGAGTACCCAGCTGGCCTGCCTGCTGCTCCCGCGGCCCCTCATCCCATCCATCTTCCTTCCACACAGCAGCCACCGGGATCTTTCCAAAACACAAGCCCGAGCCTGTCAGTCACGCTTGAGTCCCTCGGATGCTCCCCACTGTACAGATCAAGTCTAAAGTCCTTCACGGCTGACAGGGCGCCCCATCTGCACCCCACCCGCCCCCAGGTTGAATCACCAAGTGTCGGAAAGTGTTCTGCCCGCCCCTGATGCAAGTACTTCTCTCGCCTTAAAACTCTCCCCTCCATGAGTGCCCCCACCTGGCGGTCTCTCGCTGGGCTCAACCTGGCTGTCACTTTCTTAGGAGCCTTTAAACCATCTCCCACCCCCCACCGCCCCCACCCGGCCACTTTCCAGTGGTTTCATTGCAAAACTTATCACACAGTATGCCACAAAAGTGCTTGCCCATATTCTTATCTTTGTCTCCCCGGAGCCAAGGGTCTTTGATTTGCTGGTTCTTGCAACCCCATAACCAAGGGACACGGAACATACATGGCTTTATGGGTCTATGTAAAATATCTGCAGAAGCAGACTCAAGACATGGATGCAGTTGGTTGTCTCTGAGAAGAACTGAGTGTGCAGGGACAGGAAGGGGGGCAGTTTGTGGCTTTGTGATTTTTGGACTATATGAAATATAGTAACCTATTCAGTAAAGAAAAAAATACACAATTAAAACTAAGAGGGAGGGGGCTGAGCTGTGGCTCAGTGGTAGAGCGCTTGCCTCGCATGCGTGAGGCACTGGGTTCGATCCTCAGCACCACATAAAAATAAGGAAATAAAATGAAGGTATTGTGTCCATCTGCAACTAAAAAAAATTAAAAAAAAAACAACTAAGAGGGAAACACTGGCTAATTAAATGCGTGGCCTTGTATGTGGAATGTTAGGGCTTAGCTGGAGCAACTTGCTACTGCCACCTGGCCCCCCAGGGATTTCCACTCCTGGATTGCTCTTGAGGAAGTTGTGCCAAGCTCCATCCCAGTACAAGGAAGTGGGTCTTCCCTGGGGGAGCAAGGTGTGGCGGAGACCTCTCAGGACCACAGACAACAGCTCAGGGGAAAGGCTGGATGTGGGTGGAGCTCCCTGGGTCTCTGTGTCCCTCCCTGCTCTGCAGACCTACTGACTGATGGCCTTCAGCCTCTCCACTTCCACCAAGGACAGAGCTGAGAAGATACTCTAATAGGAAGGATATAAATTAGACAGCAGAGAGAACTTCCCAGAAGGAAGGGACTGAGCTATCATCTCTTTGTCATCTATCCTCATAGGACACCAGGGCTGACTAAGGGGCAGAGGCTGTCTCTATCTCTGTCCTGCAGTAGATCAACTGCGTGTTCCTCCCCTCGAACCGGGACCAGTGAAGTAGTTCTGGAGGGGCCCACATCAAAGAACAAGCCCCCCAACCCTCCTTGCTCCCCTGCCTCTTACCCCAGGCTTCCCCTGAGCTAGTGTCCACTCTCTACAGCATCAACCAGCCAATAAACGCAGGAAATCCTCTTAAAGCAAAACCATATTATGAAGCGCACTGAAGAGCCCAGCAGAGACCAAGGGTCATCGATGCACAAAAAAGGAAAGACTTCATCTCTGCTCCCTTGGCTGGGTGGAGAGAAGGTCCAAGCTTTCAAAGGGCTCCCACACACCCCATACCCTGCCCAGCGACTACATACACTTTCCTTTCCATTTGCAGGTGACCACCCTGAGGTGCCCCGGCTTTGGTCACCATGTTAGTTGGGAAGCTTTATCCCCCATCTCTCCCTCAGAGGGCAAACCTGGCCCTCCCTGCGCAGACCAGCATCCCACCCCAGCCTCAGGCACCCGCACAGTGGAGGGCTGGCTCCCCCCTGCTCCCTGTGGACTCTGCAGGAGACCTTCCCCGAGCTCCTCCAGGCTCAGGGCTTGTGTCCTCAGCAGTAAAATACTGCAAACCCTGGAGGTCTGAATGAGGCAAAGCACTTTCCAGGGCTTCGAACACTGCCTATTTTCAAAAGAAATACAGCAAAAAGAACCAATCAGATATAAATAAATAGACAAGCGAAAGGAAATCTAGCAGAATAGAGGAAGGAGAGGAGGGCAGGGAGAGGACTGGAGGGGAAAGAGGGAGGGAAAGGGGGAATCATAAACTGAAATCGAATTCCATGCATGTATGATTTTGTCGGGATGAACCCAACCACTATGTATAAAGCTCTAATAAAAATAAATATATAAAAAAAGAAATATAGTGAATTATTCTTTGGATCTGGGAAGGGTTCATGCCATTTGCTCAGTGTCTGGGGAAAACCTCAGGACACAATCCCACATACCAAAAGCAACACCCCTCCCAGGTGACTTGGGGGAGAATTAAGGGAGGAGGCACTTACCTGCTCCTAAAGCAGTAAGCAGGAGTCAGGACTAGTGGGTGCTCATCCTGCCCTCTTTGAAAGAGACCTTGATGTCCTCACCCTCCTTTCAACAGAGCTTTCTCTTATTCACCCTGCTTCAGGAGGCCGGTGCTGACGGTGTGCTCTGGGGATTTGCAGGAGGGTGGGACATGCGTAACACCCTAGGAGACATTACCATTGTATATATATTTTTTAACTGAGATATAACATATTTGCAGTAAAGTACCAGACTGAGGTGTACAGCACAATTAATTCTTACATATATATATACACTCATGTAACTGCCAGACACATCAAAATATAGGACATTGCCACATTATCAAGCAACTCAAAATATGTACCCCATCCCCCAGGCAGTGCCCCTCCAAAGGTAACCACAATTGTGATTGCTATGGCCATAACAATCTTCCTGAACTTCATATAAACAAAGTCATAGAGGACATGATGTTGTTTTACCTGGTTTCTTTCACTCAACATTGCATCTTTGAGATTCGTCCATGTTACTGCATATAGTTATAGGAATTATTTTTTATTATCCAGTAGTATTTTGTTGTAGAATATAAATATATACATTTATATATTTAAATATATATAAATTCTGATATAATTATATTTATTTATTCAACTTTTATTCATGTTATTTATTCACAATGTATTTTTCCAACTTCTTGTTGGTGGACATTTGAATTGTTTGCAGTTCTTGGCCATTATTAACGAAGCTGCTGTGAACATCCTTGTTATCTGCCTTTTGATGAATCCATTAGCATTATTTTGAGACACATACTTGACTTTTAAACTAAACAACAATGTACCACTTTTTCACCTTCTCCTACTGGGCTGTGTCATGCTGGGATGAGATTACACCATACCATGGGCCTGTCTGAGGGATAAGAGGGCAGACGTAAGGTCCTGATAGGCCCCACAAGCCTCCAACCACAGCCTTGGGTCTTTGTGCCACTCCTGGCACAGCTGAGGTCTTGGCCAAGGTCTCTACCTTGAACCTGGGAGCAGGGAAAATCAGAACAGATTCTTAAAAACTGCTTGGCTCTGTCTGGCCCAGATTTTATGTATGGCACAGATTCTATTTTACAGATAGAATGATAGAACCACCTGGGTTCAAATGGTGGCTCTGCCTGCTACTAGCTCCGTGGTCTTGGACAATTTCAAGTCCTCTGAGCCTCTCAAGTTCATTTCCTCATCTAGAAAAATGGCAATAATAATATTTACCTCATAGGGTTGTCAGGAGAAGTACATAACAGATGTAAATCACCTAGCATAGCGCTTGGCATCTATAACAATGTTGGTTTTCCCTTGTTTGTTTTCTGCTCAAGGTCACAGAGCTAGTAAGCAGAAACACGCCAGAAGAGCTCTTGAAAGGAACAGAGTGAAAAGAAACATTCTGGAGTGCCAGATTAGGAAATGTGGCAATGTTTTATATCTTGGTATTCCTGATACTCAGCGAAATACTTAGCATACAGTTGGCGCTCAAAAAGGTGTGTTAGTGGGGCTGAGGTTGTGGCTCAGTGGCAGAGCACTTGACTTGCATGTGTGAGGCCCTGGGTTCGATTCTCAGCACCACATATAAATAATTGAATAAAACAAAGATCCATCAACAACTAATAAAAATATTAAAAAAAAAAAAAAGGTGTGTTAGTGGGGCTGGGATTGTGGCGCAGTGGTAGCGTGCTCGCCTAGCATGCGTGAGGCACTGGGTTTGATCCTCAGCACCACATAAAAATAAAATAAAGATATTCTGTCCACCTACAACTAAGAAAATAAAAAAATATTTAAAAAAAAAAGGTGTGTTAGTAACAGTGAAGAAATGAAGAAATAGATCCAGAGATTCACGTAAGTTGCTCTTTAGCCATATTTCAGACTGGTTGCCAAGAGGAGTTCATTGGGATGGAGAAACCAGCTGGGAGCGCCCACAGGGTTTCTGGGTGTCGGTGAAACATGATCCACTGACAAGATCTTACCTGAGCCAGAGAGCACGTGGCAGGGAGCAGAGGGAGGGGGCTGCAGGAAAAGAAGTCTTGGAGCAGGAGCTTATGAGAGGCTGAGGGAGCCACTGGGCAATGAACGCAGTTCTCACTGGGACATCCCACATAGGGTTCGGGATGGATTTAGCTGAGCGAAGAGGTCAGCCAGGGCACTGGGGAGACAACCTAGGCTGGCGCCACCTCCATCCCTCCGTAAACCCAGGAGTGTAGCAAGCAAGTTTGCAAAGCATGTGCTGTAAACGGGCAGGGCATCCCCTCTGGGATTCCTGCTCCCGCCTCCAGAACGCTGGGTTTGTTCAACAGCTCTTTCCTGTTTGGGGTGACTCATCGCCGAGGTGTCATCGAATGCAGAGGGTTCCAGACAGGAAGGGCCTCCTGGTCGGGTCCATCTGCTCAGACTCTCAAGGCAGCATTGCTACTGCAGTGTTTTCAGGATGGCCACAAGGGGGCGAGAGGGAGCCAGGCCTGGCGTCC
Source organism: Xerus rutilus (assembly GCA_028644305.1). Classification (NCBI taxonomy): domain Eukaryota; kingdom Metazoa; phylum Chordata; class Mammalia; order Rodentia; family Sciuridae; genus Xerus; species Xerus rutilus. The sequence goes on along the minus strand of CM053406.1, from coordinate 100,842,556 downwards.
TTGCCATCAGGGAGATTCTGGTGCGGAAGAGCACTAAACAGGGAGTCAGAGGGCCTGGGCACTAATCCTTCCTGGGCTTCCTACATCCTGGCCACCTCTGTGTCTCCACTATCTTCAAAATGGAGCTGATGATTCCTCTACTGCTTAAAACCCGGGCATCTCATCCGTCCTCTGGGCTTGTGCCTCAATTTCCCTAAGGCAGGGAAGTCTTCCTGGTGGATCTATATGGTTCATCATACTCCTGTTTTGTTCCCCAGGAAAGCCTTAGGGCAGCTACCTTCCTCGAGATGATGTCTTTCAAATGCATCAAGGGTGGGAATAGGGGAGGAGAGGGCTTGGCAGTGCCAAGTGGGCCCCGTGCAGAATGCTTTGCTTTCACCCTCTGCTAATCCTCACCAACACCCTTTAGGATACTCAAGTGCCAGAGGCACCCTTCCTCTTTGTTCACTTTTGCACTGAGCTATAACTTTCATGAAGTAGAATGCCCTAATCAGAAGTACACACGCATCCAGGTGGGGTGGTGCACAGCTATGATCCCAGCAACTTGGGAGGTTGAGGCAGGAGGATGGCAAGTTTGAGGCAGCCTTAACAATTTAGTAACACCCTGTCTCAAAATAAAATATAAAACCTTTTAAAAACACTAGGTCTGTAGCTCAGTGGTAAAGCATCCTGTGTTCAATCCCTAGTACCAAAGCGTGTGTGCGGGGGGAGTGTACATACAGCCCAGTGCATCTTCACATACACGTACACGTGTGTGACCAGATCAAGACAGAACATTTCCAGGGCCCCCTGTGCTTTGTCGCAGTCAATATCCTCCATAGGTAACCTTCATTCCCACATCAAAACAGCATTTTTGCCCATTACATGGATGAGGATACTGAGGCTTAGGGATATGAAGTGATGTGCCCATAGCTAGAAATAGCACTGATTATGCTTTTGGAGGCAGAGGGTGGTGGGAGAGCTGGAAAGAGGACGTCAGCCGGATGAACCAACCTCACCACTCAGTGGACTTGCAGCCTGTTCCCCCCCACCCCCCACACAGCCATCCACCTGGCAGGGAGCACCGCTGCACACCCCTCCTCTCCGCCTGTGCTGGTGCCAGAATGCCTCACCTTGATTGGAGGACCCCCTAGGAGAGCAGAACCGTGTCCAATCCCAAAAGGCTTAAGCCTGCAAGCCTTTACTTGAGAAGTGATTGAGGCTTAATTCTAGGAGCGAAATCGAGCAATTTCCTATTAGTAGCTGATAATCCCTCTCCATAGCCCAGCACTTGGCCACCCTGGTGTGCTGCAAAGTGTCATGCGGGACTCTTCTCCCTCCCACGTCCTCTCTGGGGCCTTGTCTGGGCTTGGGCTGCAAGATTCTGTCCCTTGGGGCTATTGCATAAGAAGTGACTCCAGTCCTTTTAGGACCCTTGACCTCCATGGCCAGTAGCATCATGAATATTTGCCAAACCCTCCGGCCCTGTGGGGCCTGCTGCAGAGCCTGTGTTTTGATGCAGATTGTCTTGATCTTGGCCTCGGAACCTTCTGTAAACACCTCGCCTTATCCTCCTGATCATAGGAAGCAGCTTGGTTTACCAGGAAGAACACTGGCTCTGGTGTCTTACAGAGATGGGCTGGAGTCTCAGCTCTGGCAACTTCTCCACTGTGTGACCTTGAGTAGGTTACTTGAACTCTGTGGCAAAGACTGCTAGGGTTGCCTCTCTTCTTCCCCGGCAGTAGAACCTCCAAGTTTTAGCTCCAGCACACAGCCACCCAGAGGACATGGTGACCATGTAATTAAGTTTTTGGCCAGTAGTCTAAAAGGACAAGTGTCATGTGTCAGCTTTGGGGAACCATTCTTAAAAGTCATGTGCCTTGTGCCTCCTTTTCCATTCTTCTACCTGGAACAAAGCTGTGATGTCTGGAGCTCTCGCCACCATATTTGACCATGATGACAAAGAGTGTGTCCTAAGGATGGTGGAGCAGTGACACCTGAGGACTTGATACAACAGAGCTGCCTTATTGGCCAGAACAGCTCACCTCTGGACTTTCACGTGAGAAATAAATTTTGCTCTTGGGTCTCTGTTACTTGCAACAGAACCTATTTCTAGCTAACATATCCTCTCAATCTCTGTTTCCTGGTGTGTAAAATGAAGATAATGATGTTTACCCAAAGGCTGTTCTGAAAGAGATCAAGGAGGGTAACATATAAAAAGAGCACACGTGGGGCTGGGACTGTGGCTCAGTGGTAGAGCGCTTGCCTCGCATGCTTGTACCTCTGGGTTCGATCCTCAGCACCACATAAAAATAAATAAAGATATTGTGTCCATCTACAACTAAAAAAATATTTTAAAAAAAGAGCACATGTGCATTGGGAATGCTAACCCCCCATCCTCCCTCCACCCCATGCCCGTCTCCTTTAGTGCATGCATGGCATGTCCAGTGCTGCGCTGGGTACCACCGAGAATATAGAAGTCAAAGGTGCAGTGATACCCTCGGGGGCTCCTGTGCCATGGAGCATCTGATGGGTAAACAGACAACAAAACTAGTGTGGCCTGTGCTCAGCGAGTAAAATAAGAGGGTCACCAAGGCACAGAGGAGGAGTGCCCCATCTAACTGGGTGGAAGATGCAGAGCCAGGTGGGGCTTTCTGGAGGAGGTGAACCTCGAAAGTTAGCTCAAGGGGAAGGAATTCTGGTAGAGGACCCCATGAGTAAAGGCCTGGAGGCTTGGCTGCAGGGGCCATGTTTATGGAGCTTCAGGAAGCCATTAGGGTTAAAGCCCAAGGGGGAAGAAGTAGCTGCAAGAGATGAAGTGTTGGTCTGGGGTGGTGGCTCAGTGGTAGAGCGCTTGCCTAGCATGTGTGAGGCACTGGGTTCGATCCTCAGCACCACATAAAAATAAATAAATAAACTAAAGGTATGGTGTCCATGTGCAACTAAGAAATATAATAATAATAAAAAAAAAGATGAAGTGTTACCTGCCATAAACTGTCTCTCTAGGTCACATGGGCCAGAACCCTTGCCTGACCTTGATTACTGAGAAGTGACTGGAGTAAGAAATATATGTGCGTGTGTTTTGGAGCAGAAGTATATACACATATCTACACACGCACACAGGAAGAATAAGATCACATACGTGTAAAACTGGGCTTGTTATACTCTGTTTGCAAGCAGCAGAAACTAACTTAAGCAAGAAAAGGGAAATTTCTTAGAGTGAGGAGCCGGGCATGGTGGCACACTCCCTTAATCCCAGCAACTCCAGAGGCTGAGGCAAGAGAATTGTAAATTCGAGGCCAGCCTTAGTAATTCAGCAAGGCCCTAAGCAACTGAGCGAGACCCTGTCCCAAATTAAACGATTAAAAAAGGGCTGGGGATGTGTCCCAGTGGTCAAGCAACCCTGGGTTCAATTTCCAGTACCAAAAATAAAAATAAAGAGGAATATTTTATGGAATCCAAAGCCATCATCACAGCTGGGCCGCAATATCCAAGGTCTTTGCCCCAAATGAGCATAAACTGTAAGGCCAGCTTCAGGTGGAGTCTGACTTGGGCTCCCTGTAGCTCTCACTTGCTCTCTCCCCCGCTCTCAAAGTCAAATTCCTAGGTAGAACTCAGGGCACTTGCCACCCCTGTCCAATCCCAGGGACCAATGATCAAGGTCATAGCAAACTCACTAGGCCCCCAGGGAGACCATCCCTGTAAAAGGAAGGCAGTGGGATGGTTTGGGGGACAATGGAAGACAGGGGAACCAGCCTCATAGGAGTGTGAGCAATAAGAAGCAATCAACTTAGAGACTAAGATGAGATCCAGGTGTCCTCCTTTCCAATCCAGGGTCCTACCACCAACAATGGGAATAATAATGGGGATGATACATTGAAAGTGCATATAAAGGTGTTTAATATGAAAAAAAAATAATGGCGATGATAAGGCCTATGCCATACTGAGGATTTATTCTATGGCTGGGTGCTGTTCTAAGCATTTACTTCTTACTTTACAGACGAGGACACTGAGGCAGAGCAGGGTATTAATTCAGTTGAGGTCTCACTGTTAGAAGCCAGGATTTGTGCCGGGGCATTGTGGTGTCAGATGATGACTTTGTAACCATTGTGAGGCACCGTCTTACCCCTGCCAAGTTACGGAGATTCTGCTATGTGTCTCGGAGTCTGTGTCCCCAATCCACACGCACACGTAACTATGCGCACACGCAGCACAACTTGGGAGCATACCATGCTCTGTTTGGCTTCTGGCTCAGGCTAACTCACAGAAAAGTGTCTGAGACAAAAATGTGTGACCCTGCTGCCTGGGTCTCAAATCAGGGCCAAATATCCCAGATTGGATCATTGGAAACCTGGTGCCTTCTCTCCTGTCAAACCTGCTCCCAGGAAAGCACTTGAAACTCATTCTCACAAGCATAGAATTGACTGAGAAGAGCTTAAAATACTACCCTGTACTTAATAGCCCTTATCAGCCAATCAGTCAGACCACACCATTCTCTGTCCCTAACACCATCCATAGCTCCCCGTTTATTTCATAAAAAAAAATGACTCAAACAGCATCTTAACAGTCACAGTCCTTTTTTCACTAAATTCAAACTATCTATTCAACCTTACCTCGTACTTCATACAACCAATGTGCCCATTTCTTTAGACATACAGTTCAGATAAATAGAACGACTTATCTTTTTTGATGAAGAAGTACAGGGAAAAGAGAACTTGGGGAGTTTTTAAGTGTCCCCAGAGATAGAAAGTGGTATAAGACGTGTTAGCAGAGTCAAGGTTGGCAAGGAGGACACAGGCGAGAGAATAGGGCAGAGGGACCAACCGGAGGTTGTCTTTCTCCCCACCCTGTCCTGCACTGCAGGGCTGGAAACTAGAGATAATGAACAAGCAATAAGGATAATAATAGCTAATATTTATACTCAATGAAATAAAACATCCAGGAACAGTTTAAGGGCTTTTAGGTATATCAACTCGTTCAGTCCTCATAATATCCCTATAAGGTATGAACTGTCATGTCCCCATGTTACAGATGAGGAAACTGAGGCACAGTGAGGCGATGCAATCCCTCCGCTCCTCTGCATCTGGCCAGGTCTCTGCTGGGATTTTATTCTGATTCTCCTTCCTCCACACTCCTCTCTCTCTGACTTCCTTCCTCAGTCATCTTTTGTATCTGGGCCTCTCATTGTATCTGGGCCTCTCATTCTGCCTCCTCTTTCTGTCCCGTCTGCCTCATCTTCCCCTGTCTGGTTAGTGTGTGCACACAGGCATGTGCGTGCACGCCCACACACACACACACGCACACACACTCGTGCACTTATTTCCCACTCCTCATCCATCCAAGTCAAGGACAGGGAGCTTGCTCAGTGCAGTGTAAATGCCCTGTGCTGGAGGAGGCTGTGGACAGAAGGCTGGGAGACATGGACACCTGGGGTCGGGAGAGACAGGGTAGGAGGACTGTGCCCTAGTGGGCACACAAAGCTTTTTATTTTATTTTGCAGTACTGGGGATAGAAACCAGGGCTGCTCTACCACTGGGCTACATCTCCCCTTTTATTTTATTTTTATTTTGAGACAGGGTCTCACTTTTGCTCACGCTGGCCTCAAACTTGTGATCCTCTACCTCAGCCTCCAGAGTCACTGGGAATACAGGTGTGGCACCACAGTGCCTGGCCAGAGAGAGTCTTACTTAATTCTAGTTGTCCTAAAATGGTCTTTGAAGTCAAAGAGTTCTGGATATAAACCTTAATTCTCTAGAAGGGTCTGGAGAACCATCTGGATTCTTTATTCTCCAGTCGCTATTCCTCACTACCTCCTGGAACATGGTAGGCAGACTCAGAGTCCCTAAGGATGAGGGTCCATCCAGACCTAGGAGGCTGGGACAGCCAAGGAGGGCTCAGCAGTGGGGAACGACAGGCCGAGGTTCAGGGCAGCAGTGAATGTGATACAAAGAGGGATTCCATAGAGGAGATGGAGGGTCCGAGGGGTGTCATTTTGGTTCTCCCCCTGCCCTTGAACCCTCTCCTTTTCATCTGTTCTTGAGAGAGTGGCGCACAGTGTTGTCCAGCTAGGAGCTAGCACAGCAGCTTTCCGCACACCTGGAAGGTTGGAGGCTGCACTTGGAAATCACTGCCATGCTAATGGAATGATGTCAAGATGTGTGAAGTGCTCAGCCATCTGTTCTTGTCAGTGATTCTTTATTGTCGGCATTAGGGTGTCCTAGCATGGCAGAATCAGCAGGAAAAAAAAAATCAGCCCAAAGACTCAGCACAAGGGCTCTTGCATGTGGATGTGCATATTATGCTAAGTTAATGAACCCCGCCCCAAGGGTCAAATAAACATCCTACTAACACAAAGCTGGTTGATGGACGTTCTCCAGATTGTGAATGTACTTTCGAACTATGGTTTTCACTGACTCAAAAATCAGAAATTCTGCCAGGAACAGACTTTGGCAAGAGATAGAAACGCAGCAAACACATACACACGAATCAAATTACGATGAGATGCGAGGATGGAGGTGGGATATGACTCTTTGGCGATAATGAATCCTCATCCTCCAGAGCTCTGGTGTACTTCCGGGTTCAGACTTTATCCTGTGATTATAAACATTTTCTTTGATTTCCTCTGTGTGAGATGGAATGTTCTGGCTGGGCCTTCTTCTGGACCACATAAAAGCTTTAAGAGATTTATAAATAGACTTAAAATCACAGGATTGTTTTCCCACAGTTTTTTTCTGTGAGAAGTGAAAGGCTGCAGTGGAGTGGGACCTGTCCCTCTCCCCCTTGCCTGGGACAAATCCATCCTTCCTGCCCTCTTTATCAGGACCCCTGGACGCTGGGAGATGAAGCTACTTCCCAGCTTTCTTTTCACCTGGCTTGAGGGGCAGAACTTGAAAGCTTTCAGCCAGCTCTCACCTGCCCAACCTAGGGACTTGGGGCAGTTGAATTCTAGAAAGATTCTCATGAATTCTAATAGTCCACTCAGTAAAAAGTGTTAGGGGCTTACTTCTGTGGGAAAACCACCTTCTATCTGGAATTTCCTCCTTTTGAGAATCTCCTCTTGGCAAGCAATTTCTTTCATCTTGCAGAATCCCAGTCTACTGAGAACACCTTCTCCTGGGGCATCTCTGCCAAGGGAGAAATCCTAATGGAACCTCTTCTCTTGGTTTCTTGGGGCACTTCTTGAGACTGGGCTGGGGATAGGAGTGAGAAAGGTGGAGGAGGCGGCTAGATAGAAGAGGTCAGAGTTTCTGGTGTTAGCCCAAAGGTTGGATGGTCCTTTATGACTTAAGTCAGAACGACATGGATAGGTTTTAAAGATACTATACTGGGGAGAAGGAGAGATGAGACTGGCCGAGGGTGGAAAGACACGGGTTGTAGTACTCTGTCTCCCACTCCTCCTCTTTTTCCTGGCCCCTCCTGCCTCCTCGTGGTTCTCAATCTGAAGAGATTTTGGCCACCTGGGAACAGTATCTCCACCTGGAGATACTTTGAAGTTGTCACAACTCAAGGCAAATGTGGGTGCTATTGATATCTAGTGAATAGAGAACAGAGGTGCTGATAAACATTCTGCAACACACAGGACATTCCTTCATGACAAAGAATGATCTAGCACAGAATGTTAATGGTGGAGAGGTTAAAGGTAGAGAGCTAGGGCAATGGAACCCATGAGTGAGGGTGGGTAAATGGACCCAGGGATCAGTTCTGGTAAGGGGGCCATTTGTGGGCGATTCCCTACAGACAGGCTTCTGGGGAGCATGCTCTTGGCTTGGTGGCCAAAAAAAATCATCATTGCACCCCATTCTAGAGCTGCAAGAACTTGAGAGCTGAGGGGCAGGAAGGGCAGCGGGGTGTGTGCAGAGAATAGTTAGGTGCTACAGCTTGGCTTGGTCTGAGGTGGAAGAAGAGGGGTGGAGGTAACACAAATTCTCACTCCCAAAAACCAATGGCTGGGGACAGTGCAGGCTGTC
>CM053406.1:100813231-100834110 GCA_028644305.1 Xerus rutilus | reverse complement strand
TTTTATGTGGTGCTGAGGATCGAACCCAGTGAGTGCCTCATGCATGTGAGGCAAGTGCTCTACCCCTGAGCCACAATCCCAGCCCCTCTTCTAATTCTTGACACTATAGATTAGTTCTGCCTATTCTTGAATTTCGTATAAACAGAATCATGTAACAGGTATTCCCTTCTTTTGCTCAGCAGTAGTTTTTTTTTTCTTTAATGTTTTTAGTTGTCAATGGATCTTTATTTTATTTATTTATATGTGGTGCTGAGAATTGAACCCAGTGCCTCACACATGCTAGGCAAGTGCTCTACCACTGAGCCACAACCCCAGCCCCTCAGCATTAGTTTTATGTGAATCATATCTATTGTTTTTTGTAGCTGTGGTTTGCTTATTTTCATTCTGGGAAGATTTAGGAGGGGATGGAAATCAAATACCAATCACTGAGGAATGAGAAACATGGCCTCAAATCAAGACTCTGCCACTTACACATTGAATCCTTGGGCAGTTCATGTAGCCTTGAGAACTTTGGTGTTCTCATGTGTAGGATGAAGATAAAACTTCTCTTTCACAGTAGTTGTAAGGTTATATGAACTACAGTAACTGCTGTGTGTAATGCACCTATTACAGTTAGTAGAAAGCATTCAAAAAATATTAGCATTGGGTGGGGTGGTGCACACCTGTAATCCCAATGACTAGGAAGGCTGAGGAACGAGGATCACAAGTGCTAAGCCAGCCTTGATACTTAGCAACACCTTGTCTCAAAGTAGAAACTATAGGGCTGGGGATATAGCTCAGTTGGTAGAGTGCTTGCCTTACATGCACAGGGCCCTGGGTTCTAATCCCTAACACCACAAAAAAAAAAAAAAAGTAAAAACTATAAAGGACTGGGGATGTAGCTCAGTGGTAAAGTGCCCCTGGGTTCAATCCCCAGTACCAACAAAAGAAAAAAAGACAAAATATATATTTACATATTACATGGATTTGTATATATATTAGCATTTTTATTTATTAATGCCTTATTTGCTGGATGATCTCTGAGCAGGAAATGGAATCACAGTGGAATGGAAACACAGTTCCCAGTATTTATGTCCACAGCTGTGTGCATGTCCACACGCCACATGCCTAGGTTCACACCTGTGTGTGTGTGTGTGTGTGTGCGCGCGCACCCACTCCTGAGCATATGAATACGCTCCCCCTGGCAGCAGCCACGCACAGATTTTCCCTTCCAGCAGCTCTTTCAAGAAACACACAGCAGATGGTACTGGGTCTGCTACATGACTGAGCAGCCCCCACATCAGAAAGTCATAATCGTTGAATCCATCATGTGGCGCAGCGCTGGCGAGGGCACGGCTCCTCGTCCTGCCCGATGGGCCGTGGAGGAATGCCTCCTCCTCCAGAGCAGAGAGCACACATGGCCAGGCAGTTGCCAGGCAGTGGAGCCAGGAGAACAGATGGCAGCTGCACAGTCTCCACCTCGCCCAGCTCCCTGGCTGCTGGGAAGAAGCGGCAGGCGGCAAGGATCCTGTGGAAACCAACCTACACCAGGCCGTCCTGCCCTCTGTCCTTTTAATGTGCCCTGGAGTAACACAGAGCAGGCTTCAATCCTGCCCCGGCTCACCCCCCACTAGGTGTGTAAGTCTGGGCAGGAAAAACAGCTTGAGTGTCCTTAATAGAACCCTAGTTCTCTAATCTCATGGTGACTTTAACTCTGCTGCCTAACTCCTCTCCAGAAGACAGACAGCCTTACCCAATCACAGCCTCAGGAAGAGAACCCTGGATAATTCTGGTAAAATCATATGCCCCAAATCTAAACACACACACACACTCACACAGACACCCTGTCCTCAGCTATAGCAGATACTGATGTCCTGTCCATGTCCCTTGTCTCTGGCAACTTAGGAGCAATCCTATCAAACTCTGTGGCCTTGGGGCTGGGTTTATGGCTCAATGGTAGTGTGCTCACCTAGCATGCGTGAGGCACTGGGTTCAATCCTCAGCACCACATTAAAATAAAAATAAAGATATTGTGTCCACTTGCAACTAAAAAATAAATATTTAGAAAAACAAAACAAAACCAAACAAAACTCTGTGGCCTTCCCTCTGTATCTCTGCCCGGAGTCCTTCTCAGGGAAGCTGCTTGGTCGGCAGGCTGAAGTTCCGTGACCTCTGTCAATGCCTCAGCTATGATGACCTTAAGGTATGATTTTGCTCTGTCCCCATTGGACTAAGCTCTCATCATTCTCAGTGACAGCTGGCTTGATGACTCACCCTGTATTTGCTATCCCTAGTTATGTTCTTTGTACCTCCCAATCCTTGTCTCAGGGTCACCTTCTAGGGGAACCCAAAGTAAGAGCCCAGCCTTATCTTTTCCATTCCATCCTGAACATTGGAACCTCTTGCCCAACCATGACCGTTTCCTTGAACCACTCATTCTGTTTGGCGTAGCCAGCTGCTCCTGATTCCCCTGCCCATGCCCTCCTGGACACACATGATACTATTCACCACAGAAATGACCTCTACAGACAGGAGCAAGGGAATCGATGGGAAATTCCAGAGCAGCCTCTGGGGACTCACAGAGTTATATGGCTATGGCTTTTGGCTACTTTTTAAAAACCTCTAGACAGGAAATAGGGAAGGCTGGGAAACATGTCCTGGATGTCCACTCCAGGGACCTCAGAGCTGGCAGCAAGCCCAAGGGGTTGGGCTGACCCATGGGGTCCTTGGCCATTTCCTTGAGACTGCCCAATATGAGGAAGAGAGGGACAGCTGAGGGGATAGGATTTCTTTCTGCCACCTTTTCTGGACCTCCTGCAATCTCCCGTCTTTTGCCTTTTAATTCTCTACTTTTCTTTTTTATCTTTTTATTGGTGGGGGGAGAGTGGCGTACTGGGGATTGAACTCGGGGACACTTGACCACTGAGCCACATCCCCAGCCCTATTTTGTATTTTATTTTGAGACAGGGTCTCATGGAGTTGTTTAGCGCCTCACCGTTGCTGAGGCTGGCTTTGAACTCATGATCCTCCTGAGCCGCTGGGATTACAGGTGTGTGTCACCGCGCCCAGCTCTTTTTTATCTTTAAGCAACAACTAGAAGCCTTTAAAAGAAAGCACCCATATTGGCAATTCAAACATTAGCCAAGGTTAATTCACATATTTCCTCTGCATTTTAGCTTGCAAAAAGCCTAGACACAATTAAAAGGCAAATGCTTTGCAATGTATGTGACAAAGGGTTAATATTCTTAATACCAACATTAATGTCTTTAAATTTAAAAAAACTGTAGAAAATAGACAAAAGACACAAATAGATAATGCCATACAAAACAAACCAAAAATGTATATGTATACCTAAATCTCACTGATCCAAAAATACAAATTAAAATAACCATTAGGTACCATTTTTTATTGTAACATTGGCAACAATTAATAAGAGTAATGAAGCTGGGCGTGGTGGTGCACGCCTGTAATCCCAGCACTTAGGGAGGCTGAGACAGGAGAATCGCGAGCTCAAAGCCAGCCTCAGCAATGTTGAGGCGCTAAGCAACTCAGTGAGACCCTGTCTCTACCTAAAACACAAAATAGGGCTGGGGATGTGGCTCAGTGGTCGAGAGCCCCTGAGTTCAATCCCCAGTACCAAAAAAAAAAAAAAAAAAAGAGTAACGATATCCCAAGGCTACTGAGGTATATGGAGAAATCTACCTTCTCATTCACTGTTGGAAGGAGTATAAATTGGAACAACCTTTCCAGAGGGAAGTTTGGCCCTATATAATGAATGTTAAACTGCATTTTTGCAATTCTTTTTCCAAAAAATTCTAACCAAAAGCTGGGCACAGGGGTGCATTCAGTTAGTCCCCACTATTTGGGAGGAGGAAGACTGCATAAGCCTAGGAGTTTGAGGCTAGCCTGAGCAATACAGCAAGACCCTGTCTCAAAAACAAAACAAAACAAAACCATAAAACATTAATAGGACAAATGGGTAAAGATATTCACCATAAAATTATTTATAAATATGGAAAACTGGATCTTTTGTTTGTTGTTGTTTCATTTTATTGTTGTTTTTGGTGCCAGGGATTGAACCCAGGGGCACTCAACTACTGAGCCACATCCCCAGACCTTTTCATATTTTATTTTGAGACAGGGTCTTGCTAAGTTGCTTAAAGATTCACTTGGTTGTTGAGGCTGACTTTGAACTAGTGATTCTCCTACTTCAGCCTCCTGAGCCACTGGGATTACAGGCAAGTGCCACCACCACCTGGCTCCTGGATCTGTTCTTCAAGACATTTTTAAGAATGTTAATTGCGGTTGGGATTGTGGCTCAGCGGTAGAGCGCTTGCCTCGCATGCGTGAGGCCCTGGGTTCGATCCTCAGCACCACATACAAAGCAATAAAATAAAGACATTATGTCCATCTACAGCTGAAAAAAAAAAAAAAGACATCGTGTCCATCTACAACTTAAAAAAAATTTAAAAAAAAAAAAGAATGTTAATTGCTTGTCTCTACCACTAGAGGATAAGTTGCACTAAAGTAGGATTCAAAACTGTATCCTAATGCCTATAACAGTATATAACATAGTAGGTGCTCAGTTAAGTGTATGTTGAATGAATAATTGAATGTAAATGAGTGAACGATGGGATAAATGAACCAATGAGTTCACCCATACAGTAGTCAGTGATTATCCAAAAGAAAAAAATAACAAAACTAGCAGCAAGTGTTTATTTAGCTTATACGATATGCTATGTAACTATGCTAGGATTTTCTCCTGGATTATATGACTTAATCATCACAATAAACCTAAGACATTGGTAGATACTATTAGGGATAGTCAGAACTTTTCTCATGTACTTAACTCAAATTAGGGTGTGGGGAATAGGAATTTATTTGTGCATTTAACTGAAAAAATCTAGAATGTAGTTCTGGCTTCAGGCTTTGCTGGACTTAAGGTCTCTAAGACAATGTCTTGATAAGTTAGTCCTTCTCTTTCCACACCTCTCTTCTTTCCTCTATGTTGGCTTGATCCCAAGGCAGTATCACTCTGTGCGATGGGTCTCTCAGCAGCTCTGGGCTTATGTGGTCTTTGTGAGACTCTTGGTATCAGAAGACAAAGCTAGCAAGCTTTGAGGAGATCTGCCGCTCCCTGAGCCAATCCCAATTCCCTGGCCAGAAAGATAGGGAGGGCTTTCTGACTAAACTAGTTAGTGTGAGTAGGCCTGAGAAGGCCCAGGAGCTGGGAGAAGTGGGACTACCAGAGAGAAACTGGGAGCAAAAAAGCCGAGCCCATTATACATGCCTTCTGTTACAGGTGAGGAAACTGAGGCACAAACAGGTTAAGTAACTTCCCTGAATTATTGGACTCGGGCCGTCTAATTTTAGAACAACTGATTTTAGTGTCTTGGTCAATTTTGTGTGTCAGTTTGGGCTCTGATGTCTGCTTAAATTTTATTATGGGCGTGTCCATGAGGATGTTTCTAGATGAGATTAATATTGGCTGTGGTCTGTATGCTTGTGTCCCTGAAAAATTCATACATTGAAATCTTACCCCCAAGGAGATGGCATTAGGAGGTAGTAATTAAGCCATGAGGGCAGAACTCTTAGAAGTAGCATGAGGATCCTTATAAAATAGAGCCAAGGGAGCTCATTTGTCCCTTCTACCATGTGAGGATACAGCAAGAAGGTGCCATCTGTGAATCAGAAAGTAGGCCCTCATCAGACTAAATCTACTGGTTTCTTGATCTTGGACTTCCCAACCTTTAATGCTGAGAGAAATAAATTTGGCTGTTTATAAACTACCCAGTTTGTGGAATTTTGTTATAGTATCCCGAATGCACTAGAATACGTTGGTAGACTGAGCAAAGCAGATTGCCCTCCCTGAGGTAGGCATGCTTCTTCCAATCTGTTGAAGACCTGAAAATGGAACAAAAGGCTGAGCAAGACAGAGTTTGCTCTTTGCCTGAAGGTATTTGAATTGGCACATCCGTCTCTTGCCTTTGGACTCACACTAGAATTTACGGCAGGGGTTCTCCTGGTACTTAGGCCTTCAGATTGTAGATCTTGGGACCTTGGAGTCTCCATAATCATGTAAGCCAAGTCCTTGTAATAAATCAGTCTTTCTGTCTATATATACATATTTACTCTCCAATGTTTTGTACGTGTACATATATGTATATACACATACATACATATATTCTCATTGGATGTGTTTCTCCGGAGAACTCTGATGAATACATTTAGTAACAAAACTACTACTGTAAAGCTATGTGCAAGACGACGTCCATTACATATTTCAAAGTTAAAAAAAATCATACTATGTCTGACGTGAGCTTACTCTTTGTTTATATGACTGTATACAAAAATGCCTGGAAGGCTGATACACCAAGCTGTTAGCAAAGGCTATCTCTGGGGAGGTGATATTAGGGAGGACTTTTTCCTTGTTATTTGATTTTTTTCCCTCCACAAAGGTCAAGGATTTCTGGGGAAAACTATTATTTCCATTTTTGAAAATAAATTTAAAAGTCAGTAAAATCAAATTTCACACCAAGGTGGGTGTGAGCTTCAGGGAAATCACAAACCGCGTCGTGAACAAGAGGAACATGGGACGTGAAATGGCAGCAATTTTTCCTCTCCTTCCTTCTTTTCTCCATCACACTCTTTGTTTTATTTAATTTATTTTTAGTTTCCTGAGAAGGGCTGGAGACAGTATGCTTGGTTGCTCTTCTTTTCCCTCGGCTATGGGAGTTTATCCATGCCAACTGGACCGTGAGTGACTAAAATAATCAACTGCACGTCAGGAAACTTGAGGGCCAGAAGGAACCTTAGCGAGGGTCTGGTTCAGTGGCTTTCAACACAGTACTTCCAATCCCTGGAAAACCAAACTAAATGAGAGAGAGGAGCAGAAACAAGAGATCTTGTTCTCTGAGAATGTGGTTTGAGAACCACTCGGCCAATTGCAATGTACAGTTTTGCAGAAGGATCTCAGGTCTTCTACTCCAGGTCAACTGTACCACCCGTTCCTGAGTCTACACAGGCAACCTGGATTGCATCTTTTCTGGCTGAGCAGCACCTGAATTAGGCAACAACATGTAACTGACGGGGCTTCGACTTCCTGCTCAGGTGAGAGATGCCTTAAGTTTTCTTTCCTGGAAGGCCAAGTGTTTAAGTCAGCTTTTTCCCTGCTATGATCAAAAGATCCGACAAGAACAAATTTAGAGAGAAAGTGTATTTGGGGCTCACAGTTTCAGACATCTCGTCTGTTGATGGCTAGCTCCATTGCTCTGCTCTGGGCCTAAGGTGTGGCAGAACTGAGGAAGAGTGCTGTGGAGGAAAGTGACTCACTCAGGACATGGCACCAGGAATGAGAGAGAAAGAGAGAGAGAGAGAGAGAGAGAGAGAGAGAGAGAGAGAGAGAGAGCGAGCTTATCTGCTTAACAAGGACCAAATATATATCCCAAATGTATGCCCCCAGGCCACACCCTACTTGCCTATAGTTATCACCTAGTTAATTCCTATCAGTGAATTAATGTACTGATTAATTCATTTCACTTCTAAACTTTCTTCTTTTTTGATTTTCCAAACCTGTTAACTATCAGCTTTATTTAAAAATGTACAAATATTCTGACATGTAGAACTTAAGCTTGTTAGAGTTTTGAAACTCCACAAAAAACTGACACATCCAAGAAATCCATACCAAATTAATCACTCACAGACTTCCAATTTCCTCCACTAATTTAATACTATAGTATTCAGGATAAATTAAAGGATTTAATATTATCAACACTTTACAAAACAGTCATTTGAAACATGCTGCTATAATTAGACCAACTAGTTTTTGGGTTATTGATACAAGGAATTTCGACACCAAACTTAAAGCTTCCTTAAAACATAAAAATTGAGACAGTGAATCGATGCAAACATACAACTGAGAAAAATACTCTTCTTGTGAATGTTAATACTCAGCTAAATATAATCACTGGCACTGTTACTTGTGCTAGGCTTTTGAATCTGGATTAGGCCAACCAGGGGTAAGGCTTCCTGGAATGGGACTCAACATTGGGATAACTTGAAATTCCAGGGGCAATGACGAGACCTGTTTTGGGAGAGCAGAGTTACATATCAGAACAACAAGAAAATATTTTAAAAATATGTATCAGCACCTCATGGTGAGTTGAAACTTCTTTAACAAGGCACAGTCTGAAAAATGCATATAGATGAGAATTTAGAGAGCCAAGACATGCCTTAGTCTTGCTCAGTGCAAAGGTATGCCTTTGCATTTTGTTTTTTAATATTTTTTTTAGTTGTAGATGGACACAATATCTTTATTTTATTTTTATGTGGTGCTGAGGATCGAACCCAGTGTCTCACGCATGCGAGGCAGGCACTCTACCACTGAGCCACAATCCCAGCCCACCTTTGCATTTTGTTCAGGATCTCTACTAAATTGTAGGGACTTCAGAAATAATAGTCTCGGGGCTGGGATTGTAGCTCAGCGGTAGAGCGCTTGCCTCGCATGCATGAGGCCCTGGGTTCGATCCTCAGCACCACATACAAAGCAATAAAATAAAGACATTGTGTCCATCTACAACTAAAAAAAATTAAAAAAAAAAAAAAAGAAATAATAGTCTCTTTTAAAAAAGATATTGCTTATTTATAATAAATGATTTTAGTTAAAAAATTTGACCAGGTAAAAGCTCATGAGCAGTACAGTGACTTTCAGGTTTTACCTCTCAAATATTCCTGAGATAACAGTAAGAAAAAAGCAGTTTACCTCACTTTCTAAAAGCTCTTTTTCAGAGTTTTGTTTTCAGGCTTTTCTAGATGAAATACACAGGCAATATTGCAGGTAACAGACAAACTGAGGGACTGCTTCCCACTTAAACTAAACAGGAAGAAAACAGAATGATCTGCTATAAACTGCAAGGCAAAATGCAGCTCAAAATTGAATGGAGCCGAGGTCTTTTGCTAAGTAGAGAATGAAGTGTGATTACCCACTTGGAGTTCCTGTTACATCACAAGTGCAATTCAGTTTGGGGAAAACAGTTTAATGTATTTCTCAGAAAAAAATAGTTTATACTTTGCATCACAAACAAAATAGTAGTTATGATGTCCAGTGCCACCAAGCAACTTTCATTCTGTCCCATACTGCTGAAAATGAATCCAAGGCAGGGCGGACGTCCAGGATGGTGAACTGGTAGTCCTTGTTGATTTTGCCACCATCATAACAATCTATCACATATCTAACTTCTGTGCCACAACGGTTGATGATCCAATTGTGCCGGTCGAAAGGCAGCTCATACCTCATCTAGGAATGAATTCTTGCCCTTGGTGAATATTCTTTTGCTCTCCCTCCAAATCAGATCAATGATGGACCATAAGAATACTCCACAGATGAAGGCTTCCCACTTCAAAATATCTTTCCAGGCCTGTTCATTGTTCTAATTATGAATTTTAATGATATTATACACATCTTTCTGATTAATATCCTCATTCTTCCACTTCCACCCTTTCCTTAACATCGCATTCCAGAACATCTGTTCAGAAGGATAAACCCACTTTTTCTGTGAATCTGCTCTTGGTATGGATGACTCCTCTCTGACGGTAGACAATGTAAAGGGCTGATCTAGAGCTGGTATTTGATTAGGTGGTAGCATCAGATTGGAAGGATCCAGGTTCTCCTTATTCTTAGCAGCAGCACCATCACAGGACACTCCATGTATGCATGTGCACGATCTTGGTGGGCAGGCAGAGTGTGTTTTGCTCTCGCAGTTTGGACCAGAGGGTTCTGCACTCACTGGACAGTCTTTCATTTTCCATTCATGCACTGGGCATCCTGAAGGCAGTGATGCTGTCTGATGATCTGAAGCATTTGAGGTCTGAACTGGAACAGGAAGAGTGGAGGCTGACAAACTCACGATTGGAATCAGTGTTGACTCCAAACAATTTTAAATTTCCAGCGGATTCCTCCCCCAGGCTGTTCCAGGAGGCTGGCCCCACCTCTCACCTCCAATCCAAGTCCTGAGGACAATGACCTGCTGCCTTCTGGCCTTCCTCTCTCTCCTAAACTTTCTGGCATTGTCTCACATATGAGACTTTTGGGGGACACCTCATCTAAATCATAACATCAAGGTCCTTTTCTTTTTTCTGATTATTGATACTGTTCTCCCCAGGGTTCTAAGATGTTACAGGGGTCTGTCTGTTCCCATAGGTGGGTCAGGATCAAGTATCACAAGAAGAGGATCTGGGAAAATATTTCAGTAACAAGGCAAGGAGTCTTTGTTAAACTCACAGAATTAGGGTTGGCATTAGGTTTGAACCTGGGATTAAATTTTACAGAGACTAGGATTATGATTGAGGCCAGAGTTTGGATTGGATTTTGAGACTAACAACAGGTTAGAATGAATTACATTGATGAAAGGCTTTGAAAATAAGAGTTAAGAGTGGGCTGGGGCTGTGGCTCAGTGGTAGAGCGCTTGCCTAGCATGCATGAGGCACTGGGTTCGATCCTCAGCACCACGTATAAACAATAAATGAATAAAATAAAGATCCATCAATAACTAAAAAAAAATTAAAAAAAAAAAAAAAAAGAGTTAAGAGTTGTGCGGTAGAGGCTGGGGCTGTAGCTCAGTGGCAGAGTGCTTGCCTAGCACGAATGAGGCACTGGGTTCGGTTCTCAGCACCACATATAAATAATAAATGAATAAAATAAAGATCCATCAACAACTAAAAAAATAAAAAAAAAAAAAAAAAAGAGTTGTGCGGTAAGGCTAAGAATTTGAATGGAGGAGCATCTCTTTTCTCTCAGGTCCCTATAGGACCCTTCTTTTTTGTCATGCTTCCAGGGTTAAGTAAAGTCTCTTGAGCTCTTACCAAGAAAGCAGTCCCTGTGTCCGCTCCTGCCCTTGTATGGGCTCTTTACCATACAACCTCAGTTTCTGCTTCAAGAGCTCTGGTTGCTGAAGCATTAATATTATCCTTTACTTGCCCCTGCAGAGTACGTAGATGACTCCTTTTGGGCCAGTGGTGATTGCAAACTACTCCCAAGAGTTACATCACAGGTTCATCTGGAATGTAATCCACGATGGAAAATAGTCAATACAATTATGACAAAAGCATTTCTGCCAATTACCCCCTACACTTTGGTCCCCTAATTTGATAAGGCCTTGAAATGTTATGTCCTCTCTGAGCTCCCAGCCAACTAAGTGGGCATTTTATAGGAACTGGATCAAGCACTGTTCAAATAGAGACCTTGGGAACTAAGAATGAAGAGTTAGATGGCTAGAGATGTCATAACGGGAAATAGATCAACACTGGGTCTCATTTTATACAATTACAGTGTGAACAAAGAGCTAGCAGTGAGTTCTAGTTTGCTCTAGGAGAGGTGCGTTGGTGACTGAGACATTCCTCCAGGATGGTCTGATCAGGATGCCAATCCACATGTGGGTCTCACATGGATTTAACAAATTATTGTGTCTTTTTTTTTTTAAATATTTATTTTTTTTTAGTTATAGGTGGACAGAACATCTTTATTTTATTTTTTTTGTGGTGCTGAGGATCGAACCCAGTGCCTCCCGCGTGCTAGGCGAGCACGCTACCACTGTGCCATAACCCCAGCCCCTATTGTGTCTTTTTTTTTTTTTTAAAATATTTTTTTAGTTGTAGATGGACACAATGTCTTTATTTTATTGCTTTGTACGTGGTGCTGAGGATCGAACCCAGGGCCTCACGCGTGCAAGGCAAGCGCTCTACCGCTGAGCTACAATCCCAGCCCCCTATTGTGTCTTTTTATTTGGTCAGTAAATATTTATTGAATGTCTTCCAGATGTATATCATGGTGAACAAAACAGACATGATCTTGGAAGAGAAAGCTTATACATATTTAATTATAAACCATGATAGTGTTACAAAGGAAAAGAGTGCCATCTAAGAGAATAATGAGGCAACATAATTTGGGGGGGGTCAGTGAAGGCTTCTTCGAGGGAAGTCATTTAAATGAAGGCCTAAAATAGTTTAAATAGGAATTAAGTCTGTTGGAAAATTCTTGAACATGTTC
The DNA here is from genome assembly GCA_028644305.1 of Xerus rutilus. NCBI lineage: Eukaryota > Metazoa > Chordata > Mammalia > Rodentia > Sciuridae > Xerus > Xerus rutilus. Next base: position 100,822,088 of record CM053406.1, on the reverse strand, counting down.
TTTCTTTCTTTTTCTCTTTCTCTCTCTCTCTCTTTTTGTGATACTGAGGTTTGAACCCAGGGGCACACGAACATTGAACTACATCTCTAACCCCATTTTTTATTTTGACATAGTCTCACTAAGTTGCCAAGGCTGACCTAGAACTTGTGATCCTCTTGCATCAGCATACCAAGTTTCTGGGATTACAGGTATCTAACAGGGTGCCTGGCTATGTGCATTGTTCTTTATGCTTTTAAATTTCAGGCTACACTTTACCCTTTTTTGTCTATGGTGGACATCTTTTGGAATCTGCCAAGAACATAACTGGTCTTTTTGAGAACTGCAGCCCACATGGACAGGCCTCTGGCAGCCATGTTTGTATTATAAGAGTCTTAACTATTCACTGCTCCACTGGCCAAAGGAGTGCCAAGGAGTGGACTGCTGACAGATATTCCTCCAGGCGAGTCTGATATTCCATAGATTGGACCAATTAGTTTTTTTCTCCTGGGAACTGAGATTCATAGATACTCACTAGTCTCTGCTGGTTCTTGAAATGAGGATAAGCTTGGATTCTGTTCCCAGAGAGGCAGTTAAAGCAGGTCTACAGAAAGGAACTAAGCAGCTTTGCAGAGAGAAGCAAAGATGGAAGATTATATGATCAAAGAGAAAAGGGATTTAAGAGAGTAACCACCTGACTTCCTGTTGATATTTTAGGTCCTTTTTAGTTTTTGAGACAGGGTCTCGCTAAGTTGCTGAGGCTGACCTTGAATTTGTAATCCTCCTGCCTCACTCTCTCGAGCTGCTGGGATTACAGGCATGTGCCATTTTGCCTGGCACCTTTGTGAGATCTTGTTACTGTGTGCCCTTGGGTTCTATAAGATTTTATATATACATACCAAAAAACCGTCCTTTTTTTTGGCATAAGGACTTTGTTACTTACAGAAAAAGACCTTTAGCTAAGATTGGATTTTATCAGATTAGTTCTTCCATTCAGCAAATATAGATTGAGTTTGTTTCAGTGTTGGTCCTTTTGGACCTAGGTTTGTGAGATGAGCATATAAATTTCCTTGTTGGTTGTATCATGAAGATTATGTGGGCTGAGGAAGGAGGGACCAACTCAGTAGTGGTAGAGTTTGGAAAACACTGGAGAGGTAATATGATTCTGTAGTAGGAGTGATAGGAGTTTGCTGAACCAGAGTGAAGGGCAGCTGGGGCAGGAGGGAATAGAAAGGACAAAGAAATGGAGATGAGAAAAAGCAAGCTGTATTTGAGGAATGGCAACTAGTGGTTGATATGCAGGGTACATGGAAGACAGTAGCTAAAGTAGGGAGTTCAAATGCTATGTTTTATTAATCCTTTTAGTCTCCAGAGGGTTTAGGAAATGCCTTGTACTACTGCGTTCTCAAAAAATGCTTGTTGAATTGAATATTTGGCAAATAAGAGGTAGACGATCACTTTTGTGTGTGTGTGTGTGTGTTGGTACTGGGGATTGAACCCAGGGTTGCTTAACCACTGAGCCACATCCCTAAATTGCTGAGGCTGACTTTGAACTTGAAATCCTTCTGCTGCAGCCTCCACAGGCACTGGGATTACAGGCATGCACCACTGTGCCTGGTCATAATGTGCCTATACACAATGTGTATATTAAATTTTCCTTTGGGTTTTAGAGTTTCCTTTTCCATACATAAAAGAAAGTCATCAAAATGGCAAGAGTTCCACTTAATCTCACTTTGTTAAACTCAGAGGCTGTGTGTCTAAGGCTGTCTTTCATGCATGTCGCAATTTTATGTCAGTTAAGATTTAAGGATAGTATGAATTGATGACAGTGAGGTATGCCGAATGGCTTCCTCTATCCTGTGCACTTTAAACAAAAATATTTATTGAAGGATTGTGAAAGTTCACAAAATTGATACTAAGTACTACTTATAATAAAACAGCCCTCATGTTTTGGGGTGCTTTGGCTTCAAGTGACTTTTTTTTTGTTTTCTCTTTTGGTCCTGGGGATTGAACCCAGGGGCGTTTTGCCACTAAGCTACATCCTCATTTTTATTTTTTATTTTGAGACAGAGTCTGGTTAAATGTTTGAGGCTTGCCTCAAATTTGCAATCCTCCTGCCTCATCCTCCAGAGTTGCTGGGATTACAGGTGCACACATGATGTCTAGCAAGTGGTTTGATTTCTTGCAATTACTGTCTTCACCATCAACAGCATATTTAGGATACGAAGCTGAATGTGATCCTTGCTCTTTAAAAGTTCAAGAGTCTAAGATAAACGACATCAATGTTAACAAAACCCAGAGAGAATGCAAACTAAAATGCGATCTGGTATCTAAATAAATAAAATAGTAACATTTGGTAATAAAATTAACGTAGGCAATATCTTCTGAGACTGGTATTTCTGAGGCCTTGGATGGGTACATGGTAGCTATTCCTAAGAGTCAGGAAGCTTTCCTAAGGGTCAAGAAGCCTTCCTGAAGTAGCATGGACGTAGAAGTTAGCCCACAGGACCCTCAGTGGTAGGTCACCTCTCCAAGAGGTCTGGTGGAAGTTACTGCCGTGTTGAAATTATCATCAACAATGGGCTTCCCTACTCACAAATGGCTGGAAAACAAAAAGGGTTCAGGATCAAGGACTTCTTCAGTAGCTCAAATTTTTCTGGTCACTTGTCGTTTTCCATGATTGATTCAGCCAAATCTCCCCTTTTCCCTCCCAAACCCAAACTTGTCCACTGCAGGAAGAAGAAAGAGTCTCCAAATCAAGGTATAGCGAGCGGACGACATAGTGAAGGTGAGTTAAGAACTAGACTGTGGGTGGGAGAGGTACCTTTCCTGGAAATTCTTCACTCCCAAGAGACCAGTTCTCTGGAGGAACTGGAAGAGTGGACTGGGTACGGAGCAACCAGCTGGTTGGCAATCTGGGGACGTATGCTCCCTGGCACCACCTGGGAGCGAGAACGGTTACCTTGTGGACTTAGCGATAGCAGAGGACCCCAGAAGCACCGGGAAACCGAGACCCACTTCCGGGTTTGGAAACGCTCCTTCTTGGCCCCTCCTCGTAGCCTGTTACGGGGTCTCAAGGCGCATGCGCCGCCGCTCCGGGACTGGCCCGACTTACCCTAAGCAACTAATCTGCTCCTCCCCACCCGCTTGGGGCGTACCATTCCCTTGGGGGGGGGGCTGCCAGCGCTCCCGAAAGTACTCAGAAACCTGTTCCCCTTCCTCAGACAGGGGAAGGTAAGTTTGCCTCGGATTTTAAAAGTTCCACGAATACAAAGGCCTCAGAAGCCTGTCGCTCGTCATTCTCGGCTCTGCCCACAGCCCTCAACTCTGCCTTTGAGGCGCTGAACAAAGTGGCACGCCCGGATCCCAGCTGATCAGCTGCTGAGCTTTGGCGGCGGCTCCCCCGGGCGAGACCATTGTGACTCCTTGGGAGGGGTGCACGCGGAGGGAGGGGGCGGAGCGGCCATTGTCCGGTCAGCGCAGCCTCCGGGGGAGGGGAGAGTGTTACGGAGTGAGCCGGGCCTGGGGCGTCACAGCGGCCGCTGCGACTCCAGAGCCGGCGGGGGCCTCAGGTCCTTCCCCGCGCCGCCGCACGAGACATCGCTCTGGCTGGGGAGCGGCGGTGGGAGCTGCCGAGGGCGCTGGGTCTCCCTCCTCCCCCGCAGTCCTCGGTTCACCCGCACGCCCCTCCTCCTCAGCTCCCCTCCCTCTCCTCTCCGCGCATCCCCAGGCCCCCCCGTCTCCGCTGGCCGAGTGGTGCGGCCCGCCTCCAGCTGACCGGCCTGGAATCCCGGCTCGGAGCCCCGGACTCGCGCCCGCCCGCGCGCCCGCTCCCTCCCCCTCCCCCCGCCCCGAGACCCCCGACGCCGCCGCCGCCTCCTTCGAGCGGGGCCCAGGCCCAGCCGCCGCCACCGCTGCCGCCACCGAGCTCAGCCGCCGCCGAGCACCATGGGAGACGCCGGGAGCGAGCGAAGCAAAGCGCCCAGCCTGCCGCCTCGCTGTCCCTGCGGCTTCTGGGGGTAAGTGCTTGGCTGGGTGGGGGCAAGGGCCGTGGCCGGGGGCGCAGGCGTACGGGCTGCCAGGGCCGGCCTGGGGCTGGGGTGGCCCGAACCCTGGGAGCTGGGCCCATGCCGGGCCTACAGGGAGGGGGCAGGGGCCGCGGCCTGGGGAGGGCTGCCGGGTGGGGAGCTGGGGGTAGGCAGAGAAGGCCCTGCCCAGGGTGCGCTGCCACCTTCTGGGGTTCACTGGCTTGAGGTTTGGGGCGACGGGCCAGGGGTAGGGGGGCAGGGCAGCGGGGGAATATGGGGACAGCGTTGGCACCCCCAGGTGGAGCCGGGTGCTCCCTTCTCTTGGCATGTCGAGGTCAGCTCCCCCCCCCCTCTTTGCTAGGAGTTGGTGCCCAGGCACCAGGAGGGTATTTCCTCTGACTTTTTCACCTCCCCTCCTCCCTGTTCCCCAGAGACTTGCATCATCACTTCCTAAATTATATCCCAGTGCCTCATTTGCTTTTAGGAAGCTGTTCACATGTCACTCATTTGTAAAAATCGATTCCAGACCCAGGCTGGGGCAAAGTCAGAAGATTATTGCAGTCTCACCTTTATTTAAAACACGTTTCAGGAGGTCTGTAAAATTTCCATGCCCCAAAACCCCAAAAAGTCAAAAACAAAAAACAAAAAAACAACCAAGAAACCAACAAAACCTCAAGTCACCTGGCTTGGGGAATGTGAGAGCCAATTTCCGCCGTTGGCTCTCAAATTCCTCTTTCCCAATTTAAGAAAAAAAGTGATAAAAATGTTCACAGAGGGCAGGGGGTGTATTATTATTTGGCCATCTTGTGTTAGAACAGAAACAACATAAGGTAGGAAATCAACCCCTTCCCCCCACCGGTTAGTTTGAGTTGTCCTTGCAATACTTCGGGTTTATAGATTGTCACTTAACAGGTGCCTTCCTCATACCACATGACTCTCATTCTGAAGTAAGAAGACTGGAGACTTTGAAGGCTAACTTTTGTGATTGAAAAAAAAAAGCCCTCCCCCTTTTTTCTTTAAGATTCAATGTATTTGGAGATAACAGAAACAGGAAGGAAATAATTTCTTGTGAGGACATCTTGGGAAAAAGTATTGAAAGATTTTCTCTTTGCTATTTTCCATACTCCAGGAATGGTTATCATAGAAATTAAGAGTTTGATTTTAGGAGTGCAGAAAAAGGTTGAAAAGTGTTTATTTTTATTTTTATTTTTTTTATGGTATGGGGGATTGGATCCAGGCATTGGTGCATGCTGGTATCATCCCTATCCCAGAAAATGGATCTTAATGTAGATTCCTGTGGAATTTGTCAAATACAAAAGTTATGATAAAGTAGATCCTGGTTTCTTTCTTATTAAAAAAATTTTCAGTGGAAGGACATTAGTCATAAAGAAGTTATGGGATTGTCAGAAATCTTGGAGATGTGAAAAATACTTAAGGTTCATTTTCTTTCATTTTGATTTGAAAATAATTATTGGGTTGTCTATGAAGTGCTTTCATGGACAGTCTAATTCTTGCAAGAGATTGAAGTAGGAACTATTATCTCTTTATTCCTAGATGGGGAAACTGAGTCTTAAAGAGTATAGATAAGTTGCCCTTTCACACAGAGCATAGGGTGGAGCTGGTGAATTCTTTAGAGTCCTGTACCATCACATTTATGACATCAGTCACTGCTTTGGAAAATCTGGTATCACAAGCCTCAGATTGTAGTTCAGATTGTAGATATGTGGCCTAAAGTAAATAGCTGTCTGTGGCAACTACTATAATACCCAGGATATATCAGAGACCTGTTTCCTGGCAACATATTTAAGTCCTTGGGACTATTATGATTGGAATCCTTGTTGAAAGACTTGTATCAAGGGTTAGAAACTAAGGAAATGGAATCTAGCCAGCAGGGTTCTGAGTAAGGCCAAGAGAGTTTGGTAGTAGCAGACAGGAAAAGTTATACTAAAAGTTATACTTAAAATCAATCAGAGTTCCTTTTTTTAATACTTTCAATCTGACACTTTTTTATAAACTTTAGTTGTACTAACAAGAGTAGCAATCACAAAGCTGATAGTTTTATAGTGAAAAGTATTATTTCTAGTGTGTTTTAATCTTTCCTAAGGGTTTTTGTAAATACCTCTGTAGTTTATACCAAACGAACATGTCATAATTGATTTTGAACATATTTTCCCTTTTTAATGGGCCACATTCATGATTATGTTCATTAAATAAATTTAGGATATATTCACCAAATGTTTTGAGTGCCTCTGATGTACTGGTAGACAGGGGAGATACTGGCCCCGTCCTCTGGAGAAGAGGGTATAGAGAAATTAACTGATAGTTGCAATAAGTTGTCAAGGGTGCCATGTAAGGGGCACTTACCGTAGCTGGGATGGGAGGTAGAGAAAGGTAACCTGGAGGAAGTGACACTTTAGCCTATTCCTGTAGGAAGGATAAAAGGAGGAGAGAATGGAAATAGTATTTCTTTGAGGCAGGGAGGAATGGCGTGGGTGAAGGCCCGAATGAGAGAGAGAGGAAGAGCACTACCGTATTTTAGGAAGAGAATGGGTGGTTTGGTAGATGTGAAGGGAGATCAGATGGAGATGAAGACCAGAAGGTGAGAAGAATTGGTGATAACAGGGCTCCAAGGGGTATTGCTGAGGACTTTGGACTTTTATCCTGAGCACAGTGCGGAGCTAATAAAGAACTTTGAGCAGGGACTGACGTGATACCTTTGATTTGAAAAGTTATTGGTTGACTTTCTTTGTGATTGGATATGTGTGTATGTTCGTGGGGTGTTGCCAGATCTGGAGATATAGAACACCTGTCAGGAGTAATCAAACTAACCATGGTGGTGGTATGAGAGGTGTATGGTGGGTTGGGGAAGAATAGAAGTAGATAGTGGCGTCATTCAGGGAGGTATCTTTTTTTTTTTCCTTTTCGCCTTTTTACTTCATGAAAACGAAGGCAGCTATGTTCTCTGAAAAATTAAAAAATTTGTGCAGCATAGCAGTCTGGAACCTGTAGGTCTTTAAATTCAGCTAGCCATGGCCAACACCCAGGCCTTTGCCTAATAGCCTCTCAGCAGAATATTCTGGCATCAGCAGAGTAAAGGCAGTTCCTTTAGGATTGCTGCTCTATCCAGTGACTCAGGCTGCAGGATTTGCTGCACAGCATTGTCCAGTCAGAATACCAGTCAGTGGAGCTTGGTAAATAGGAGAGCTTGGAGATCTTTCTTGTGGGAACACAATAGAGAGGAGAATGCCAAGAAGAGCATATAATTCAAATATGTTAGTGCTTAGAACACATTTATCTACCTCTTGGCTTATATTGTGTAATTGCATGTAGGTAATTAAGTTATTTTATTGGAGAGACCATTGCCCCACTGGGAAAATTTGCTACCTTGGAAATTGTTGAAGATTACCCTGTTATGAAAGTTGAAAGTTATTTATATAACGTACACATTTTTTTTTTTCGGATTAAAATGGTCTGTTCCCTGTAATATGGATTTAGACTTTTAGCAAAATATGAGCATTTTGGGGGCTCATTTTAGGCAATTAGTAATCAGGCAAAAAATGTGTGTATTGATAATTGTCATATTTGAAATGAAATAGTCAATTAGTTCTGTTTTTAGTGGAAATATGCACATACATGAAAGCACTTTAAAACTATTTAGATATAAGTAGTAGTAGTTGAACCTGCAGTTAGAATTGTTCACATTTTTTTTCCCCTGGGCTGGAGATTGAACCGAGGGCCTTACTTAGCTAGGCAAGTGCGCTACAGCTGAGCTACATCTCCAGCCCTAAAATTGTTTAGATGTTTAAAATGTATTGAAACACAAAGATTCTTTCTAAATATTTTCAAAAGTTGTTCAAAGAACAGACCTAGAATGTTATAGAAAAAACAGGAAGAAGAAAAAGAGAATAAGAATATATGTATTATAGAATAATAGAGTAATTAGGAAATATTTGACCTCTAATTGTACTTGTTAGCATAAAAACTCAGTTACTGTTATTGATATTTTGCTTTCAAAATTGCAGGACCCTCTCCTCTCCCTTACTGGGATTGAACCTAGGGACACTTTACCATTGAACTACATTCCCAGCCTTTTTTTCTTTTTTTATATTGAGACAGAATCTTGCTAAGTTACCTAAGGCTTAGTTAAGTTGCTGAGGTTGGTCTCCAACTTGTGATCCTCCTGTCTTAGCCTCCCTGGGATTACTGGAGTGTGCCAACATGCTCAACCCAAACAATCTATCAGGATGAAAAAATGTGGAAACCTTGAGAAGTATTATATGTTTCATAAATAAGCTTATTAGATAGTAGACATAAATGTTTTGATTGGTATTTAGGGAATAATAGAGTATATAAATGTGGGGTTTACTAACTATTCATGGTTTTGAAGATAAAAAAGAAGCTTTTCTAACATAAAACAAATATTACATGGGTATATTTTTTTTAGGGAAACATTAGGATTTCATTTTTGTGATCAGTTCTTTTTTTTTTTTTTTTTTTTTTTTTTTTAAATTTTATTTATTTTTTTAGTTGTAGGTGGACAGAATACTTTTATTTCGTTTTTATGTGGTGCTGAGGATCGAACCCAGTGCCTCACGTGTACTAGGCGAGCACGCTACCACTGCGCCACAATCCCAGCCCCTTGTGATCAGTTCTAATGAGTTTTGTGTACAAGCTAGATCTGCTAGATAATAGATACATTTTTTTTAAAATATTTTTTTAGTTGCAGATGGACACAGTATCTTTATTTCATTTATTTATTATGTGATGCTGAGGATCTAACTCAGTGCCCCATGCATGCGAGGCAAGCTCTCTACCGGGGAGCCACAATCCCAGCCCGATAATAGATACATTTT
>CM053406.1:100741244-100812731 GCA_028644305.1 Xerus rutilus | reverse complement strand
CAAAAGAGGCAGTTCCTTAAAAGTTTATATTTGCTTTTGCTTTATTCATTTAACTTTTTTAAAAATATTTTTTTAGTTGTCAATGGACCTTTATTTTATTTATTTATATGCAGTGCTGAGAATCGAACCCAGTGCTAGGCAAGCACTCTACCATTGATCAACAACCCAGCACTATTCATTTAACTTTTTTTTTGTTTTTTGTTTTTGGTACTAGAGATGGAACTCGGGGGCACTCCACTACTGAGTCACATCCCCAGCCTTATTTTGTGTTTTATGTAGAGACAGGGTCTCACTGAGTTGTTTAGCGCCTTGCCGTTGCTGAGGCTGGCTTTGAACTCCCAATTCTCCTGTCTCAGCCTCCCTAAGTGCTGGGATTATAGGCTTGTGCCACCACGCCCAGCTTTGTTTAACTTTTTTTATTTTTTTTAAATTTTTTTAATATATATATATTTTTTCAGTCATTGATGGATCTTTATTTTTATTCATTTATTATTTATATGTGGTGCTGAGGATCGAACCCTGTGCCTCACGCATGCTAGGCAAGCGCTCTACCACTGAGCTACAGCCCCAGCCCCTCGTTTAACTTTTTTGGGAGTAAATTTCTGTTAACATTCAGAATGTCAGCAGGGATAGGGAACAAGGTAGTTTGTTTTTAAGAGTTCTTGAATTTAGTGTGGTTGCTTTTATTTTGGATGGTTCTTTTCCTGTTCATAGCAGAGTTGAAAGGCATACATTATTTCCATGATATGGTTAAGTCTTTTTTTTTTTTTTTGGTACTAGGGATTGAACTCAGGGGTACTCGACCACTGAGCCACATCCCCAGCCCTATTTTGTGTTTTATGTAGAGACAGAGTCTCACTGAGTTGCTTAGCGCCTCACCATTGCTGAGGCTGGCTTTGAACTCGCGATTCTCCTGTCTCAGCCTCCCTAAGTGCTGGTATTACAGGCTTGAGCCACCGCGCCCGGCTCATGATATGATTAAGTTTTAAGGTATAAATTACATACAGATCAGGTAAATCATTAGATCCATGAACTTTTGTCACTCCTCATTGAGCAGAGGTCGATGTCTGTATTAACTTTTCAGGGCCTTGAAAAAAATCTGGCAGTTTCTGTCTTGGCCTCAGAGCCTTGTACAAGGTCAAATCACTGTTCCTTTTAACCACAATTTCCTTGATCCTGTTGTTAAGTCCTCAGTTTTTCCTCTTGATGTTCCCTGTCTTTTTCTTGTGTACAAGGTGTTTCTTAGCTGTATCTTTTCTAAACAGTGTCCTAACTCAAATAACTCTATAGGGTATCTCTAAATGACTAGTGGGTTTTGTATGTGCTCCTCCATTACCTCCTATACACATTACTTTTAGACTCTCTTGGTTGTAAGAAACAATTTCATTAAAAATAATTTAGTCTGGGGGGCTGGGATTGTAGCTCAGCGGTAGAGCGCTTACCTCGCATGCGTGAGGCCCTGGGTTCGATCCTTAGCACCACATACAAAGCAATAAAATAAAGACAGTGTGTCCATCTACAACCACAAAAAAAATATTAAAAAAAAAATTAAAAAAAAATAATTTAGTCTGGGGAAGTTCTTTTTTTTTTTTTTTTTTTTTGTGAGAAGTAGGCTGGCCCAAAATCTTATCACTTACTTTTAATTGTTTTTTGATAATCAGAAGCTTAGCAGTTATACATGTAGTTGGTCTAAAAAGCTAATAAATTAGTAATAATTGTAGATTAAAAGATACAATTATTCAAGTTTGAGGTTTACAGGATAAAAATAACAGTTCATTTGGAACCTTGCTGGATTATGATGTGAGTAGTTACTATCTTTTCTTGATTTCACTCTCTGGGAGATCATCTCTGATATTAACAGTCTGCAGTCCTACCTTTTGTGAGATTGCACTGAGGAAATCAATTCTGGATTCTGTGGCAGTTCAAATTTGTGTCTATAATGTAATTCAACTGTTGACTCTTTTGGGGGGCATGGTAGTTCTTTGATAGAAGTTTGAGTCTAATGATAAAGGAAAGAAATTTGTTTTGCTGTTAGGATTTTTTTTTCTTACTAGAGATTCTTCCTTCAATAGGTAAAAATTTGAAGACGAGAGAGTGAATATTTATACTTCTGATTTCTTTGGTCAAATGAAAAGTTTTCCCTGTCTCTCCTCCCTTTTCCTTTCTCTTTTCTTTTTTTTCCTCCACAGCGACTTCATATATGTAAAAATCTAGATTCCATTTTGAAATAGAGCCTATGTAAAACTTTATGTAATGTGTAAACACATAACTGATATATACATATACACTTTGTTCTTTGTAATTATTACTGCCTCATTCATTGAGGATTAAGTAGGAAGAATTTTCTTTCTCAATATAAACTTGATAAATTAATGATATTGTTCATTCATTGCATATACCCTCCTTTCCCGTTTTGGTGGTTCTGGGGATTGAACCTAGGGCCTTATGTGCGATAGTCTAAACAAAACAAAGCAAAACAAAATGATGACATTTCATTTTTGGTGCTGGGGGTTGGACCCAGGACTTCATGTACAGTAGGTATGCCCTCTACCACTGAGCTACATTCCAGTCCTGCATATACCTTTCTTGAGTGCTGATACCACACTTGGGGATGATATATAATTCTTTATCATTTTTCTCTTCCTCTTTCAAACCTTGTCCTCCTTTTTGGTAAACCTTGATGTTGGTTCTCTTTTCTTGTCTGTTCTTTTTTATCATCAGCTCACTTGCATGATATATTAATTCATTTTCTGTTCCTGTAACTGACTACATGAGTCTGAGTAAAAGAGGTTTAGTTAGCTTACAGTTTTGGATTCTGAAAAGTACAAGCAGCCTGGCTCTGGCTCTGCTAAAGAGCCCCTTTGGCTTTGGCATATCTGGTGGATGACATCATGGTGGTGGGAGTGCATGCAAGAAGGAGGAATCACAAGCCAAGTCAGGAAGGGTATGGAAAGAATCTCTTTTATAACAAGTCACACTCCTGAGATCTAACTCAGGGTCCCATAACTACCTTAGTCCCTTATGAGTGCAGTGCCCCTGATGACCTAACTAACCTCCCACTAAAGGAGGGAGGTTTTACCTTCTCTGTCACCATACTGGGGGCCAGGCTTCTAACACATGAACCCTTAGGTTAGAACACATCCAAACCATAGCACGTGGCTGTACATAGAAGCATTTTTCTTAGATTCATGTTGTTGTCCTTTCTACTAACTTGGAATTCCATTTCTCACTGTGCCAAATACCTGCTTCTTTGAATATTCAGCATATGCTGCTTTTTCTAACTGATTATACTCAGAACTCCACCTATTCAATGGAGTGGATACCACCTGCTGACTTACATCTTCCCTTGTCTCTCTTTAGTTAGAGGCACCTTCCCCTTCACTCCCAAATGCATACTCTTTTTATTTACCTAAGATTGTGTCTTTTGTTTCTTAAATTCTAAACTACTCAAGGCACAGTTTGTGTTCTCCTGATATTGTACCTTATGTTTACCACCCACTTTTAAACTGATGAAATATATGTACTCCCTTCCCCTGGGGTAGGAGAAATTGAACCCAGGGCCTCGTGTATATCAGACAAGTGCTCTGTCATTGGGCTACATATATCCCAGTCCCTCTTATTTTTTATATATAGTAATTTTGTAAGACTGTATTTAATGATGTTAATTAATTAGCATAGTGAATACCATAACTTAAATAAAATCTTTGGTTATAACTGTCCTTTTGACATGTCCATACAACTGTATTACAAAATTCAGAATAATGGAGTAATAAAAAATATCTAACTTTTAGGTGTCCTTCAGAATCTGATTCTGGTAAGTATGTCTGTCAACAACGCTGTTCACTTATAAGGGTAAAATACTATGTTAGACTATATGGAAGCAGAACACACAAGATAAAGAATTTGGGGTAGATGCTTTGTAGTGGGGAAAAAAGTGCTATATATAAGTGAATCTGAAGAACATGGCACATTAGAAACAATTGTGGAATATGCCAGTCAGACCATATGGGAATAAAAGTCTCCTTTTAAAGAAAATAAAATTAGAGCCTCAGCAAATTTCAAATAATGTTTAGTACAAAGCAGTTTCTGTGGGTCTTATTTTAATTTGGACTGAATATGGATAGTTCATCAAAATGTGTGTGTGATTTATAGAATAAATACATGGAGGTGTCATAGATAAATAAGTATTTTAGTGTCATTTTGATCAGTTGTGGAAGTCTTGAAGGAAGTGACTTGTCATGCAGCTCAGGTTTATCATGGATGACTATAGTAAGAGGGAGTTGGGTAGTAGGAAGGGTCTTCACTTTCACCTGCTTCTGACTCCACAGGGACATAATGGATTTTATGAAGGTTTGGACACCAAATGACCAGGTCAGATAGGTGTGATGAATGAATATGTTGGTCTGTCTAGAGAAGTAGGTCACTTGTATTAGGTAGATTTTTTTTTAGGATTGTGAGGAAAAAGATGTACCTTCAGGAATGGGGCTTTATTGAAAGGTACCTTTGCATAGTGTCTGCTTATTACCTGTGCATTTGTTCTAGGTCTTCTTCTCAGACTAGGATATAGAGGTAGTTCTCATGGACAGAGCCTTAGAAACACTTTCATGGTACTGCCTACAATCTGGTGACCCCCATGCAGTGTTTATGATAGAGTCTCTGTGGTTAAATTTGTTACCATTCCTTATGCAGTTACCCCCAGTTGGGCCAAGTTTAAAGATGTCCAATCTGTCTATATTTGCCTTTGGGAGGGACACCAGTCCTGTTTCAGTCTGGCACAACCAGAGTAGTATGATTGTCTTCTCCAATAGACGTAGGTACCTTTGTGCTGGAAGACCCTATTGGGGCCCTTTTTCTAAGGAGAACATGGTAGATTATAGCTGGTTTGCTTCAAGTACTGAAGGCCTTCGTGGCTCTTCACCAGAGTGCCAGCATGTCTTGGTGAGAAGAGTTATGTTTGAAGTAAAGAACAGTTTGTATATGCTTTAAAACAAAACAAACCAGCATTTGAGCCAGGGTGTGGAGTAATACACTTTTGAAATATGTCGGTTTTGAGGTTTTGAGGTACAAGAAGATGGCTTCTGTCGGTGGAAGGAAGATAGTTTTTCCTTGAAAGTTTTGATTTGCAAATATATAACAGAAGACTATGTTCCCGCCTATGTGACTGAAAAGTGGACCACTGATTATAAAACACATCCTATTATATATGTTTTTCTGGTGTTACCACAAATGGCAGACATGTGTTACTAACTACTCCATTTTTTGAGTGTGATTGAAACCTGTTTTGTTAAATCAAGTAAAGAAAAACTAAAAATTTAAATAGTTTTAAAATAGTTCTTTGTATTGTGCTTTGAAGACCAGCATATTTACTCCTTGGAGGAGATTATGCCTGATCAGCTCTTTTGTGTTTATGTGGTTCTGCTGCAACCACCTTTTTGGAGTTTGCCAGTATGTAAGTCTATATTCCATTACTGAAATTCTTAAGGCTAAGTGCTTTAGAAGGAAAATAGGTTTAAGCTGGGTATGATGGTACATGCCTGTAATCACAGTGACCTGGAAGGCTGTGGCAGGAAGATTGTAAGGTTGAGACTGGCCTGGGCAGTTTAGCAGGACCCTGTCTCAAAATAAAAAAAGAAAAAGGGCTAATGTATGTAGTTCAATGATGGGGTTCCCCTGGGTTCAATCCCTACCTGAAGGGTGGGGAAAAAGAAAGGGAGTATTATTTAGCTTACAGTTTGGAGGTACAGAGGTTTTGGTGCTGGCATTGGCAAGAACTTTATAGTGAATAGCATCACAAAGAGGGGAGCATGTGCAAGAGGGAGAGATCACATGGTGAGACGGAGTGTGTATATTCTCTGGTCTCTCCTTATAAAGCCATCTATAGTCTGTCATGGGGGGCTCTAACCTGATGACCTTATCTAACCTCTGTTACCTTCCAAAGTCGTCACTTCTAAACACCATAGTTAGTTTATGTTTCCACCCTCTTTTTAAAAATATATCTTTGTTTTGTTGTTTGTTTGTTTGTTTTAAATGTGGTACTGAGGATCAAACCTAGTGCCTTACATGTGCAAGGCAGGTGCTCTGCCACGGAGCCACAACCCCAGTCCATGTTTCCATCCTCTTAATACCTCACAGTGGGGATTTAATTCCAACATGAGTTTTGGAGGGGACAAACCATATTCAAACCATATCAACTAGTAACTGCATTGTCATTTCTTGGGATGAGGGGATCAAGAACAATTTGCTACTAGGGCCAGCATTGTGCATGTCACACTGACTCTTTTTATTTATATATGTATTATTTAAAAAAAATACTCCATGGTGGCACACCATATTCTGTGGTGGCATGTGCTGTAATCTCAGCAACTTGGGAGGCTGAGGTAGGAAGATAGCAAGTTTGAGGCCAGCCTGGGCAACTTAGATTCTCTCAAAATAATAATAATGGGGCTGGGGTATAGCTCAGTGGTAGAGTGCTTGCCTAGCATGTGTGAGGCACTGGGTTCGATTCTCAGCACCACATATAAATAAAGGTCCATTGACAACTAAAAAAAATTAAAAAAAAATAATAATAAGGGCTGAGGACGCATGTAGCTCATGTAGAGTTCAATCCCCATGAACACACACAGAACTATAGAAAAGAAAAAAAAGAAATCCATTCCTATAGAAGCAGGTCAACCACATTTCTAATGCACATATATTTTAGCCCTGTCTCCAAGACAACATGTTTTGAGGCAAAGAACGTTGTCTTTGGAGCCATAAAGCTGAAGTTAACATCTTGGCCCCACACTGGTTAGTTTTGTTACCTCGAATAAGACAACCTCCCCAAACCTAAATCCATTAATTGTAAAACAGATATTACTTATTTACAGAAGAGTTCTTGTAAGGATCAATTATATTAATGTATATAGAAATACTTTTTAAGCTGAACAGAGAACATTTATATGTAAGTTTATTCTTCTCGTTTCTATTAAAAACAATCCTGGCATTTTTGCTGAAGAGAAAATTTTATCTGAGTATTCTGTGTTTGCTGATTTGTACCAAACATTCAATATTTTCAGTTGCTGATCTTGTTCTCTCTACTCACCTTTGATACCATTTATTGCCATGTAGTTTATGGTTGTCAATAGAGAGACTGCTGATGCTTAAATCGTATCTACAAAATATATAACCTGCAAGTGCCCATCTATATTCTGATTTATTTTATGGTCATGCACTAAAAATGAAATTTTCTTTTTGGGGAGGACCATGATAGCAGTAGCCTGGAGACCCGTGGGTACGGATTCAGTGTCAGTAATAGTTAAGGACTAACTATTGATGAATGGCTCTGGGCATGATGGGGCTGGTCTTGTACCTTCGTCAGTTTGGTAATATTTTAGAACGTAGAAGCTTTTTTCCTTTGTCAGTTGAATTTTGGTTAATATTCATTTATTTTTCTGTCTTTGAAAATGATATATGTTTATATTTTATTTGGAATATACTTATATCCCTGAAGGACTTTGGTTAAGAAGTAAGAATTTTATGGAATATTTATATGATAAAGAATGAATAGTTCTATAAAATACTATAATTTTAAAACACATTGGCTCCAGTATATTTTTAAAAATATTTTTCAGTTGTCGATGGACTATTATTTGATTTATTTGTATGTGGTGCTGTGAATTGAACCCAGTGCCTCACACATGCTAGGCAAGTGCTCCTCCACTGAGCTGCAATCCCAGCCCAGCTACAGTAATTTTTAAGGCCAACATTCAGAAGTTAAAAAAAAAAATTCCCAGTCTTTCAAAAATTTTTTAGCCACAAGTGTCAATGAACTTGCACTCCCCCTGCTGGCTGACTCTTTAGAAACAAAATGGCTTAGTAAAAAAGCAGAATCCTAATTTAATCCAGAGAATATTTGTCAAAATTTATGTTCTCTAAAAGTGGCTAAAATTATAAGTGTCAGCATTTTGCAGAAGGAAGTGACTGCCTTATGTCTTTCCTTGTTTTTTTCTTGCTTGCCATGGCATTTAATATCCAGATGATACTCATTTAACTTTTTTTTTTAATAGGCAAAATAGATTTTAGATAGGCATGTGTTATGTATTTGTCTTTTCTGTTTGCCAGTCACCACAGCCGCTATTTTTACCCAGTTTCTTTTTTCAACAGAGCAGCCAGTAATTTAGTGTCTTTACTTGATCATTAACTTTTATGGCATTTATTTACAGAATGTGGTTCAGTTTCTGTAGAGTACTGATAGGTGTTGGAGTGGACAAAGAATGTGATGTTGCTCTGTGAGAGTTCAGAGCTTCTCCTCTGCTTGGGATCTAAACTCTATGCCAAAGAAATGTTAGGTAGAATTCAGAGCAGTTCTAGTTAAATAGCATGATGAATGTTACAGACAGTAAATAATTGGATTTCAAAGAGGAGTAAGGCCATTATGGTGTTGTAGATAAGGTAGGCATCAAGAATGACTGGAAAAGGCCACTGAAGAGATGTGATTTAGCTAGAATGGAAAGGGATAGGCATTCCAGGCTGAAGAAACAACATGACAAAAGGCACAGGCAGGAAATTAATTTATTGAAGGTGCAGTGAAAAGCTCTGTCCTAGAAGCTTTACACACTTGCTTGATTTAATTCTCATATTAATTCTGTGTTGGGTTGTGATTTTCTTCATTTCACAGATGAGGAAAGTAAGATTTATGGATTTAAAACTCTTAGCAATTCAGTTTACAGTTATGGAACTACAGGCTTTTATGTGGCTGTAGGTGAAGTGTGGCTGTAACTACATGAAGATTTTGATAGGATCATGGAGTATAGGTATTATGTGTGGTTTTCATGCTCTGTAACTGGAGCTTTATTCAAAGTTTCACTGTTTTTAGAGCTTATTAAACTTTTATTGAACTGTTACCTGGTAGGGATAGAAAAGAGAAAATATGTTTATTGTGTATGTTCTGCTTTGTAGGCCCTTCTCACTCCCAGGAATGGGAAAGCTGATTCCATGTTTCTTTCTAATGCTGAGTTAGGCTATTGTCCCAGAGTTTGTGTTTGTATGTTGATGAGAATGAAGCCCAGGGCCTCTCAAATGTCAGGCAAGGGTTCTACCACCTAGATACCCACCTCCTCTTCCCGACAGCTTCCAGAGTTACTTTTAAAAATGTGCTCAAGGAGGGAATGGCATAAAAAAATTTTTGTAATTTCAATTTTGTTTCTTGTTTAAGTTAATACTTCAATTTCTGACGATGACTTGTCTTGGTGTTATTTTTAAAAAGTTTTAGTTTTTGCAGATTTTTCCATCCTACTTTAACTAAAATGATTTCTCAAACATATATTCAAATAAGCAAGTAGTCATGGCATTGATTATAATAAATGCCTAACCAGGATTGGACAGTCATCTTTTTTGAGAGGTAAGTAGACCAACAATCCAGTTCAAGTGATAGTTGAACTGATTGCTGAATCCTGTCAAGTCAAATTGTGTTTGTCTAAAACATGTAGATGAGTTGGATTGATAACATACATGAAGCTCTGCCAGGGCACATTGTATGTCTAACTTATTTGCTACTAGTGCTTGAGATATAGTAGACATGCAAAAATATTTGATGGGTGGATTAAAAGGAAAAAATGGTGTGATAAGTTTGCCAGTATAAAATATGCCTAAAACAATTAATTTTGAAGTGAGAACATTTAAATACAATTTTATTGTACTCAGTAGAAGACTTCCTTTCCTTCCAGTGGGTAATTAATTTTTTTAAAAATATTTTTTAGTTGTAGATGGACACAATATCTTTATTTATTTATTTTTATGTGGTGCTAAGGTTCAAACCCACTGCCTCACGCATGCAAGGCAAGCGCTCTGCCACTGAGCTACAATCCCAGCCCCCAGTGGGTAATTAATTGTAAACCAACTAATTAAAGACAAAATTTCAATCACTTTCAGAAGCAGTTTGCCTCTTGGCTAAGACACTACTCACTAAATTGATGTTAGTGTTTTTAAAAGGTATTCCTTTTTTAAAAAAGTCAAATTAGAATAGCATATGTGGTTTTTATGATAGCTTTTGTTCTAAAAGTTTGTAAATTGGGTTTGCAATTTGTAACTTGTATTTCATATGTGCTTTGAGTAGTAGTAGTTCAAATGTAATAAAAATAGTTTTTTTAGGCCAATCAAAAATCAAGGACTGTCTGTATATTTGCTAGATTTGGCCTGTAATATATGTATTTTGTTTGGAGTTTCTCTGTATTACTGAGGATTTAGTTGGAGATTTTTATTTTCCATGCAGTATTAAGGGTAAATGTTTGTTATATTTATGAGGTTGATACTTTGACCAGTTAAGATTAGTGACAACTTAAAAAGTCCTGCTTCTGAATTTATTTATTTATTTTTTTGGTACTAGGGATTGAATTCAGAGACTTTACCACTGAGCTACATCCCCAGCCCTTTTTTAAAATTTTGAGGCAAGTTCTCACCAAGTTGCATAGGGCCTCACTGAGTTGCTGAGGCTGGTCTTGAACTTTTGATCCTCCTGTCTCAGCCTCCCAAGTTGCTAGGATTATAGGCATGTGCCACCATGCCTGGACTGCTTTTGAATTTAAATAAAAAATTAAATAGAGTTTTGCCTTGAAGGCCTGAATTTGTCTCCGTTTCTTTCTGCATTTGCATATATAGACAGTTTCCCTTTCTGTTCTTATCAGATGATCTCCATAATTGCATACTTATCTGGAAGATCTGAGATAAGGTGATGGTTTCTAATACTGTGTAGTAGTTACTGTAGTTCTACATGGGAATGATTACAGATTTTAATGGAAGATTCTTCTTCCCTGTGGGATGAGAGGAGGAATGTTTTAAGAAAGGCAGTAGTCTTAATTGTATGAAAACCAGCTCTAGAAATTATATAGAGTGTGTGTTTGTGTGTGTGTATGTGTGTATCTCTCCCAAATATATATAAAATATGACTTGTAAATAATTTAATATATACTCTTTTGAAATTCCACCTTTTAAAACTATATACTTCAGCATTTTCTTTTGTGTAACTGAAGAATTAGAAACTGAAAACTTAGAAACTACGTATTCTCATACATTGCAATATCTGTAATGCTGTCTTTGAACAAACTTTTATGTGAAATGAGATTATATGGATTAGGATATAGCTTGAGCAGTTTAAGTGGAGAAAATCTATTGATTTCAGAGTTTAGCTGGAGGCTAGGAACAAAAAGGACAATGGTTTTATAGCTTCATTAGGTGCTGAGGAAATAGAGGAGGGAATTGCCATTGGGATTGGAGAGCCATTTGAATAGTAGTGGGTCTTACAATGTGATCTTACTTAGATTGGGATAGAATGCTGGGTGCAGTAATTTGTCTTTACTACAACTATGAAACTGAGAATAGGACTTTCATCCTTCATTCTTCATTAATCTCTGGCTACTTTACTTGTTGGTCTGTGGTGCTCCAATGGCACACCTCTAATAATAATGCTACCTTAACCTTGGGAGAACAGCTGCTCTACTAGCCACAGGGTGATGGTGGAAGGGTTGGTTGAATTAATTATTCAGCTAGAGGGAGGCTTTAGGAGAAGTGTGTTAGAGAATGATTCTGTGAGGTTATTGTTTTTTGATATTTGAATCTTTTAAAATTTCTTTCTGAAATTAGATTTGAGGATGATATAGTAAAGTTAGGTTGGGTTGATCCGTAGTTTCCTCAATATTGTTGTGTGATGTGGTACTTGTGGAAATTCTGAACTGACTTGATAATTCTCCTTTTCTTAGATGATTAGTAATGAGAAAAAGAATCGAACCGGTAGATGACTTCTTAATTTTCAATAATTATTAGAATATCTAAATATTTCTGAATTCTTAGAATTAAAGAGAGGTTTGAAATTATAGTAGAGTTTATCCAGAAAGTAGTCATGATAAAGGTGGTTTTGTTGGTTTCTTGATTGAAAGTTTAGGTCATCACACAGGGATTTTTGTAGTATGCTCTTTTTTTTTTTAGTTGTAGATGGACACAGTATCTTTATTTTTATGTGGTGCTGAGGATCGAACCCAGTGCCTCACACATGTGGGGCAAGTGCTCTACCACTGAGCTACAATCCCAGCCCCTGTAGTATGCTGTTAAAGATTGTTGAAAGCAGACATTTGAGGACAGACATCTGAGATACTAGTGTACTCTACTTGGTAATGTATTAACCAGTGACCTTTGAATTTTCTGTCATTTAAAGAAAAGAAGTCCTTATTTTTACTTCAACAGTATAAATGTCAGAGAGAGAGAGAGAGAGATCTCTGTGGTCACTTAACTTTCAGTAGTAGTAATGTCAGATAAGAAATTGATCAAACTTTTTAGGAACTTGTTCATAAAGGATTTGAAACATATGGACTGCTTTACTAAGGACCTGGGATATTCACACAGAAGATAACCCCATTAATGGAGAATCCTTGTTTTATCTTAATTGTTTAATGTTTGTCCTAGACAAACTCAAAGTCAAATGTGTAGTTTTAAGGAACACAAAAGAAGGTGCATAGAAATAATTGGCTTGACAGCTGGGTGGCAAAACTAGTTTAAAAAAGAAATCCTATCCTTTTTTTTTAAGTTCTGTTAATAGATTTGAAAGACTTTTGTATTTCCTTGTGTGCTTTGAAATGAAATACATGTTGTGCAGTAAAGAAGCAAATTAATTCTCATTGTGAAACTTGCTTGCTGTGGGTGAATCACAGATGGAAAGATGTTTAAGCAACATTCATGTTTTCCTGCATGAAAAACTCATATGAATCAGAAATGGAAATACAAAAGTGGCTATGTCACTCTGGTTTTCTCTGTTAAAGTCCTGTGGTCCTAAGCTTCCAGCTGATAGCTGCTCAATTAAGGCATTGACTGGTAGTGAATCAGAGACAAGGCCTTAAATTACCTGTTTCTGTACAGCATCTGCTGCATTTTTAGACTGGTGAAAGGGGGGATTACAGACCAGTGACTGTGCCCTTTTCTTTTTGTGGCACATCATTGAGATACTTGTATGGGTCCTTAATAAGGGGTTTAAAAACTTTCATTGCACATTAGAACTTGTCTTATTTTATTTGATCAATTAATGAAAAATAATAGCTATTTGATTGTCTTATTAGTCATTTTCTATATTCACTGAAACCTGTGGCCTTGCTAGGAAACATTAACAATTGCTACAATAGGGCCAGTGCTCAATCTTTTGATTAGCCTACCAAAGTATGCTCTATGGGAGAGACCAATTGTCTGTAGTACTTGAACTTGAAGATAAGAGTCAGCTTCCTATAGTGGAAAAGGTACTGCTAGAGTAAAGCCTGGATTTCAGTTCTGGCTTTCTTATTTGGATATATGATTTAACATTTCTAACCTAGAGCTGCTATTATACCAATTGGGACAATAATATTTCCCCAACCCCTTTTTATGGTTCTGGGAATTGAACCCAGGGGCACTCTACCACTGAGCTATATCCCCAGCCCTTTTTGTTTTTTTTTTTTTTATTTTGACACAGGAACTTACTAAGTTGCTCAAGCTGGCCTTAGTTGTGATCCTCCTGCCTCAGAGTCACTGGGATTTCAGGCTTGTGCCATTGTGCTTGGCTACTACTTTTTTTGTGGTGGGAGGGGGATACAAGATGGTTGTGAGGACTAGAAACACATAAATAAGCACATATGTAAATGTTATTTATGAGGTTATTACTACTTGGAAGTTAAGTATAATGTTTCAGATTTTTCTTAGGTGTCTTTATTAGGTTGGAGAAATTCAATTTTTAATTTGTTGAGAGTTGATTTTTTTCCTTCAATATGTGTATAGAATTTTGTCAAATGGTTTTTCTACATCTGTTGAAGTGATCATGTGTTTTTTCTTCTGTTAATATGATGAAAAGATTTGGCCTCTGTTTTATAGGAGTGATAGTTGAAATAATAATAGCTATTATATTTGAGGGTTACAGAAGATAACAATGGAAATGTAGAGATATGATTAATGAAATCAACTTGACAAACTCAGGAAGACTTTCAGAGGAACTTGGCTAGGATGGAGCTTTGGAATCTGTGAGTGATGGGAAGGAGGGGAGTGGCACATGTTGGGCAGGGGGCATAGCAGCTGTGGTGGGAATATGGACTGCATATTGGAGGTTTAGTAATTAGAGATATAGGGTTCTTATGCAGGGATGGGGTTGTGAAAGGAGCCTTAGATATGCTGTGTTAAGGTTTCTGTCTTGTATGTGGGCGTGTGAGCAGTTTTTGTGAAAGAAAATTTTTCTGGTAAAGAGATCTCTGTTATAGTGATATAGTATGGATATAGAATTATTTGGGGCTGAGGTTGTGGCTCAGTGGTAGAGTGCTTGCCTAGCATGTATGAGGCATTGGGTTCGATCCTTAGCACTACCTAAAAATAAATAAATAAAGGTAAAAAATAATCAACAATTAAAAAAATTAAAAAAGGAATTATTTAAAAACTTTATATTCCTGGGGTAAACTTTTCTTGATCAGGATGAATCATATTTTTCACATTGTTGGATTTTGGTTTTTGTTACAGTTGTATTTTCTCTTTCAGAGTTTGATATGAGATATTATTATGCTGGTAACAAATGAATTGGTAAATGTTTGTTCTTCTATTTTGAAATAGGGTTTTTGTTCAGTTGGCTTTAGCTATTCCTTAAAGGTTTGAATTTGCCAGTGAAACTTCATAGGCTGTGATTTTTCCTTGTGAGAATATATTTGATAAGGAATTCAATTAATAGAATTGGAGTGTTAGGATTTTTTAGTCTATATTATGCTAGTTTTGGTAGATTATATTTCTCATGGAATTTTTCTCTTTCATCTAAGTTGTCTAATTTTGGGGCAGAAAGTTGTTCATTAGATCTAGTTATTCATTTAATGTATGTAGGATCTCTAGTGACATTGCTTCTTTCATTTGTGATATTGGTATTTTTCTGGTTTCATTTATGATTTTTTCCCATTAATCCAAAGAATATTTAGAGTTTTTTTCATTAAGGGAGATTTTTTAGCTATCTTATTTCAAATTTAATTCCACTGTGGTCAGAGAACATATGGTCTTGAAATTTAGTAAGAATTGTTTTATGGTTCAGCATAGAGTGACTTCACTGCAGAAGTGAAGTCTGCAGTTATTGAGTGTAGTGTTTGTAAATGTCAGGTTATTGATAATGTTGGTTCTATATTGCTATCAATTTTTTTTTTGCTATTGATTTTATAAATCTAGTTTTTATCAACTGATGAGAGAAGAATGTTAATCTCCAACTATGTGGATTTTTCTTTCACTGAAATTCTGGAAATTTTTGCTGTATGCATTTTTTTTATTTTTAAAATGTTTATTTTTTAGTTGTAGGTGACAGAATATCTTTATTTTATTTTTATGTGGTGCTGAGGATCGAACCCAGTGCCTTATGCATGCTAGGCGAGCATGCTACCATGGCGCCATAATCCCAGCCCCTGTATGCATTTTTTATTGATTCTTTTTAGTTATACATAACAATAGGATTCATTTTGACATAATTATAAAAGGTGGTATAAAATTTGTTCTAATTCAATCCCCATACGTCCCCTTTTCCTCTACTCTTCCCTCCCCATTCTCTTCCTCTCTATTCTATTGACCTTTCTGCTATTTATTTATAGTTTTATTTTTTAAATTACTATCTTGTGGATGTACACAATGGCGAGATTCACTGTGGTACATTCGTATGTGTACATAGGAAAGTTAGTTATGTATTTTTAAGCCTTAAAATTTGGCTCATTCATTTTTTGATTTTTAGAATTTGTTCTTTTTAGTTATACATGACGGTAGATTGTTTGGACATATTATATATACATGGAGTTTAATTTACTATTCTTGTGGTTGTATATGATATGGAGTTTCACTTGTCATGTATTCATATCCAAACACAGGAAAGTTATATCCGATTCATTCTCTTTCCTAACCCCATTTCCCCTCCTTTCCCTTCATTTCTCTTTGTTTAATCCAGTGGATTTCTATTCCTCTCAGCATATCGGAGAGAACATTTGGCCTTTGGTTTTTTGGGACAGCCTTATTTCACTTAGCATGATATTCTTCAATTCTACCGATTTACCTACAAATGCCATAATTTTATTCTTCTTTAAGGCTGAGTAGTATTCCATTGTGAGTGTGTGTGTGTGTGTGTGTGTGTGTGTGTATGTATCACATTTTCTTTATTCATATGTTGAAGGGCACCTAAGTTGGTTCCATAGTTTAGCTATTGTGAATTGAGCTTCTGTAAACATTGACGTGGCTGTGTCACTGTAGTATGCTCATTTTAAGTCCTTTGACTGTATACAAAGGAGTTGGATAACTGGGTCAAATGTGGTTCCATTCCAAGTTTGCTGAGGAGTCACCATACTGCTTTCCAGAGTATTTGCACCAATTTGCAGTCCCACCAGCAATGTATTAGTGTACCTTTTCCCCCACATCCTTGTCAACACTTGTTGTTACTTGTATTCTTGATAATTGCCATTCTGATTAGAGTGAGATGAAATCACAGTGTAGTTTTAATTTGTGTCTCTCTAATTGCTAGAGATGTTGAGCATTTTTATTTCTTCTGTGTTCAGTTCCTTTGTCATATATATTTTTATATTCTCATTCTTCTTGGTCAGTTCTTTCATTTATATGAAATGTCCCTCTTTCTTTTTGATGATACCATATGAATCCAAATCTACTCTTTTGGTATGAATATTGCCACCTGAGTCTTTTTTATTTATTATTTGGTTGGTATAACCTTTTATTTTCAACCTGCCTTTGTATTTAAAGTATGTCTCTTGTAGACATCATACATTTGTGTTTTGTGTGTTTTTAACAATTTAGCCTTTTTTTTTTTTTTGGTACCAGGGATTGCACTCAGGGGCACTCGACCCTGAGCCATATCCCCAGCCCTATTTTGTGTTTTTTTAATTTAGAGACAGGATCTCACTAAGTTTCTTAGCACCTCGCCGTTGCTGAGGCTGGCTTTGAACTTGGAATTCTTCTGTCTCGGCCTCCGAAAGTGCTGGGATTACAGGTGTGCGCCACTGTGCCCAGCTGACATCATATATTTGTTTCTTGTTTTTAAAATTCATTTTGATAGAATTTGCCTTTTGATTGAAGTGTTTATTAACATTTAATGTAATTATTGATGTTGACTTTAAATATGAAGAAACAACTCTGTTTTCTCATATTTTTCCTCTTCTAGGTTAATTGAACATTTTTAGGATTACATTTTAGTCTGTTGACATTCTTGTTGTATGTATTTTTATTTTAACAGATTTCTGGATATAGAATTCACATACCGTACAATTAATTCATTTAAAGTATATGCTGCAATGTTTTTTAGTACCTTCATGCCCACATACAGCAACATTTTGGTCAAGGATGGACTGCTTGTAAGACAGTGCTCCCATAAGATTGTATTACCTAGAGACATAGCCATTTTATTTTGTATAAGTACACTCTGTGACATACAGTGATGAAATTGCCTAATGGTTATATATCACAATACATTCTGTCACTAAGTGACAAATGACTGTATATTCACAGAATTGTGAATATACAACCATCACTGTATATATTTTTTTCAGTTTTGTTTTTTGGTGTGGTGTAGGGGATTGAACTTGGGGCCTCACATGTGCTAAGCATGTTCTCTACCACTGAGCTAAACCCCCAGCTCCCATTACCCCAGTCTTTTATCTGTCCCGTGCATGTTATTTCACGATCAACCAGAGACTTGGCCAACTTTGTATTTATATTTTGGACCTCTCCCTTTGTGGCTTTTTGCTTTCCTTGGTCTTCCCCTTAATTATCACCTGGTGGTATTCATGTGAATTCTGTTGTCTGGTTCTGTGTCTTTAAGACTGAGTGCGTCTGTATAGTATAGATTCTCTCACTTACATGGCTTAATTGGGGCTGCGTTCAGTAAGAGAGACAATAAAAACTGGGAAACTTTTCAGTGCTATTCTCTTTTTCTGTTGCCAATTTCTGCTGCAGTTTTTGATTTTTTTCAGGTAGTTTAAAATTTTTTAATGTTTTTATTTGTTCTAATTAGTTATACATGATAGCAGAATGCATTTTGAGTCATTGTACACAAATGGAGCACAACTTTCCATTTCTCTGGTTGTACACAATGTACTCTCACCACATATGCAGTCATACCTGTACCTAGGGTAATGATGTCCATCTCATTCCACCATCTTTCCATGTCCCCTCCCCCTCCTTCAGGTAGTTTTTAAAAAATATTTAATCCAGAGTTTATAGTTATCTGTGGAACAGTTGGGAATCTTAGGAAGCAGCTCTTAGGAGTGGAACTTAAGTTTTGTTAAGCTTTTTTTACTGAAGAAATGACAGATCATACATATGCATACATATGTGCAAAAAGTACATCAGTCATGGGCTGGGGCTATAGCTTAGTGTCAGAGCACTTGCCTAGCACTTGGGAGGCACTGGGTTCTATCCTTAGCACCATATAAAGATAAATAAAATAGAGCATGTTGTCCATCTACAACTACAAAAAAGAAAGTTACATCAGTCATAATGCCTACTTAGTATTTTGTCACAAATTGAACATGACTTTTGGACAAAAAGAGAACGCTACTATACCTCAGAAGCCCCTTTAATATTCCTTCCCAATCACGACTCCCTCCTGTCTCTCCAAAAATACCACAGATTAATTGTACTTGTGGTAGAACTTTATATAAATTCTGATACTGCTTTTTGTCTGGTTTCCACCTTTATGTTTGTGAGATGAGTCTAAATTGTGTGTGGGAATAGTTTGTTCATTTTTATTGCTGAAAAATGTTTTGTTGTTTGAATTTACTAATAATTTATTCCTTTTACTGTTGGTGGGCATTTTTTGAATTATATCCAGTTTGGGGCTGATACAGGAAAGTGGTGTTTGAACATTATTTTACATGTCTTGTGAACATTCTTTTACTTGTCCTTTGGTACACATGTGTGTGCATTTCTACAACTGTAATAGATACTGCCAAAGAGTTGACTCTGATATCTAATTGTGTGTGTTTTTAATTGTAAACATTAGGTGTTTTTAGCTTTTAGGAAATTTGAACCAAAGAGCTAATGCAAACACAATTTATAATTCTTTCTATATTCTACCCTCTAGTGTTAGGTCAATAAATTGGTATTTTGATAATAGAAGGAGTGCACAGGCTTAACTCATATATAATCAACTTGTTTGGTAGCATTTATCAAATTTTGGTGGGATTATTTATGTTATAGTTGTTCTTGAATCTGTCATTGATAGTTGTCTGAGGTATTTTATGTAGTTTTTTTTCAGTTACATAAGTTCTGCTGACATTAGTAGATTTATCAGGTCTGTGGTCTGGGTTCATGTATGTTGTCCATTGCCCTTAAAGTTGTTTGTTGCAACTTATTTGTGCTGTGTGTGTGTGTGATTTTATAATTTTCATATGTTGTCTAATGAAACATTTGCATTTATCATCTCACTTGATCTACACATAGTAGTCTTGGAAAGTAGGTGTAATATAGCTATAATTGACCCAGTTTTTTTCAGGAAAGATAAGATACTGAAAGGCAATTGAAAGGTGGAAAATGGTAACATTGTTCTAAGGAGTGCATCTATACTATAATGTCTGATACTTTGTAACACAAAGCTAATTTTTAGATTGACAAACTTCTGTAAAGGGCTCCACAGTGAATATTTTGGTCTTTGTGGGCCACATGGTCTCGGTCAGTTATTCTACCATTGTAACAAAGCAGTTAGTCATAGACAGAGCATAAAGGAGTAAATGTGACTTGTGTGCCAGTAAAATTTTATCAGTATGGAAATTGGAATTTCATATAATTTTCATGTGTCTCAAAAATAGTGTCCCCCACTCCCAGACACTTGAAAATGTGAAAACCATTTGTATTTGTGTGCTAGGGCTGCTATAACAAAGTACACAAATTGGGTGGTTTAAACAACATATTGCCTCTTACAGTTCTGGAGGCCTAAAGTTTTAGATCCAGGTGTTGGCAGGGTTGATTTCTTCATACAGCGTTGTGGGGTAAAGATTTGTTCTAGGCCTTCCTCTCTCCTTTTATTGTACATGGTTGTCGTCATTTTATGTCTCTTTGTATTTTCTTCCCTCTGTGTGTGTCTGTCTGTGAAGCCAAATTTTCTCTTTTAATAAGGACACTAGTCATTATTGCCCATCCTAATGAATTTTAACTTGACTACCTCTATAAAGGTAAAATCTAAATAAGCTACATTCTGAAGTATAGGAATTTAGGTGGCCTGCATATCTTTTTTTTTTTTTTTTTAAGTTGTGGATGGACACAATACCTTTATTTTACTTATTTATTTTTATGTATTACTGAGGATTGAACCCAATGCCTCACATGTGCTAGGCAAGTGCTCAGCCACTGAGCTTACAACCACAGCCCTCCAGCTTATCTTTTTATGAGGGGGAGCGTGGGAAAGACAGTTTGATCTATAACACCATTCATTAAAAAACAGGTAGCAGACCAGACCTGACCAGCTGGCTGCACTTTATCATCCCTTGGTTTATCTGGGGACAGAGATGATACTAGTAGGTTTTACCATCCCCCAAGGTTTATCTAGATATATTTTTGGGTGAGATGATTAATAATCTTATGAAATTTTCAGGTACACTGGAGGACTAATCATCAGTGTCATCCCTGAATTCAAGGGACAACGGTTTATACTGATTTACCTGAGTATAAGATTATGTCTTAGACATATTTAGACTTCAAATTAACATAGCCATTTTTGTCATTTTTAATTTTAGAAAGCATAGACCCTTTGTCCAAATGGAGATGAAGTAAAAAGGTGGTTTATAACAGTGATTTGAAGTTACTGCTGAGTTAGTTCTATGGAGGTGCTTGTAAGGATTTCATAAATATTTTTTTAAATTTAAAAAAATTTTAGTTTTAGAAGGACATAGTACCTTTATTTTTATGTGGTGCTGAGGATTGAACCCAGTGCCTCACATGTGCTAGGTGAGTGCTCTACCACTGAACCACAAACCCAGCCCCTCATAAATATTTAATAAGAATTTTATTTTTAAAATAAACCTTATTTACCATTAATGCATTAAGTGTTGCCATGCTAATTCATTTTTGTGATGATCTCTAAAATGTGCCCTCCCCTCATCTCTCTTTAAAGAACATCTTAAGACTTGGAGTTGATTTATTTAAAAACCAATCTGCTATCATTAGCAACTAATGTGTGAGAATGGGGATTTTCTTTTTTTTTTTTTAAATATTTTTTTTAGTTGTCGATGTGTTGATGAACCTTTATTTTATTCATTTATTTATATGCAGTGTTGAGAATCAAACCTAGTGCCTCACACATGCTAGATAAGTGCTCTGCCATTGAACTACAACCCCAGCCCAAGATTTTCTTCATTATTGTCTATATATTCTTATTTGTGCAATGTTTAATTTCTGTATGTTTCTCTTCTAGAAACTGATTTCAGTATTTTATCAAAGAGCTTTATTTTAGTAATTGACTTTATAATAACATGTATGTCTTATATTTGAACTTAGAAAATATATTTGCCATAAAAATCACTTTCTCAATTTTATTTTTTTCTTTTTTGGTAAGATTTCTTATGAAAAAATCATTTTAGTTTTTGAAAATTTGGAAAATTTTATTGGTTTAGTGTTTGTAATCCAATAGGAAAAGGTGAGGCAGGAAATTGGTTATTTTGAATTGGGTTAATATGTTGACGTGGAAGGCACAACAGAAATGAAATCAGTTCATATTACTGGTTATCCAAATTCTGTTTTCATTTCCCTCACAACTTTTAGAATCCTAGGGGCACTGACTTTTCCCCCTCTTCTACTTCAGTAGGAGTTCCTGTCTTCGTTATTTCTCACTATAAGCTGTTTAGTAGTTACTGGTAGCTCCTAAACAAGTGAAAAGAACTTCTTGCCTACTTGCTAATGGTAAGTAAAGGCATTCCTGTCAGCATTGTTGTAAAACAAGCAAGACTACAAGGTTTTAAAATGTCTTTAAAGACATTTTTTAAAAAGTGTCTTTATTTCTTGACTTGCAAATTTAGAAGAAAATAGGGAAAAGGAAGAGTGCTATCTCAATTGTATATAAAGGCTATGTTTTTGGAATATGTTTTCAGCACAGTAGTTCTTTTAATTGTTCATGTGATTGAAATGATATGTGAGTGTTTTTAGGCACTAATGATATAATTTTATCTCTCTTTAGTCTTTCATATCAACTGATACCTTAAGAATCTATGAAGAGCTGCAATCAGTATGTGTGTTTTAAAGTATTTAAGTTAGAAGTGACATATTTTAGGATGTGGTAGAAAGAGCAGTGAGCCTCTTTTGTACATACTGTTGGTTGGATATTGTATAGAACTGGGTCGCTGTTGGCTTGGAATGGTAGTCATTGCATGATCTTTTTGCCTTTTTTTTGAGATGAAAATACACACATATATAAACTGACTAATTGAAGTTAGTTATTTTAGGTGTGTATTTTTATGCATGTTTTTACTGAATTCCTTTGCTTTGGAAGGTATTCCTGCTCCATTGTAGAAACTCAAATGTTTTGATTCTGTGTTTGCAGGGATCACTTCCTGAGTGACACATGGATCCTGGTTTTTAATACTTGTATATTTGTGCAAGTATTTAATATATGGCCTTCAAATTATGATGGGTTAGTGGCTGGCAAGACTGTCAGTCATTATTAATGCCAGAGATCTAGATTTGATGGCCTTTTCTGTCTTTCTGCTTAGGCCAGTAGGAGGTAGAATTGCTGCTAGAGAGAGCGAGACTGTTAGCTCTGGGCAAGTCTACTTCTTTAATCTTTCCACAGGTTTCCTTCTCACTAATTAGAACATAATATGGTTGGGTTGCTGGGACTTTACTGTTTTCATATCTCCTTAGCCAGAAAGTACCTGCTATGTAGATTTTTTGTGCATAGTAATAGAACACTAAAAGCAAGAGTTTTTAGTCATTGACGTCTTCAGAGAGATTTTTGTACTGGCTTTATAGTGTTTGAAAACAAAGTTTGAATTTTGAGAGAGCAAGGAATTGTAAGAATGGGGGTTAGGACAAAGGTAGTATTGAAAACTAGTTAGAATTTCAAAAATCGTAGGGTTTGTTTTTTTTAAAATTTATTTTGGTTGTAGATGGACACAGTGCCTTTATTTATTTTTATGTGGTGCTGAGGTTCGAACCCAGTGCTTCACATGTCCAAGGCGCACACTACCACTGAACCACAACCCCAGCCCCGTAGGTGTTTTTTTCTCCTTTAAAAATCATTCCCCTGTATGCTCATGTGTGGTAAAAAGCATTACGAGTTCAAAAAGCCCTCTTTATAATCACATGAACACTACAGGTCATTGGTGTGCAGGATGGTTTGTGCAAGTGGTTTGTGTTAGGACAATTTTATTCTTTTCAGTTCCTTATGTCCAATTTAATTTTACTGATGTTATAATACAATATGCCCCGTGTTGAATTCTCCATATATATAGATTTTTTTGGTACCAGGGGTTGAACTCAGGGGTACTTGACCACTGAGCCACATCTCCAGTCCTGTTTTGTGTTCTATGAAGAGACAGGGTCTCACTGAGTTGCTTAGGGCATCGCCATTGTTCAGGCTGGCTTTGAACTGGCAAGTCTCCTGTCTCAGCCTCCCAAAGTGCTAGGATTACAGGCATGCGCCACCGCGCCCTGCTGAATTCTCCATATTTTAAAAGCATGGCTAGTGCCAAGATAGCTGTGATATTAGGGTGATTTTCAGTAATAGGACAGTTGTGTGGCCAGGTTACTGGTAGTGGGGGGCTGGTGGAATTTTACTGTAGGAACTGTGTTAATAAAAGCACTCTTTGTTTGTTACTTAAGCAGTCCAACCTCTATGAAAGAGAAGTGACCAGCAATGACCTTGGATTAACTATGTTGATTGCCACTAGCAGTGATTTTCTTATCAGTATAGGGACAGGCTAGATTAAGCCCTTAGTAGGCTCTGCAGATTTTGCTTATTGGTGGGGTGAGTGGTAAAGCCAGAAGCTGACGACCCCCCCACCCCCTTCTTTTCCTTCTCCCTTTGCCCAAGGGAGAATACTTGTTAAGGTTAGGGCTTCTCGGCTAGGTAGGATTTATTTCTCTGATGTTTGAGTGGAGAATTGCATTGGAAGGTATGTTTTTCTGAACTACTCTGGGGTGGTGTAGGGCAGTGGGTGGTACTGGTGGTTAGTACTTCATACTATACTTCTCTGGAGAAGGAAAACAAAGACAGGAGCCTCACTGGTCTGTAAACCCCTCCCACTGTTCACATTTGTTTGGTATAGCAAGTTTATGCTTTTATCACCCTATTTGATATGGGAGGTGAGGGCTAGGGCTAGAGCTAGGGCTAGATTAGCCCAGCTTCTGGTCTGGGCCACATGTAAAGATGAAGAACAGCAATAATTGGCCAGTTCTATTGGCCTTTCTGATAAGAAATGCTGTGTCTCTATATTTGTTCAATGTGGGACTTTGAAATTTTCTTTGTGTTTTTCTTGTAAACATTTACTCATGCTTAGGACAGTCCAGTGATTGCTTAATGTTTCATTAGCACCAAGCAGTGTGTGGTTATATTTCAAATATCTTACAGTTTTGGTTAATAAATCAGTAATATGAGTTACAAAGAGTACAATCAGTATATGTATAAGTCAACTTTTTGTTGCTGTGACCAAAGTACCTGGCAAAAACAATGTAGAGCAGAACAGTTTATTTTGGCGCAGAGAGGTTTAGTCCATGGTCAGCTGATTTTATTGCTGTGGGCCCAAGATGAAGAAACACATTATGGCAAAAGGGTGTGGTAGAGGATTGCTGTTTCCCTCCTGGTGGCCAAATGATAAGAAGAGCAACAACAACAAAGGGGATGGGGCAGCAGGGAAGATAAACCCTTCTAACAAATGCACCCAGTGACCTACCTCCTCCAGCCAGGCCACCTGCCTACAGTTACCACCCAGTTAGTCTATTTAAACTAGGATGAACTGATTATTACAGCTCTTATAATCTAATAATTTTACCTCTAAGTATTCCTGTATTAACATTTTGAGCTTTTGGGGACACCGTATATCCAAATCTAACAGTGTGTACAAAGCACATCTGGAGGGCTAGTGCATCCTGGTATAATTGTATTTCATTGTACCAGAAGTTTTACTTGTCACTGTGAAGAGAATTTAACATTGAATTTTTCTATTCTTCCTGATTTATCCCTTTGTCTTTGTTGACAGTATAGAAAGTAGCCAGTTCACAAATTAGTTTGGTTTACAAATATTTAAAAATAGTTAAGTCTTTAGAAATCTACCTCATATCTAAGTGATGCACCTCTTTTCCCATCCACTAAAGTCATTCATGATGTTTAGGAGATTATCAGACGTGGCAGCCTCTTGAGGTAGAGTTTCTAAAGATATAATCATCCTTCATAGAGAAAACTTGGATGACCAAGAGTTCCAGGGCCTTTCAAGTTCCTGTGAAAAGAAAAAGGTCTAGAATTTTGGCATATGTGTAGCTCTTCTAATAGCAATTGATTTTGAATTTGCTCACATTAACTGGAGGAATGTTTGGAATGATTTTGATATTGTTTGGGACCATTCAGAGTTTTACTAGTGATTAAAAATGAAGTATGTCCTAATTCACAAAAATGAGGATTGGCAATAGGTTACGGTTGCTGTGTTCTTTGAGTGATTGTTGAGATAAGTTCCATTATGGCTTCAGGCTCTAGACTAAGATGTCTGCAAAGCTTCTCAGTTGTGCCATTTATCTACCACTATTAAATACTCACTAAGGAGGCAAGGTTACCAGCAAGCAAATTAGATTGTTCTAAGTATGTAGTGATGTCATGCAGAATACTTTTATAAGAGATGTGAAAATATCAGTGGATTTCTCAAGCTAATCTTACATAGGGAACATTTTATGCTTCAGTCATTCCAGCCTTTCTCAGGTAGTAATAGTGTCCAAATCATGTGTGAACTTTTGGAAAGGAATTTTGACTTCATCTTCATTTTCCCCTTCATCCATTTCAAGATATGGTCAGTCCAGCTAACCTCTTGTAATAGATATCCATGTGATTATTTTTCAGAACTCTTTTGAGCTTTGAGTATTCCAACATTGCCATCATTGCTCAAAATGTCTTGAGGTGTATATGGGAGTAGGTGACTCTTGAACCTGTATTCAGGGACTGAAGACTGTTTTCTCTGGTGACCTTTTGGAGCTTGGATATGTTTTTGTGTGGGAGAAATGACTAATTTTTTGAGACACCTTTAGGTGAAGAAAGATTAGGTGGCCAGCAATTTAAAGGATACTTAAGGTCTGTACCAAGGCAACTATAGAAAAATGAAAAGAGCCAGTGGTGTGTCCAAAGACTGTGCAGCTTATAAGACTTCTATGACCTTGTTTTCCTCATATATGAAACCAAGAGTCTTATGTGTCTTCAAAAATTGACATGAAAAGTCAGTAAAGAGACCCAGTGCTTGGTCACTGGCACATATATTAATTCCTTAATAGTTCATAAATGTTGATCTGAAGACAGTTCTGAAGAATTCCACCTTAATTTTGAGTAATGGTCTCTATTTCCAGAATAACTTTCTTGAGATTACTTTTTAAAAACAAATTAAATTGTACATAGTTTATTTAAAAAAAGAAGAAGAAAGATAAGTCATAATTCTGAGCAGAGCAACTGAACAGATGTTTGAAGTCTAAAGAATGTGTTGACATTCAGCCTTGACTACTGCAACCAAACTAGATGACAAAGAAACCAATGCTAGGTTTAAACTGATGAGTAATGGGGATCTTAGACAAATCACTTAAGTAGCTCTGGACTTCACTTGCTGTCTGTACAGTAAGAAGGTTAAACTTGATGTGTCAGACACAGGCTCCTTGGTTTGAATGGCTGAATCCTAAAATAGTACTAGCTGTTTGGGCAGGACAAGTGATTTCTATTCAGTAGAGATCTTCCACAGTCATGTCTTAGATTCTGCATTTATCTTATCAGCACATTTTTGCTCAGTAGAGCCACGTTACTATTTAAAAATTTAAGAAAGCAATTTAGTGTACATACATATGTGTCCGTACATACGCTGAAAGTGAGAATTCCATGTTATGGATGTTATAGTCAAGCACTATTGATTGTGTATTATGCTCATAATTCCTTAATCTGGTAACATACTATTTAATCAGTGAAAATTATAAAGCATAAATTGTGTTTTAATGAAGTAGGAAGTGTGGCAATGTGGAAAAAAGCACTTTGGCTTTTCTTTTAAATGCCATTCTTGGTAATACATTTTGTTCTTGGATTTGAAAGCAGTGAAATTTTAGAGTAATGGAAGTAATTCTCTTGTAAGAGTGCACAAGAGCTATTCTCAGTTTCAAAGAAATGTGCTTTTTATTCTTGGCATGTGTGAGCATTTGTATTAAATATGTAATCATGACTTATTTAAAATCAAAATCATTAGCACTCTGTTACTTAAAGTACTTACTTTACATCAGAATTATTAAATAAATGTCTTTAAAATAAGCTAACCTTAATGTTTATTATGAAAAAAGTATAATCAAACTGGAACTAAATGGTATTGGGATGATCTTGTGATAAAAACGAGGAAAAAACCAAACCTATCTTATGTTATATTCCTTGATGGGAAGAATCCTGTCAAGGCCAACTCCAATACCAACAAAATTATATTTTAGTTTTTGTTTTTCTATTTAGATTGGGGAACTCTCTACTTGGTGCTTGATGAAGCTCCCATAAGTATACCATGTATGCATCTTAGCCGTTTAAAAAAATATGATTGCCTTATTTAGTGGTTAGCTGTTTAATCAATGAGAGTTAATCTAATTAGACTGGAAGATGTTTGGACAAGTTCTTTTAGCCACTGATGGTAGAAATGGAACATGGAATCTGGATTATTCTTTGAGAAATTAATGTATAGGCTTTTGGAAAACAAATGGCTTTGACAAACACATTTTTAAAGTTGTACTATCTCAAGTGCAGCTGTGCTTCTTATTATGTTGATATTTCTATTTGTATGTTCTCAACTATCTTTTTACTGTACTAAGAAAGCATTCATAGATTCTTCCTATAAGCATTCTTAATTTACTGAATGGAAAAAAAAACTATAAGGTGAAACTAAGTTAAGGTCTTTTCTTAATCATGTTATATATTCCTGGTAAAGTATTAATTACTTGTAGTTTCAGCTCTCTACATTATAGAATATGGTTAAAAATTTTACAGGTTGTGAAAGAAAAAGAGTTTTAATTGATGGATTAAAAACAGTATATTATTGGGGGGGGAATAGATGTTCATTGGATTAAAAGGGGAATGAAGGGAAGGGAGAAGGGATGGGAGTAGGAAAGACAGTAGAATGAATTGGACATAACTTTCCTATGTTTATATGTGAATACACAACCAGTGTAACTCCACATCATGTTCAACCACAAGGATGGGATCCTAATTGGAATGTTATACTCCATGTATGTATTATGTCAAAATACACTGTACTGTTATATATAGCTAAAAAGAATAAATAAAAAATAAAAAATAGTATCTCATTGTACATTATTTAAATTTCTTCAGAGCCAGACTTGCAAGTTTTAATGATATAGCTTAGTCTGTGATACTGTGATAGATCAGCTCTACTGAGCTCTGAACTAGTTTAATGAAGTCAGATAATATTGTATTTTAAAGAGAATTAACATTTGAAATGTAGTTGTATGATTGTGGCATTAGCAGTTGGAATGCATAATGGTTCAAACATTTATGCTTTGTTCTTTTAGAGTTTAATTTTTCCATGTCATTTGGATGATATATGTCTTGAATTTTCTTGTTAGACTTCCCTTTTTCTTTTTCCATAGTGCTCTGGGATTCCTTGGAATTTCATAATTAGACAAGAAACCAAAATTCTGTTCTCCAGATTAGTTTTTACTTCCGTTAAATTCCACGTGGTATGTTTTATTACTTGAGGAAGTGTTACCTTTAAAATAGGCAAGGATGTAAAAGGACTTGTATAGACTTCGTTCTCTTAGATGTTGCTGAGTCCCTGGTTGTTTTGGCTATAATTGACTTTGAACCAACTAAAAATTGTCTAAACAAATCCTCTTCTACTATGGAATGGACTTCTTTTTAAAAAGAAATTTCAGTTCCTTGCAGACTTACAATTTATAAAATAGAATAAAAATGGCATGAGCAATGTAAAATTAACATCAAGTTTCTGAATACTTGCTCTTTGTGTCTTTGTACTTTCCTCATTGTAGGTGGGTAACGTTTTGTGGACTGTCAGAACTCCATGGATTACCCTTTTGAATAGCATGAGCTTAAGCCATATAGACATTTATTATTTCACTTAACAAGAAGTCTGGATTTGGTGGTTCAAAGGTGGGGTTAGTAGTTCTGTAATTTGTCTGTAATTTGCTTCCCCTTCCCATATGGCCACAGTTCCAACCTCCCCTCGCCCCACCCCAATTTGAAGCAGAAGGAGGGGAAAAAAAGGGATCTTTCTTTTCAATTTTCTATATCATTAAGGAATAAAGCTTTCCACAGTAATTCTTCTGCCCCTTCACACCTTTAGAAAACTTCATTTCACTTTTCAGAACTGGGTCACATAGCCATATTTACATAAAATGTTGGCAAAGAGGAATAATGGGATTAATTTCTCCCCTGGTGCTGTGCCTTGGGCCTCCAAAAGAAATTAGGGATTTTGTTAGTGAGGAGGGAGGAGGAGTGACTGGGTATGTTTCTAATACTGTCTGCTACATTGAGAAGTGAGCATTTCAGATGTTGAATTTAATAACTTATTTTATTGTGTTATAGTTTGGAAAGGCATAAGAAGGCAAGAAGAAAACAGTAAATGCGTTATCCTGTGAATCTGGAATTTGCCCTTGGGTATTGCTGCTATATAGTGCTTGTCTATAGTTGAGTGTTTTTGATTTGAACTATGATTTAATAACTAGCCAGGCTTTAATTAGTTTGAAAAAATTGAAAATTATTATTCTTTGTTGATATAACTTTTATTGTGTGATATATATTTTTACTACTTTCAAATGTATATTTCATTTTTTTATGAACTACACAGCATATGTTTTAAGCAGTGATTTATTTTTATTTTTTCCTCCCTGATTACTTTTGCATCTGTGTTGGAAAGGGGAAATTATTTGGCATGTTAGGACATGTTCTATCCATCATCTTCAGGGTATTTCTCATGATAATTCATTTGAAAAAACTAGGCCTTGTATTTTGTTATGTTACTGCTTGCATTTAGCACTCCATTCTTGCTTTTAGACAGGAAGAAAATAGGAATGTAAAAAAAGTATGTGTAGCTGCTCATAATAGCAAGCAAGAAACATTTTAGTTCCTTCTGTATTTATATCCCAGCTGACAACACATACAAGCACTGCTTTGTTGGAATCATTCTGAAATTGATAATTTTCAATGAGAATTCATACATGTACATTTATAATCTTTTTCCAATTAACAATTTGTTTAATGAATGTGCACTTCAGTATTTTAGTAAGCAGCACCTCAGTTTGAGTCCCTACTGAGTTAACTCTTTGAGATTCTTAAATGAGCAATCCCTCATTGCTTACATTTGGACTTTTGGGTCTTCATAGAGGAGTAAAATTTGAATGGAAAGAGCATAATAAGTCTGAGAGCCAGGAGCCCTTAGCTGTTTCATTCTGACTCTGGTATAGACTACCTGAAATGGCTATGAAAAAGGCCTTTCCTCTTTTGAGGTAATAGTTGTCTTTCTGTAACAGTTTATCATTCTTCCTCAGTGGATTACTTTGTGGATAAAACTAAATTGTGGTTACTCTTTTTTTTTTTTTTTTTGGTGATTCTAGGGATCACACTTAGGGCTTTGTGCATACTAGGCAAGTGCTCTACCACCAAGCTGCATCCTTAGCCCTGGATTGAGAATATTCTTAAAAGATTTCACAGATGTAGTTGATAATATATTACTGTCATCAAAATGTTATGGAGTAAACAAATAACTGAACAGTATATGAAGCATCTGAAGTACGGCCAAACTAACACCAAGAGGTTTGTTATGATTTTTTGCTAATTTACAAAGTAACATCATTTTATCAGCTTTATTTTAAGTCCTGGTATTGTGAAGTTCCTGAGAATTGGAGTATCAATGTATGGAATAGCAGATTCTTCTAAATTGTTTTTATTTTGAAACCATATCTTTATGGTTTATCCTAGTTTCTAGTATCTGAAAAATTAAACCAGGAGTGGCTCCAATCAAATGGCAGAGCCAGTATCTCCAACCACATTAGTATTGCCATAAAAGCATTGAATAACAAGCAGAAACTATCATAATCAACTTTTGTCAGAACTCTGGAAAAACAGCCAAAGGGTTATTAGGCAAACATTTTCATCACCACAAAACAAAAACAAACAGTAATCCTCTGTACTTTAGCTGTCACTTTCCTATACTCACTCCTCAACTCTCCAGTTCCTGTGACTACTTTCTGTCTCTGGATTTCTCTCTTCCGAACATTTCAGTAATCATAAGAATATGTGGCGGGGCTGTGGCTGTGGCTTAGTGGCAGAGTGTTTGCCTCGCATGCGTGAGGCACTGGGTTCGATCCTCAGCACCACATAAAAATAAATAAAGATATTGCGTCCATCTACAACCAAAAAAATATTAAAAAAAAAAAAAAGAATATGTGGCCTTTGTGACTAGCTGTTTTTATTTTGTATACCATTTTCAAGGTTCATTCATGTTATAGCATGCATCAGATCAATATTTCCTTCTTTTGTGTGTGTGTGTGTGGTGGTGCTGGAGGTTGAACCCAGGGCCTTGTGCATGTGAGGCAAGCAGTCTATCATCTGAGCTTTATCCACAGCTCTCCTTTTTTATGGACAAATGTTATTTCATTGTATGTATAATACCATATTTTGTTTATTTGATTATCAGTTGCTGGGCATTTCAGTTGTTTCCACATAATACAGCACCAAAATACTT
Source organism: Xerus rutilus (assembly GCA_028644305.1). Lineage (NCBI taxonomy): Eukaryota > Metazoa > Chordata > Mammalia > Rodentia > Sciuridae > Xerus > Xerus rutilus. The sequence continues at coordinate 100,780,824 of CM053406.1, read as the reverse complement.
AAAGCAAAACTGATAGATAATACTTCAGTAATACCAGTTGAAGACCTCAGTGCCCCACCTGTAGTACATGGACGGAACAACTAGACAGAAGATGCACAGGGAAATAGAAGACATGAACAACACTATAAACCAAATAGAGTTAACAGACATCTATGGCATACTTCATCTGACAATGCAGTATTATTCTTAAGTGCACATAGGACATTCTCCAGGATAGACCGTATACATGCAAGGCCACAAAACAAACCTCAATACATTTAGAAGGATAGAAATAATACAAATTATGTTCTGGTAATATTGAATGAAATTAGAAATTAATAGCAGCTAGAAATTTGGGAAACTTGCAAATGTGTGGAAACTAAACACCATACTCTTAAACAACCAGTAGGTTGAAGAAGAAATTAAAAGACAAATCAGGAAATACTTTGAGATGAATGAAGATGAAGTCACAGCATACCAAAATGTGTGGGATGCAGCTAAAGTAGTGCTTATAAGGAAAGTTTTAGCTGTGGATACCAGTATTAGAGAAAAAGATCTCAAATCAGTACCGTACCCTTTTTTCCCCTTAAGACACTGGAAGAAGAGTAATCTAAAACTGAAGCAAACAAAAAGATGAAAATATAAAGATTAGAACAAATTAATGAAGTAGAAAATAGAAAAACAATAGAGGAAATCAGTGAAACTAGAAGCTCGTTCTTTTTTTTTTTTTTTTTAATTTTGTTTTTAGTTGTAGATGGACACAATATCTTTATTTTTATGTGGTGCTGAGGATCGAACCCAGTGCCTCACGCATGCGAGGCAAGCGCTCTGCCACTGAGCCACAATCCCAGCCCTAGAAGCTCGTTCTTTGAAGAGATCAACAAAGTTGACAGACATCAGGATCGAACAAGATACAAAGAGAAACTCAAGTTAACAATTAACAATGAAAGGGGCTATTATTGATCTTACCAAAATAAGGATCATAAAGGAATGCTATGAACAAATTGTACACTAGAAAAGGTAACTTGGATGAAACGAGTGAATTCTTAGATTCATAAAACTACTGCAGCTTACTCAAGAAGAAGAAAATCTGAATAAGCTTTTAACAAGGGAAGAAATTGATTCAGTAATTGAAAAGCTACCTGCAAAGAATTCCCAGATGGAACAGAGACATTCTACCAATCATTTAAAAGAATAATTTATACCAGTTTTTCACACACACACCAAAAACAAAAATAAAAACAACCATGAAGTAGAAGCACTTCCCAACTCATGTGTCTTAATTACCAAGACCAGACAGATACCAAAAGAAACTACATATGAATCTATCTTTCTGGGATATAGATGCAAAAATTCCCAAGAAAATATTAGTAAACCAAATAGGCAATCTATAAAAAGACTTGTACTCCTTGATCAAATGGAATTATCCCAGGAGTCTAAAGTTGTTTAAGATCCACAAGTTAATTATTATAATACATTTTATTGAAAGAATATGATTATCTCAGTAGTTGCAAAGTTTATGATAAAAATCCAACACCATTTCGTGATAAAAATACCCAACAAATTAGGAATAGAAGGAAACTTCCCCAGCCTGATCAAAGGCATCTGGGTATAAATTTTTGTGGTTACTATTACCTGTACCTTGTGACAATTTTCCTTCAAGTGGTTTACGCAACTTCATGTATCAGGCAGTTATCTTCTCTTTCTCTCTCTCTAACTCTATTGTTTTGTCATCATATACTTCTAACTCTTCATATGTTATAAACCCCTATTACATTGTTATTAGTTTTGCTTTCAACAGTCATCTTTTAAAGGTGTGTGAGATTAGAAAAGTCTTTTTATTCATGTAGCCACCATTTCCAGTGCTTCTCATTCTATGTGTGTTCATATTTCCATGAGAGATATTTTTCCTACTCCTATTTGATTTTTTAAATATGTTCCAAGTCTACTTAACTTTTTAAAAATTTTTTAGTTGTAAGATGGACACAATACCTTTGTTTTATTTTTGTTTATTTTTATGTGGTGCTGAGCATCAAACCCAGTACCTTACACATGCCAGGCAAATGCTCTACCACTGAGCCACAACCCCAGCTCCTTACTTAACATTTTGAACATTATGGAATACAATGAAGATAATTTGATGTTTTTGGCTACTGAACTATCACTTCTGGATCAGTTCTGATTGATTTGATTTTTCATATCATTCTGGATTATGTTTTCCTGTTTCTTTGCATGCCTGTTAAAATTTTTGAGTGTCTGTCAGACCTTGTAAATTTTACCATTTTGGGTGATGGATATTTTTGTGTTCTTATGTTTCTGAACTTAATTTTGATAGTTAAGTTTCTCTGAAAGGATTCAGTCGTTTCATGTCTTCTTCTTTTGTTAAACTGTACTAGAATAGTATGTAGTCTAGAGTTCTTTTATTTTAGTACTGAGGCAAATCCCTTCTGAATCCTCTACCCAATGTCCTATGAATTGTGAGATTTTCCAATCTGATTGATGAGAGCAGGCACTCTATGTGAATAATGGCTGTTTCTTATAGACCTCTCCAGTGGTTTCTTTGATCTCTCTCACATGTGCACACCAATAATCACTTACCTGAATATATATAGAGGGCTCTCTGCAGATCACCAGAGTTCTTTGTGTTGCTTTCTCTTGTCCTGTAACTGCCTTGCAAATTTTAGCTGTTTTGACCTCTTGTCCTCTTAAGTCTTCTTCAGCCCATGGCAGAGACTGACTCCATTGGGTCTGCCTGTTGGTGCTGTGGCCTGGATACTGTTCGTAAAATGGAGAAATCATAAGTTCCCTTTGTTTGCTGTCTCATTGATCAGTGACCTTCATTTTCTGTTGTTTAGGAGTTTGAGAACCTTTATTTTTCTGTATATCTTGTTGATTTTTGACATTTTTGTTTGAGGTAGGAGGGTAAATCCAGTTCCTTGTTTATCCATGGTAGTTGAATGTGGATGTCCTTATCTTTGATTTTTGTGTGTGTATGAAATGAAATATCGTACTATAGAAAGTTATATACCTGTGAGTGTATATGTTTCAATGAAATATCATAAATTTAATTCTTGTTTAACCATTTCTCAGAACATAAAATTGAACATAATATACATTGTAGAAGCCTAATGTTTTACCCTCTGCCAAGTCTGACTCCCCCCCCCCTCACCCCTTAGGTAATAGGGATTGAACTAAGGGGCACTTGAGCACTGAGCCACATCCCCAGTCCTGTTATGTGTTTTATTTAGAGACAGGGTCTCACTGAGTTACTTAGCGCCTCACTGTTGTTGAGGCTGGCTTTGAACTTGGAATCCTCCTATCTCAGCCCCCTAAGCTGCTGGGATCAAAGGTGTGTGCCACTGTGCTTGGCCCAAATCTGACTTTTAATCTATATTGTGACATTATTTACATTGTTGCTATATTTCATTTATTTTCATTGCTATTTACCTGTTCCATTCTAGGAATATACCAGTTTGTTTTTTCATTCTACTTTTGCTGGGCATTTGTATTGTTTACTGTGAACATTTATGTATGTGAATGTCATGTTCTGTTGGGTGTGTAACTAGAGGTAATAAGTCATAAGTTTCTCTATCACCTATTTTCATAGATGAACTGATATCCAAAATTGTACTTACGGATTCTAGTTGTTTCACCTTCTTGCCAGTCCTTCGTGTTATAGATCTTCTTAATATTAATCATTCCCTTGATAGTATCATATTATCTTACTGTTTTGATTTACATTTCCCTGATTATTTTTTCTGTATACTTAAAATATTCTCATGTGATTTATTTAAAATCTTTGCCCTTTTTCTTTTGGTTTGTCTTTTTCTTACAGATTTGTTGAAGTTAGGGTACATTTTTTTTCATAATCTATGGTGGTTTGGTTTTTCACTCTATTAATTATGTCCTTCAGTGAATTGATGTTTTTAACTTCGATGTAGTCCAGTGTAGCAATTTTGTATGATCTATATGTATTTTATGTATTTGGACTAGGAAGTCTTACTGTTCATAGCACGTTTTTCCTCTTTAACATTTAGTAGGCATGTTCTTTTGCTTTTCATAGTTAGATATATGTTCTTCCTGGAATTAATTGTTTTGTATGATTTGAGATGTAGGGAAAAGGTTTATTATGGGTATTCAGGGCCAACACCATTTATTTATTGAGAAGATCCTCTTTTTTCCAGTGCTTTGCAGTAACACCATTTTTATAAAACAAATGTCCATGCATATGGTCTGATTTGGGCTTTGCTGTTGTAGTACCTTAATTTGTCTATACTCATTCCAGTACAAACTGTTTAGTTATACTGTAGCTTTACAGTTACAGCTACAGATATCTGAGAGTAAGTCTGCCAATTTTTTTTTTAACAGTTTTCTCGGCTCACAACAGAAGTGAACAGAAGGGAATTCCCATACACCTGTACTCACTTTTGCACAGCCTCCCTAACTATCAACATTCTGCACCAGAGCAGTTCATTTGAATGAGCTTATACTGACATCATCTTCACTCAGTCCATTGTTTACATTAGAGTTCATTGTTGGTGTTGTATATTCTGTGGGTTTGGACAAATATTTAATGATGGATACATATCCTAGTATCATGTAGAATAGTTTTACTACCCTAAAAATCCTCTGTACTCTACTGTTCATCCCTCCCTCTCACTTAAGCCCTGATACTTACTGATTCTTTTTTGTTTTGTTTTGGGATTGAACTCAGGGACACTTTCCCACCGAGTGCATCCTAGTTCTTTTTTACTTTTATTTTTTAAAATTTTTATACAAGGCCTTGCTAATTTGCTTAGGGCCTCCCAAAATTGCTGAGACTGGCCATGAACTTGCAATCCTCCTGCCTCAACCTTCTGAGTTGCTGGGATTATAGGACTGCACCACCATGCCTGGCCCTGCTGGTTGTTTTATGTCTCCATAGTTTTTCCTTTTTCAGAGTGTCATATAGTGAAGCTTATACAGTATGTGGCCTATTCAGATTGACCTCTTTCACTTAGTAATATACATTTAAGATTCCTCTGTATGGCTTGATAGCTCATTTATTTTTAGTATTGACTGATAGTTCATTGTTTAGATATAACACAGTTTATCCATTACCTACTGATGGATATCTTAGTTGCTTCCAAGTTTTGGCAATTGAATGAATAAAGCTAACATACATTGGTGTGCCAAGTTGTTCTCTTGGCATGTTTTCATCTCATTTGTTTAAATACGAAGGAGCATGATTGCTGGATTGTATGATAATGTTTAGATTCCTAAGAAACTGCTGGATTGCCTTCACAGTACCATTTTATATTCACAATAGTAGTGAATGAGAGTTCCTGTTGTTGCACACTCTTGCCAGCATTTGGCATAAGATGTTGAGCATTTTTTTTCATATGCTTATTTGCCATTTGTGTATGAGATGTCTTTTCAGATCTTTTGTCCATTTTAAAATAAGGGTTTTATTTTGTTTGTTGAGTTTTGAGAATTCTTTATATATTTTGGATGACAATCTTTTATCAGGAATATCTTTTGCACATATTTTCCTTTGATATTTTAACTTCTAATTATGAAACAATGCAAACAGAATTGTGAATTACCCTGATACTCTGAGGGGTTTCAGCCATTATTGTGTTTAATTTTGTTTCACTTGTTCCTCACCAGTCATTTTGCAGCAAATGTCAGCCACCATATCATTTCATCCCAAAATAATTCAATATGTAATTTTACAATTTAGGAAAGATTTTGTTCTCTAGACATAATATCAATACCATTATCACACTTAAGATAATTATCAATAATGCCATAGCATCACCCAATATTGATATTGGTATATAGAAATACAGTGAAGTTCTGCATACTGCTTTTGAATTGAGCAACCTTGCTCAATTCACTTTAAAAAATATTTTTAGTTGTAGATGGACATAATACCTTTATTTTTTATTTATTTTTTATGTGTTGCTAAGGATTGAATCCAGTGCTTCACATGTGAGAGGCAAGTGCTCTACCACTGAGCTAAAACCTCAGCCCTCAGCTCATATTGTATTTTTAGTTTTATTTTTTTGGGGGTACTGGGATTGAACTTAGGGGCACTTGGCCACTGAGCCACATTTTGTGGCTCATCCTTAGCCCTATTTTGTATTTTATTTAGAGACAGGGTCTCACTGAGTTGCCTAGTGCCTTACTTTTGCTGAGGCTGACTTTGAACTCACCATCCTCCTGCCTCACCCTCCTGAGCTGCTAGGATTACAAGGATGCACCACTGCGTCCAGTTTACTTTTTAATCCTAATAATCTGTATGAGATTTTGGGTTTTCTGCTTACACAATTGTGTACTTTTGGAATTATTTTCTATCTTTGAAAATTCTTGTACTTTCTACTTATTACTTTTCCCCTGTATTGACTTGGCTGCCTTGTACAACATTAAATAGATGTATAGGCAGATAACAGTTACACTCATTTCTATGTGGCCTCTATGTGGCCAGGTACAGAGCTAAATGTTGTGTGTGTTTGTTTTTTAAATGGACACAATACTTTCATTTTTTAAAAATATTTTTTTAGTTGTAGATGAATGCAATATCCTTATTTTATTTATTTATTTGTATGTGGTGCTGAGGATCGAACCCAGTGACTCACGCATGCAAGGCAAGCGCTCTACCACTGAGCCCCAGCCCCAGCCCCTCATTTATTCATTTTTTATGTGGTGCTGAGGATTGAACCTAGCACCCTACACATTCTAGGCAAATGCTCTACCACTGAGCTATAACCCCAGTCCATAAATGTTTTGATGATAGTATATCACTTAAAACTTCAAAATAACCCCGGGATGTACTATTATTAATGTATTTTTACAGATGAAGTAATAGGCTCAGGAAGTCTAATACTCTCATATTATAAATGTGTTTATTTTTCCTATAAAAGAAAGGGAAGGAAGGAAGGGAAGGAGGGAAGAAATTTGCCCAAGGTCACAATAAATGGTAGCAAATGGTGGAGCCTGGGATTCATGGGTCAAACCTGCCCTCTTCTCAAAACACAATTCTTCCCAGTAAATTGGCCAGTCATCACACACTGCAGATTCGTAAACAGTGTAGTAAAAGCTACAAATCCTTTGACCCAGTAATTCCACTTTGGGGAATATATGCCAAGAAAATACACCAAAATGGCAAGAGGAGGTGCAGAAGACCAATCTGTATGATGTTCACAGCATCACTATAGCAGCAGCAACCTGGGATCAACCCAGATGAATGCTTTGTAAATAGTGGGGAAGAGGGTTGGCGATGGGAAAGAATGGCATATAACATGAAAATACCAAATGGCCATTGGAAATGACATTTTTATGAAACACATTAATAGTTGGAAATATCTTTGGAAGCAAATTTTAAAAACAACCATAAATATGGGCTGGGGCTGTAGCTCAGTGGTAGAGCACTTGCCTAGCATGTGTAAGGCACTGAGTTCGATCCTCAGCACCAATATAAATAATAAATGAATAAAATAAAGATCCATCAACAACTAGAAAAATTTTTAAAAAACCATAAATAAAAACAATGCAGTTATATTTGTTTCTGATTTGAAATAGAAAGCTCCCACATTTTTACCATTAAGTTTGATATTCACTCTTGCTTTTTTAAATTTTTAAATTTTATTTTTAATTTTTATTTTTTAGTTGTAGATAGACACAGTAGCTTTATTTATGTACTTCTATGTGGTGCTGAGGATCGAACCCAGTGCCTCACACTTGTGAGGCACATGCTCTACCACTGAGCTATAGCCCCAGCCCCACTCTTGTTTCTGTTTAAAGTTTTTTTCTTTTCTTTTCTTTTTTTTTTTTGTGCTTTGTAATCTTGCTTAATGGTGAAAATCATGGGAATCATCGTTACATATTTACCTGAACTTGAAGTTTTTTCTTCAATTCTAATGAAGCTTCCTTAAATTATGGTTTATTTTCTTTTTCATTATGAGTTACTCTTCAATACATGATATAATAATATAATTTGGCCAATATCATTTCCCATTATTTGCCCTTTTGTTCCCCGTTTGCTCCCCCTGGTCCTTTTCCTCTATTGATTTCCTTTCAATTTTCATGAGATCCCACCCTATCTTTCCCCCTTTTCACCTGTAAATTGTACATATGAGAGAAAACATACAATCCTTGACCTTCTCATTTTGGCTTATTTCTTTTAACATAGTGTTTTCTCAGATTCCATCCATTTTCTAGCAAATAACATAATTTCATTCTTCTTTATAGGTGGATAAAACTGTGTGTGTGTGTGTGTGTATATATATATATATAAAACATTTTCTGTATCCATACATTAACAGACATGTCCCATGTTTTGGCTATATTGTGAATTGTGCTGCTATAAAGGTGTATGCTGGCTAGTAATTCTTTGTGATAAATACTAAGGAGTTGGTATAGCTGGGTCATATAGTAATTTCATTCCTAGCCTTTTGAATTTGATATTCACTTGGCTTTGTTTAAAGTTTTTAAAATTGCCTTTTTCTGAATAAGAATTCCCTTCTGATATTTTAAAAGCAATGGGGATATATTAAATTCTATCCAGTTTTTTTTTTTTTCATGGTCAGATGCATCTATCTTTGCCTTCTGTGGTCTATTAACATGTGAATGTTAAACCAACTTGGGATTATCAGAACAAACCCACCTTTATTGAGCTATACTGTTCTTTTGTTAAGTTTGGTTTTGCTAGATTATATTTACATTCTTTGCATTTATATGGGTGAACATAGCTAGTCTATAATTTCTTTTTTTAACTTGTAAAATGCCTTTGTTGAGGATTAGCATGAAGGTTATGCTGGCCTCCTCAAATGAGCTGATAAGTATTCCTTCCCTTCCTGTTTTTGTATGTTTAAGATTGACATACTATCTTAATTCTTTATAGAATTTGCTACTAAAGTCACCTGAGCTTGAAGTTTTTTCTTCATTTCTAATGAAGCTTACTTAAATTATGGTTTATTTTCTTTTTCATTATGAGTTACTCTTCATTGGTTAGCTTTTCTATTATCAATTTTGTAAATTGTTTTTTTCCCTAGACATTTACATTTTAAGTATTTTGGCATGGTGTTCATAATGTCTTCTTCATAAATTTATGTATGATAAGTAGAATACATATGATGTTAAATTTACAAGGTGATGAATTTTCATAATTATATATTTCTATTTCTCTGTATGTCAGTATATCCATGTAATTATCAGTTAGATCAAAATAAACAATATTTCTGTCACCTACAGGCTCCTTCTTGCTCCTTCCTGGTTAAAGTTCCCTCTCTTGATAATCATTATTTTGGTCTCTGTCACCACAGATTTAGTTTTACTTACTTTAAACACCGTATAACTAGAGTCATAGGTATTTCTCTGTGTCTGGTTTCTTTTGCTTAGCATTATATATAAAATATATATTATATATTTAAGCATTATATATATGCATACATAATATATAATATTCATCTTTGTTGTTGCTTATGGTAGTACTTGTTTCATTTTGTTAATATAGAACAGTTTACATATTCTCTTGTCTGTAGACAGTTTTTCAGTCTTTGGTAGGAATAATGCTGCTGTGAGTATTGGTTTACATTATTTCTTGGTGTGTCTTTGTAGTCTCATGTCTCATGAGTATATACAGAGGAGGAAATGGTGAGGTGTGTGTATACTTATCTTTTGCCATAGTGGTCCTACCAGCTTACTCTCCCAGCATGATTGTATAGATATTCTGTTGTACCAACCTTTTCCAACATTTGCTTTCAGTCTTTTAAAATTCAGTTGCCTTTTGGGTATGACTGTGTGTGTGTTGCTGGAGATTGAACCCAGGGCCTCATACATGCTAGGCAAGTATTGTGCCACTGAACTACATTGTAGCCCCACATTATTAATTTGCATTCTCTGATGTTGAATGATGTAGAGCTATTGTGAGTTTGCCTTTTTGATCACATAGATATCCACTGTTTTTCTTTTTTTTTTAAATTTTGTTGGCAGTCGTAGGGCCTCACACATGGTGGGCAAACACCTCACCGCTGCAGTACATTCCCAGCCCAGTGTCCACATTTTTGAAGTGCCTCTTCGTGTCTTCTGTGCACTTTAAAATTAAATGCCAGTCTTAGTGGTTTATAGGAATTCTTTACATATTTTGCACACACATTATATGTACATATTATAGCTGTCTTTTCTCAAATGTGGTTTGCTTTTTTATTTCCTTAGTGTTATCTTTTGATGAACAGTTCTTTATTTTAATGAAGTACAGTTTATCAGTATATTAGGTGGTTAATGTTCTTTGTGTTTAAGAAAGTGTTTTACCTTATAAATAAACTGGATTCTGATTTTTAAAAATTTTTGCCTTTTCCAAAGTTACAAAGATTATATTTAATTCTTTTAGCTTTATTGTTTTACATTTCACATTTGTGTCTACTGTGTACATGTACAAGTACTGTTAAGTAATGGTGAAAGTTTATTGTTTTCATGTGGATATCAAGTTGACCTAGCAGTATTTATTGAATAGACCATTTTCCCCCAATGATTCAATATGATGGTATTTGTCCAGATAAGTATGGGTCTATTTCTAGTCTTTATTCTGGTCTATGGTTTGTTTGCTTATTTCTGCACCAGTGATGCTTGGGTCCTTACAGCTATAACTACCAGATAAGTCTTGATATTTGGTAGTGTAGTCCTCTAGTTTTACTATTGTTCTTCAATGTTATCTTAGCTATTTTGTTTCCTTTGCATTTCCATAGAAATTTTAGAGTCAACTTGTCAGTTTTAATTAAAAAGAAACATACTGAGATTTTGGTTGAAATTCTGTTGAATCTGTAGATTAATTTGGGGGAGAACTGTCAGTTTATAATATTGTCTTCCAACCATAAACATAGTGTATAAACTTTGTTAAGTCTTCTTTAATTTTTTTTGGTACTGTTTTATAATTTTCACTGAAGTAGCCCTATACATCTTCTAGATTTTTTCCTTGGTATTTTATGTCTTTTGGTTCCGTGGTAAATACAATTTAAATTTCCTTTTTTTTTTAAAAACTTGTTTCATTGCTTTGAATGTAGAAATAAAATTAATTTTTGTCTACCTTATGGTCAGTGACCTTGCCTAGTTAATCTGCAGATTCTAATAGTTTACAGATTTCTTTGTATGATTTATACATCCAGTCATGTCGTGTATAAATAATCACAGGTTTACTTCTAATAGAGTTCTTATTTGACTTTTCATGCTTACTTTCACTAGTTAGGGTCTTTAGTATAATGTTGAATAGATATGGTAATATATATATCCTTGCATTTTTCCTGGCATTAGGAGAAATTTTTTTACCATTATTTTACCATTAAATGTGATGTTAGCGTGTTATTGTCAGTCTTTCACATTTAGTTAAGTGATATTATGTTAATATTTATTTTTATAGTGTGATTTTTCTGAGGTGACATGAATTAATGATTCAAAACTATTGTTCATCTCACCAATTTAGAGGTATATTTGAATTTAAATTGTGTATGTAAATTAGTACTTGAAATAGCATCATTTAAATGAGATTGACTAGAGATTTTCATTATTTGTGTGTTTCATATAAAATGTCTTTGTAATTCTGTGATTTCTCTATTTTGAAAAAATACATTCACACTGCAAACATTTAAACAATTCAGAATGGTTTACGGTGAAAAGTAAATCTTTTTTTTCACAGTTCATAGTTTTTTTTACTCTGAGGCAACTGCTCTTACCAGGGTTTTTTGGTGGAGGGTATCCTTTCATACCTGTGCTTAGCAATTACACGTTTGAACAATACACCTTTAGGTGTGTACTCTAGATACTCTTCAGCTTCTTTTGATTTTTATATAGATTGTTTCCTGTCCAAATGTATAGATTAATTAATCTTTCTGATAGCTTCATGTACCCTGTAGATTTCAGCATACTCTAATCTTTTTATAGGCACTCATATTGTTGGCAATCTTTCTTTAACTGTCATTTAGTTAGGTAACTATTTTAAACAGTGTGGCAGAAAGCCTTGTAATATGTCTTTCTGTATAAGATTTCTGTTTTTATTTATAACTTAGCTGTACCTTGTTATGAAAAAATTGCATAGTAGACTACCTTTTCAGTACTCCTAAGGTTGGAAATTATCATTTAGTTTGTTACTCCTATGGATAGACTTGCAGAAGACATCTCATTTTCAAGAAAATCTCAGAGGAAAGTAATCTTGCAAGTGGTGTTTGAGCAGGTTTCCTGTTGTAAAAATTCAGGGTAAAATTTATAATTTCAAATAATGGTTAATATCGAGTGACTGCAATAGTTAATTTTTAAACTGATTTGTTTCTTGAGTATACTATTTCTAGCTGGGTGTGGTGGCGCATGCCTGTAGTCCCAGCACTTTGGGAGGCTGAGGCAGGAGAATCCTGAGTTCAAAGCCAGCCTCAGCAATGGTGAGGCACTCAGCAACTCAATGAGACCCTGTCTCTACAAGAAACACAAAATAGGGCTGGAGATGTGGCTCAGTGATCGAGTGTCCCTGAGTTCAATACCCGGTACCAAAAAAAAAAAAAGAGTATACTATTTCCTTTTTTTTTTTTTTTTTTTTTTTTAATTTTTTTTTTTTTTTTTTTAATGTCTTTATTTTATTGCTTTGTATGTGGTGCTGAGGATCGAACCCAGGGCCTCACGCATGCGAGGCAAGCGCTCTACCGCTGAGCTACAATCCCAGCCCCAAGAGTATACTATTTCTGTGGGAATTTCCCTCCCTTTTTTTGGAAACGCATCAGTATTTTGTAAAAGAATACATAACTTGCATGCATTACTTAGCATTTGTAATAATGAGATTTTTAACTTATTCAACAAATAATTATTGTTAAGGATCCATGATGTTCCAGATAGTATTCTGTTATATGGGAATGTAGCAGTGAACAGAGGTTTTCATGGAGATTTTATTCTAGTTGTGGGTGGGGATGGGACAAGAATAAAATAATTGGCTTAATCATAAATAATACATAATGCTAAGCTAATTGATCCTTGCCAGAAGGAAAAATAGAGCATGCAGGCAGGCTAAGAAGTGCTGAGATTTGGAGGATAAGAGTTAACAATTTAAAATAGATGTGCCTCATGGAATAATCAACAAGAAACTTGTGGTGGTTTCTAATGGAGGGCTCTTGGGTGTCTTACAGACAAAAGAGTGAAAGTGAGGCATACTTTTCTTTAATACCTTTTTGTACCTATTGCATTTTTAAGTATTAGTTGCATTTATAACAAATTTAATTTTATTGAAAGAGTATACTGTGTTCTTTAGAAGTGGGAGCAGGGAGCCTCCCCTCTGGTCCTTTCACTATGGATAGGGCCTTCTTTATTTAAATACAAATATATGGTTCTGTAATTTTATTTTCTTACAAATAGTGTATTAAGGAAAACAGTTTCCTGAGAAAAAGTAAGGGAGATTTGAGTGGCAAATGGGTGGGAGATGAAAAGCTATTATAAAAACTGGTAACCTTTTGTAGTTATTTTAAACCATTACCAAGGCAATTTGTTTTTCTAACAATAACTTCCAGTGTTTTTCAGTTAGCTTTATAGTGAAGCTTCAACTTTTTGAGTAAAAATGAGACCAGAAGTTTAATGCTTGTTGCTGTGTGCTGGGTTGCTGTGTCTGTTACCTCCATCTGAACCACTAGTTCAGGTTTACTTGAGATTCCTGTTGAAAAATTCAGAAGGATTCCCAGGTTCTCAGCTTAAGTGCTTGAGGAGCCTGTTACCCTTTAAAATTGTAAAAGATAAATTATTTATCTGAATCTCTGATTATACACTTTAAATCAGTTATCTTTAACTCTTACAGCTATTGAAGGTTACTCTTGAGTATTGTTTTTTGAGAGTCTGGTAAATCTGGTTTTGATTTCAGCTTTTACATTTGTGAATTTGTTGAAGGTAAAGGTGGGGATAATTTGGAATGAAAATTAAACTATTTATGATAAAGATATTACAATGACATCAAGAAAAATTATAAAACAAAAGTTTATTCATATCTTTTAATATTTGTTAGATCCTTCTAGCCCTTGTCTGGTACATTTATACCCATATATTCAGTAGCTGTAATCATATATCAGATCCTGTTTATTTAACCTTTTACAAAAATTCTGTATCATTTAGTTTGGAGGTAGTTTCATACAGGGTTTAAATAATTTCAGAGTAATATAAAATTGGAAGATTGGCAAAACTTATAAAGTTGTATCTGCATTAATTTAGGATGAATGTTTACTTTGACCAATAATCTCCTAAGTTTTAGAGGATCTTTATTTGTACGTAATGAACATTTTTAAGCTTAGAAAATCATTCTTATGTTGCAACTTCTTTATTCATTGGATACAGTTATATCAGAATTAGCTGTATAATTGAAAAAATCTGTAATTTAAAGTGTAAATATTTAAGCTTTCAAGTTAGATTCAATAACAAGAACTAATAACAAGAACTAAGCCAGGCGCGGTGGTGCACGTCTGTAATTCCAGCACTTCAGGAGGCTGAGACAGGAGAATGGAGAGTTCAAAGGCAGTCTCAGCAACAGCGAGGTGCTAAACAACTCAGTGAGACCCTGTCTCTACATAAAACACAAAATAGGGCTGGGGATGTGGCTCAGTGGTTGAGTACCCCTGAGTTCAATCCCTAGTACTAAAAAAAAAAAAGAAAGAAAGGAAGGAAGGAGGGAGGGAGGGAGGAAGGAAGGAAAGAAGGAAAGAAAGAAAGAAAGAAAGAAACTAAAATCCTGGAATACTTGACTTCTTCCTTGTTCACTCCATGAAATATTCTGGCCAGCTTTCAGACTAGTAGAAGAGTTTCCACAGATTGAATAAAACTATTAGGTTTTCACTAGTATACCAGTCTTCTAGATTATCACAACTTTTAAAATTAGCTTTGTCATTCAGGAGATGATCATCCATTTTTTGAATTTACTGAATTACTTTCAGACCCTCTCCTATTAACCTTTCTTGCTACCTAGCTTTTACTCATAGCTTTTAACCCTCTTAAGTAGTAGAGTAAGATGAAATTGAGAGTAGGTAACATCCATTAACATAGCATTACATCATTAGTAGTTATGGTTCTTAGGTGAGGAGGATAAAAGGGGGTTTTTACAATTGAGGAAAATTTTAAAGTCATCTATCGATTTTAATATCAATAGCAGAATACTCAAATATAGCAGAATACTCTATTAGCATGAGTCATAACTTGGTAAAACTGATGAAAAACTTTTAAAACTTGGAGTTTATCAAAAATAGGCTTACTTTTTAAAAAATAATTTTTTATAAATAAGTTGGAGTTTACTGTGTACCTTACAGATTGTTAGCTGTTATTACTAAATAATAGGCCCTTTGTGAGATGTGAGGTTTTGTTTTTGTGGATATTCCCATAGGGCTTTAAGAGAAATTCTGAAATAAAGGGCCAGATTAACTTTAAAAAACAAAACAGACCAACCAAACAAACAACAAACAAACAAAAAACCCCCCAAAACAAACTGCTTGGCCTACTTGGAAGGGAATAAACAACTACAGGCTACAGTTTTTACTTTTCTGGGATGCCAGATTTCAGCTCAGAGCAAATTCTTCAGCAGAGCAATAAACCTTTGAAAATTGCTTTATAATGGAAATGCTGACAGACCATTAACTATAGTGGTGCAAATACACGGCTCTGACATACACAAGGTTGTCCTAGGTTGCTAAATACAATAAACTACGTTGGGCAGTGTACATCCTGTGGAAGCCTGTGTTGGTGTATACAGTTTGTCATGTTATGCCACCTAATCATTAATGGGGAATCTCAAACATACCACCTATGACATGCAGGAGAAGTATCATTTTAGAAGGAAAGAGTAGTTTAGTAGGCTCTGCAGATGCTGATAGCTCATTTTATATTTGCCATGCTGGAAAAGGCCCAGGGTAAATTTAACATGATGCATTTAATCACCATTCCAATTACAGTGCCACTGAAGCAGATCAATGTTTTCTTACTACCAATTCATTGGAACTTCTAGGTCATAAAGTATCATTATTAGGCATATTGGAAAGTCTCAGCCCAGTGGAAATGTGGATTCTGGGATTTTCCAATTGCTTTGGAAATAGTAATGGAGGTTGCCTAGATGTACATTTTCCCATGTAAAATGAAAAGTAGAATTTAAAGGGATTGATATGACAAAGTGAGAATCCTATAATGCCCCAGAGAAGGATGAAGCTGAATGTTCATATCCAAAAGTAAAATAAGGAAAATAATGAAAGGGGTAGGTCCTTGTATAGCAGCCTGCTTAATGACTGATATCCCTGCTAATGATATATATTTTGAAGAGTATGTCTTATTTTTGGCTTTAGTCACATAATCTAGCATGGTTCTTGGCACATTCTATGGATGCTAGTAAATATTTATTGGATTTACATGTTTGTTCATTGGAAAACTATGGAATTTGGGTTGTTAGGCACTGTGCTAAATGTTGTATAGTGTTCTTCATGTGTGTTTTTATCCCATATAATATAGTCTATATAAATTAGCAGCTGGTATTAATTCATAAAAGATGTCTTAAAGACAGTGTAGGTACAATGCAGAGTATCATGAATTCATGTAAATACAAAAGTACATTGTGGCTAGAATCATGTTTATGGAATTGTAAATATAAGTAAAAAGGCCTAACATCATAACTAGATTTTAAATTCTGTACTCCTGTATTAAAAAACAACAACAATGCTAATTGTACTGTACTTAACTATTCTGTTTGACTCAAAGTACTTTTTTTTTTTTTTAACTTCCCAGTAGTCATCTTAAATAAGGCTGACCATCTCTTAAGAACATGTAAAGTTTCTTGGACATCAGCCCCATAGATTTTGATTCACTATCCTGAGTGGGGTTTAGGAATCTGTAGTTTTTCTAAACAAATTTCTTTTCCTTGATGTTTATGTATGGCCAGTTTTGGCATACTCTCCCCAGTCTGGTCCCCTTCATCTCCTTTCATTATTTACTTTGAAATGAGTAGTGACAGTTATCTGTAGACCTTTTGGGATTTCTGGAAACGGGAAGTAGCACAGTATTAAATAATTAAGTCCTTCCCTGGTGGGAGGAAAGTAATGCTAGCATACAACTTCTGTCCATATATTTCACTGGAAAGCTATTGTCAGGACAGTTTGGGATAGGGTGTGATATTTTTTTTTTCTTTTCATAGCCTATTCATAGAATAATGTTGCTGAAAGGTGTCTTAGAAATCATGTAGTTTATTTCCCTCCTTTTATATTTGAGTTAATCTTGGAAAAAGTTAGAATATGAATCCCAACTGTACCTCTCATTAGTTGTCTCATTTCTGTGAGGCTTTATTTCTTATGCATAAAGTAGGGTTTGTGATGCCTGCCTACCTACCTTATGGGTGGTTTGTTTTGTTTTGAGAAAAGATTTTGCTATCTTGCTTAGACTGGCCTTCTGTCTCAGCTTCCTGATACTGAGATTGCAGATGCTCACTGCGCCTGGCTCCTTACGGGATTTTTTTCCCTTATGGGATATTAAGAATTAACTGAAGTACACAGAAAGTGCCTAGCATGAATCTTGCTTGTAGCAATGTAGCAAGTGAGCAATAAATGTTAACTATGACATAACTATAATATGATTTGTGATATATTTAAAAGCAAAAAGATGTAGAAAAATTATAATAATTAGGTTAAAGTTAAAAATGCTCTATACCCACAGTTAGTTTTTGGGTTTTGTTTTTAGATTTCAGTATAATACATGTAAAATATATCCTCTTAACACTTTAAATGATTCAGTGGCATTTATTTAGTACAACCACAGTGTTCTGCAACCATTACTACTGTCTCGTTCTATAGTATTTTCATCACCTCATGAAGAAAACATCCCCATTGAGTAGTCACTTCTATTCACTCCTTATCTCCTTGGAATCACTAATCTGTCTTCTCTTTGGATTTGTCTATTGTGTATATTTATTATGAATGGAACCATAAAATATGCGACTGTTTTCATTTTGTATAGTGTTTTCAAGGTTTATTCATGTCGTAGTTTATGTCATTACTGCATTACTTCATTCTTTTATGTCTAAATAATATTTCATTGTATGGAAATACCAGATTGTTTAATCCATTCATCAGTTGATGGACATTAGGGTTCTTTCCACCTTTTGGCTATTTGAGTAGTGCTGCCACAAATGTACATGTGCAAGTTTTGTTTGAATACCTACTTTCAGTTCTTTGGTCATATACTTAAGAATGAAATTGCTGGGCCATGAAGTAATTTTGTGCTTAACTGCCAGACTATTTTCCACAGTGTCTGCACCGTTTTATATCCCACCAACACTGTGTGAAGGTTCTGATTTCTTCATATCCTGACCAACATTTAGTTTGTTAGTTATTTTTTATTTTTGATTATGTGCATACTACTAAGTATGAAGTGTGTCTCATGGTTTTGATTTGCATTTTGCAGATAGGTAGAAACATTAGACATCTTTTATATGTCTTGGCCATTTATATATCTTCTTTGGAAAATGAGAGATTTGTTAGCAAATCTTTTGTTCATTATTTAATTGGATTATCTTTTTGTTGAAGGCAGAGTATTGTGATCTCATGATCACAATAAATTTATTCTTTGGGGGCCCTGTTGGGGAATATAAAATAGATTTTGGAATATAAAATAAGGGATTGCAGTTCATTCTTGTAGCAAAATTTTGTTGAATGTTTGATTTTTATCTGTGTTTGTTGAAATGTAACTCTTTGAGTTTTATAGTTTAAACTGATATCTGACACTCTGCCTCCAGTCTGTACTGGCAGATGATGGGATTTCTTTCCAAATTGTCATTGTTTTGTAACTGTGTAGTTGAATGAATTTTAGTGAATTTATAGTTATACAGTTATCATTATAACCAGTTTTAGATTTCCTTCACGCTGGAAAGCTTCCTCAGGATTGTTGGCAGTTTCTCCTTGTACCCCAGGGTGACCACTAATCTGCTTTGCTCCTGTTTATTTGCCTTTTCTGAATGTTTCACAGAAGTGGAATCATATGACACTTCTTTTTTGCTTTTTTTTTTTTTTTTTAAATTTCTTGTGACTAGCCTTTTTCACTGAGCACAATGTCTTTTGAAGTTCATTCATATTGTACCATGTACCCATAATATATTCCCTTTTATTGCTGAATAGTATTTCATTCTATGGATAATATAATGTATTATTTATCTGTTCACCAGCTGATAGCCATTTGGATTTTTTTTTTCTAGTTTTTGGTTATTATGCATAATGAATATTCATGTACGAGTTTTTGTGCTTGCATCTTTCTCCAACTTTTTATTTGAAAAATTTCAACACCACAGAAAGGTTGAGTTAGTATAATGAACTCCCACATACCCTTTTTTTGGTACTGGGTATTGAACTCAGGGGCACTTGACACTGAGCCACATCCCTAGCCCTATTTTGTATTTTATTTAGAGACAGGATCTCACTTGAGTTGTTTAGTGCCCCACTGCTGCTGAGGCTGGCTTTGAACTTGTGATCCTCCTGCTTCAACCTCCCAAACTGCTGGGATTACAAGTGTGTGCCGCTCTGCCCTGCTCCCATATACTCTTCACCTAGATTCACTGATTAACATTTGCTACCCATGCTTTGTCTTTTAAAGTGAATATACCTCCTTTTAAGCCATTTGTAGATACCATGATACTTTGCCTATTAAGTGTTTTAGAATGAGAACATTGTCATGTATAACTGTAGTATCACTTATCATACTTAGGAAATTAGCAAAAATTTCATAATGTTAATTGTTTTGTAGGCTACATTGAAATTTACCCATTTGTCCTCCAAAGACTTCTATTAGTGCCTCCTCCCTACTTTTCTCAGATCCAGAATGATTTATGGATTGCCTTTGGTTATTACTTCTCTTAGTTTCTTTCAATCTAGAACAGGTCCTCTGTCTCTTTGTTTTTCCTGTCAGTGAGGTTTAGAAAAGTACAGGCCACTTATCTTACATTTTAGATTTACCTCTTTGCTTTCTTGTGATTTATTTTAGGTTATACAGTTTTGGCAAAGAAACTTAGTATTAATGGGAGGTTGCATAATTTTAAATATACCAGTGATTAAGTAAAAAAACAAATTAAAGCATGGAA
The DNA here is from genome assembly GCA_028644305.1 of Xerus rutilus. Lineage (NCBI taxonomy): Eukaryota > Metazoa > Chordata > Mammalia > Rodentia > Sciuridae > Xerus > Xerus rutilus. The sequence continues at coordinate 100,760,759 of CM053406.1, read as the reverse complement.
TCATAAAAATGCATGCTGTGCTTGATTATAATACAAAACATGTAGATTGCATCATGGTGAATATAATGTCAGGTTGTCCCCTACTTTGTATAGCAAAGTTTGGTAACTTGATTAAGTATTGAATGCCACATTCTAAAGGTATAACTTTTGAATTTGGTAGTTTATAGGATGGAAGTTTGAGATTATAGTATCATCTTCTTCACTAACCTTTTACCTAAGTATATCAGTATCCATTGCTACATCAGGGCTGCATAGAATATTTTGAAAATTGTCTAGCTGAAATTGTATTATTGAAAAGGGGTATGCCTGTAATCCCAGCAGTTCTGGAGGCTGAAGCTGGAGGAGCACAAGTTTGAGGCAAGCTTCAGCAACTTAGCAAGAACCTGTTTCAAAATAAAAATTAAAAAGAGTTGGGGATGTGGCTCACTGGTAAAATGTCCCTGGGTTCAATCTAAAAACTAAGTGTCCTTAGTTTTCTGTGCCTGGTAAAAGTATGCCATACCTCTCCTTGACTTGATAGGCTTATAGTTTGTACTTCTGGTTTTGGAGAGGAATTTAATTCTGAATTTATTGTGGTAGCATGCAAGGGTTGTGGAGATAGATTTTGTTTTAGAAGTTGTTTTTGATTTTAAAGTGATATCTGATTGCAGGTTAGTGCGTCAGGTAGTGCATACCAAAATGGTGGAGAAAGTAATAGAATCTACTCAGAAGAAAGACTTTCTCAATAGTAACCAATCTCATATGTCAGTTAATTCACTCCCCCCAAACAGATTTAATTACTTCTGAATGTTAACAAATTTCACGTACAATTCACTACTTTGTGGTTTTTGTTTTTTGTTTTTAAAGCTTTAATGTTGCCTGATTTTTCCTCTGCATTTCTGAAACTGCTCATACTATGGTACTGTTTGGTCATAGGTAGTAGAATCTCAGAATGTTACACTAAGCCTGTAAATACTTTTCTTTCTTTTCTTGGGAAATGATAATATGGTATGTCAATTATATCAGTAGTTGATGTTATTTGCACTGTCATTGTGTTTATGACTGGCCCGTCCCAGAATATGGGAAATATATAGTGGAAGCCTGTTACTCAAATTGATAAGATAGGTGGGTAGGTGAAAAAATGTGTTAAAGCATGGAGTCCTAAAAATAACTTGGATGCTTTAATTTACAACATAAATGTACATGATTTGCATTTTGAAATGAGGCCTAAGACCTTTTATTTTGTATTTTTTTGGCGTATCAGTTAAATATTTTGATAGTCATACACTTGTTTTTGCATAAGTCACACAATTAATATACAACATCTATGATAGCTTAGCAGTAAGCATGAATATGGCCTCTGGGACCAAGCTTTCTAGGCTGGAATCTTTGCTTTCTGCTTCCTACTAGCGTAAGAACTTGGATGAGTTAACTTTTAGTGCCTGAGTTTTCCCCTTTGTTAAGCAGACATTAATAGCATTGAGTCAGTAACTGTGAAACACATACTAGCTTAAAATGGTTAACTCGTTTAATCATGCTCTGTGACTGGCACATAGGTACCTAAGTATAAATTAATTTAATGTCCAGTTTAGGTTTCATTTGAGACTGAAGACTTTTTTTTTTTTTTAAAGAGAAACTTCAGACTTTATTTTAAAAAGTGGTTTGGCTGGTTTACTTCTTTGAGACTTATTATCTTAAAGACTGAAGACATTTGTGAATCAATCTGAGAGTATTTTTTCCAGATTTTCAAGAAGTTTTAAAATTGTAAAAAATCTGTTTAATGTGATCAAAATTAAATGTATCAAATACTACTTCATATTTTGATACATGTATACATTATGAAATGATTAAAGCAAGCTAATTAACAGGTTTTTTTTTTAACCTCACCATTGTTTTTCACTCTGGCCATACTCTTTACATTCCTATCAATAGTATACAAGGGTTTCATTTTTTTCTACATCCTTGCCAACACTTATCACTTATCTTTTGTCTTTTTTTTTGGTTCCTGAGGGATTGAACTCAGGGGCACTTGACCACTGAGCCACATCTCCAGCCCTATTTTGTATTTTATTTAGAGTCTGTCTCACTGAGTTGCTTAGTGCCTCACTAAGTTGTTGAGGCTGGCTTTGAATTTGGATCCTCCTTTCTCAGCCTCCTGAGCCTCTGGGATTATAGGCGTGTGGCGTGTACTGCTGTGCCTGGTGACATTTCTTTCTTAATGTCAGTTACATTACTGGTACATTTAAAATTTTTTTTGTTTGTATATTGGTATATATTGTTCTTCATATTTAGTAGAACACTAAACACTGTTGGCACTTGTGTTATACCTGAATGATACAAACTAAAATGTCACATCGTGTAGATATCTTTTCACTTGAATGTTTTCTAGCTGCTTAAAAGTACCTTGTGCTTTCTTTCTCAGGCATACCAACTGCCCTGCTAACCTATTTGACCTTGCAGTTTGAACTCCTTATAATTCTTTTATCTTTTAGGCTTATGACTCTTTTTCTGACAAAGAAAAATCTAATAATAATATTTCATGTTTATTTTTTATCTTTCATTAAAATTATCCTGCTTTTGATCTGATTTTCCGTAAGTATGGATGTATCTCTTCCCAAAAGCTTGAATTATCTTAATAGAAGTGTATAAACACACATTTCCTCAGGATGAAGTAGAAATATTTGCCACCTGGGTAGGGCAAATGCATATTTAATTCTTGAAAAATTTTAATGTAATGATGGTTGCAAAGATGATGGAAAATGCAAAGAGCTCTGTTTTCCTGTAGAAGTGGCTCTTTAGTGTATTTAACCCATTGCAAATGTTTCATGGCCATTTAATTATTTTGACCTCTATTTAGGGAAAAGCGTTCTGACCTCCATAAATGTAATAACCTCCCCAACCCCATCCATTTGCAGAAGCAGTATAACTAGCTATAAGAAAAATAAGACTAGGAAATACCTCATACTATTTGTCATGTTTTTTGTTCTTAGTTTAATTCTAAGGGTTTTGCTCTTATACTGAGTGGTTGGTAATCTTGTATGTATTGTTTTCATAGAAACATGAAGAATGCCTTTGTAATAGTGCTATCTAATGTATTGTAGAAAATTCTTCAGGTTATTTTTGTACCCAAAGTACTTGACTGAGCTGTAAATTTATATGCAGTATGATCTTAAATGTATAGGTTAATTTTGACAAATGTATATACCTATGTAATCATCACCCAGATCAAGATACAGAAAATTTTCATCAGTGCAGAAAGTGCCTTCCATTGATACAAAATTCAGAAAAAATATTTTTATAAAAAGGATAGAAATAAATCAAACTACAAATTTAATTATCAAATTGATATTATGTTTTCTTTAGTTATATGATAGCAATGAACCTTTTTAAAAAATTCTAATTAGGTATATATGACAGCAGAATGCATTTTGATTCATTGTACACAAATGGAGCATAATTTTCATTTCTCTGCTTGTATGTGATGTAGAATTGCACCATATGTGCAGTCATACGTGTACATAATGATGACCATCTCATTCCACCATCTTTCCTGTCCCTAGTGTCCTCTCACTCCCTTTGACCAATCAAAGTTCCCTCATTTTTCCCATTTCCCCCACCCCCATTATGGATTGGCATCCACTTACCAGAATATTTGGCCTTTGTTTTTTGGGGATTGGCTTACTTTGCTTAGCATAATATTCTCCAACTCCATCCATTTACCTGCAAATGCCATAATTTTATTCTCTTTTAATGCTTGTATTCTCTTCTAATTCCATTTTGTATATATACCACAGTTTCTTTATCCATTCATCTATTGAAGGGCATCTAGGTTGATTCCACAGTTCAGCTATTGTGAATTGAGCTGCTGTAAACATTGAAGTGGCTGCGTGACTGTAGTACGCTGTTTTTAAGTCCTTTGGGTATAGATGGAGGAGTGGGATAGCTGGGTCAAATGGTAGTTCTAAGTTTTCTAAGGAATCTCCAGACTAGCAATGAACTTTTCTCCCTACTGTTTTCTACCACAAAAGTAAATTCTGCTGTGCATTAGTTTTACTCTAATACAGGATTGAGTTTCCAAAACTATCACATATTTGCATATGATAACCAAAATATAAAGCAGTCTCTTCTTTCTCAATAAGAACAAAGTGTTTGTTTTTTTTTTTTTTTTGGTACCAGGAATTGAACTCAGAGGTATTCTACCACTGAGCCACACCCCCGGCCCTATTTTGTGTTTTATGTAGAGACAGGGTCTCACTGAGTTGCTTAGTGCCTCACCATTGCTGAGACTGGCTTTGAACTGGCAATTCTCCTGTCTCAGCCTCCCAAAGTGCTGGGATTACAGGCATGCGCCACCACACCTGGCTAAGAACAAAGTGTTTTGATCCATTTGACTACAGAAAATTTTAGAGGGTGTAGATGAAATAAATTTCATCACCATGTAGCTAACACATGTTGTAGTTCACATACAGATTCACATAGAGTTGTTTAAAAAACAAAACAAAACACTACAAAGGTTTCAGGTATTTTTCACCCAGTTTACCTAATTGGTAACTATATGTTTAACATCACTGATTATATATGTATTTGTGCATTTGTACATGCTCCTAATAAAATTTTAGAATACTTTTTGTATACTTATGAACAGATTTATTCAGGTTTTCACATCTTTGTAGACATTGGTTTTATCTGCTAAAATCACTTTTAAAGTTATTGACCGTGGCTTTTTAAAGAGTATCCCATATTTACTTATTCTTTCAACTTGTGAATTTTCTGAGATAAAGAATAGGTTTTAAACCTGTAAAATCTGTAAATGTTGCTATTACTGGAAATTGTATCCCAAACCATAAGTATCCATTCATGTAACCTTAGGAGAGTGGTCATAATTTTGATGTCTTTATGATCTTCTGACAGTCGAAAGCTTTTATTCCATTGCTTTCTAGATGATCTTCAAAGGAGCCATTGATGGCATTGGTGAGATCACTCTCCAGAAATAAACATTAAATCTAAGTTTAAACTATCCTTATTTATATCTATATTTACACTATACCCGTCTTAATGTTAAAACTCTATCTCCCCTCTCTCCTTTTAAAGATTTGTTTGGTGTAATGCCTTTGACAAAACATCCAGCACTGGTGTTGCTTGTTGTCCTTCCAGACTTCAGTGTCTCTGAACTTCTGTCTCGGGCCTTTCAAAGACCTTGCCTGAATAGATAACCCTGTGATGGTGATTCCCCTGATTTTGTCTTCCTGTTTTGAAATCCCAAATACCATCGCTCTGGGCATGACTGCATGCCTGAATTTTTTACTTCCAGTTTTTTGAAGCCCCCTCCCCCCAATTTGTGTTCATATTTAGCATAAATTAGTGCTTACTTTAAGAAGTAAGGACTTAATTGTAAAGCATTTCTTTCTGATAGACAGTTTTGGAAAAGAAAATCTCTTATGTTTGGGCATAACTAGTAAGATGGTTGTAACCATTGTATATACATAGTATGTTAGAATTGATAATGTCATTAAGTTTCTTTTATGTGGAAAAAGCATTTGGCAGTTTGAAAATATTTGAAACATTTGAAAGACTTTGGCATTTATTCAGTTTGTTATATTTTTTTCTTTTTCTTACACAAAGGCTTTCAAATGTTAAAAATCCTAATTTCTTTTGACTATTGATGGCCATGCTTCATCTCATTGATAATTGTTAGATGGTGCTGGACTAAGCTTTTAGTAACGTGTATAGGACCACAGGTGATGGGACTTGTTTTATATCTCTATATTTTCAGTGTAAGAACTTAAAAATACATAAAACCAGAAGCATATCCTGTGTTCTGCCTTCCTTGAATTTGGGTATACAGTGTTAAAACAATTTTAATCACAATATCCCACCAGGAATCTAAATTGTTTTTAAAATGAGCAGTTTTTTTTTTTTTTTTTGGATACAGGGGATTGAACTCGGGCACTCAACCACTGAGCCACATTCTCAGCCCTGTTTTGTGTTTTATGTAGAGACAGGGTCTTACTTAGTTGCTTAGCGCCTTGCTGTTGCTGAGGCTGGCTTTGAACTCATGATTTTCCTGTCTCAGCCCCCCAGAGTGCTAGGATTACAGTCATGTACCACCGTGCCCAGCTTAAAATGAGCAGTTTTAAGGTGATTCATACTGCTACATTCAAGAATCCATATTTAGTACATTCTAAAAATGAATCCTTCTTATTAACAAGTCTTTTCTCTGTAGTACTCCCTTAAAAACAAAATCTTCGCAGATATATCTGAGTGATTTAGAGTGATGTGAAATAGTTCTGACAGGCTGGTTGTGCTGTTGGGAGCTTCCTTTGTCATTCCCAGCTAGGATGTCATCTATTTGAACTGGCCCTTTTCTTGTTTGCTTGGGGTGAGTAAAGAGTGATGATATTTAGTAGAGCTGTTTGCTGTGTAAGAATTTAGAATTTCTGTCTGTAAATGTACTGGGTGGCAGGCAAATTGTTCGTGGACTTTAATCATCTAATCTTACCTCTGAGGCAGTGGAAATGGTGGTTTTAGAGTAAAGGATGCATTCCGGTTTTTTTTTTTTTGCATTTCTTCCTTTACTCTTTCTTCCTTCTGTTTCTCCTTCCCTCTGTTCATTTTCCCTGTATTATTCCTCTTCCCTTCTCTTGAATTATTAAAGATTAGGAAAGGTGACTGGTCTGCTTTTATAGAAATTGGGGTTTTTAAGAAGAAACATAGGATTTTAAAGAAGAAAATCCATTGTAGGCTAGTTTTTTTTTTTTTTTTTTTAAAAGATCCATGTCTAAGGGCTGGGGCTGTGGCTCAGTGGTAGAGTGCTTGCCCAGCATGTGTGAGGCACTGGGTTTGATTCTCAGCACCACATATAAAAAAAATAAAGGTCAGTTGACAACTAAACAATATTTAAAAAAAAATAAAAGATCCATGTCTCTTTGAGGGAAGGGATTAAAAGACTGGAAAGAGTTGGCATATTCATGTGTTGGTTTTCCTTTTTACTGTCCTGATTTTCCTTTTTACTGTCCTTTATTATTCTTGTGCCCTAGGCTTTTCCTTTACTACCTGGGGAAAAAAGAGTATATGTTGAGGAACATTGATAAAGTGACAGGATTTTTAAAATTTCTATATTTATATTAAAATAGCTTCTTTGTGGGTTTGGCATGTTTGTGTTTCCCTAGGTAGGGAAAGATAATAGTCTTGTGTATGTTAGAAAATATTATAATAGGATTTTTCTAGAATTCTGAGAAATTAAGAATGGTAATTCCTCATGATCAATTATTATTCATTATTAAAAATAGATGAAATTAAAATTTTTTACAAAAGAAAACACACCATTAAACAAGATAACAATTTTTACCACCAAAGATTTGAAAGTGAAAATACTGAATGTTGGTAAGGGTGCATTCGAAAACGTGTGAACTTTTTGAATTTTAGCATTACTTAACAAAATCATACATTTCATCTAGTAGATTTTACTTTTCAAATCAGTTTTAAGGGTAATCATTTGGACACATATTTATGACCAAAGATTTTTGTCTGCAAATCTTGACTGTAGCAATATATATAATAGAAAAATAAATATCCAAGAAAAAGATTATATACTCAATAGTAAGAGTGCAACAAAACAAAGTATTAATATGTGCTAGATTATTAGTATTTATATGTTATATTATCTTCTATATAATTATTCTAGAGCAACAAAATATTTTTGAAGAATGGCACAAGAAATATTAAGTGTAAATTTAAAATTAAAAACACATTTTGATCACACATTTCTGTTAAAGTGTTGACATATACAAAAGAAAAATATGATCATGTAAACTATAACATAAAGCATAATGAAACGAATACCTTGAACATATCACACATTTTCACCAATACTGTTAAATATAATAAATTCTGATCATTTCATTCATAAAAATAAGTAAATATTTCAAAATGTTACCAGTTTTTATTTTGGGGAGGTAGAATCATAAGTGATCTTCAGTTAATGCTTACATGTTTTTGTTCTTTTTCTATGTTCTGTTTAAGGAGTATGTATTTGCAAAGAGTATTAATTATTTATTGAAAGGATAAACAAATGTAAACTGGTTTTTAACTTTCTAAAATGTCTGTCGCTTGTTACCTCCTGAATGACAAATCATGTCCAGATATATAATGTGACATTTTATCTACTAATTATAAAATGCATTATGATGGAGCTCCTGAGCGATGAGAAGTTGAAAGCCCTAGGAATTGTGGATATCCTGTTATTCAGGTGGTTTTTAAATGATCTCTACAAAATAACATTAAAAAATCTACTTATATTTTTTGTGATTCATATCTCTGAGAAAAGATTAATTTCCTCATTTAGCAGATATACCTCTATAAAGTACAAAATAAAAGTGACCAAGAGGGTGGTTGTGCTCACCTTCTGGTTGTGAAAGGTAGTCAACAAGCAAAGATGCAAATGGTGAGATATCAAAGAATGATGTGCTGTGAGAGAAAAGAGGAAAGACTGATTTGAATTGCGTCAGGGGAAGGGTATTGAAGAGGTTTGAACTACAACCTGAGTGACAAAAAGAGACTGCCTTAACAATGATTTGGAGATGTAACAGCATGGACAGAACCTCTGTGGCACATTCTAGGAACAGAAAAAATACTAGTTTGGTTGGAATGTGGTGAGTAAAAAGGACAAAAATGGTTAACAGTGGAAAGGGGCTGAGTAGGCAGAGTCACATCACGAGGGGACTTCTAGTCTTTGGTAAAAAGTTTGAGTTTTATACTGAATGCAAAAGGTAATTGTTGGATGGTATTAAGAAAATGGCATGATCTAAGTTGTTTTTAAAAGATTATCCTGGCTATTATATGGAAAATCATTGTTGAAGGTCAAGAATGGGAAGGGGGAGACCAGTTAAAAGTCATTAACTATGGCTTAGGAGAGAGTTAGTGGTGTCCAGAGTAGAAGCACTGAGGAAGAAGAGTAGTGCACAGATTTCAGGTCTGTTTGCAAGAAGAGCCAGAGGATCTTGCTATGTTGTACATGGGAAACTGAAGGAGAGAAGAGAATCAAAGCATTTTGATTTGAGCAGCTTGGGAGAAGGTGTTACCATTTGTAAAGTCGGATAAGAAAGTGCATGGAACTTGAGGGGGGTTTGAGAATTCTTATTTGAAATACTGTGTTTGACCTACATGTTAGGATGTCAAATAGGCAAATATGTGAGTTTGCAGCACGGTGAAGAAGTTTGAGATCAATGGTAAACATATGTAAATTTTTAGTATAGAGATACAATATTTAAAGCCATGGGGCTGCATGAGATCACTAAATGAGAAGTAGAGGTTGTTACAAGTAATGAATCCTGGGACTTCCAGACAAATGTCTTGGCAGTGGCGAAGGAACCAGTAAGGGAGGCTGAAAGGGGACGGCTAGGTGGGAAGGAAACTAGGTAGCAGGGAACATAGATTTGATTTAGGACCTAAGTGACAAGAAAGTAAAAGAAGAGTGTTTGGGGCTGAGGTTGTGGCTCAGCGGCAGAGTGCTTGCCTAGCACATGTGAGGCCCTGGGTTTGATCCTCAGCACCACGTATAAAGATAAATAAAATGAAGGTATTGTGTACGTCTACAGCTGTTTTAGTCAGCTTTTTTGCCACTGTGATGAAAGGATTCAACCAGAACAGCTGTAGAGGAGGAAGAGTTTATTTGGGGGCTCATGATTTCAGAGGTCTCAGTCTACAGACAGAAGGTTCCATTTTTTTGGGCCTTGAGATGAAGCAGAACATCATGGCAGAACATTTTGGCATAAGAGTGTGGCAGAGGGAAGCAGCTCAAACGATGATGAGGAAGCAGAGAGAAAGATCTCCACTTGTCATATACAAATATAAACCCCAAAGCCATACCTCCAAAGCCCTACCTCCTCCAGCCACACCCCACCTGCCTTCAGTTACCACTCAGTTAATCCCATCACGTGATTAATTCACTGATTGGGTTAAGGCTCTTGTAACCTGATCATTTCTTCTCTGAACCTTCTTGCATTGTCTCACATGTAAGCTTTTGGGGGATACCTCATGTCCAAACCATAACAACAGTGTGTATGTGTGTGTGTATATATATATATGTGTGTGTGTGTGTGTGTGTATGTATATATATATGTACATATATAGTGTTTTATATAAAATATACATACTTATATATAAAAAGAGTGTTTTAGAAGGAAGAATAAGGTTTGGTAACGTGCTGCTGAGAAAAGATGAGTCAGAAAACTCTGTGTATTAATTTTTCTGAGGCTGCTGTAACAAATTTCTGCAAGTTTGGTGGGATAAAACAAAACAAATTTAATCTCAAAATTCTGCTGGCTAGAATTCCAAAATCTATTAGGGCTGCCTTTCTTCCATGGGACTCTAGGTAAAAATCCATTCCTTGCTTCTGGTAGCTGCCCCAGCATTCTTGAGTTTGTGATTTTATCATTTCAATGTCTCCATCTTAACATCACCTCTCCTGTGCATCTCTCTTAAATCACTTATAAGAATATTCTTTGCTACTTTTATAAGAACACTTAATGAAGACATTTAGAGCTCACATGGATAATCAGAGTAATCTCCTTAATTTAGTTTCTTAATTCATCCACAAAGATCTTTGTTCTAGATAAGGTAAATTCAAGAGATGACAAATTCCAGGGATTAGAATTTGATACATCTTTAGGTAGTTATTATTCAACCTGTTATACATTGGTTTTAGAAACATAGTAGCTATTGGAGATCTCAGTAAGAATAGTTTCATTGGATTGGTGGGGACAAAGAAGAATCATATCTCCTTTTCATGCTTGCTGTCATGTAGAGAGCACTGTTTTCTGTCCCAAGATTATGCAAGTTGGTTATACTACTTTTATGTAGGTAATCAGTAGTTGGATGCCTGAGGTTAGCTTCAGGTTTCACATGTACAACACAAGAAAGGAGCAAGGTTCTCAGAAGTTCCTGCCATTTCCTTTGGTTTCATTGTTGTTTATCCCTGTGATCCAAGTTGGCATTGTTTAGCAATGACATTATCTCTAGAGCCAAAACCTGGTTCATTTTAGATTCAAAGCATATTTTGATTAATAATATCAGCTATATTATTAATCACTATGTTGCTGAAAAATTCCTACTCAGAATATGAAATGGATGTTGTTTATATTAGTATTAAATACACTATCTGAGGAGAGATCAAGGAGAGTAAGAAAAATGCTATTTTGCTATTTTTTTCAAAAAAAACAGCTTTGTGAAACACAATTTTTTTATTTTTTATTCTTTTGCTACCATGGATTGAACCCAGGTTAAAACTGGCACACATGGGGCTGAGCTGCTCTCAGTTGTTTTTTGCAGGTTTTCCATGATTCCTACCGGATAGTGGGGAGCAGCAAAGGTGATGTACCAATTACCTCTGGCTCTTTGGGACGCTGCATGGACTAGAGATAGTAAATATATTATAAAGGAACCTGCTTCTCTTGAGAGGAGTTCTAGTTAACAAAGGAATCCCTTTAACCTTAGTTCTTGATTGTGAGTGTAGGAATGTGTGTGCATGTGTAAAGGAGGATGAGGTTGTACTTCTGCCAGACGAGACGCTTTCCTTTCTCAGGGAGCAAACTTGATTAGGCCAAATCTTTAGTTGTGGGCCCATTCTCACAACCTATTAGAGTAGTTTGGGATTGGTGTATGTATATATCTCAACTTCTATATTGGGGCAGAAGCCTGTGTTTGGCATGGTGAAAAGAAGTCTATGGGCTTTGGAATTAGACCAGATTCATTCATTTACTATTTCTGCAATCTTTATAACTTATATACCCTCTTGGAACTTCTGTTTCCTCATTGGTAAAACAGGTGAAGTCATCTGGTATTATGCCTACCATATAGTAGTCATGTAACAAATGTTACTTGCTACCATTAACATATCTCTTCATCTGTTTATTTATTTTATTTTATTTTATTTTATTTTTCTTTTATATTTATCTTTTAGTTGTAGGTGGACAGAATATCTTTATTTTATTTTTATGTGGTGCTGAGGGTCGAACCCAGTGCCTCATGTGTGCTAGGCGAGCACGCTACCATTGCGTTATAACCCCAGCCCTGTTTATTCATTTATTGATGCTTGATTTTCCTCATTGCCCTTCACATATTTATATTAAGCAAAATTCTAAAGGAATATTCACTTGTTGACACAGTATCTCCTTTGAGAAATAGATTCCCCCACCCCATCTTGCCACTCTTTGTCAATGACTAATGGTAGATTTTTTGGATTTCATTATGTTGGAAAACAATCATAGTCATCAGGAAATATTTCCTGAAGGAGAGTTTCTATAATTATATAATTTAGTACATAGGCCAGAAGAAAGTGGACTTACTCTATTTGTAGGTACAACTCTCCTTGAAGACTCAGTTATTGGGAGGGGAGTTGCTGAGGAATGAACTTGCAAATAGGTCATCCTGTTCAACATAGAGGGTTCTAAGAGGTTTTTGAGCAAGCCGTGGGGGTGCACCTCCTGTAATGCCAACAATTTGAGAGGCTCAAGCAGGAGGACCAAAGTTCAAGGCTAGCCATAGCAACTTAACAGAGGCTCTAATCAACGTAGCAAGACCCTGTTTTTAAAAAAAAAAAAAAAGTTGTTTTTGGAAGAAGGACCTGTAAGAATGGGTTCACTTGGTAGAGTATCAAGAAAGTAGGTAGCAGGGAGATGAACCCAATAGATGAGTCCTTATTGACAACCTGCCTTGTAGTCTCTAGTCTGCTGTGTGGTGCCAGGTATGCTGTGAACAGAAGGATGACTGGATGGCCTTTGGAGTTAGCTTAAACTCCAGGCCAGATATCCCTCTGCAATTATCTAGCTATATGATGTTGGGCAAGATGATGCTAACCTCTCAATGGGAATGAGGCTGTATGTCCTTGATTTCTAAGACCCTTGAGTTTAATAACACTGTGGAGGAGATAGAGGTAACATTTCCTTATTAAATTATTTATAAAATAGCCAATTGTAAAGTGTTTCCTGGTTACAGAAATGCTAATGTGATTTTAAAAAATATTTTTTAGTTATGTATGGACACAGTATCTTCATTTTGTTTATTTTTCTGTGGTGCTAAGGATCAAACCCAGTGCCTCACATGTGAGAAGCAAGCTCTCTGCCACTGAGCCACAATCCCAGCCTGCTCATGTGATTTTTATAAAAAAGCACATTTTAGAGCCTGCTGTGGTGGCGCATGCCTGTAATCCCTGTAATCCAGTCTCCTGGGAGGCAGAGACCAGAGAATCAAAAGTTTGAGGCCAGCCTCTGTAACTTAGTGAGACCCTGTTTAAAAAAAAATAAAAAGGGCTGGGGATGTAGGTTAGTGGTAGTGTCCCTAGGTTAAATCCCTAGTACCAAAACAAAACATAACAACAACAACAATAAAAGCATTTTAGAAGAAAAAGCAATATGGTAATACTCATTTTAGGGATCTTGGGAAGATTAATAAGATAATGTATGTTAAATGCCCATCCAAGGTAATAGTCAATGAATTGTAGCTACTGTTAACAGATGAAAGGGCATGAAAAATAATTTGGGAACATTTGAAGAAGAATTTTAAACAGAGTTTTAATGTGACCAGGAGTTGAACTATAGAATGAGAGAAAAGCAAAAGAGGTCAAAGTTCAAGTAATGTGCCAGGTGCAGTGGTGCATGCCTTTAGTGAGGCTCTAAGCAATTTAGTAAGAGTCTGTCTGAAAATAAAAAATTAAAAAGACTGGGGGTATAGCTCAATGGTAAGATGCCTGTGGGTTCAATCTGCAGTACCCCACCTCCCACCCTGCCCTAAAAGTTGAGTAATATTACAGAGTTCAAATGAGTATGAACAGAGGGTAGGTGGGATACATTGACTCCTGTGCTATCTTTTGGGCATATTATATTGTTTTCAAAGTTATTGCTGCCTGAGCTGTTAATTAAAGCAAATGAAATAAAGCATTGGTTAACTCACAGGTAAAAAATGAAAACCATGTGGTATATTTACTTTTTGTTGTTTTGTTTGTTTGTTTTTGGGAGGGATGGGTGGCTAGCCAGGAACTTGTTATTCATTTATTAGTTTCCTGTCTGGCCAGGAAATTCTTTGCCTGCATTTCAAACATCTTATGCTTTGATTAGATTGATACAGAATATTTTAGCTATTCTTTCTTTCTTTTCTTTTCTTTTTTTTTTTTTTTGCCCCAGGTCCAGCAAGACTATGAATCTCTGTTCCAAATGCTTTGCTGGTAAGTGCAGAAAAGGGTTTTTTAAATTTATTTTTATTTTTCTTCTTTTGGCAAATATTTTTAAGACTATCTAAATCATTTGACACTCTTCGGGTTTATGCATGGAGTTTGTTTTCTAAACTTGTATGTAAAAAGTTTTTGCTCACCAAGGCGGTTCATATATTTGCCTAGGATTGTTGAAATAGTCCTTCCTGAGTGAGATGGAATTTCATGTTTTCAAAGTTTGCACCAAACTTTCCTTCATTTATTGTTGGTGTACAGTAGAATTATAAAAATGTGTGTGTTTTAGAAGGATAATATATATTCATCTCTGATCTTGACTTGAATGATTAATAGTGAATATTGCTTTATGAATACAAGAAGAAGAATATTTTCGTGTTGGAGTCAGAAAGAGAATCATGCTGAGTTAGCTCTTCTAAAATCAAATCCCTCATTGAACTCACCTTTGGTAAGTCACTTAATCTTGTTGGACCTTAGATTCATCCTTTGTAGAATGAGGGGACCGGGGCTTGATGTTTTCCAGGGACCTTTTCTAGCCCCCAGAAGCTAATGATTCCTTGAATTATGACCTCTTCAAAGTTTTTTTTTTTTTTTAAAGAATTCTGTATCTAGTGATTTTATATAAAATAGCCAAGTCTTTACTAATTATGTTATGTTTAACTTTTCTTCTTTATTCATTTTGTCAAAGGTAAGCATGATTGGACACTAGGATGATAAAGGTAGATTTTAATCAGTGACACACTGTTGCAGCAGAGAAGAGTTTAGCATGAACTGAACTCAACTTTGATTTGCACAGAAGTGACTAGGCCTTTTAAAGGGAGATTGAGTAGGGAGGGGCTGGGGTTGTGGCTCTGCAGTAGAACGCCTGCCTAGCATGGGTGAGGCTCTGGGTTCAATCCTGAGCACCACATACAAATTAATAAGTAAAAATAAAGTTATAATAAAAGTCAAGCTTTAAAAAAAAAAAAAAAAGAGTAGGGAGGAGGTAAACCGAGGCTCAGTAGAGCCAGAGAAGTGAAAAAATAATGAGGAATTGCTAACATGCCGATCATGCCATTTGTTGTCTATTAGCTGTTAGGTAGTTATCAAAGTAAGATTTTGTTTTCCTATAGAGACTGGGAGATAGAAGCCTTACCCTTTTTGGTGATTACATTTTAAAACAGTAGTTTGTAGGCCACTGAGAAAGATACTCCAGTGTCGTTTTGATGGAGGGTGGGGGGAGAAGGGCCATGTGGTTTCTCGAGGAGTTGGTCCAGAGAGACGGTCCCCGGGTTAGACAATATGAAGTCCCTCTGGACGGTGGCAATTCGCGGAGCCAATCTCCCCAGGCCCCAGGGTGTAGGTAAAAATTTGCTTCGCCCCAGCGAGGCGCAGAAATACCCGAGACAAAAGGGGATACAGCCAGGGCGAGGAGAAGCAAAGAACACCACTTTATTCTAGAAACTACAGAGGCTTAAATGCACTCTTGGATTAATCAGATCCAAAGGTCACATATAATGGGGTGCTCTCTGGCAAGAGCACAGTCTATTAGCATAGAATGGGGAAGGATGGAAGGCAGGGGTTGGAAGGTATGGAGATGCTCCTACACTCCAGTTTTGTAGGAGGAGAAATATGTACCTCAGACTAACAGAGGAAGGATTCACAGTTGTAAACCCTTTTCAGTTAATGCTCTAAGAGAGTGTTCAGAGGCTGTCTTCAAGTATTGACTAGAACAAACAGTAAATTCTTTGGTCAGCCTTGAGCTGAAAGAGGTAGACATGTTAAAGGGGGCCTTGGGTCATCCTAAGGATGCAACTTTTAGCTGTTATTATGTTAGTGTTTACTAAAGTCTTTTAATGTAGGAGCAGGAGTGGATGTATTCATTTGTGTTTGAATCTTTAGTTTTTATAGGCTGAGACTGAGGCCTAGTTGAGGAGGAGGAGTTTAATGAGAGAGAGATTCTTTGTCAGTTTTCATCTTCTATTTGTTATGCTCTTTGAGCAAAGAAATAATCATGATATTTTGACCTTTACTTTTGTGCCTAGCTAGAAGATAGGTGGAAAGAAGTTGGGAGGGTTAGGGAAGCTAGCAGTTTTATCTGTTCAGTTTGGAATTTGTCAAATAGTTTTTTTTTTTTAAAGTAACATCAGTAAGTTTTGGATTTTATCCAAACACTACAGAACAGAAGAAATGCTTCCTCACTGATAAAAGTTTAACTTTATAGTAAGTATGAAAGTAACAGTGATTCAAAATGTATAGTATAGTCTTTCTCCACAAAGAAATCTCTGTTGTAATTTAGTAAACCTTAACTTTGGGAGAAGGCTAGCCAGGCATCTTTGAATAAGGTGGCTCACATCTTTTTTCTCTATTTCTTCATGCCTTCTTCCCCCAACAGCAATTACAAGGAATGACTGGGAATATCCTATTTGCTGAAGTACCATTTTCTGTTCTTTTTGAAATGTAAAGGAAAAGAGATGGAATTTTAAAAATACACTTGTGGCTGTTGTCTTATTGTGCAGATAGCAAGCATATAGTGAATGCGTTATTGTAGAAAAGGCATGAGATATAGGCACGGAAACAAAAAGATAGTTTTGACCGAAGTCTCTGTGATCTTAAATGCTTTTTAAAAAGGATATTATCAAATGTGCAATATATTTTAAAAGGTGGAAAATCCCTTTAAAAATGGCTTTATATACTAGTTAGTATGCTAATTAAACAGCTTTTTCAAGACTTCTTTTCAAAATAAATCTGTATGGTGAAAGTGAGTTTATTATCATGTTTACATAAAATTGAATGAAATGAGAAAAAATACATGTCTGAAGTTTTGTTGAGATAGAAAGTTGTGGGTTAGGAACTGGGTGTTAGTGTAAGGTTAGCTAATCATTGTTTTGCCTTTATGAAATATGCTGCCAAATAATGAGCACATGTCTCCCATTGACCATCTTCACTTCGATATTTTTCTCTTTCTTTATAAAAGATCCTGGGCTTGAGTTTAGAGGAAGGGGATAAAAAAAGTGAAATTAGTATATGAGCTAGAGGAGATCTAGACTTCCTAAAAAAAATCCACCGACATGTTAGTTGCTGACAAATCTTGTATCAAATAATAGTGTTTTCTTAATATTGCTAGAATGAGAAGTGTCAGACATGTAGAAGAGGGTTCAACCTGACTAAAGTTGCTAAAGGGTCACAGCTCAACTGAAATTCCTCTTTTTGAAATGAGAGTGTATTATTTTTATTCTCATTGTTTTGACATCTTATCTTGAACCTTGGTGTGACCTCTTTTAACATTTAAAGGATAAAATCATTTAAGACTAGTTTGATCACAAATGCTTAGTATTCTTCTTCCTTAAAGTTCCCTTGACTCAAGACTTTTTCAAGATTTTCTATGCCAGGATCTCCAGGATTTTAAAGGCGGTATTCTTTGTGAACACTGCAAAGTGATTGGAGTATTATGGCTTGAGGTAGAATGGATTTAAAATACTCAAATCTGTATTCTTTTTTTCTGAGGCTATTGGTCTTTTTTAAAAAGAGATGAGAATAAGGGAGAGAGAAGAGTTAATTTTACCATATTTTTTCCCATTTCTTTAAGAATTCCTGTTGCTATTTTTCAAACTTTCCTATTGTCCCCCTTTTGCATGTTCTGTATTTTTGTAACATTGGTTTAGAAATATGGGTTTATCTTTCTCAAGGTTTAAGACTATTACATGAAGAGAAACCAGAAATGCCTTCAGTTTGGGTAAAATTACCTTTGAGTTGATATATTATTCTTCCTACTTGAGAGTGTTAATTATTTTTATATTATTGCTAAAGAAAAGATTTGCTTAACAGATTTACAGTTTATTTGATGTTAGGCTGCCTGAATTGTTGAAAAGGGTGGCATTTAAACATTCTTTAATGTGTTATCAGTTGACTTTACCACAGCTTTCCGATTATTAAAGCTAGCCTGAGGTTCTCCTTTAGCCTACTTTTGACTTTTCTATTCCTTGATTCTACTTGTCATACTATTCTTTTCTTTCTTTAAGCATTTTTATGTTGTTTGTGTATCATGTTAATTAATAAATGTGAGCAGTAGAAAGGCAACACTGGTATTTATAGTTATGATGAATATAATTTAATTGTTGAAACACTACCTTCTGATGCAGTTTTTCAAACTGTGGGTGTTGTCACTCCTTAGTGGGTAGAGAAATCAGTTTAATGATTCATGATCAGCAGCTTAAAAAGCTGAATAGCAAATACCAGTGCATTGCAAATAGTAAGGGAATTATATTATGAGACCTTTGCTTCACATGTATGTAAATGAAAATAGCACATGTGTAAGGGTTTGTGATGTAAACATGTATACATTACTGTGGAGTATGATTCAAAAAGTTGGAAACCACTGAATTCTAGAAGGAAGATGTTGGGAAATCTTGGGATCTTATTTTCTTTGTGGTAAAATAGGACATATATCCTTTCTCTCTTCCAGGCAAAGGGTTAACCAGTTGATTTCTTGTGATCTTTGTCAGTTCTGTGCCCAGAATTAGTTTGCATTTGTATTTTTCTATGTGAAAGTTTGATCTAAACCTGGTAGCCTTCTTCTGTGTCACAATACGTATGAAATACAAGCATGACACCTGAAGGGTAGCCCTGCCTCTTCCACAGGTAGAAATGATAATTGCGTAGCATTATTTCCAGTTTGATAAAAATCCCAGTTTGTGAATTTGTGAGTATTAGTACTAACTAGTTTTAGTACTAACTTGATATTTAAGGACATTTAGTACCTCGTTCACAATGATCTCCTGTAGTACCATCTCAAAGTCTAGTAATCAGTAAAGCAGTGGCTTTCACTGAATGTCTTTTTTTCCCCCCGTATTTAATTTATTTATTTGTTCTATTTAGCCTTCCATGATAACAGAGTGCAATTTGATTCATTGTACATAGATAGAGGATAACATATCAGTTCTCTAGTTGTAAGTTGTATAGAATCACAACATATATGCAGTCATATATAAAGTTAGGGTTATGATGACCATCATATTCCACCACATTTACTGTATCCATGCCCCCTCCCCACTTATACCCCTGTGAACAGAGTTCCACCATTGTTCCCATGACCTTCCCCACATTATGGATCAGTTTCCACTTATCAACAAGTACATCTGGCATTTGGTTTTCTGAGATTGGCTCACTTCACTTAGCATGATATTCTCCAACTCCATCCATTTACCTGCAAATGCCATAATTTTATTCTCTCTTATTGCTGAATAATATTCCGTTGTGTATATATACCACAGTTTCTTTATCCAGTCATCTATCGAAGGGCATCTAGGTTGGTTCCACAGTTTGGCTATTGTGAATTG
>CM053406.1:100717675-100740744 GCA_028644305.1 Xerus rutilus | reverse complement strand
GGATTCTTGGTTGGCATCCATTTTCTTTGAGAGCTTGGAATATGTTGTTCCATGATCTCTTGGCTTTTGGGGTCTGGGTTGAAAAATCTGCTGAGATACGAATTGGTCTCCCCTTGTATGTAATGTGGTTCCTCTCTCTTGCGGCCTTTAAAATTCTATTCTTATTCTGTATGCTGGGCATTTTTATTACAATGTGCCTTGGTGTAGATCTGTTGACATTTTGTACGTTTGGTGTCCTGTAAGCCTCTTGTATTTGATTCTCCATTTCATTTTTCATATTTGGGCAATTTTCTGATATTATTTCATTGAAGAGATTGTGCATTCCTTTGGTTTGAAATTCTGTACCTTCTTCTATCCCAATAAATCTTAGATTTGGTCTTTTGATGCTGTCCCATATTTCTTGTATATTCTGTTCATGATTTTTTACCATCTTCACTGTATGGTCAAGTTTATTTTCAAGATTGTATATCTTGCCTTCATTGTCCGAGGTTCTGCCTTCCAGGTGATCTAGTCTGCTGGTGATGCTTTCTATTGAGTTGTTTATTTGGTTAATTGTTTCCTTCATTTCAAGAATTTGTGATTGGTTTTTTTTTCACGATATCTAGCTCTTTCTTAAAGTAATCTTTTGGTACTTGTAATTGCTCTCTTATCTCTTTATTAGAGTGATCGATGGTTGCCTTTATTTGCTCACCTATTTCTTTGTTGGATTGATCAATTTTTGCCTTTAATTGTTCACTTATGTCATTCTTTAGTTCACTGATCATTGTAATTATGTACACTCTGAATTCTTTCTCTGACATTTCAACAACTGTGCTGTCAATGGATTCTGTTACAGTGGTATCCAGGTTTATTTGGGGCACTTTCTTCCCTTGTTTTTTCATGTTGATTGTGTATCTTCCTTTCTTTCAATACCAATCTGAGGTATTGCCGCTTCTATCCTATAATTTTGACACTCCAGATTACCTGTGTCTCATCTTGGAGCTATTTCTGTTCCCCCAGTGTCCCCAGATGGGCACTAGTACCAGTAAAGTTGGTGGCGGAGGTAGTGGATGTACCTCTAGAGGGCAGTGGGAGTGGGCTTCGCTGGGCTCCTGAGGAGCCCCTGAGGGCTATTTTGCCCCTCTCTTGCAGTCCTGCTGGTGAACAGGAACTCTGGAGTGGAACTGGAGGCGGGCCCAGGTCTCATTTAAGCAGATTCATAAGCAAGATAGTCTGTGTGCAACCCTTACAATGAGTGTGAGCTCCCCTGGGGCTGGAGGCTAGTAGGCTTTGGACTGCCTTCAACTGGGCACCCCTGGGATTCCCTAAGGTCGGTTTTGGGCCTTCTATCTTGCCTGACCACAGGAACTTTGGAGCGGAACTGAGGCAGGCCCAGAGTGCACTTGGGTCGGGCCTTTTCACGCTCGGATCTCTGCAGGCCACTCTTACCCTGGGTATGCCTTCCTCTGTGGCTAGCGGGTAGCAGCCCCTGGTCTCCCATTGGCTGGACACCCGTGGAGTTTCCTGAGGGCGGATTTGAGCCCTCTGCAGGTCCTGCTGGTCCACAGGAACTCTGGAGTAGAACTGGGGTGGGCCCAGGCCGCCCTTGGGCGGGGTTGGCTCCTGCTGGTGTCTGTGGAGCGACTCTTGCCCTGAATTTGGGCTCCCCAGTGGCTAGAGGTAGCAGTCCCTGGTCTCCCTTTGGCTGGACAATGGTTAGGTTCCTGAGGGCAGATCAGGGCCCTCTGGGGCTCCTTCACTGAATGTCTTGGCTGACCTCCTAAATAAGAGTATGCATGGCCAAACATCGAACAGGATGATTATAAACAAGAAAGACAGAAACGTTTTAAGAATTGACTGAAGTAACTCCAGTAGAAATGTGGTATTATTCTACCACCTATCTACCCTTAGAGATGCTTGTTTTGGGGGACAGAAGAGCATGGTTACTAGGAAGTAGCTATGACCTATAGATAATTTTTATACTTTCAGAGTGTGAGCCTGAAGATATGTCCCAAAGGTCGAAAGATTCTTTGAGTAGCGCTTATGACAGATGCTTATCAGATGACAGTTAGTATATGATTAATGGAAAAAGTGTTTGGTCTTTTGGACCTTTGGACCTCTGTATGTACTTTTAAACAGTTTCCATAATTTATTTAAAAAGCTGACACTAACATTGATAGACTAAGACAAAAATCCTTTATTTAAAATCTAAAGTAGGCAATTTCTTTTAATGGGTTCCTTTAAAAAGAAATACTTTATCCATCACTGTGTTAGAAGAACTAAAGTCTAAGAGGTCTACTGTCAGTTGATTAATTAAAAATGCAGATAAGGGCTGGGATTATAGTTCAGTGGTAGAGCATTTGCCTAGCATGCGTGAGGCACTACATAAAAATAAATAAATAAAGATAACCGTGTTCATGTACAACTAAAAATTCTATATATACATTAAAAATGCAGATGAAACATCTCTTAAGTTGTAAGCTAATAGTGAAGTTTAATTTTCCATAAATTAGTTTCAGTATAAGTTTGTATGTATATTTTATGGTGGGAATATAGTTAAAAAATCTTAACTTTGTTTTATGGTTTGTGCCTCATTGTTGATAAAACATACTACAGTGAAGAAAAATACTGTATGTCATAAGAAAGCATATTCTAGTATGACTGTAGAATCTGTTGGATACTTATTCCTTTAGAAACAGAGTGAGAAATTAGTCTGTTCTCAGGTGCTTACTAAAATGATCAGTCTTAGACACTGGGTTCTGATATATAACCTTGGAGAAGCTATTGCTATAATTCACTTATTTTCCTGAGTAACCTTTGCTAACTGGGGCAGAACTATAAGTTCTGTGTAGTTATTTTCATTTTCACTTACTATTTCTTAATATTATCACATAGTTACTGTTTTAAATTAAATTGGACTTTGGGGAAGGCTTAAGGGATGCCAAAGTGGTATTGAAGCAGGGGTTCATTTTTCCCATTGCCACGTACTTTGTATGCAGCCTGGAAATTACCAAGTTTATTTGTAGCTGTCAAATTTTCTGTCTAAAGGGACTATTGAATAAGAAGGTTTCATGATTTATGCTCTTACAAACCATGAGTTTTGGGATTCCCCCTCCCCTTTAAAAATAACACGGGAACACAAATTAAATGCTGATTGAGAAGACTACTAAGCAGTATGTGCAGCATCATGTGTGTTTTTTTTTTTCTGTTTTCCCCTCAGTACTCGGGATTGCACTTGAGTGCTCTACCACTGACTATACCCCAGCTCCTTTGATTCTTTATTTTGAGACAGGGCCTTGCTAAGTTCCTGAGGCTAACCTTAAACTTCTGATTTTTCTGCCTCAGCTTTCTGAATAGCTGGGATTATAGATGTGACACCATGCATGGCTAGCACCACATTTTTATTAGACTGCATGTTTTTCATATATAAGTATGCATGGCCAATATATATGTATATATGGTGCTGCATGGGGTCATATTGGAAGATACTACAGGAAAAACTTAATTTTGATAGTCTCAGGGTAGGAATAATTAAGAGGAGGTTAGTTTGTATTTTCAGGTTTAAGAATTATCAGTATAAATGTACAGATTGTAAATTTTTAAAAGGTAAAGTGCAGATGGAGTATTTAAGTTTGACATACTTCTGAAATGGGTAGTTTTTTTTTTCTGGAATGATCAAAATAAAGTTAATGGTAGCTTGGTGCATAGGAAATCAAATGTTGACATCCATGGTAGAAAGTGATAAAGTAGTGCTGGGCCAAAATGCAAACATTTTTCTTCCGATTGGCTTGAATTTCATAGTAATTTTCAGAAGATGGAAACAGATTCCTGTTCCATAGAAAGTAAATGAAAACTTCCTCATGAACTTGCAGTTGTTAATTCTTAGAGTTACATGCTAATCTCTTTTCTGCTTCCATTCTCTGAAGACTGAGTAAAAGTGCTTTGATACCATCACTTACGAAAGGGAAGAGTTGTAGAGTACAGCAGAATTTAGCGCATCTACAGTAAGAGAAAAAGTTTGAAAAACGTTAAGCTCTTGTTATGTATGCTTCCTTTTGGACATTGCAAGAACCCTGCAATTACTAAAAAACAAATTACCTACTCTGGTGAGTGTGATTTTGGGAGATTGTGAAATCTGTAGGGTTGTCAGACTTCGAATTTTTTCAATTCACTCTTCCCCAAAAGAATGGCAGTTGTGGCTCTTATTTATTTTGGTATCAAGAATTGAACCCAGGGGTGTTTAACCACTGAGCCACATCCCCAGACTTTTTATATTTTATTTAAGACAAGGTCCTGCTAAATTGCTGAGGCTGGCTTTGCTCTTGTGGTCCTTCTACCTCAGCCCCCTGAATTGCTGGAATTACAGGCCAGGGCCACCAGCTGTGGCTGTTATTCTTAATTGAATAGGTTACTTGTCATTGTAATTCTCTTGACTTGGTTAAATCTTGTTTTATACTCCAATTTCTTAAAATTTGAAAGCCCAAGAAAGATTTCTCAAGTGTAACACCTGCATTAGTCATGTGTTTGTTAAAAGAGGACAATTGAACTTATTAGGGCTCTCTTCTTAACCATTTTGTGTCTGTTGTCTTTCAGATGGGTGTTTGAAATTCAGAACACTTAGAATAATGTAATAAATATGTATAAGCCCATGTAGAATTAACAAATATTAAGGTTTTGCCTTTTTCTTTATAGTGTTAATTAAAAAGGCCACTAAAATCTCACAAATTGTTCTTTTATCTCAGTCTTCATCTTTCCATCTCAGAGACAGCCATTGCTACCTTACCTTTATATTTATACTTTCTATTACAAATGGGAATTTATATAAATAAGTCCCTTTTTAGTGTGTGGGCGGCTGTTCTGGGGAATGAACACAGGTCCTGACATACTGACACATGCTGCTCCAGGTTTTTTTTTTTGGTGGTGGTGGTAGTGGTGGTGGTCTTGGGTATTAAACCCAGGGCTGCCTCAACGTGTGCTAGGCAAATGCTCTACTACTTAACAATAATATCCTATTTTAATCAGTATTCTTATTTACCTGAGACAATCTCAGTTTATGATTTTTTAAAATATATATTTTTTTTACTTGTCAGTGGACCTTTATTTTATTCATATGCGGTGCTGATAGAACCCAGTGCCTCATGCATGCTAGGCAAGCGCTCTACCACTGAGCCACAACCCCAGCCCCAGTTTATGATTTTTGTGTCAGTAAAGATATTAATAGTATTTCTTTGTACTCAAAGTGTCCCACTTTGGATGATAAATTAATTGGTCATCTTCATTATAATATACTCCAGTTTTTAAATCTGGTTCCCTGTGGATGGGCATTTAAGTTGTTTTCAACTACTCTTTTTATACCATAGTTGTGATCCTTCATTTTTTATTTTTTAAACAGTTGCTTGAGTATGTTTAAGATTGCTTTCTGGGGCTGGAGTTGTAGCTTAGTGGTAGAGCACTTGCCTAGCATGTGTAACACACTGGGTTTGATTCTCAGCACCACATATAGATAAATAAGCAAAATAAAGGTCCATCAACAATTAAAAAATTTAAAAAAAAAAAGATTGCTTTCTGTATTAGAAACACTGTTCTCTGTAGTATAGCTTCTCTGCTCTCAAATGAAGGCAAGACTGGACCAGGAAGTTCCTAACTGATTAGCAGTGTGGGTCTTTGGGTCTTCCGTAGCCCTTTCTGACTTCTTAGTTTGTAACAATTTGATATTTTACTTATAAGCATTCTTAAATTATGTGGCTAATTATTATGCTGGTCAAAATAAATGAAGCACCCTGTTGAAGAGAATGACATTACAGAAATTATGTCAAAAATAATTGTAGAATTTCTAATGGTAAACAAAATGCTTTTAGGCCTGAGTAGAAAAATTGTGACCATGTGTCAGATTATTATAGGAAAAGTAGAATAAATTTAGTACATAATGTTTTGTTTTGTTATGTTTTTTGGTCCTGGGGATTGAACCCCAGGGGTATGTTACCCCAGTCCTTTTTATTTTTTAATTTGAGAAGGGTTGTCTAAGTTGCTAGGACTGGCCTGGAATCTCCAGTTCTCCTGCCACCTCCTCAGGATGACAGCTGTGTGCCATCACATATGATTTAGTTACTTAGTTTTATTCCTTCTTTTCCTTTGCTTTAGTTTCCTTTCTTTTCTTTCTTCCTTTTTTCCCCCTCCATACTTGGACTCAAACCCAGGGGCTCACACATGGCAGCAGTTACTGGGTCTTTGAAGATAGTTTGTTTTGTTACTTGCCTTTATTTCTGCCCACATGATAATCTACAGCTCCATCCTCCATAGTGTTACACAGGATTGTGTTAAACAATGGTATGCAGTGTTAAAATGTCTACTTATATTTACTTGAATGTCTGCTTACTTTTATTTATTTTTTTAGTTTTAAAAGTATTGATTTTTATAATGTGCATGATGTTAACTTTCTTAGTTTTCTAGTGTTGCCATAACAACTTGTCATATACTTGGTGACTTGAAACAATAGAAGTTCATTCTCTCAGTTTTCGAGGCTGGAAGTCTAAAATCAAGCTATCAGTGGGGTTGGTTTCCTAAAATCCTCTGGGAGAGAATCCATTCCATGTTTTGCCAGCAATCCTTGGCATTCCTTGGCTTATGAATTTATCATTCTAGTCATTGCCTTCATCATCACCTACCCATCTCCCCTGTGTGTGTCTCTCTGTTCATCTCTGGTCTCTTCTAAGAACAGTTGTCATTGAAGTTTGGGTTTATCCTCATCCAGGATTATCTCATTTAGAAATCCTTAATTACATCTGCAAAGATTCGTTTCCAAATAAGATCACATTCACAGGTTCTGGGTAGACATAGTTTGGAAATGGAGTGCACCATTTGATCTATTGCACAAATATGGAACTACTTTTTAAAAAAATATTTATTTTTTAATTGTAGGTGGACAGAATATTTTATTTTTACGTGGTGCTGAGGATCGAATCCAGTGCCTCATACGTGCTAGATGAGCACGATACCACTGCGCCATAATCCCAGCCCCGGAACTACTTTTAAAAGAAATAAGAAGTTTGCTTCAATTTTATACTGATGGTATACTTTATCAGAGAAGTTGGAAACTTAATTCTGGGAACAGCTTGAGTTGTGTATGGTTGGTCTACTTTTAAGTAATTAAAAAATCCTCTATGACTTGAAAAGCAATATAATAGTTAACTGCTCATACTTCCTGTGCTTTGTATTCTCAGTAGACTAATGCAAGCTACATCAGAATGGAGTACCTTTTAGGCTTGAGGGGAATATGGACAAATGTATGATAGACTCAGGAAAGCACTGTTAGATTTTTTTTGTGTGTGTGTGCTTCTGTGGCCTTGGCTCTATCTAGTCATAGAGACTTAGAGTCCCCATATTGTTCTTTTGGTATATTACGGTTGTATATATTGATGAGATTTATTGTTATATATTCGTATATGCACACAGTGTGACAACATAATTTGACCAGTATCACTCCCCAGCATTTCCTCTCTCCCTTCCCTTGTACCTCTTGGTCCCTTTCCTCTACTGATCTCCCTTTGATTTTTAGGAGATCTGTCCCTACCTTTGTTTTCCTTTCCCATATGAGAGAAAACAATGACCCTTAACCTTCTGAGTTAAGACTTACTTTGCTTAACATGATGGTCTCCAGTTCCATTCATTTTCCTGCAGATGCCATAATTGCATTTTTCTTTTGGCTGAATAAAACTCCATTGTGTATTTTCTTTATCCATTCATCTATTGATGGACACCTATGCTGGGTTCCATAGTTTGGCTGTTGTGAGTTGTGCTGCTATAAAAATGGGTATGCATGTGTCACTGTAGTAAGATGATTTCAATTCTTTAGTGTAAATACTGAGAAGAGGTATAGCAGGGTCATGTGGTGGTTCCATGCCTTGTCTTTTGAGGAGCTTCCATACTAATTTCCATAATGGTTGTACTAGCTTATAATACCACAAACAGTGTAAAAGTGTTCCTCTTTCTCCACATCCTCTCCAGCATTTATTATTTATGTTCTTGGATGACTGTCAATTTGAATGGTGTGAGATCAAAATCTCAGCATAGTTTTGATTTGTATTTCCCTAATTCCCTAATTTGATTGTATTTCCCTAATATTAATGATATGCAGTTTTTCATGTATTTATTGGGCATTTGTATTTCTTCAGAGAAGTTTCTGTTTAATTCTTTTGCCTATTTATTATTGGGTTAATTGATTTTTTTGTTGTAAAGTGTTTTCAGTTCTTTACATGTTCTTGATATTAATCCTTTGTCAGGAGAGTAGCTAACAAAGATTTTTCTCCCATTCTGTAGGTTCTTTCTTCACATTCCTAATTTTTTCCTTTGCTTTGCAGAAACTTTTTTATTTGATGACAATCCCATTTATTAACTCTTGGCATTATTTCCTGAGCTTTAGGAATCCTCTTGAGAAAGTTGTTGCCTGTGTCTATGTGTTGGAGTGTTGACCTATGTTTTCTGCTAGGTGTTGCATAGTTTCTGTTCTAATTCCTTGGTCTTTGATCCATTTTGTATTGATTGTTGTGCAAAGTGAGAGATAAGCATGTAGCTTCATTTTTATACATATGGATAACCAGTTTTCCTAACATCATTTGTTAAAAAGGCTGGGTTTTCCCTAATGTATGTTTTTGGCTCCTTTGTCAAGGATCAGGTGACATTATCTGTGTGGATTTGTCTCAGTGTCTTCTGTTCTGTAGAATTGGTCTGTGTGTCTGTTTTTATGCCAGTACCATGCAGTTTTTGTTACTATAGCTGTGTAATACAATTTGAAGTGAGGTATTGTGATGCCTCCAGCATTGCTCTTTTGGCTTAGAATTGCTTTGGCTATTTTATTTTATTTATTTATTTTTACGTGGTGCTGAGGATCGAACCCAGTGCCTCACGCATGCGAGGCAAGCGCTCTACCACTGAGCCACAATCCCAGCCCCCTGCTTTGGCTATTTTGTATCTTTTATTCTTTTAAATGAATTTTAGGACTGTTTTTTCTAAAGTTCTTTGAAGAATGTCATTAGTATTTTGATGAGAATTGCATTGAATCTGTGTATTGCTTTTTGTAATATGACCATTTTAACAATATTAATTCTGCCTAGCCATGAAATTGGAAGGTCTTTGCATCTTCTGAGGTCTTCTTCAATTTCTTTCTTCAGTGTTCTATCATTTTCATTGTAGAGTTCTTTCACATCCTTGATTAGATTTATTCCTAGATTTTTTTTGAGCCTATTGTGAATGGAATTGTTCTCCTGATTTTTTTCTCAGCAGATGCATTGTTAGTATTTAAAAACTATAGTTTTAGATGTTGATTTTGTAACCTACTTTGCCAGATTTGTTTATTATCTTTAGCAGTGTTTTGGGGGAGTTTTTTTTTTTTTTAAAATCTTCTTGGTATAGCATTATATTATCTGCAAATAGTGATAATTTGACTTCTTCCTTTCCTATTTTTATCCTGCTTATTACCTTATCTTGCCTAATTGCTCTGCTAGAATTTCTAGCACTATATTAAATAGGAGTGGTGAGCGTGGATATCCTTGTCTTGCCCCAGATTTTAAAGGAAATAACTCTTAGTTTTTCCGCATTTACTGTGAGCTTGGCTTTGGATTTTTCATATATAGTTTTTATGATGTTGAGGTATGTTCCTTTAATCCCTAGTTTTTTCAATGTTTTTATCATGAATGGATGGTGAATTTTGTCAAAGACTTTCTTTACATCTATTGAGATTACTAAGTGATTTTTGTCCTTAATTCTGTTAAAGTGATGAATTATATTTATTTATTTTTATTTTTTTGGTACTTGGGATTGAATTCAGTGGTACTCAACCACTGAGCCACATCCCCAGCCCTATTTTGTGTTTTATTTAGAGACAAGACCTCACTGAGTTGCTTAGCGCCTTGCCATTGTTGAGACTGGCTTTGAACTTGCAATTCTCCTTGTCTCAGCTTCCCAAAGTGCTGGGATTACAGGTATGTGCCACCGTGCCCAGCTATTTTATGTCTTGTTGGATTAGTCCCTTTACCAATATGAAGTGTCTCTTTTGATTAATTTTGGTATGAAACCTGATTTGTCAGATACGAGTAGCTATTTCTGCTTGTTTCGGGGCTCCATTCCATGGTATCATCAATTTTTTTTCTTTTTTTGGGTACCAGGGATTGAACTCGGGAATCCTTGACTACTGAGCCACATCCCCAGGCCTATTTTGTGTTTTATTTAGAGATAGGGACTCACAGTTGCTTAGTAGCTTTGAACTCAGGATTCTCCTGTCTCAGCCTCCCAAAGTACAAGCATGCACCACCACGTCCGGTTGCATGGTATATCAGTTTCTATGCATTCACTTTACGCCTGCCTTTGCCCATAAGGTACGTCTCTTGCAAACAACATATAATTAGATTTTGTTTTTTAATCCATTCTTCCAGCGTATGTCTTTTAATTGGAGAGTTGAGACCATTTACATTCGATGTTGTTATAGAGATGTTTATTCCTGCCATTTTGATTTATGTTGCATATTAACTTTGGTCCTGTTTCTCATTTGCTTAACTACTTTTCAAATGAGATTCATTCTTTTTGTGTGCTCTGAGGCTTTTTCACCCTTCTGTATGTAGTATTTAAATTTTGAGGTGTTAGTTTAGTAACCATGAGTACTTCTAGTTTCTGCTTATTTTGGAAGATTTTTATTTTTATTTTTATTTTTGAATGATCATTTTGCTGAATATAGCAATCTTGGTTGATAGTAATTTTTTTCCAGGACTTGGAACACATTGTTCTAAGCCCTTCTGGCTTGTAGAGTTTGTGCTGAGAAATCAGGAGTGATTCTGATCAGCTTGCCTCTAAATGTGACCTGACGTTTTTCTCTTGAGGCTTTGAAAATTCAAGCATTGTTCTGTATGTTAGGCATTTTAATTATAATGTGTTGTAGAGAGGTTCTTTTTGATTTGGTCTGCTTGAGGTTCAGAATGCTCCTGTCACTGGATGTCCATCTCATTCAGGTTGCCATTTTGAGTGGTCTGAGACTGAAACTGGTTCAGATAATTCTCAGCTTCTCTTCTCTCCAGTATGAGGTAGAATGGGATGTGAAGTATTGTCAGTTGGAATTTTGTCTGCACAGATCAGATGGATGCACTCCCAGGGTAGGGATGCTGCAGAATTTTATGAGTGGAATTTCAGCAGGTGGGGCTTAGATCTGATCAGGCCTAGGGTGCTTTATTAGGTGGTTTCTGCTCTGGAGAGATTAGATCAACGCATCTCTAGGTCCTGGCAGTTGCTGATCTCTGCTGGGAGTTTGGAGCAGGGGAGCTAATCCTTCTGATGCCCACAAACACAGCCTTTCCAGGCTTCCCAGGCTTAGTCCCTGAGTATATTCACACTCTCATCTTCAGATTTCTGACCTGCTTCAGCTGGTCACACCAGCTACTAGACTCAAAAGGGGGAAGCAGCTGGACTCCCCTTTGCTTTGCTGACTTAAAAAATCTCCCTGGGTAAAATATTCTCTGAGCCTGTTTTGCTCCTGTTCTGTTAGGTACACTGTAGGGTACATGAAAGGTGGTTGCCAGGACATTGTAACTGTGTTTGCTGAGATCTTCAGCTCCATAGCTGCAGCTGCAATGTGGCCACCTCAAGGTGGCTCCTACCTAAGCTCTCCATGGCCAGTTGGGAAACCTGGGACAATTTTCCAGCATCAGTGCCAGTGTAGCTTCTGGATCAGCAAGAGGGCAAGCTGCTTTTCTGATCTTGGGTTTTCTGTACTAAATCTGCCTATTGCATTTCTGTCTGTGTTCCCCCTCCCTCTGTGTTGAACCATCACTGCTGTGGCACCTGGCTTGGCTCCAATGTAGTCTTCTTTGTTTAATGTACCCAAATTTCTGAGTCTCTAAGACACTCTGAGTGTCCAATATTGAGTTTTAGTGAAATCTCTCTTGAACCTGCTTTGTAGAGAGGCCACACTCTGCTGCTTGAATCCTGAGCCATGAAGCAACTGGGAATGCAGGCTTCCTCTAACCTGCCATCTTGAGTCCTGCTTTAGAGTAATTCTTGTTATTTCCCTTGTGTATGAACCTTTTGGACACTTCACCTGATTATACCCCCTTCAATTTAAATTTTCATCTACAAGAGGAATGATAAGTCAAAAGATAAGGTGTTATTTTCAGGCTGTGATCTGAATAAAGTGATCTTTACCTCTACAACGTTTTATATCTTTTAAATGCTTAGTTAATTTGTGCAGTGTTTAGTAGATCTAACTATATGTTAAAAATCTTGTCAAAAGTTTGTTTTAAATATCTTTGTTTACTTTTAGACTAAATTTTAGATTCATTGGAGAAAAAATACCTTAAGTCTGCAGGGGTGGTACACACAATGTAATCCAAGCTATTTGGAAGGTGGAGGCAGTAGTATTATAAGGTTGAAGTCCTCTTGGACAGCTTGGACTTTGTCTCAAAATGAAATAAAATAGAATAAAAATAAATAAGGGTGGTGGTGGTCAGGCTGGATGTAGCTCAGTAGTGGAATACTTGCCTCGCATACTGAAGCCCAGGGTTCAATCTCCAGTACAGGAGAAAAACCAAAAACAACCTTAGGAGTTCAGGTTTGAGAAAAATAGAAGACTTCTGGTTTAGATAACATGAAAAATGGTACATAATCAAACAGGGAATGCCCAAAGGTTGATACTAAGAACAAGAATTATTATAGGTAAAGCCTGATATGGTGGTACAGTACTGTAATCTCAGTAAGTTGGGAGGCTGAGGCAGAAGAATTGCAAGTTCAAAGCCAGTCTCAGACACTTAGCAAGATCCTGTCTCAAAATTAAAAGTGAAAAAGGGCTGGGGATGTGACTCAGTGCTTAAGTGCTCTGAGTTCAATTCTTGGTATTATAAAAAAAAATTACTATATGTGAAAAAGGTGAAGGAATGGTCTGAAAGACAATTATATTTTTGTCTTTCAGTAGGCAATGAAATCCTGAAATGAAGTAATTGCAGTAGTAACTAAGATTGCTATAGGCCATTTATCTTATGAAGCCCTTTTATATAATATCATCTTATTTAACCCATGGAATGCTAATGATTTTAAATCTTTATTTTATGTATAAGAAAACTGAAGCTGAGAGCTTGGGGCTAGCTCAGTGGCAGAGCACTGGTCTAGCATGTGTGAGGCACTGGGTTTGATCCTTAGCACCACATAAAAATAAATAAAGGCATTCTGTCCATCTACAGCTACAAAAAGAATTTTCAGAAACCTTGCAACTGAAATGGATTGTCACATTCCAAATTTAAATAAATTTTAAAGTGAGGAACTAAGATTAATTATAGATGTTTAGATTTTAGTCCTAATCTTCTCTACTCTGTCATGTTACTGGGAGTGAAGATAGTAGATTTAGAGGGAATTATACTGTAAAAACCCAGATGAAGTAGGTTTACATCTTGTAATATGAAGATACAGTAACATCATTGTTTTGAATTTGTGTGTAGATTAGGAGGACAGGCCTTTCCTGTGCTTTTTTCTTTTGGTTCAGATATAGTTTGTCTCTAGACCTCCAGGGAAAATCAGAGAAGCGGTGCTGGAAGCTTCATAGATAAGCTAATTTAGGAAAAGGTATGCATGTGTGATGCGGGTGTTTTTGTCTAACACATTTTCTCTTTTGGTGGTGAAATGTTAATTTGTTAACATCTTTCTTGTTCTTGATCATATAACGTTTAGCTCATTAACCTTGCTCTCTGCACTGCTTATGAAGCACCATTTAGTCTCCTATGTTTAACTTCTCAGAAGATTAAAAAAAATGTTTGGAAGTGTGATTTAATTGTAGGTCTGTTTGTGCATTGCCAGTGGGAAGGCAAAGATGAGTTTCCTATTTAGATAGTGCAACCCATGGATTTCATTTGTTAAACCTTCTTATTGGTATTCCCATTCTTGAATGCATATGTGCATAATAGTGTTGAATAAACTCTTGTATCCTTCTTTAGCAATTTGGTTGAGTTATGGAAAAGCCTATCCTCTTCCTTGTGTATTTGCTCATTTGGAATCCTTATATAGTTTATAGAGACACTAGTGATTTGTTCCCCAGACTCCCTGTGGATTTTATACCAAATTATGGTCTAATTCCACCACCCAGTTCTATACTCCTGAGCTGTTAATTTGTACATTTCAATGCAGTTTGTTTCATCGTGTTTTTTGTAATCCAAACTGAATGTAACGAGCTGTGTGCTTCAGGGACCTGGCTTTGCCTTGCCAATTAGAACAGAGTGGTTACTGAGAAAGAATATGTCTTAAATAAAACATGGCACCTTCGAGTGGGACTGACACTCATTTGGGAATAAAAAGATAGGGTTTTAACTCTTTTACTCACAAAGAAGATCTCTTATTAAAGATTAGCACATTCTGGAGGAAAGAAGACTAAAGGTTTACTTTCACAAGATGGTTTTCTAAATTCCTTTGTGTGACTAAAGTTTAAAAGTTGTCATTTTTTAATCTATTTTTTTCCCCTTCATGATCATTTGAGATGTATGTTAGCAAAATTCTCCAAATTTAACCAATAGCTGCAGCATTTTTTGAGTTTTGAGCTGTTCATGTTTAGGAAGTCCATGTTAGACTCTGATTTTCTAATATGGAAAGCCAAATGTTCAATGTAATAGGGACACTTCCTCCCCAAAGAGCCTTGAAAATCATGAAAAAAAAAAAAAAAGTAAAGTTTTGCAGTCTTATGTGAATGTTATTTTATTTTAAGGTGATAATAAAATTTTAGCCATCAGTGACTTAAGACTTTTGAAGTTTATCTGGACTTTTCACTCAAATACAGGTCTTTCTGAATAGACCTCCATAGGCTAGTCGTTTACTAGTTAGCTCCATAAATTAGTTCTGGTATTGTATTTCCATCTACTGTAAAAATAGTGAAATTCTGTTTTTAGTTGATATGTCATATAAATTCTAGAATTAAGCATTGACACAAGGAAAGCATAGAATTGCATGTACTTTCTGTTTTTCATACCACTTATTTTAAAGAAAAATTAGGATTGTGTGAAAAGCTTTGAAATAAAGACATCAAGCCAGGAAGGTGGCACATACCTGTAATCACAGTGGCTTGGGAGACTGAGGCAGGAGGATGGCGAGTTCAAAGCCAGCCTTGGTAAAAGCGAGGCACTAAGCAACTCAGTGAGACCCTGTCTCTAATAAAATATATAAAGGAGTGGGGATGTAGCCCAATGGCCAAGTTCCCCTGATTTTAATCCCCAATACCTCCCCAAAAATAAATAAATAAAAATAAAATAAAATACAGACATCAAGGGAAAAGTTAAACATCATAGACTTTTGGAGATGAGTTTAAACATTTTTGTGTTTATCAGTCTATACAAGCAGGAAAGCAGGAGAGGAATACATTTCTTTGGAGCAATTTAATTAAAGAGTGGGAGTGTACCCTATTGAAAAATACGTTTCTGGAAAAATGAGCTGTGTACTGGAGGAGCCAGTTAGTTGGACTAACACATTTACAACACTATCCTGTGAAAGTCTTGCAAGTCCTAGTGATGGTTTCAAGAGTCATTATGACAGTATTATTAAATGCTCTGGGCTTCTTTCCTAAATATTAGTACTCAGTATTAATAATGCTTTAATTTGTTCAGTTTTCTGAGTGAAGGTATATTAAGGCTTAAATCTGCTATCTTCTCCTTACACTGGTGTTAATGTTTTGCTAAATTAACAGACAAGGGACAGATAAGTTTGTCTGAAAATATTCCATGCCTGTAGAGGTCACTGAGTCTGTCAGGTTTATGTGAAGTGGCAATGGTGTTTTCTTTGACTCATGATATGGGACTCAGCGGCTGTCCATGCT
The DNA here is from genome assembly GCA_028644305.1 of Xerus rutilus. Taxonomy (NCBI): domain Eukaryota; kingdom Metazoa; phylum Chordata; class Mammalia; order Rodentia; family Sciuridae; genus Xerus; species Xerus rutilus. Next base: position 100,724,942 of record CM053406.1, on the reverse strand, counting down.
TGAAGCATAAATTAATGCTAGGAAAAATGTTTCTCAAAAAGTTTTTTTAAGACAAATCCTAGGCTTCTAAAGGCAACCATGAAAGCTTTATTGTCCCTTTATCCTATACCCAGTCACTTAATCCATGTACTATCATAAGTGTTTTGTAACACTTTTTGTTTTCAGGTAGCCTAGAAGTGTGAGTCTCATTAACCAGATGCTATTAGGAAATGACAGTCATAGAATAGTTGAATAAAAGAAATCTTAGAAACGTTCCTGTCCAAAAGACTGGTGCTCATTCCAGAAGTATACTGAGTAAGTGGCAAAATATATAAGATGGTAATGATAAAGTGGCTTGTTTTTTACCTTTTATTTGTGTGTTTTCAACATTTGTGTATTTCCTGTCTCCTTCTTGAAGATGAGACTAGGAAAAAAACTCTAAAGTGTCAACAACCCTATAAGGGGTTATATGCCCCTTTCCATTTACTGTTAATTTACTGATTGTCTTGTAAAGCCACAAATTTATTCATTGTTCTATGGAGTTGGCACATTTGTCAACTTGGTGTGTGTTTGTGTGTATGTGTGCTCTTGTGCATCCTTTTGAGATATGTTGATTACAATTTTAAAAAATATCTTTAAAATTTTTCTTAAACATAGGGGCTTGCATTTTATACAAGATTTAATCCCAAATAGCATTTAGAAGCAGACTTAAAATGTTCTAAAAATGTTTTCTAGATGATTTGTTAGTATCCTAAAGAACACCTTCTCACTTGACAGAAGTCTGTCTATACCATAGATAGATATTTTTAAACCCAAGGTGGTGTTTTATGTCTAAGATATATATTCTGTGGAATGCCCCTGCCCCCGCATGGAGTTCTTCTGTCAAGTAGCCTGGTTTTTATACAACACCACAAGCCAGACAAAATTCTCTCATTATCCTTTACAGACCTTGCTGGAGGAAGAACCATCAAAGAGAAGAGAAAGACTGATGTAGTGCCCCATGCCTGTAACCCCAGCAACGCTGGAGGCTGAGGCAGGAGGGTTGAAGTTTCAGGCCAGCTTTGGCATCTTAGCAAAACCCTGTTTCAAAATTAAAAAAACAGAAGCAACTGGGGATATAGTCCAGTGGTTAAGTGCCCCTGGGTTCTCTCTCTGTGTCTCTATCTCTGTCTCTGTCTCTTTCTCTGTCTCTGTCTCTCTCTCTCTCTCTCTCTCTCTCTCTCACACACACACACACACACACACACACACAGACGGATGAGGAGGGAATATGAATGCGAACAAACTTTGTGTTCTTCCCTTAGGCCTAAATCTGTGTTCATTGAAAGTCAAAATTTGTAAATTTGATGACTAAGGTATTATGTTTTAGAGATGTTGCCTCTTACAGTTTGGATAGCAGTTAAGGAACTTAGATGAGGACAGTCCTGGTTACCATTTCCTTTTTCTTTTTTGGCTGGGGGTGTTTATTGGAATTTAAAGTCTAGCTTGGGTACTGCCTCAGGAGTTGGTAGGAAAGTATCAGGTTTAATCAAAGCTGACCCTGAAGAAGATAGAGGGATTAGCTTCTCAAAGCTTCATTTTAGGGGCTCATAGAGATTGTTTTTTTAGTGGGAGGAGTATATTGGTGGTGACTGAACCCAGAAGCACTTCCCCACTGACTTACATCTCCAGTCCTTTTTATTTTTATTTTATTTTGAGATAGGTTCTTCCTGATTTGCTTAAGGCCTTGCTAAGTTGCTAAAGCTGTCCTCAAACTTGAGATCTTCCTGCCTCAGCTTCCTAAACTGCTGGGATTACAGGTGTGTGCCACCATGCCCAGCCACAATGGGCTTTTACAGGGAAAAGAGTAGGGCAGGATGCCTGTTGTGTTTACTGGCATCTTTGTCATCCTTTTATCTCTCTGGAGAATACATCTCTGTGTGTGTCCTTTTATCTCTCTGGAGAATACATCTCTGTGGCTAATTAACTAAAGACTAAAGAAGGGCATTACAAGGGCATCAGATATTCTGGGGTAGGTGAATCTAAAGTAAAATTGAGCCAAAGAATTAATGAAGGGAAGAAGAGCAAAAGAAGCCGGGCGCGGTGGCGCAAGCCTGTAATCCCAGCACTTAGGGAGGCTGAGACAGGAGAATCACGAGTTCAAAGCCAACCTCAGCAACGGCGAGGTGCTAAGCAACTCAGTGAGACCCTGTCTCTACATAAAACACAAAATAGGGCTGGGGATGTGGCTCAGTGGTCAAGTACCCCTGAGTTCAATTCCCAGTACCAGAAAAAAAAAAACAAAAAAACAAAAAACAAAGAAGAGCAAAAGAGCGGTGACAGAGAAGGAAATTCAAAAGGACCTCTGTTACAGGTAAACCATATAGTATCTAGAAAAATAGGAAGTGGAAGCAGGTAATCTTGGACAATAGAAAATTTTGCATGGGAACATCATGGACATAAACTTATTAGTGGTAATCACTTACTTTTTGGACATATCAAATGGTATATTTATAAAACAAATTACTGTTTTATCTAAAATATTGTTTTATAGTAGTTAAATATCTGACTTTTTCTTTTTTGTAGTTAATATGCTGAGTTGTGGAAAACATAGCTTTTTTTTTTTTTGTTTGAGTGCTTTCCACTGGGACACTTGGACACCCAAGGTGTTACTGATGAATTCCCTGTTCTTATTAAGTTTTTAAGTAACTCTAGTTTTGTCATAAGTTCAGAGAATCAGCCTAATATCTGAGTGGTATTTTTGGTATATCAAATGGTTGATATGCTTTGTTTAGTAGCACTATTGAAAGCCTGCCTGGGTTCTGTGTGTGTGTTTTAGATGGAAATAAATGCAGGGTATTCTGTGCAGAGATTGAGAGTAAGAGAATGGGGAAAGTTAAGGCACACAAGCCTTTTCTTAAATTTAAACCTGCAACCAAGGGAACCTTTTTAAAATATGTTGTAAAGGTCAGTTTTCATGTATTTTCTACTTGATCTCTGTGTGACTGAATGGAGACACTTTCACTTCTGATTTATAAGATATCACTATGACTCAGGATTTTGTTAATTGACATTGTTACATTGTTTTTGTTTTTGGTTCCAGAGATCGAAGCCATGGGTGCTTAACCACAGCAACATCTCCAGCCCTTTTTAATATTTTATTAGATACAGGGTCTCACTTAGTTGCTTAGGACCTTGCTAAGTTGCTGAGGCTGGCTTTGAACTTGAGATCCTCCTGCCTCAGCCCCTCAAGCCCCTCAAGTTGGGATTACAGTCCTGCAGCACAGTGCCTGGCTATTGTTAGCATTTTTGTCTTTGTGTGGCCATACCCTTAACACAAAAAACAAAGACCTACATTTGCATTTTGTAGAAGCTCTTCTTTATAGACCTTTTTTTGACATCTTAAAACAGCATCAACCTTAGAGAAGTAATTGTTTAGATTTTTCAAAAAGAAAATTAGCCTCCCCTCCTCCCATGTACACAGTATGAAGTCACCAAGATAGCCTAGCCTTTCTTGAGAGTTTAAGACTGTGACCTAGTGTTTTTCTGGTTTTGTGCTTTGATCATGGTTGGGGAGAGGAAAGCATTGATTTTTCTTGATTGATATGTCTTTTAATTCTACAGCGCTTTCTCACAGCATTTTAAGGAATTTGTTTTTATACTGCTTTAAAAATGCTTTGCAACAGTGTATGAACCTTGAGGGCATTATGTTAAGTGAAATAAACCAGTCACAATGGTGTATGATTCCACTTAATATGATACGTTGAATTAGAATGGTAGAATGGTTGTGGCCAGGTGCTAGAGGATGGGGGAAGGGGAATTCTTTATTTTGGTACCAGGGATTGAACCCAGAGGCACTTAACCACTGAGCCAAATCCCCAGCCCTGTTTATTTTTTAATTTTGAGATAGAGCCTCACTAAGTTGCTGAGGCTGGCTTTGAACTCACAATCCTCTTGCCTCAACCTCCTTGCTGGGATTACAAAATGTGTGTCACTGTACCTGGCAGAATTGTTTAATGAATACAGAATTCTATTTGGGAAGATGACAAACATTCTCCAAATGAATGGTGGTGACAGTTGTATAACAATATGAATGTATGCAGTGCCACTGGAACTGTGTACTTAAAATATGGTTAAGATGGTAAATCTTAATATGTATTTTACCACAATTAAAAATAACAATTAAAATTATGCTTAATTTTAGATTTTTGAGTACAGTTGTTGTCAGAGTCCTAGGCCACATGTGGCCTGACTTTGGGGAGTCCTAGCCAACCAAGTTGGGCCACTTGACTCAAATATCAAACAAATAGCCATATATATACTAAAATAAGAATGATACAGGAAGATTAGCATGGCCCCCGTGTAGGGAGTGAATAAATGTCCTCAGCCCTATATATTCAGGGACACTGACATGACCTTTAGGTTTAAAGAGGGGAAAAATTGGGGTAGGGAGCAGTGGGTATGTATGATTAAGCAGTCTTGGTCTAGTTGATCATTATCTCAGGATTGACCATGGAGAGCCATCTTGGCAGCCGTAAGAAAGTTACTGTTGTCTGGGGCTGAGGTTTTAGCTCAGTGGCAGAGCGCTTGCCTCGTATGTGTGAGGCACTGAGTTCAATCCTCAGCACCACATAAAAATAAACAAAATAAAGACACTGTGTCCATGTATAGCTAAAAATATTTTAAAAACAAGAAAAGAAAAAAGAAAGTTAACTGTTGTCTCTGTGTGTGTGGGGTTAGTTTTGACTCATCACAAGATGTGTATCACTGTAGTGTGCTGTTTTTAAGTCTTTAGGGTCTAGGCCGAGGAGTGGGATAGCTGGGTCAAATGGAGGTTCCATTCCAAGTTTTTTAAGGAATCTCCATACTGCTGTCCAGATAGGTTGCACCAGTTAGCAATCCCACCAGCAATGTTTGAGTGTGCCTTTTTCACTGTATCCTTGCCAGCACTTATTGTTGCTTGTATTTTGGATAGCTGCCATTCTGACTGGGGTGAGATGAAATCTGAGAGTAGTTTTGATTTGCATTTTTCTAATGGCTAGAGATGTTGAACATTTCTTCATATATTTGTTTATTGATTGTATATCTTCTTCTGAGAAGTTTCTGTTTAGCTCCTTAGCCCATTTATTGATGGGGTTGTTTGTTTTTTTGGTGTTAAGTTTTTTGAATTCTTTATATATTCTGGAGATCAGTGCTTTACCAGATTATGTGTGGCAAAAATATGCTCCCAGAATGTAGGTTGTCTGTTCACCTCATTGACTGTTTCTTTTGCTGAGAAGAAGCTTTTTAGTTTAAATCCATCCCATTTATTGATTCTTGCTTTTATTTCTTGCGCTTTTGGAGTCTTGTTAAGGAACTCGGGGCCTAATCCGACATGATGAAGATTTGGGTCTACTTTCTCCTCAATTAGATGCAGGGTCTCTGATCTAATTCCTAGGTCTTTGATCCACTTCGAGTTGAGTTTTGTGCATGGTGAGAGATAGGGGTTTAGTTTCATTTTGCTGCATATGGATTTACAGTTTTCCCAGCACCATTTGTTGAAGAGGACATCTTCTCTACAATGTATGTGTTTGGCACCTTTGTCTAGTATAAGATAACTGTATTTAAGTGGGTTTGTCTCTGTGTCTTCTGTTCTGTACCATTGGTCTACATGTCTATTTTGGTGCCAGTACCATGCCGTTTTTGTTACTATAGCTTTGTAGTATAATTTAAGGTCTGGTATTGTGATGCCTCCTGCTTCACTCTTCTTGCTAAGGATTGCTTTGGCTATTCTGGGCTCTTATTCTTCCAAATGAATTTCATGCTTGCCTTTTCTATTTCTATAAGGATTGACGTTGTGATTTTAATTGGAATTGCATTGAATCTATATAGCGCTTTGGGTAGTATGGCCATTTTGACAATATTGATTCTGCCTATCCAGGAGCACGAGAGATTTTTCCATCTTCTAAGTCTTCTTCAATTTCTTTATTCAGTGTCTTGTAGTTTGCATTGTAGAGCAAATTGGTTCCCAAGAATTTTATTTTTTTTTTTTGAGGCTATTGTGAATGGGATAGTTTTCTTAATTTCTCTTTCAGAGGGTTTATCACTGACGTGTAGAAATGCAGTTGATTTATGGGTGTTGATTTTATATCCCTCTACTTTACTGAAATCATTTATTAATTCCAGAAGTTCTCTGGTAGAATTTTTTGGATCCTCTAGGTATAGAATCATGTCATCTGCAAATAGTGATAGTTTGAGTTCTTCTTTTCCTATTCATATCCCTTTAATTTCTTTCATCTGTCTAATTGCTCTGGCTAGTGTTTCAAGGACTATGTTGAATAGCAGTGGTGAGAGAGGGCATTTCTGTCTTTTTCCCATTTTTAGAGGGAATGATTCCAATTTTTCTCCATTTAGGATGATGTTGGCCTTGGGTTTAGCATAGATAGCTTTTACAAAGTTGAGGTATGTTTCTACTTTCCCAAGTTTTTCTAGTGTTTTGAACATAAAAGGGTGCTGTATTTTGTCAAATGCTTTCTCTGAATAGATTGATAAAATCATATGACTCTTATCATTAAGTCTATTGATGTGATGAATTACATTTATTGATTTCTGTATGTTGAATGAACCCCACTTGATCCTGGTGCACTAGTTTTTTGATATGTTTTTGTATGTGATTTGCCAGAATTTTATTGAGAATTTTTGCATCTATGTTCATCAGGGATATTGGTCTGAAGTTTTCTTTCTTTGATGTGTGTCTGTCTGGTTTTGGAATCAGGGTGATAGTTGCCTCATAGAATGAGTTTGGAAGGGTTCCCTCCTTTTCTATTTCATGAAGTAGTTTGAGGAGAATTGGTATTAGTTCTTCTTTGAAGGTCTTGTAGAACTCAGCTGAGAATCGATCTGGACCTGGGCTTTTCTTGGTTGGCAGGCTCTTGATGGCATCTTCTGTGTCCTTGCTTGAAATTCATCTGTTTAAGTTGTGTATGTCCTCTTGGTTCAGTTTGGGTAGGTCATATGCCTCTAGAAATTTGTCAGTGTCTTCAGGGTTTTCTATTTTACTGGAGTATAAATTTCCAAAATAGTTTCTAACTAACCTCTGTATTTCAGTAGTGTCTGTTGTGATATTTCCTTTTTCATCACGAATTTTAGTAATTTGGGTTTTCTCCCTCCTCCTTTTCGTTAGGGTGGCTAAGGGTTTGTCAATTTTGTTTATTTTTTCAAAGAACCAGCTTTTTGTTTTGTCAATTTTTTGAATTGTTTCTTTTGTTTCAATTTCATTGATTTCAGCCCTAATTTTGATTATTTTCTGTCTTCTACTTCTTTGGGTGTT
>CM053406.1:100588756-100717175 GCA_028644305.1 Xerus rutilus | reverse complement strand
TCCTCTCTCTTGTGGCCTTTAAAATTCTATTCTTATTCTGTATGCTGGGCATTTTTATTATAATGTGCCTTGGTGTAGATCTGTTGACATTTTGTACGTTTGGTGTCCTGTAAGCCTCTTGTATTTGATTCTCCATTTCATTTTTCATATTTGGGCAATTTTCTGATATTATTTCATTGAAGAGATTGTGCATTCCTTTGGTTTGAAATTCTGCACCTCCTTCTATCCCAATAAATCTTAGATTTGGTCTTTTGATGCTGTCCCATATTTCTTGTATATTCTGTTCATCATGATTTTTTACCATCTTCACTGTATGGTCAAGTTTATTTTCAAGATTGTATATCTTGTCTTCATTATCCGAGGTTCTGTCTTCCAGGTGATCTAGTCTGCTGGTGATGCTTTCTATTGAGTTGTTTATTTGGCTTACTGGTTCCTTTATTTCAAGAATTTCTGATTGGCTTTTTTTCACGATCTCTAGCTCTTTCTTTCTTATTTTTTTTTTAAATATTTATTTTTTAGTTGTAGGTGGACACTATCTTTATTTTATTTTTATGTGGTGCTGAGGATCGAACCCAGTGCCTCCCGCATGCTAGGCAAGCATGCTACCACTGCGCCATAACCCCAGCCCCCTCTAGCTCTTTCTTAAAGTAATCTTTTGCTACTTGTAATTGCTCTCTTATCTCTTTGTTAGAATGATCGATGGTTGCCTTTAATTGTTCACTTTGGTGATTCTTTAGCTCGCTGATCATTTTAATTATGTACACTCTGAATTCTTTCTCTGACATTTCATCAACTGTATTGTCAGTGGATTCTGTTACAGTGGTATCCAGGTTTATTTGGGGCACTTTCTTCCCTTGTTTTTTCATGTTGATTGTGTATCTTCTTTTTTGCAATGCCGATCTGAGGTACTGCGGCTTCTATCCTATAATCTTGTGTTGACACTCCAAATTACCTGTATCTCACCTTGGAGCTACTTCTGTTTACCCAGTGTCCGCAGATGGACACTACTGTCACTAAAGTTGGTGGTGGAGGCAGTGGATGTACCTCCGCCATAAGGAGGAGGGCAGTGGGAGTAGCCTTGCCTGGGCTCCTGTGGCCATCCCTGAGGGCTGTTTTGTCTCTCTCTCGCACTCCTGCTGGTGAACGGGAACTCTGGAGGGGAACTGGAGGCGGGCCCAGGTCTTACTTAGGCAGGGTCACAAGCAAGAGCCTGTGTGGGACTCTTACAGTGAGCGTGAGCTCCCCTGGGGCTGGAGGCTAGCAGGCTTTTGTCTGCCTTCAGCTGGGCACCCCTGGCATTCCCTAAGGGCGGTTTTGGGCCCTCTGTCTCACCTGTCCGCAGGAACTCTGGAGTGGAACTTGGGCAGGCCCAGGCCTCACTTGGGTGGGACTTCCTCTCGCTGGAGTCTCTGCTGGAGTCTTTTACCCTGGATGTGTGCTGCCCTGTGGCTTGCAACTAGCAGTCTCTGGTCTACCCTTGGCTGGACATTGTGGAGTTTCCTGAGGGTGGTTTTAGGATCTCTCTTGATAACCTTTTGAATTATCTGGATCCTTTATGTGGATCCAGCCAAAAAATGGTTATAGTATGATTAGGTTTAAGTCTCATTTTGGTAGGTGTTTTCTATTTTCCCCATTTGTTCTTTTTCTTTCCTCTTTCCCTACTTTATTTTGGTTAAACTGAACATTTTTAAAATTCCTATATATCTTTTTTTTTAACTTTTATTATTTTAGTGCTTGCTTCAGTGATGTATCCTATACATCTTTTAACTTCTCTCAGTGCGTTGAGTGGTATATAACTTCATTCATAGTATAAATACCTTTTATAGTAAACATCTCCCCTCTTTTTTTTGCTGCTGTTGTCATACATTTTACTTTTATGCATTTTTTAAAACTTTTACTACCTTGTTACTATTTTTTGTTTCAGTAGTCAGTTATGTTTTAAAGAGAATTAAAAAAAAGTCTTACATAGTTAACTGCGTAATTACTGTTTCCGCTGCTCTTCCTTTTGGATAATCATTTTCATTCTATCTGAAGAACTTCCTTTATCATTTCTTATGGAACACCACTGGTGATGAATTGTTTTTATAACTTTGAAAAAGTTTTCATTTAGCTTTCCTTTTTTTTTTTTTTTTTGGTACAGGGGATTGAACTCAGGGGCACTCGACCACTGAGCCACACCCCCAGCCCTATTTTGTGTTTTATGTAGAGACAGGGTCTCACTGAGTTGCTTCACCTCGCTGTTGGTGAGGCTGGCATTGAACTCGTGATTCTCCTGTCTCAGCCTCCTAAGTGCTGAGATTACAGGCTTGTGCCACCATGCCTGGCTTAGCTTTACTTTTTTTTTTGATAGTACTGGGGACTGAACTGAGGAGTACTCCACTATTGGCCTACATTCATAGCCCTTTCATTTTTTTGTTTGTTATTTAGGGAAAGGTCTTGGTAAATTGCTAAGGCTGGCCTCCAGCTTGTGATCCTCCTTCCTCAGCTTCCCAAGTCACTGGGATTAAAGGAGCCACCACTGTGCTTTTCCTCTAGACTTTTTTTGAAAATATTTGGTTTGGGTGTGGATTTCTAAGTTGGCTTTCCCCCCCGGTTATTTTAAAGATGTCCATTGTCTTGTTTTTGAATTGGTTGTGATGAGAAATCTGTTGTCATTTTTTTTCTCTCTGTAGTTAACAGATGTGTTTTACCTTGGGTGCTTGAATGTGTTCTCTATGACAGGTTTCAAGTCATTTCATTATGATGTGCCTTGTGTAATTTTCTGTGTATCATACTTGCAGTTCATAGAGATTCTTGGCTCCATATCCTTATATATTTCATTGAATATGAAAACCTTATAGTTATTTCTGCACATTTCATAGCCCCCCCCACAACCCGTTTCAAGTATTCCATTACACATGTATTGTTATCTTATATATAGCAAACTGAGGCTTTTATATCCTCTCCTTGTTTCTCTGTGTCATTTTGGAAGTTTCTTTTGTTACATCTTCATGTTTACCAATCCACAATTTCTAATTTCCTGCAGATTCCATCCAGTGTATTTTTTTAGTTTAGAAGTTAAGTTTTCATCTCTAGAGGTTCAATTGAGTATATCTTTCATTTTTCCTATATTTTTGAACATGGCAGATTGGTTATTAGATATGTTTAATGTCCTTTCCTGCCAATTCTAATATTTGTCTGTTCTGGATTAGTTTTGATTGACCCTCCTATTTGGGTCATGGTTTTTCACCCCAAGTAATAAATTCTGCTGTGGCCCAATAACCTGTTTTAAGCCATTTAATGTCTTAAATAGGGAGTTAAATGATGTCAGTGCTTTGGTATACTCCAAGGAGATAATTTAATTGAATAGGTGAGAGCTGGAATTCTAGAATCATTCTGGGTTCGTTTCTGGCTTTGCCACTTGTCTCTGGAGAAATTAGCAGTTAGATTTGTGCATTAGATATCATAAAGTCCCAGATCAGGATGTTCTGATGGGAATGCGGAACAAGGGGTGAAATCTAAATTACACTGGGATTAATCTCTTTGGGTTCTTGTTGAAACTCATATGCAAAAAACAAAAACAAAAAGATGAAGTAAATGGGACTGCAAGGTTTTCAGCTGCTGAACAGATTAGAAAATTGATTTGTGGTGGGTGCATAGCTTTGTGGGTGAGGAGGTATTGATGAATTTGGTTTAGGTAATGTAGGAACTGTGTATGTTGTGTGGGTTACTAAGAATTTGGAATGATATAAAAAGTCTAAAATCAATTTTGAAGTTTTAACATTAAAATGAGACACTTCACATACTCAGTGTTCATTAAATGTTTGAAAGGAAAATAAACTAATAGAATTAGGCTTATTATGCAATAGTTCTAAAACATCCACATAACTGGAGGTCTGTAAAAGCACATATTACTGGGCCCCACTCCCTAGAGTTTAAAATTTAGTCAGCATGGAGTGGGGCCAGAGATATTTGCATGTGTAACAAGTTCCCAGGTGTTGCTTCGGTGTGGGGACCATACTTTGAGAATTACTGATGTAGAAAAGCAAAATAGAGAGCATAAGGAATGCTCAGGTTCTAGAGGGAAAGTAAAGTAGAAACATCAAGTCACAGAGGTGGTGACCATCAGTTGCTAGATGACAATAGTAACCTAGATTTTAGAAAGGAGTTATTTTAAGATTTTAAGCTTGGGTGTTGAATGGTATCAAGTGAGGTAGAGGTATTAAAGTGAATAAATAATGATCATCATATTTCATAAATAGTATTGTCATTTACAACCTTGGAGGATGGTATTTATCTTTTGAGTCACAAGCATTTCAAAATTTGATGAAACCTGTGGCTTCATCAGAATGTGAAAGTGCTCATAATTTTATACACATTTTCAAGGGAGATTTCATGAATTTCATTGAGGCACTAGCTTTCTAGTCAAGAATTCTGCTTTAGGGTAGTTTCATAAAGAATGGTTGATGTGGAAGCCAGATCTTAAGATGGAGAGTGGGGAGAAAGGAAGTAATTGTAGATAAGGATAGACAGTCCTTAAAGATCATAGTATTTTCTGGAAGTAAGATGATTGTGGAATTTTTTTACCTGAAGATTCTTAAAATAAGCCTGTGGTGGCCTGCATAACGCTCTGTATTTTTGGGGATACTGTGGAAAAAATGGTACTTGTTTTAGAAAATCAAAATGGCTTGTGGCTTTCCTTGACACTTATTCCTTTGCTGCTGTCCAGCTCTGATGTGGTTAGAACTGTTGACTAATATTGTATTGTATTCTATTTCTATTCTAATTATCATATCTCTTATGTATTAAGTAAGTTTCCTCCATCTTTCTGGAAAAACACACACACCTCCCTCCAACAAATTATTTTGCCAAATTATGTTGCCAATTCTAGGAGAAATGTTTTGGCATATATTATATCTTTGTTGTAATGCTCTGGACTTGGTATCCTTTTTTTCTTAAAGTAAATTTATTGACTTCTAGCCCTCCTTTTTTTCATTGTGTGACCTTGGTCAAATGACTTAAATTTCTTAGGTTGCTCTTTTGTTGGGTGAGTATGATGATAACTTGTCTTACAGAGGGTCTGTGAGGATCAAATAATTTTGTGAGGCATTGGGTAAACTATGAACCTATAGGCATTTATATTGTTTCTTATTAAGCACAGTGTAATAGAATATATTGGTAAGTAATACTGGGGTGGTTTGTTAGCTTTTTGTTACTATGACAAAATACTTGAGAAAATCAGTTAATAAGGAGTAAAGGTTTATTTTGGCTCATGATTTCAGAGGGTTCAATCTGTGGTCACTTGGCCCTGTTACTTTAGGACTGTGGTGAAGGCAGAGAATCATGGCAGTGAATGCATAATGGAGCAGAGCTGCTTGCTTCATAGCGGTCAGGAAGCAGGGAGAGCAGCGTGTGGCCTGAGTTACAGTATATCCTTCAAGGCCATGCCCCCAGTGATCTTTCTTCTAATAGGCCTCACCTCCTAATTGTGCCAAGCCTCGAAATTGGTGATTAATCCTTGAGCCTGTGGACCTTTGGGGGACATTTAAGATCCAGACTGTAACGGGTGGTCTAGATTTGGTTTTCACTCCAGCACATAATTTGGCTGTAGTATCGTAAAAGTAGAAGCTGGTGAGAAAATTTTCACATGTGTTTAAAATTAAAAAAAAAAGAATGAAAATAGAGTTGCTACTTACTTTTTACCTAGTGAATGTAGTAGAACCTATATGCTTAGTAGTTGATGTGACCTACCTAGGAAATTTGTCAGTATTTTTTTATACACTAGTTGCATAGAGGTTGAAATTATAAGGAAAGGCAGCATAATCCTGGTACATAGTTCTAGTAGGATGCTGTGTATAGGACATATAGGGCATGTATAGAGTATACTATGATTTATTTCCCTATATTCAGTCCATAAATCTTGTATACATATCAAATATGAAGATTCAATCAATGGGATCCAGAATTAAATTTTTTTCAAATCTATTTATTAATTTTTAATTATCCAGTAGAATCTGTGAATATTGTTTAAGAAAGTGAGTAGACACAATACAATGTAAGTCTGATAAACTATAAACTATTTAATATGTAAAACTACTCAATATATAAAAATTATATAGATTATTCTATATAAAGAGATTAAAAACAAGTCTACAGAAGATGTAGGAATAAGAATAAAAACATGAAGTAGAATTAATCACATTAGTTTTCTGTATTCAACAAAAGCACCTCCCAAATAAAATGGTTGATAAAATGGAAACAAAATCAGAGAAGGAAAGAAGAATATAGAAATGGAAAGAATAAATAAAATTAAACATGTTTTTAAACATTGTTTTAAAATTAAGAAACTGACTTCATATTTCGTCTCTGATATGTTAAGTAATCAAAAGTCATCAATCTTATCCTTACAAAACAAAAATGTGTGAAAATCAAAGAACATTTCTTGAACCCAACAGTGTACTGCTAGAGCTGTCAACTGGTATATATAATCTTAAAGAATAGCTGGAGACAGAATATAGGCTAATGTGAGATTAAGGAAACCTTGGAGTCCTGTAGACTTAGGGAAACCTTTGCAGTTCCAGAGTTTTCCTTCCAGATACCCTACCAGTTTCCTGCTGAAGATTCCAAAAAGACCTCATGTCTGTGATAGGATTAGGTTATGAATTAAAAACAAAGCCAATTAAGGACAAAGTTTCAAGGAACAATATTGAGAATATTGCAGTCAGAGACAGGAGTAAGGGTGCCAGTGTGGGTGGTACACGTTAGTGAAACACTTGTGAAAGTCGTAGTCCTCAGACATAGACCCACTTAAAGATTGGATAAGATTAGAAAAACTCCTTTGTTCCATATCTGACCTGCACAACAGCAAGTATCTGGTATAATAACAATCAATGACAGCTGAAAGAGTTGTAATACACAGATTTTTTTCTCCCTGAAGTAGTCTTTAAGGAAACTCAAACACTGAGAGAAAAAAAAGTACAAGGTGATTCAATAAAACATGTCTGTCTTTCAACAAAAAATTACAAGATAGGCCAGAAGACATGCTAAAATGTAGTCTGAAGATAAAAATCAGACTCCAACGTATCATACATGTTTGAATTGCCAAGTTAAAAAAAAACTAATGTAGTTATGATTAATATGTTAAATATAGAGCATGCAAAAACTTATAAACTATGTTAGGGAAAATGAAAACTATGAGAATGAAAACAAAATTTTAGAAATCAAACATGCTGAAATAGAAAGGAAGAATGCCTTCTGATGCCATCAGTTAAATTATGGCCAAGGAAAGAAACCATGATCTTGATGAAATTAATTATTTCCCAAACAAAAATACAAATACAAAGGAGATAAAAGCATCACAAGAATGTGGGACAATATCAAAGAATAAAGCACGCATAATTAGAATACAAAAAGAAGAAAACAGAGCAGAAAAATATTTGATGTAAAACTATCTGAAAAATTTTCAAAAACTAAGATGAGATAAAAAGCACAAATTTTGAGAAAATATAAAGTAGGATAAGTACCAAATATAAATAGGTTATTAAATAAAGTCATACCTAGTCACCTCATAGCCAAATTACAGAAAACTAAAAACAAAGAAAAAAATTTGAGAGAAGAAAGAAAAATAATTGCCTTACTTATACAGCTATAGAAAGATGAGGATAAGAAATTCATTGGATAGCACAATAACCAATTTTTATCTTCAGCTGATGTTCCTAACACAGTCCTTTTCTTCATTGTAGGCATAGCCCTGAGCCAATATCCGTGTGAATTCCACAACTTGAGTCTTTTTAAAATTCAATCTGCCAGTCTATGTCTTTTAATTGATGAGTTTAGGCCCTTAATGTTCAGAGTTATTATTGAAATATGGTTTGTATTCCCATTCATTTCAGTTTATTTTTGGTTTTTAACTTGACTTGGTTTCTCCTTTGATTGGCTTTTCCTTTAGTGTAGTTCCTCCCTTTGCCGATTTTTATTGTTGTTTTTCATTTCCTCCTCACCCAGAACGCTCTCTAATGCAGGCTTTCTTGCTGTAAATTCTTTTAACTTTTGTTTATCATGCAAGATTTCTTGTTCATCATCAAATTTGAAGCTTAATTTTGCTGGATATAAGATTCTTGGTTGGCATCCATTTTCTTTCAGAGCTTGGTATATGATGTTCCAGGATCTCCTGGCTTTGAGGGTCTGGGTTGAGAAATCTGAAATCCGAATTGGTTTCCCTTTGTATGTAATCTGCTCCTTCTCTCTTGCAGCTTTAAAAATGCTATCCTTATTGTGTATGTTAGGCATTTTCATTATAATATGCCTCGGTGTGGATCTGTTTTAGTTTTGTATATTTGGTGTCCTGTAAGCCTCTTGTATTTGATTTTCCAATTCATTCTTCATGTTTCGGAAATTTTCTGATATTATTTCATTGAAGAGGTTGTGTGTTTCTTTGGTTTGTACCTCTGTGCCTTCCTCTATCCCAATACTTCTTATATTTGGCCTTTTCATGTTATTCCATAATTCCTGGATGGTCTGTTCATGGTTTCTAACCTTTCATTGTGTGGTCAACTTTATTTTCAAGGTTATATATTTTGTCTTCATTGTCTGAGGTTCTGTCTTCCAAGTTCTCTAGTCTGTTGCTGATGCTTTCTATTGAATTTTTTATTTGGTTTATTGTTTTCTTCATTCAAGGATTTCTGCTTGATTATTTTTCAAAGTCTTTATCTCTTTCTTGAAGTAATCTTTTGCTCCCTGTATTTGCTCTCTAATCTCTTTGTTAGAGTGATCAATTGTTGCCTGTATTTTCTCTCATATTATTCTGTTCTTCACAGATCATTTTAATTATGTACGTTCTGAACTTCTTCCCTGACCTTTTATCTACTGTGCTATCTATTCTATTGTTGTAGCATCTTGGTTTGTTTGGGGCATTTTCTTCCCTTGTTTTTTCATGTTGTTCATGTGTCTTCCTCTCTAGCAATGCTGATCTGAGGTATTAGAGTTTCTACCCTAGAATCATGTAGTGTCCCTGCAAGTTACCAATACCTCACCTCTGGTATAACCGGGCCTGCAGGGACCTCGGGGATGATATTTTTGTCCTGGCTATTGACTGCAGATGGATGTAGGCAGGAACAGGCACCGGTTGATAGATGATGGGCCACAGCATGGTTGGTCACCTCCTCTGCTTGTGCCCAGAATTAAGTTTTTTCAAAACATTTTGTTCTTTTTAGTTACACATGACAGTAGAGTTTATTTTGATATATTTATACAAACATGGAGTATATCTTATCTAATTAGAATCCCAGTCTTTTGGATTTACATGATGTTGAAATTCACTGTGGTGTATTCATATGTGTACATAGGGAAGTTATGTTAGATTCATTCCACTATCTTTCAAAAATATGGAATGCTTTATGAATTTTTTGTGTAATCCTTGTGCAGGGGCCATGCTAATCTTCACTGTGTCTTTCCAATTTTAGTATATGTACTGCCAAAGCATCCACCAAAATTAAATTTTGATTTCTTTTTTCCTGGAGCAAAGAATTTATAACTATGAACAGAAAAGGTGTCATAATTTTTTTTATGTTTGTCTTTTTTAGTGATATGCTTTTAGACTTATGAAGTTTCAGTATAGAGAATTGAAAAATTGGTCATTTAGGTCTACTCTGAAACAGTAAATGAAAAATTTTTAAAAATCGTGCTATACCATCACTCTAACTACCAAACCTGGGCGCTAAACAGTTTATCAGAGAGAATTTTAATTGATTTTTTACTTAGAAACAAAATTGAACTAACATAGTTCTAATAATAAAGTTTCTGTTAAATATGAGTCAGACTTCCTTCTATACTTGTAAGATGCCTTGCTTGGCTTTTCAAGACCCCCTAGATAGGTGAATGTACCTTATGTTATATCACTTATGTTTTACGAAGGTGAATTTCTGTAGGGGTAGATGTGAATTATGGTGAAATTTCTCTTCAGAGCTTTTTTTTTTCCTCCCTCATGTATTTTCCAGGCCTTAAGATGGCTGGTTCCCATAATTTCATCCTCAAAGTATACCCTGAAACTTAGCTTAAAGTACAAACAGGGTTAAATGGCTAAAGAATCCCAAATCTTTCCTATTCTAACATCAACATTTTTACTCAGGTTCAGTGCTCATTGGTTGGCTTCAGTGAAAGTGTTACTTTGTGAAGAATTAAAGAGCCAAGTCCCTCCTGAGTGAAATGGCATAATGAGCACTGAGGTGTGGCATTCCCATTTTACTTTCAGAATTCTCTTAAATGCAAAGCTTTGCTTTTGTGCTGCAGTTTTAACCCATGTGATGCAGCGTAGCCTAACACAGTGTAGTAGTCTGCAAATTAAGCTTCTTTTTAGTCCTGTGACATACATGTGCAGTGACATACAGTGTTGGAACATTATTATTAATGCAATTTATCCAGATTAATGGTGGGTTTCTAAAAGGCTTTTAGTCTGACCCCATCAAAATAGGAATGTTAGCTTGGAATCATGTAGATGGGCTGCAAGTCTCAGAATTCTGTCTTGCTCTTGTTATATATACAGTGTTACAAACTGAATTTACTCAGACAAGTGCTTTATTACTAAACCATATCCCCACCCCAATCATGTATTTTCTGTTGGTTGTAGTCGTTCACCTGTGTTGTTTGATCATTCAAATAATGTCAGTTTGAAGTATATGGGTGCATATTATTGGTAGAAATGGATGTAATTTTATAGAAATGGTCAAATAAGTAAATATAAATTTGAACCCTATTAAAAGTCTTATATTTTTGATCTTTGCTTCATAAAAAAACATTTTCTGGAGTTGATTTCAAGTTGTATCTGTACTTTGAGTTTTTCTGCTAAGTTGGGATGATTTTCATCTTCTAGACCTAGAATTAAATTGAGACTAAATAGAGGCAAGTTCTTTAGTCTTCTAATTTAAACTATTTTCTTCTTGAGGACACTTAAACCTGGTCACTTGAAACTTGAGAATGAATGCTTTATGAACATAAATTGCATTTTTTCAAAGATAATTTTCTTAAATGTCTGCTATTTTTATTCCCTTACAGTAAGTACTGTAGGGAATGTAAATATATAGTCCTTATTCACAAAACCCTTTGAAGTCTAATTGGGAGATAGGCATAAATATTGAAATGACCATATAGTAGATCCTTGAAATTTGTGGGAGATGTGTTCTGAAACCTTCAAGATATCAGAGTAGCCTCTATTTTTCTGTTTCCTTAGCTTAATGTGGGGAAAGTATTACTGTACCTATTGAGATTCTATGTTAAATAAAAACTGTGAAACTATATACTAAGCTGGTTTGCTTAGGCTCACTGACCAGCTTAGGAATTCGTGCCATCATAGCTATCCTGCAATAAGGACAATTCAAATTCATATTTAGCAAAATCATTTATTATATGCAGTGAACCCTGAAACCCCAAATGTCAAATCCTCAAATGCCAAATGTTTAATGAGACCTGTGTTTCAGGTCTTTGTTGCCAGCACACATTCACATACACCACCTGCTCTGTGGATGTTTACCTGTGCTTGTATCTTCTTTCCTTTTGCAGAATTGCTCTCTTTTCATGAACTATATCCTCTTAGCATGTACTCTGCAGATATTCAAACAACTGTCTCTGAATCTTGTAGCTGCTTTCCTGTGTGCATGCCTTTCCTTTTACCTAGATAGAAGCTTGGGAAGGGCTGCTCTGTTCTCTTACTTCATTCTAGGTGCAGCAAATTCTTTCATCTAGGCTTTTACTGAGTTCCAAGTTCTATGCTAATCTTCTGTCCTAAGAGATTTTTATAAAAAATATTTTTATTAGTTGTTGATGAGCCTTTATTTATTTATCTATCTATTTATTTATTTATTTATTTATATGTGGTGCTGAGAATTGAACCCACCTCACACATGCTAGGCAAGTGCTGTAGCACTGAGCCACAACCCCATCCCGTAAGAGTTCTTTTCACTTACCTTCACCTTAAAAATTAAACTTATCACTGATTTCTAGTTCTTAGCCTCACTGATAATTCTAAAACTTCCCCTATAATGGTTGCTAGTCTGCTTCTGAATGGATAGCCTCCTTCATTGCCAAGTTCTTTCTTTCATTGACTTTCTTCTTTTTTCTCTCTGAACATAGAATTTAATAACATTGTCCTGTTGGTCTTTCTGTCAAACCTTTCTGAGATCTCTTTATTGGATATAGAACTCTTCTATACTACAAGATCAGTCAGTAATACAGCGTATACAAGGTAGCTAGCTATTAACTGCTGATTTTCCTGTAGTATTCACAAGATCTCAGTTACAAAGTCTCTTACTTTCTAAATCCTACTTTTCTAGAAGGATTGTCAAATATTTTTGGCTCCAGCCAGTGTTCCATATATTAAAATTCTTCCATATTTTGTTTATTCTCTTATAGTTCTGTTTTTCTTTCTGTTCCATTCCCTTCCCCACAGTCTTTGTTGTAGTCTCCTTTTTCCCTAACTCCTGTAAAATAAAACCCTTGAGTCCAACTCTTTTTTCAAACCTTAGACTATTACCAT
This sequence comes from Xerus rutilus, assembly GCA_028644305.1. Lineage (NCBI taxonomy): Eukaryota > Metazoa > Chordata > Mammalia > Rodentia > Sciuridae > Xerus > Xerus rutilus. The sequence goes on along the minus strand of CM053406.1, from coordinate 100,704,670 downwards.
CTTCTCAAGGATCAGGTAATATAATTCAGAAGAAATATGGATTTTCCAGTCTCTACCCTGACTCCTAACTCTTGTAGGTAGATTCATCTGGTTCTATGGCAGTTGAACCACCCTTTCGTGCTGCCAGACAGAAGAGGTACCTGACTGATGAGGTAGCTGACCCGTAACCTCTGTGGTACTTGGAGGAAATGTGCACTTTTAATAGACAAAGAGGGAAATTTAAACTTTTAATACAGGCACATTTTGCCTGGGCCTCCTTTGGTTGTGTCTAGTTTAAAGCAGAGGAACACCCTGTCAGAACAGAGCAGAAGCATGAGCAGTATGGATGACTGCACAGTCCCTAGGAAGAGAGCTAGCCATCTTTATTGCTTTCTGTCTTGCATACCACAGAACCAAACTGAACCAAATACCCATATTCAGTGAACACCAACTGATTCTAAGTGAGTTGACAGTTTCTCTTCCTATTTTATGTGATTTTCAAGATCCTGTGGCTTAATGATTAAAGGCTTTAATTCAGAAGTCAGGAATATCATTTACTCTGAAACTTGGGTAAGTTATATGACCTCTCTGAGCCTTAGTTTCCTCATTTCGAGAATGAGAGTACTAGTAGGACTTGGCTTGCTATGAGGATTTAATAAGTTATTGTGTATCAAGCAAATAGTACCTGGCTTGTGGTAAGTGCTCAATCAGTGTTAGCATATTGTATACAAATGTAGGATATGGAAATCATCTGTGGTAAAAGGTTAGTACTTTTCCCCCTTAACCACTTGCAATCCAGTACTTTCGTATTACCAGATTAAGAATCGATAACAATAAAGACGTGAAACATAAATCCTTTTCTTTAATTATTATATTAAATGTAGGTATTCTTTTATTATAAAATTTTCTGAATTTTTACCCTTGGTTTCTGTACTCTTTTATTATAGATCAGTGACAGTTTGCAGAGTGACACTGATTTGTGGACTGAACTTTGAGTTACACTATTTTTATGTATATGTACAGTCTTACAGAAGGCAGAGTAGAGTTGGGAAATAAAACAGAAGTATTCCAATAACATTTATATTAAGTAGCCAACATTTCAAATCCATTTCTTGATTTTGCAAGGCATATGAGGGTCATTTGAGGCTTCTAAATGCCTGCCTTATATGATTGTCATTCTGTTGCTTCTCTGGTGATAAAATCATTCTCTTCCTTTGTGTTATGCAATTCTCCCCTCATTGCTTTCAGTTTGGAAATAAAAAACTCTACTCTCTGAAGGCCATATAAGCATGCATTGCCTTGGATATGAATCAGTTTTTTTAAGTATTATGAGTGAGATGCTAAACTGCTACCTTGTGGACTAAGGTGAAGCATTGTGGCCAGAATAAATTTTAAGGATGACTAAAGCATGACTTCATACTAGACTTGTGTGGTTGTAGACAAAGGAGAAGCATAGACAGAGGAGCTTGGCCTTTGGAATTTCCTTCTGTGCAAAAGCAGAAACAAACTATGAATCTTAGTCATCGCTGTGACTAAAAGACCTGACAAGAACAATGTAGAGAGGAGGAAAAGTTTATGTGGGGCTTATGGTTTCAGAGGTCTCAATTTATAGATAGTCAACTCCACTGCTCTGGACCCAAGATGAGACAGAACATCATGGCAGAAGGGTGATGCTGAGGCAGGAGGCTTGCAAGTTCAACGCCAGCCTAAGCAACTTGATGCGACCCCATCTCAAAATAAAAAATAATAAGGGCTGGAAAGTGGCTCAGTGGTTAGGTGCCTCTAGGTTCAATCCCTGTCCTCCTGCCCCCGTGCAGTGGATAAAATCAGGAAATTAATATGGATACATTGCTACCATCTAATCAATCTGCATTTTGATTCATTGTACACAAATGGAGCACAACTTTTCACTTCTCTTGTTGTAAACAATATAGAGTCACACCGTATGTGCAATCATACATGAACCTAGGGCATTGTCATCCATTAGCATATGACCGTATAATATCTCTGTTCTTCTAGAACAGATTCTTAATTTTTGTAGATTATAAGCAAGTTATTTTGTAGAATTTTCTTTGATTTTGGTTTTATCTGTTATTTCCTTATGATTCAAATTATGTTCCTTTGGAGAACAACATAAATGAATTTCTTATTGAACCTTATATCACAACATACAATTTCAGTTTGATTCATTACTAACGGTGGCCACATTTTTCATTTTTAAGATGAAATCTTCTGGCCTTCACTTATGTAAAGTTCCTCCACTTCTTTACTCCCTCCTTTTCCCAGACTGAGAATCTAACCCAGGGGTGCTATACGACTGAGCTACCTTCCCAGTTATTTTCATTTTTTATTTTGAGACAGGATTTCACTAAGTTGCCCAAGCTGACCTCAAATTTGGAATCCTCCTGCCTCCATCCTCCTTGAGTAGCTAGGATTACAGGAACATGCCACTATGCCCAGCTCTTCTTTTTTCAATAAATGTTTATAAGAAGGTACTTTAAAACTGTAAATATCATCTCTGTGGATGGAATATTTATTTATTAATTAAACTATTTATTAGTCACTAACTATTCATTTTGTGTCTATTTGTGTTTTATTTAGCTTTTTTTTTTTTTTTTTTTTTTTGGCTGCTGTGACTAAAGGACCAGACCAGAACAATTTTAGGAAAGAAAAGTTTATTTGAGGGCACATGGTTTCAGAATTCTTAGTCCATAGAAGGCTGGCTCTGTTCCTCAGGGCTCAAGGTGAGGCAGACTATCATGGCGGAATAGTGTGGTAGAGGGAAACAGCTCACATGATGATCAGAAAGCAGAGAGAGATACAAATCCACTTGCCAGATACAAATATATATCCCAAAGCCACGCCCCCAACGCCCTCCACCTCCAGCCACATCCTACCTCTTCAGTTACCAATCAGTTAACCCCTATCGGGATTAATTCACTGATTGTATTAAGACTCTCACAACCTAATCATTTCTTCTCTGAACTTTCTTACTTTGTCTCACACATGAGCTTTTAGGGAACACCTCACATCCAAACCATAACAATTTGGATTCATCATTTCCTATTTTATGCACTGGATTTTACTCTTCTATTACCATTATCTATTTTGATGCTCAAATTATTCCAGATTTGATCTGTGGAAACTCTTTCTGTCCCATATCTGTGTTTGTTCTGACATGTCCCTATCACTCTGACCTTGCATTCTGACACAAGATGTTCCAGCCTCATCTTGTACTTTCCCTACTTCAATCCTGGGCAGTCAGTCATTTCCCCAAGGAATCCTGGCTCTTTTCAATGGGAAAAAAGGTGTTTAGAAGCCAAGATTTTGATGATTAGAGTGCACTTTACTGTTGGAATGTTGTTGCTTCCAGTCCTTCTCAGTGGCAGTGGTTACATTTACTTCTAGATTCATGTCTTTGTTGAAGTATATTGAAAATTGTGAATTCATAGTGATGATTTCATTTCCACCCAGTACCAAAGGAGTCACTGTAGTTTTAGTTTTTTTTTTCCCTTAATTATTTTATCAAGCTCTTCTATTACAATGAGAAACCTGGCGTCCATTTTCCTTAATTTCTTTGCAAAATCTCTCATCTCTGTCACCACCTCCTCCCCTGTATGGATGCCCTGTTTTTCCTTCTTGAACTTGGACTTCCCATTCCAGATAATAATTTTCTTCCTTTCAATTTAGAGACCCTTCTCCTAAGACCACATGGGCTCCCAAGTGAATTTTTAAAATGACTTTATTGTACTAGCATGATTCCCCCCACCCCCCTTCTTTTTGCAGTGTGGGACCTGTGACCCCATGCAAACCAGGCAAGTGTTCTACCTCTAGCCACATCTCCAACCCTTTATTTTGATGTTTTTTGCTGCTATGTAAACTGCAACATTAAGATTTAGAGTTTTCTAAAATGATTGTCCTGCTGGTAGGAGGGTATGAACTAGAGTATCTAAATAGGAGTGAAAAACATTTCCTGGGATTAGTTTGGGTCAATAATTGGTATTCTGCAAATGATTTCAGAGCTAGAATCGTTCCTTTGACAAGAAATTGAGACTTAATGGGTTGTCTCTAGAAGTCTCATTAGAGATTTAAAAGAAAAACAAGTCCTACTGTTCTGCAGAGGATGTGGGAATGAGGTATGTTCCTGGGTAGGCAACAGTGTTTAGAATGAATAAGGGGGGAAAAATGAAAAAAAAAAAAAAAATCCACTGCAAGGACTAATTGGACTAGGCCTAATCATTGGTGGGTTATTATATATTTAAAAAGTGAAACAGGGTGAAGAGTTGGGTTGGAGCATCCTAGATACAGAGACTTGTCTTTGGAAGGGTGAAAAAAGCAGACCATCTGACAGGAAATCAGTAGGAAGCCTGAAGCTAAATGTAATGATGGGGATAGGGGAACAGTTATATTTGTTATGTGCTGTTCCGTGGGGAAGATACATGGGAAAGAGGGATAACAGTAACTTAAGAGGGAGGTTTGAAATTTCTTCACTGTGGGAAAACAAATATTCATTCTCAAGATTACTTACTTGCTCATGTTTTCTCATCAGATCAAATTGATAAAATATTTATTCCTAGCTCTGTATTTTTGAAATACCCCAGAGCATAACCAGTAATTTGGAGCTATCATGATATCCTACCCCTAAAAGATTTAAGGATCTAATTTGGTGCAGTTAAACTATATGCTATTAGGTGTTTTTTGTTTATTTCAAACAAGAGAAAGACTTATTGGGAAATCAAATATATAATAGTAACCAAAGAAGTGAGTTACGCAGAACAACTCATGATATTGGGGAAAAAGGGTAGAAATTGGCTGAATGATTTGAAATTGCTCTGATTAATTCACGATCTTTTTTTGTCTGTCCTGTATCTTAATTCAGTCACTCGGGAATTAATTTACACCCTGAATATCTAAGGGAAACCACTTCTTTGAAGGAAACCTCATTTAGTAAATTCTTATTTAGAATTGGAGGTTTCCCAGGGAAACCTCAAATTCCCTTGTAGTTATTGAATAAATATAGTATTATTAGAGTCAGAGAAATTAGAGGACTTGTTAGAATGTGAAGTCATTTCCAGAAGAAAAACATAGATCAGGAATAATAAATGTATCAGATTTCTGGGCTGGGGCTGTACCTTAGTAGTATAGCATTGGCTCAGTTTACCATATCTACAAAGAAACAAAAAATAAAATAACAAACAACCCCCCCCCCGCCCCCAGTGTCAAATTTTCCATAACAAGAAAATGAGAACCATTTGTAAATCTAGTTAAATGGTATACAGAAGTTCCTTGCATTATTCTTCGAGGTTTTGAAAGTTTAAATTTATGTAAAAGTTGGAAGTCACAAGAAATTTTGCATACTAAGGCTCTGTCCTATTTCTTCTGGTATGAGGCCAGAGGAACTTATACCAGTGACTGTGTATTAGGATTTGACTCTATGATAAGTATAGCCTTGTATATTAGTACTGGGGACCAGGATCCAGTAGGTCAGGGGCCTTTACATAAATTTCAGAATAGGAAATACAAGATTTGGACTAGAATTAGAATGGAAACTCCCACTTAACAAAAGAATAAATACACCCTGGTCTAAGACACTGATTCCTCTTCAGTCTTTCTTGATAATGTGCATTGTAAGTTTGGATTTATATTGTAGTTTGTGTTTTTTTGATAAATGTGTGCATATATGTGTGTGTGTGTTTTCTTAGAGATCTGAATGATGCTAACTAACATCAGGAATATCTTTATTTTTCACTTGAGTTTAACTTGTAACATTCACTCACCTCATTATTATTTTATATTGAGTAAAGTACTTTTGCAGTTCTTGTTATTATTGAACCTGTAATCTAGACCTTAGTTTATGTGATTTATCCCCTCTCCCCCAACTAGCTAATCCCTCAGCCTACCCTTATGGTAATTAATGCATAGATCTCTTACTGTATACACTCAAGCACAATTTGTAAATGAATGAAATGCTATCCTGTGTATTTCTGTGAGGGATGAGTCTTTGGTTAGCTAGTATCTCACAAGTTGAGACTAAACATTTGTTGATTTGACTGCAGAGTAGCAAGGTGAACATATTTAAGTTTGTTGTTGATGGGTGGTTGAAGTTTTCGTGCATACTTCCTCATGTTATCAAGGTATTCTAAAATGGACAAATTTCTTGATTCATTCTAGTCATTATCTCATGTTTATTTCTGAAATTTACTTTTTTTCTGAAGTAACAATACTTGTTTTCCATATTTGCATTATTTTCCCTCTGGCTTCATAGCAGAAACTGGGTTTCTTATTGTTTTTGCTTCATTCTTCTGATTTTTCCTTATTAAATAGTTGCTTCTCAGAATGATTAATGGGTGCATATGAAGGAAGAAAAAAATGGAAGACCAAAGTTGAGTAATGTACATTTTCCCCCTGCTTCCTTTGAACTCAGCCTCCTTTCCATTTTTTAACCTGATGGCAATTTGCTAGGTTTGGGAGGACCAAGCTGTTTTACCACACAAGGGGACACGGTACCCTTTTTTCTTTTTTGTGGTGACCAAGACACCAGCTGTTTCTCCAGCTGCACACAGAGGACCCGTAATAAAGCTGGGTTTAGCACATACACTTCTCTTTAACAGGATCAGTTCATCACACCAGTCTTTCTACTTTGTCAGTCATTGTATGCTTGTATTTGTGGCTGTGAGCTCCCCAAAATAATTGATGACTCTTCTTTTAATGAAAATACACCTCCAGATGTCTGGTAAACATTAGATACGGTTTTAGAAAACAGAAGTGACTGCCCAACATTTTTGGTCTTTTGCAGGTACATGAATTGTGAGAGTGTTTATTTTGAGACTCTGTAAAGAGTTAGGACATACCAAGTGTGACATGAAACGTTCAAGAGTCACAATAGTTGTTATTTTATTTGAATGGGATTATGTTAATAATCCTATTGATATATTGATATAATTGATAATTGGACCAGGTGTTACACTTTTGCCATTTCTTTTTAAGATTTTTGGCCTTATAAAATTATATGACAAACAGGGCAAGATTATATTTTGGCAGGTCGAGACTTAAGTAAAAGAGATAGGCAAGTAACAAATAATACTCATTTCCACTATTGACTGTAATCTAGGATTAGAATAATTTTGTTAGAAGTCAACTAGGCATAAGTTCTATGAAGTCACTATATGGCTTCAGTGTGAAGATTCTGCTTGTCTGAATTATTCGTGCAATTTACCAACATTTACATCCATTAATAATGTGATAATTTATTTTGAAAAAAACTTTGCACTTAGTTTTGTTGGCATTTCACTGCCCTGAGTTCATTTGCCAAAATTACCAGATATCATGTCACTGTGTCCAAGGTTTTTGATTGACTGCTTTTTCATGGTTTCTCATTTGCTAATTTGGTGAAACTCTCATGGCTTTCTTTCTGTTAGTCTTCAAATGTTTCAAGGGGGCATAACAGCTTTGAGTACCATAGATTATTGATGGTAGTTTGCAAATAGTTAAATACCTCTAAGATAAAATTGTATAGGATCAAAAAATTCTGCAGTCCATTCTAGGTTGATGGTGTTTGAAGCTAATTTCATTTCATTGGTGGCCCCAGAACCTAACCTTCCAAAAGCATGGGTTCCCAAAACTATTACAGTCTCATTTATGAAAATAGCTTAAGGATGAAGGTTTGTGAAAGACCATCATATTTTAAACTTGGGTACTCTGGAGCACCACAAATAAATTTTCTGTGATGATAGAAATATCTATCTATGCTATCCAGTATTGTAGTCACCAGCCACATGTGGTTATTGAGCATTTTAAATGTGACTAGTGTGACTGAAGAAATGGCTTTTGCATTTTATTTAATCTAAATAGCTCCATATGACTCCCCCAGCCCCCACCACCATTAGCACATCTCTGCAGCTTTATGCTGAGTACTAAGCTAGATGTTCTGAAGGTTGGACTTTTTTGATGTTCTTGAAGCTGAAGAAGGCCAAAATACTGTGTGACATCAGAAATATTTTTTTTAAATCAGTCTTCTTAACTTTTCTGTGAAGTAATTTAAGAACTATCTTCTACTCCTTCCAAGTTTTACATCTGGGAAAATTCTGCAATGTTCTTTTTTATCTACTTAGGAAGAATTTACTATATCCTTAGATGAGCAATACAGTCATCAGTATATTGTATTATATGTTGGATTAGTTCTGTCTCAGAGAGAAAGTTTTAGTGACCTGAGAGTTTATTACTGTCTGCAGGAAAATAATCAACTTTTGCTTTATTCAGAATTGCTGAACTTGAAGGAGAGGTAGCAGCTTTTGCCTTTTCACAACAAATAATTATTCTCTTGGCTATTCTCCATACCCTATTACTTTTACCTTTTTATCTTGTTTTTTCTGGAAAGTTTTCTTCCCACAAGTATGCTGTACTTTAAGAAAATTTCATATGTAAGTGAATTTGGGAGTTAATGTCATTATTACAATAGCATTCTTCTTTTACAAGATAGTATTTTTCAGGCTCCTCTGTCAATCACCTCAAAAGTTTGTCATTATCTTTAATTCAGGTTGTCAATTGAAATTTAATCAAAAAGGAAACTAATAATGATCAAGAGGAAAATAGATTAGTGTACTAAAAAATGTTGTTTTTGATAACATAGTGGGTGAAGTGAGTCACCTCATCTTAGGCTTTCAGCCTCCAGAACGGTGAGCTAAGTAAATGTCATTTCTTTAATTACTTAACATCAGTTACAGCAATAGAAAATGGACTAATACAATAGCATCCATTGTGGGTACAATACCATAGGTTGCTTATCCATTTTTCTGTTGATGGGCATTTTGATTGTTTCAAAGTTTTGGCTATTTCAAATAAAGCTACTGTGAACATTCACAGGCAAGTCCTTATATGACAGTCATTTTCTTTTGGTTAAATGCCTAGAAATGGAATGACTGGTTCATACAAACTGCCAATCTCTTCCAAAGTAGTTATACTGTGTAATATTCCTATGAGCAGTGTATAGGAGTTCCACTTCCTCCATATCTTCCCCAAAACTTGGCTTGGTCATCCTTTTTAATTTTAGATCTTGTAGTATGTATGTATTGGTGTCTTATTGTGGTCATAATTTCCACTCTTCTAATGATATGAATATTTTTTATGCACTTATGTGCCATTTATGTATCTTTTGGTGGACTGTCTTTTATTATTAATGACACTTTAATTAATTTTTGAATATTCTGGATACAACCCCCCAATGTTTTAAAAGATTTTCTTGCACTCTTTGGTTGATATTTCTTTTCACAATGACTTTCAAACAAGGAAGCTTGAACCTTAATTCCAATGAAGTTCAGTGTATCCATTTTTTAAGAATATATTTTAAAATATTTTCTCCTATGTTTTCTTTAAAATATTTTATAGTTTTATGTTTTACAATTGATCTGTAACTTGTTAATTTTTATCTATGGTATGAGGTATTGATTCAGGATTATTTTTTGCCAGCGCCAGTGGTTGAAAAGCTATTACTTCTCCCTTGAATTTCTTTTAGGTATTTGTCCAGAAACCAGTTGTTCATCTATATGTGGGGCTTGTTTCTGGGCTGCATTTTCTGATACATTAATCTATTTGTCTGTCATTATGCCAATACCATACTCTCTGATTATAATTCCTAAAATCAGGCATCAATAATTATTTCAACTTTATTAATCTTTTCTTCAGAATTTTTTGAGCTATTCTAGGTTCTTTCCATTTCATTATGAGTTTTAAAATTAGTTTGTCAAATTCTACAGAAAAGTTTACGGGTGGATGATAGGGGTTGCTGTGAATCTGTATGTCAGCTCGGATAGAGTGGCACCTTAAGAATACTGAGTTGGAGACACAAATGGTGTGACTCTACTTTGTGTACAATCAGAGAAATGAAAAATTGTGCTCCATATGTGTACTATGAATGGAAATGCATTCTGCTGTTTTAAAAAAAATAAAAATTAAAAAAAAAAAAAAAAGAATACTGAGTTGGGCTGGGATTGTAGCTCAGTGGTAGAGCGCTTGCCTCGCATGCGTGAGACCCTGGGTTCTATCCTCAGCACCACATACAAAGCAATAAAATAAAGACATTGTGTTCATCTACAAATAAAAAAAATCTTTAAAAAAAAAAAAAAAGAATACTGAGTTGTTCAATCTGTGAACAAGAGATCTTTCTCCATTTATTTAAACCTCTTTCTCAACAATATTTTGTAGTCTTTGTTGTATTCATTTTTCAAATTTTTCATATTTCTAAGCATTTAATATATTTGAGGCTGTTTATAAAGGGAATTTAAGATTGTTTCTGTTTCTGTTTGGCTACTACATTGTTTTTGTATCCTGAAACCTTGGTAAGATTAATATTAGTTCTAGTGGTTTTATTGCTAATTCCTTGAATGTTCTATTATGATGTCTGTGAATAAAGGCAGTATCACTTTTTCATGTCTAGTCCAGATACCTGGTAAATGTGAAGCTAGCTGTAGGTTTTCATAGATGTGCTCAATTAGGTTGTGGAAAATTTTCTCTTATTTCTATTTTATTGAGAAGTTTTTTTTTTTTAATCAAGAATGAATATTGGATTTTGTAAATGCTTTTTTATATGTATTGGGACAATTGTGATTTTTCTTAGTTCGTTAATATGGTATTTAACATACATTTATAACATAACATTTATACTGATTTACAAATTTTAAACCAGTTGTACATTTTGGAGATAATCCCCATTTGGTTGTGGTCCATTATCCTTTTATGGTATGAAGTTCATAATATTTCTTTATGCTTCTACTATCTCCAGACTATAGTGAAGGTACCTCTGATATCTGATATTGGCAATTTGTACCTTCTCTGTTTTCTCCCCCAGTCACTTTGGCTAAAAGTTTATCCACAGAACCAGTCCATCTCAAAGAACTGGCTTTTGGTTTCATTTTTGTGTTTTCTATTTCATGGATTTTTCACTTTAACCTTTATCATTTCCTTTCTTCTTCTTACTCTGAGTTTAATTTGTTCTTCATTTTCTACTATCTTAAAGTGGAAGCTTAGTTTATTGATGGTCCCCTTTTACTTTCCCTCCTTCTATCCTTAATCCATATCCCTATCTGTATCTCTTTCGTATTTCAGGACCAGGGTTGAACCCAAGGGCACTCTACCACAGAGCTGCATCCCCAGCCCTTAATTTTATTTTTTATTTTGAGGCAGTTTCCAAGTTGCTTAGGCTGGCCTCAAACTTGAGATCTTGCTTCAGCCTTCTGAGATGATGGGATTATAGGCAAAAAACCACTGTGCCTGGCTGAGATCTTATTTTCCAACAAAATTGTTTAGTGCTGTAAATTTCCACCTAAGTTCTGCTTTAGTGCTAACCTACAAATTTCTCCTGTATCGTTTTAATATCTACTTCTGCTGATTCTAACCTCTGTGTCAGTTCTGGATTGGTTGCCTTTGATTTATTTGACTCATTGTGGATCATGCTTTCTTCTTTGTATTCCTGGTCATCTTTGTTTGAATACCAGATCTTGTGAAGTTTACCTTCTTGGGTGCTAAATATATTTTATTACATATAGATCTTTATTAGTACTTTGTTCTGGGATGCAGTTAAGTTGCAGCATCTTCTTCTTTTATATTCTAAGATCCTCAGTGCTTTTCTGCAGCCGTGGATAGATCCAAACTGTTCATATAATGTTTTTCCTCTATACACACATGATAAAGGTTAATTTATAAATTAGGGAAAGTAATAGATTAACAATAGTAATAAAATAGGATATTTATAGCAGTATACTGTGATAAAAGTTATATGGATACGAAATTGTTTATTTCTGGAATTTTCTATTTAATACTTCTGGGTGGTGGTTAGCTTTTGGTCACTAAAGTTGCAGAAAGCAGAACTGCAGATAAGGGAGGACTACTTCACTTGGAAACAAATTGATCTTTTAGAGTCCAACTTTGGTGATTTTCTTGTTTTTGTTTTTTAACTTGAATTTGAAGTGGTTTTTAGTCTAGGATTAATTATTCTCTTATCTCTCAGGTAAGACCTTCTTGAGTACTCTTCCCAGTGTCCCTCAATTACAGGTTCTTTTAGTCTGACCTTTGGGAGAGACGCTGTTCCTGCTAAGCCTTTCAGATGGGTCTTTTTTTGACCTCTGATAGTTTTTTCATATGAACTTACTGATCTGTACTCTGCCTAATACTCTACCCATATACAACTCTTGCTTCTTGTTATTCTGTTCTATGAACTCTAGCTATTTTGTTCTCACCAGACTCTCAGCTCATTTCCTGAGCTCAGGGTATCTGCTGGGCAGGACTAGCCATACAATCTGTAGAGTCCAGTGTAAAATGAAAATATAGGCTCTTTTTTTTCAATAGTTTTAGTATGACAAGAGCTGAACATTAAGCCAGATACAGGAATGACCTGAACTGTACCTGCATATAGTTTACATGCCCATGAAGGTAGGGCTACTGGGAATAGGGAATCTCCTATTCCCTTCCCTTTCCCTGGATCTGAAAACACCTCAAGGAGAGACAGTTGTAGTGTTGATCTCCTTTGTTTTCCATCTTTCTGGGATACTGGTCCATTTTTTGCTAGATGTCCAGAGATGTAAAAATGTGTGCTCTTTTGTCTGGGTTATTTGAATGTTTCGTGCAGGAGAATAAATATTGTCCCTGAGTGCATGGGAACAAATTATTTGTTTTAAAAATGTTTTTTAAAAAATATTTTTTAGTTGTAGATGAACACAATATCTTTATTTTATTTATTTTTATGTGGTGCTGAGGATCGAACCCAGTACCTCATGCATGTGAGGCAAGTGCTCTACCACTGCGCTACAATCCCAGCCCAACAAATTATTTTTATTATACATTTTAATGTAAGGACCAGGTACCTTCTTTTGTGTTAGACTAGGCTGGGATCCCACTATTTAGTCTACTGGTTTGGTACTTTATTTTAATCTATAATGGTAGAATCTCTCCGTATCATTGCTATTTTTCCAGTCTTAATTCCTTATCTTGGAATAGAAGCAGATTTCCTGGTGACCATCAACCCATTTTCTGAGTAGTACCATTTGATTTCAATTAAGTGTTAGCTTTCTGCTTCAAACCACTCAGGCTTATTTTTCTCCATGCTGCATTTAAATGCAAGCTGCAGATGGGTGAGGACAGTTCTCTTCTATCTCCTGCTAAATGCCACCCCCTCAGTGCAGTTTGATCGACATTGTGCAGTAGGTATTAATAGCCTTTTAGATATGCCTTGCCCTATTAGCAGGAATATAGTGATATAAAAATGAATTTGTCAAGAGTTTTATGGCTGCTTGATCTATTGTACAATATTAATCCTGCTACAGTGTTATTAAGTCATTTTTTTGTCTCCCCTCAAATTAATGTTGACATTCTATTACTGGATTTGTTCTTGTTCCCAGATTAAAACATAAAGGAAGAAATATTTCCTGCTACAATATTAAAATTAATGGTAAGGTAAGCAGCACCTTGCTTGGTGAAGTGGAACCCTCCTAGAGAATCATGGGAATTTATTTCTCTGCTTTTTGACTTATTCTTAATACATGTTGTTTTTTCCTTTTTTTAAATTTATTTATTCTAATTGGGTATACACGACAGCAGAATGCATTATGATTCATTGTACACAAATGGAGCACAACTTTTCATTTCTCTGGTTGTATACAATATAGTATTACACCATATGGGCAGTCATACATGTACCTAGGACATTGTTTTCCATCTCATTCCACCATCTTTTCTGCCCCTGTGTCCCATCCCCTCTCTTCCCTCCCCTTTGACCAAAGCTTCTCCATTCTTCCTGTGCCCCATCCTCCATTATGGATCAGCATCCATTTAACAGAGAGAACATTCGACCTTTGGTTTTTTGGGATTGGCTTACTTCGCTTAGCATGATGTTCTCCAACTCCATCCATTTACCTGCAAATGCCATAATTTTATTCTCTTTTAATGCTTTTATTCTCTTTTAATTCAATTGTGTATATATAACACAGTTTCTTTATATATATATATATATATATATTTTAAATGCATTTCAAGTCATAGTACATATATAGAGCTCAATTTTCCATCTCTCTGGTTGCAAACAAGAGTCACACCATTTGTGTTATACCACAGTTTCTTTATCCATTTTTCTATTGAAGGGCATCTAGGTGCTTCCCCAGTTTAGCTATTGTGAATTGAGCTGCTATAAACATTTGAAGTGGGTGCATCACTGTAGTATGCTGTTTTAAAGTCCTTTGGGTATAGATCGAGGAGTGGGATAGCTGGGTCAAATGGTGGTTCCATTCCAAGTTTTTTGAGGAATCTCCATACTGCTTTCCATATTGGTTGTACCAAGTTGCAGTCCCACCAGCAATGTATGAGCATGCCTTTTCCCCCACATCCTTGCCAACACTTGTTGTTTGTGTTCTTGATAACTGGCCTTTCTAAGTGGTATGACATGAAATCTTAGAGTAGATTTGATTTGCATTTCTCTAATGGCTAGAGATGTTGAACATTTTTGTACATCTTCTTCTGAGAAGTGTCTGTTCAGTTTCTTAGCCCATTTATTGATTGGGTTGTTGTCTTGGTCTGGATCTCAGACTAATTTATCTACGGCAGATTCGTGGAGTGAATCACCAGCCTCACAACAGGATGGGTTTTATTTATATCTTCCCATCCTGGTATATCTTTTAAACAGAGGCATAGCTTCAATACACCCTGAATCCTGCTGACTATGCCAGTTGTCTTGGTCTGGATCTCAGACTAATTTATCTGTGGCAGATTCGTGGAGTGAATCACCAGCCTCACAACAGGATGGGTTTTATAAGCTTTAATATGAGATAATATAATAATAAGCAAGCAACAGTTATACTTTGCAATATTGAATATTGTATATAATGAATCAGTAATATAGAAGAAAAGAAAGAGCGGCTCCAGCCTGATAAGCACTCACCAATCAACACCGGATAACACAACACGGGTTTGCAAGTACACTCAAAGCACCATCATTACCTTCAACACCTGTCCCCAGGTAAAAGGAGCAACACCGAGGGTAGGGTAAGCACATAGGTGAGAGTCTTTCTCCTCAAAGCATCACCTTTAACACCTATCCCCGGGTAAAAGGAGCAACACCGAGCATAGGGTAAGCACATAGGTGAGAGTCTTTCTTCTCCACTTAAAGCATCATCATCACTTTTAACACCCAGCCTTGGGTAAAATAAGCAACACCAAGAATGGGGTAAACACATAGGTGAGAGTCAGCCTTCTTCCTCACAAGTTAGATTCCTTCTTCTCATAGTCAGATTCCCTCTTCTCACTGAAAGCATTGGATTTCTTCTTCCCCAGTTGGATTCCTTCTTCTCTGGTTGGATTTCTTCCTCTCCAGTTGGATTTCTTCTTCTCATTCTCATTCCCCTTTGGAGGACTTAAAAAAGCATAGCAAACCCCTCCCAGTATGCAGTCCAGCATTATGCAACTGGCCTTAGGTTGTTTTTCTCTGCAAGGTGGAACTGGCCAGGTTCCAAGCTCACAGGGTTGAAAGTTAAAAGTTTTGATGCACCAAGAGCTCATTAGTGCGCCAGATGGCCCCGAACAATAACATTGAGAGTGTTTACTGTCTTCAAAGTCTGTCCAAATTCCTCACTAATGGGCCCCCCTTTTCTAAATCACTTAAGGACAGGCCCATATTATTAACTATCTATACAGTTGTTTGTTTTCTTGGTGTTAAGTGTTTTGAGTTCTTTATATATCCTGGAGATTAGTGCTCTATCTGATGTGTGTGTGGCAAAAATTTGCTCCCAAAATGTAGGCTCTCTGTTCACCTCATTGATTGCTTCTTTTGCTGAAAAGAAACTTTTTAGTTTGAATCCATCCCATTTATTGATTCTTGCGATTTGGAGTCTTGTTAAGGAAGTAGGGGCCTAATCTGACATGCTGAAGATTGGGGCCTACTTTCTCCTTAATTAAGCTCAAGGTCTGTGGTCTAATTCCTAGGTCTTTGATCCACTTTGAGTTGAGTTTTGTGCATGGGGAGAGAAAGGAGGTTAGTTTCATTTTGCTGCATATGGATTTCCAGTTTTCCAAGCACCATTTGTTGAAGAGGCTTTCTTTTCTCCAATGTATGTTTTTGACTCCTTTGTCTAGTGTGAGATAACTGTATTTGTGGAGTTTGTCTCTGTGTCTTCTATTCTATACCATTGGTCTACATGTCTATTTTGGTGCCAATACCATGCCATTTTTGTTGTTATAGCTTTGTAATATAGTTTCAGGTCTGGTATTGATACCTCCTGCTTCAGTTTTCATGCTAAGGATTGCTTTGGCTATTCTGGGTCTCTCATTTTTACAAATTAATTTTATGATAACTTTTTAAATTTTTATAAGGAATGACATTGGGATTTTAATTGGAATCGCTTTGGATAGTATGGCCATTTTGACAATACTGATTCTGCCTATCCAAGAGCATGGGAGATCTTTCCATCTTCTAAGGTCTTCTTCAATTTCTTTCTTTAGTGTTCCGTAGTTTTCATTCACAACTTTTGTTACATTGATTCCCTGGTTTTTTTTTTTTTTTGAAGCTATTGTAAATAAGGTAGTTTTCCTAATTTCTCTTTCAGAGGATTCATCACTGATGTACAGAAATGCGTTTGATTTATGGGTGTTGATTTCACATCCTGCTACTTTACTGAGTTCATTTATTAATTCTAGAAGTTTTCTGGTGGAATTTCTTGATCCTCTAAGTAAAAGAATCATGTCGTTAGCAAATAATGATAGTTTAAGTTCTTCTTTTCCTATTCATATCCCTTCAATTTCTTCAGTCTGTCTAATTCCTCTGGCTAGAGTTTCAAGAACGATGTTGAATAGCAGTGGTGAAAGAGAGCATCCCTGACTTGTTCCTGTTTTTAGAGGGAATGCTTCCAGTTTTTCTCCATTTTTAGGATGATGTTTGCCTTTGGTTTTGCATAGATAGCTTTTAGAATGTTGATGTATGTTCCTACTGTCCTGTTTGTCTAGTGTTTTGAACATGAAAGGTGCTGTATTTTGTCAAATGCTTTCTTAGCATTGTAGAGATAATCACATGATTTTTGTCTCTACGTCTGTTGATATGATGAATTATGTTTATTGGTTTCCATATGTTGAACCAATCTTGCATACCTGGGATGAAACCCACTTGATCGTGGTGCACTATCTTTTTAATATGTTTTTGTATTGATTTGCCAGAATTTTATTGAGAATTTTTGCATCAATGTTCATTAGGGATATTGGTCTGAAGTTTTCTTTCTTTGATGTGTCTTTGTCTGGTTTTGGAATCAAGGTGATACTAGTCTCATAGAATGGATGTGGAAGAGTTCCCTCCATTTCTATTTCATGGAATAATTTGAGGAATATTGGTATTAATTCTTCTTTGAAGGTCTTGTAGAACTCGGCTGAGAATCCATGTGGTCCTGGGCTTTTCTTGGTAAGCTTTGTATGGCATCTTCTATTTTCTTGCTTGAAATCGATTTAAGTTGTGTATATCCTCCTGATTCAGTTTGGGTGGATCATATGCCTCTAGAAATTTTTTGGTGTCTGCGGGACTTCCTATTTCACTGGAGTAAAGATTTTCAAAATAGTTTCTAATTATCTTCTGTATTTCAGTAGTGTCTGTCGTGGTATTTCCTTTTTCATCTTGAATTTTAGTAATTTGAATTTTCTCTCTCCTCCTTTTCATTAGGGTGGCTAAGCATTTATCAATTTTATTTTTCCAAAGAACTGGCTTTTTATTTTGTCAATTTTTTGAATCGTTTCCTTTGTTTCAATTTCGTTGATTTCAGCCCTGATTTTAATTATTTACTGTTTTCTGCTACTTGTGTTATTTATTTGTTCTTCTTTTTTTAGTGTTTTGAGATATAAGATGAAATCATTTATTTGTTGACTTTTTCTTCTTTAATGAATCAGCTCAATGCAATGAACTTTCCTCAACACAACCTTCATAGTGTCCCAGAGATTTTGATATGTTGTATCAGAGTCCTCATGTACTTCTTAGAATTTTTTTTATCTCCTCCTTGATGTCTTCTGTTATCTATGCATCATTCAGTAGTATATTATTTAGTCTCCAGGTGATGGATTAGCTTCTATTTTTTATTTTATCACTGATTTCTAATTTCATTACATATTACCTAATAGAATGCAGAGTTGTGTCTCTACTTCTTGGTATTTACCAGGACTTGCTTTGTGGCATAACGTATGGTTTGTTTTAGAGAAGGATCTATGTGCTGCTGAGAAAAAAAGTGTATTTACTTGTTGATGGATGAAATATTCTGTATGTTAGTTAATTCTAAATTATTGATTGTGTTATTGAGTTCTGTGATTTCTTTGTTTAATTTTTGTTTGGGAAGATCTATCCAGTGGTGAGAGAGGTATGTTAAAGTCACCCAGTCATTATTGTGTTGTGGTCTGTTTGATTCTCGAAATTGAGAAGGGTTTGATACACATGGATGCTCCATTGTTTAGGGCATATGTATTTATGATTGTTATGTCTTGTTAACATATGGTTCCCTTAAGCAGTATGAAATGATCTTCTTTATCCCTTCTAAATATCTTTGGTTTGAAGTCCCTTTAATCTGATATGAGGATGGAAACCCCTGCTTGTTTACATGGTCCATTTGAGTGGTATGTTTTTTCCCATTCTTTCACCTTCAGTCTGTGGATCTCTTTTTCTATGAGATGAGTCTCTTGAAGGTAGCATATTGTTGGGCCATTTTAAAAAATACAATCTGCCAGTTCATGTCTTTTTATTGATGAGTTTAGGCCATTAAAATTCAGGGTTATTATTGAAATATGATTTGTATTCCTGTTCATTTTGGTTTATTTTTGGTTTTCAAGTTGACTTGGTTTATCCTTTGATTGCCTTTTCCTTTAGTGTAGTTCCTCCCTTTGCCAGTTTTCATTGTTTTGCATTCCTCCTTGTGGAATATTTTGCCGAGAATGTTCTCTAGTGCAGGCTTTCTCATTGTAAATTTTTTTCTTTTTTTCTTTTTTGGTACCAGGGATTGAACTCAGGGATACTTGACCACTGAGCCACATCTCCAGCCCTGTTTTATGTTTTTATGTAGAGACAGGGTTTCACGGAGTTGCTTAGCACCTTGCTATTGCTGAGGCTGGCTTTGAACTCGTGATTCTCCTGTCTCAGCCTCCCTAAGTGCTGGGATTACAGGTGTGCGCCACTGTGCCCGGCTGTAAATTCTTTTAACTTTTGTGTACCGTGGAAGATTTTTATTTCATTGTCAAATCTGAAGCTTAATTTTGCTGGATATAAGATTCTTGGTTGATGCCCATTTCTATCAGAGCTTGGTATATTTTGTTCCTTGGTATATTTTGCTCCTGGCTTTGAGGGTCTGGGTTGAGAAATCTGCTGAAATCCAAATTGGTTTCCTCCTCTAAGTAATTCGAACCTTCTTTATTGCAGCTTTTAAAATTCTACTCTTATTGAGTATGTTAGGCATTTTCATTATAATGTGCCTTGTTGTGGATTTGTTGTAGTTTTGTACATTTGGTATGTTCCTACTATCCCTAGTGTCCTGTAAGCCTCTTGTATTTGATCTCACAATTCATTCTTAATGTTTAGGAAATTTTCTGAAATTGTTCATTCCTTTGGGTTATATCTCTGTGCTTTCTTCTGTCCCGATAATTCTTAGATTTGGTCTTTTGATGTTATCCCATAATTCTTGGATGTTCTGTTAATGACTTTTTACCATCTTCCTTGTGTGGTCAACTTTATTTTCAAGATTATATATTTTGTCTTCAGTATCTGAGGTTCTGCCTTCCATATTGGTCTGTTGGTGATTGCTTTCTATTGAATTTTTAATTTGGTTTATTGTTTCCTTTTTTTCAAGGATTTCTGCTTTTTTTTAATTCAGAGTCTCCCTTTCTTGAACTAATCTTCTGCTTCTTGTATTTGCTCTTTTTAAAATTTATTTTATTTTTATTTTTTAGTTGTAGGTTGACACAGTGCCTTTATTTATTTTTATGTGGTGCTGAGAATTGAACCCCCGCCTCACATGTGCTAGGCAAGCGTTCCACCACTGAGCCAAACTCTGGCCCCAGAATTTGCTCTGTTATCTCTTTGTTGGAGTGAGAAATTGTTGCTTGTATTTGCTCTCCAATCTCTTTGTTGTAGTGATCAAGTATTGCCTGTAGTTGCTCTCTTATTTTATTCTGTGTTTCACAGATCATTTTAATTATGTACATTCTGAACTCCTCTGACATTTCATCTACTGTGCTGTCAATGGAGTCTATTAATGTAGCATCTTGGCTTGATTGGGACATTTTATTCCCTTGTTTTTTCATGTTATTCATGTGGCTTCCTCTCTGGCAGTGCTGATCTGAGGTATTACAGTTTCTATCCTATAATCCCATAGTGTTCCTGCAGGCTACCAATACCTCACCTCTGGTGTAACTGGGCCTGCAGGGAACTTGGGGATGGTCTTCTTCGTCCTGGCTGTTGTCTCTTGATGGAAGCAGGCTGGAACAGCCACCCATTAGTTGATGGGGAGTCACAGTGCGGTCAGTTGGTCTCCTTCTCTGTGCATGGTGCCATGGCTGGTCTCTTCCATCTCCTCCATGCGTCCTGCCAGGGTCAGTCTGCTCTGCCTCCTCCGTGCATCAGGCTGGGGTTGGTGCATGTTTTTCTTTTCTTTTCTTTGGTGTATGCATGTGTAGGAATGTGTGTGTGTGTGTGTGTGTGTGTGTGTGTCCCCGACCAGGTACAATTGGAATGCACTTCTAAGGCTACCAGGAAAACATAGCAAAGGGCAAGAATAAATTTAAAGTAGAAGATTTTCTTAAAATGGTAATAAAAATCATTGACTTGAGTAGCAGTCATACCTAGCTGGCACTTTAAGCCTAGTGGATGATAGGTAGGCTGGTGGTGATAGATCTATCAGTAGGATAATTTGGACTGAGATAGGATCCTATTTTATTCAATAGGCATAACTTACATTCTGAGAAATTAGGGACATTTAAACAAAAACTACGTCATGATGAGACCAGTGCTTATAAATCAGAGCAGTACCTTAATCATAATCTAGAATAATGTAAGACCTGTAATCATTATTTCAAAATTAACAAAAATGAGAG
Source organism: Xerus rutilus (assembly GCA_028644305.1). Lineage (NCBI taxonomy): Eukaryota > Metazoa > Chordata > Mammalia > Rodentia > Sciuridae > Xerus > Xerus rutilus. The sequence continues at coordinate 100,683,610 of CM053406.1, read as the reverse complement.
CTTCATGATGCTTTTCTGTGAGTATTCTTTATCTCTTTTTTGGTGGCGTGTGAGGTGCCAGGAATTGAACCCAAGGCCTCCTGTGTGCTCGGCAAGTGTTTTACATGAGTCACACTCCCAACCTTTGTGTGTTCTACTTGAAAGTTATCATTTTTACTTACTTGGGAGCCAATATCAGCCTGTGACCTCTGTAATTGCATCTCAGGATGCTGTAATGATTTCTGGTTATGGTTAGGTAGGTTCTCTAGAATGCTAATTGTTAGAATTATAAAATTTCTAATAAGCTTATATAATTATAATTTTTACTATCAAGCATATTTTTGAATGAAAGAAACAAACTGCAATAAATTGCTCTACTGTTTTAGTTTTGTGAATAGATATCATGTACTACATGTAGAGTTTTTAAAAATGTGACATACCAAAATGTATAGTGTTTGACTTAGGGTAGTGATAATAGGTAAGAAAGTTTATGTTTTAAATTTTCTCTGTGGAATCAGTGGAAGACAAAAAATAATAAACATCAGAGCCAAAATGAATGAAATTGAGGATAGAAAAATAATGTACAGGATCAACTCAGTAGAGTTGGTTCTTTGAAAAGGTAAATAAGATTGATAAACCCTTAACTAACCTAAAGAAAGAAAGAGAAGACTCAAATTAGAGAAGAAAAAGGAGATATCACTACAGACAGTTCTGAAATCCAGAGGATCATTAGAAAGTATTTTAAAAATTTATACTAGAAAATCTAGAAGACACAGCCAAATTTCTGAACACATATTACTTGCCCGAATTTATCCAGGAAGATAAAGAAAGTAATGTCAGACCAATGTCAAGTAATGAAATTGAAAAAGCAATTAAAAGCTTTTTAAGAAAAGCCCAGGATTTTTTAGATGAGTTCTACCAACCTTTAAAGAAAAACTAACATCAGTCTTCCTCAAATTATTCTATAACATTGAAAGGAAGAGAATACCCCTAAATACATTCTATGAAGCCAGTATAATACTGATAATGAAAATAAAAAAAAATACACAACAGGAAAGAAAACTACAGACCACTATCCTTGATGATCCTAGATGCACAAATCTTTAATAAAACATTAGCAAATCACATTCCAAAACACATTAAGAAGATAATACACCATGATCAAGCAGGCTTCATCACAGGGATTCAAGATTGTTTTAATATATGCAAATCAATAAATGTAACTCACTACTTAAGTAGAATAAAGAACTAAATCATAAGATCATCTCAATAGATGCAGAAAAGGACATTGATAAAAATACACCAATCATTCATGTCAAAAATGATGGAAGCCAGGCGCTGTGGTGCATGCCTGTATTCCCAGTGGCTTGGGAGGCTGAGGCAGGAGGATCGCAAATTCAGAGCCAGCCTCAGCAACAGCAAGGCAATGGCAAGGCACTAAGCAACTCATTGAGACCCTGTCTAAATAAAATACAAAATAGGGCTGGGGATGTGGCTCAGTGGTTGAGTGCCCCTGAGTTCAGTCCCCAGTAGTCCCACCCTACCCGCTGCCCAAGGAAAGAAAATTATGGAGAAACTAGGGATAGAAGGAACTTACTTCAGCATTACAATGGCACATATGACAAACCCAAAGAACATCATACTGAATGGAAAAAAAACTGAAAGTTTTTTCTCTAAAACCAGGAACAAGACAAGGATATTCTCTCTCACCACTTCTATTCAACATAGTTCTAGAAACTCTAGCCAGAGCAGTTAGGCAAGAAAAGGAAATTAAAGGGATACAGATAGGAAAAGAGGAAGTTAAAATATCTGTTTGTTGATGACATGATCCTATATCTAGAAGGATATAGGATCCTTCTAAAAAATTCCACTAGAAGACTTCTAAAGCTGATAAATGAATTAAGCAAAGTAGTAGGGATACAAGATCAACACTCATAAATCAGTAGCTTTTCTGTAATTCAGCAGTGATTCAACTGAGAAAGAATTCAGGAAAACCATCACTTTCACAACAACCTCAAACAAAACAAAACAAAAATCTAATCTAGGAGGTGAAAGATCTCTAGAGTCAAAACTGTAGATCACTGATGAAAGAAATTGAAGACAGCAGAAGACAGAAAGACCTTTCATTTTCTTGGATAGGCAGAATTAATATTGTCAAAATGGCCGTACTACCTAAAGGAATATACGGATTCAGTATTCCATTTATCATCATCCATTTGTATTCCATATATTCATATATATCATCTAGTATTCCATATATATCATCTAGCATTCCATATATATCATCCAGTTGCCAATGAATTAGAAAAAAGTTCTTAAATTCATGTGGAAGAATAAGAGATCCATAATAGCCAAAGCAATTCTGATCACAAAAAGTAATATAGGGGCTGGGGTTATGGTGCAGTGGTAGAATGGTCTCCTAGCACACGTGAGGCACTGGGTTCGATCTTCAGCACCACATAAAAATAAAATAAAGATGTTCTGTCCACCTACAACTGAAAAATATTTTAAGAAAAAGAAAAGTGATATAGGAGGCATCAACAATACCCAATGTCAAATTATACTATAGAGTTACAGTAGCAAAAATTGCATGGCATTGGTAACATAACACACAGGAAGACCAATAGAGTAGAACAGAAGATACAGAGACAAACCAACATGCCCACAGCCTTCTGATATTTGACAAAGGTGCCAAAAAATGTTGGAGAAAGACAGTCTTTTAAACAAATGGTTCTTGGAAAACTGGATATCCCTGTTAGTCATCCTGTATGGAAGTCAAATCAAATGAATCAAAGACTTAAGAATTAGATCAGAAAACTTGGAACTGCTAGAAGTAAACAGGGTCAATACTATGTGAGACTTTCTCAAGAAGACTCCTAAAGCTCAAGAAATAAAACCAAGAATCAATAAGTGGGTTGCCATCAAATTAAAAAAGTTCTGTACTTCAAAGAAAATGATTAAGAGCATGAAGAGAGAGCCTAGAGAATGGGAAGAAAGATCTTTGCCAGCTACTCCTGTGACAGGGGATTAATATCCAGAATATATAAAGAACTCAAAAAGCTCAATGCCCCCCCTGCAGTCAGTCAGTCAGTCAGTCAGTCAGTCAATCAGTAAATAACCCAGTCAATAAATGGGCAAAAAAACTAAATGGAAATGTCTCAAATGAAGAAACACAGATGGCCAACAAATGTAGGAAAAAGTGTTAAACATCTCTAGCAATCGGAAATGCAAATCAAAATTACACTAAGATTTTATCTCACTCTTGTCAGAATGGCTGTTACCAAGAACACAGATAAAAAATGCTGACAAGAATTTGAGGAAAGGGATACTGATACTTTGGTGGGACTGCAGATAAGTACAACCACTCTGGAAAGCAGTGTGGAGAGTCCTCAAAAAACTGGAAATGGAACCACCATACAACCCAGCCATTCCTGGTCCTTGGTATTTATACAGAAGAGGTAAAATCAGCATATAATAGCAATACATTTACTTCAGTGTTTATAGCAGCATGATTTACAATAGCCAAATTATGAAATCAGCCCCGATGCCTTTCAGTACATGAATGGATCAAGAAAATGTGTGTATACACAATGGAGTTTTAATCAGCCATAAAGAAGAATGAAACAACAGCATTTACTAGTAAATGGGTGGAAATGAAGAACATCATGCTAACTGAAACAAGCCAGACTCGGAAAATCAAGGTTCAGATGTTTTCTTTCATAAGTGGAAGCTAGAGCAATATAAGAGAAAGAAGGCAATGTGTGTGGGGGGGTGTCAGATATCGTCAATATATAGGGAACGTCAGTGAAGTGGGAGGAAGTATGGAATGCATTTAACAAAATCATATTATATACATATATAAATGTGCCAAAGGGAATTTCACCTTTACATATGTCTGGAAAGTACCAATCAAAAATAAATAAAAAGTGAAAGGAAGATTAGTAGAGTGGAGGAAGGAGGACAGGAGGAAAAGGGAGGGTGGGGATTGAAGTCAGATTCATTGCATGTATGATTCTGTCACAATGTACCCATATACTGTGTATAATTATAATGCTCTTTTGGAAAAAATTAGTTTGCTATTTAGTTATAGTGGATTTTCCTTTTTAAAAACCGTATAAGTCAGTTTTTATGAACTAAGGATAAGGGGTATCTGAGAAAAGTTTTGGGAATTTTCATCATAACTTAAATATAGCAAGTTTCTTTAGATAAGGTAAAATCTGGCATGTAGGCATCATAAAAAGATGAAAGAATACTTTTCACAGAACTCAGTGGTCTGTGTTCCTGTTGCAGAAAATGGCATAACACAGTCCTTCCTGGTAATGTAACTGCATGAGTGTACCCCATTTTCTTTTAGTTCTAGCATGCGTGCCTCAGATTGTCTGATAATTATGAACCCTCTCCTTTTAAATTCTCTTTGCCACCATTGGCAGATAATGAAAAACTCTGAATTCTTAATTCTGTTCATTGGAAGTTAAAAGCAGACGACAAAGATGAAGTCTTTAGTTTTCTTTTACCCTTTCTTGAAAGATGGTGGAAATACTTCAGTTAATGCAATGAGAAAATTGAAGGACAATGATTTATTTCACTATTGTGTTATCCTTCAAGGTAGGCAGTTCTATCACTTTGCTTTTTCTTATTATAGATTTTTTTTTTTTAAATGGGGTTGGGTATAATTGATGAGTAATGGTAAAATAACTCCCTGGATGATTAGATGGCAACATGTTTCAAGATATAGGAAAAACAAAATCATTAAGCCTCTATCTTGAGTCATGGATTTATAGAATGGATTCAGTGGACCAACACTGCAGTTGCAAGGTAGAGCATAAAATTTCTTTCAGTGACTCTGAGAAGATCAAGGGTCATGAAATAACAGTCCTTACAGTTAGCTAGAACTGCTGCAGAGGAAATACAAAACTGAAATTGAATCTGATGAACTGAGGATTAAGAGTTTTTAAGGTAAAACTGTCTTAAGGAGTGTATTAACCAGTGGCAGAACATGGGTTGAAATGGAGCCTTAGATGTTATGTGTTCTTCCTTGTTCTTTATTCCTTTAATACATAATAATTAAAATGAATTTTGTTTCATACTCATTTTGTTGTTAAGAAGCCTGTCATAACTGTCTGTAAAAAAAATTTCAGAATGTTTACTAATTGTTCAAGACACAGAGAGTATAAAAATAAGTAAAGATATGGTCTCAGAGAGCCTATATATATCAATTTTAAAACTTTCATTTCCTAAATATAGGGTTGATTTAGCTTTGAGAATCAATAACCTTGAAAACATTCAAGAATATTTAGGCTAGGGTGGGATTTGTCTTTGAATCAGGTTGTGATACCTGCTGTGAAGTTTGAAATGTAATCCCAGTTTAGAAGACACTGCAGATGCACAGAACTAAGGAGTCTAGTCAGAAGTGAGTAGCCAGTGGATTTCCAAGCATGAAAGAAATTCATTTCTGTGATAGGATGAGCCAGCGGCTGCCAGTGGTGATGTTCAGAGGAGTATGTTTCTAGATTTTGAATTAATTGTTCATGGTTTTTAATTTGTTCTAGAAATCCCCTAACAGTTACCTAGCCTTCCTTTCTGTTGGTGACTATTGCCAAAAATGTTCCCATAAATGGGAAGTTAGTAGGGGAAAAAGTTCATTTTATACTACATTCTTCCAATAAAATTGAAGATACTTGTATGTACATGTGTAGTAGTGGGACTAGAAATCTAATGCAAAAAAAGAAAAAGAAAATGCAAAAAAAGTAAATGCAAAAAAAGAAAAAGAAAAAAAAGCATGCATCTCAATGAAGCAGCTGTCCCATTTAAAATAGCAGCTCCAAGTCCGGCGCGGTGGCTCAAGCCTGTAATCCCAGCACTTAGGGAGGCTGAGACGGGAGAATTGCGAGTTCAAAGCCAGCCTCAGCAATGGCGAGGCACTAAGCAACTCAGTGAGACCCTGTCTCTACATGAAACACAAAATAGGGCTGGGGATGTGGCTCAGTGGTCGAGTGCCCCTGAGTTCAATCCCCAGTACCAAAAAATAAAAAATAAAAATAAATAAAATAAAATAGCAGCTCCAAATCACCTGCAGAATCTAGGTAAACTCTTGAATACCTTGATCCGGCACCAGGCTTACTGAATCTAATTCTTAACCCTTGTGTGAGCTCTGCTGTTCAGATGCAGACCATTTGAGACTGTTTGCTAGCACTTTGTTCAATCAGGACAAAGAGAGGAGCAAGAGCTAGATAGTTCAGCCAGTTTGGGTGACATTTGGACTCTTTTCTCATTGAAAATTGGCAAAGATGTGGCAACCCCTAGTCATGATTTGTTTTGGTCTTCACTGCCCTTTTTTTAAAAAGGAGTATTATTACTGTTGGATATACCTTCAAAATTAAAAATCCTCTTTAAAATAATGCCCTTTAAATAGATTATTATTTACTGGGGAGCAATTTTAGTTACCTTAGGCAAGACTAGAACTCTTCTAATCACTTAGCCTTAATAAAGCATGCTTTGAGAATTGCTGTTTTTTTTAAAGGTTATTGGAGTTGGAATAAAATACTACATAAAATTTTTATAAAGATTTTTATGCTACATTAGAAGAAAATATTAATTTTTCCAATAATTAGAAAATAAAAACTAGAAGCAAAGTTCCCATAGTAACATTATCTTTGCCTTCATGCAGCCAGCTGCATTATCCCATTGGACTGTGTGATTAATGTTTTTTCCTAAATACCATAGGAGCACATAGGATTCTGTTTGTATTGCTGGGTATGAACTTTAATGCTGCTTTCCCAATAAGCTGTGTAAATATGTGGTCTCAATATGTATCTCCATTTTGACCTTTATGGTTTTATTCCTGCCAAACTTCCTTCTTACTGTGATGTCTTGCTACAGCTGTTGCAAACTCTTCCCTATCTCCCACCCCCTGCTAGAAGTGTCACTGCTCTAAAGTATGTTTATTTTGTCATTTTCTCTCTCCATTCTTGACATTCTACTTTTCCTCCATGTGGTTCAAGCTGTTCATTTTCTTTCTATGTCGTTTCTATCTAACCTTAGTGTTTTTATTGTTGTTTGCAAAATTAAAATATACCACTTCCTAAATGGAATCAAGTGGGTAGCAGCTCCATGTCTCCTTTGAAGCCAGCCTTCATTCTAAATTAAATAATTATTCAACATTGATTTGTTTTCCTAGTTTTTCTAACTCCTGTTCATCTTCTAACATTCTGTTCATAAGGATATGGCCTTAACTTAGATAGTTCACTCTTCCCTCCCTGTACTCTACCCCACATTTAGCGAATATCTGTTCTGTATACTGAGTAAGGAGCAGCTTCCCAAGTGGTGTACTTGTTAGCATGTGTGTGTGTTTTTTTAAAATGCCTTGTTTTTAATTCATCTCACAGATAATCTAGCTGAACACATAAGGTATATCAGGCACTATCCTAGCACTGGGAATATAACAAAATGAAAGTGGCAAAGTTTCTACCTTTAAGGACCTACTTTATATTGTGAGAGGACAGGTAAACAAGTAAATATATAATATGTAAATATGTAGTACACCAGATGATGATGAGTGATGTGGAAAAACGTAAGTATAATTAAAAGGAGAGATGGTGTTCAGGAAGGCATGTGTAAATGTATAGGTTTCCTATTTTATATACAGAGGTTAATAGGTGACAATATAGGATGCTATAACAGAAATGCCAGGAACTGATGGCTTAAACAATAATTTTTTTCCTCACAATATTGAAGGCTAAGTCATCTAAGATCAAGGTACTGACCAGTTTGATTTCTGGTGAGGGCCCTCTACCTCGTTTGCAGATACCTTCTTGCTGTATTCTTACATATTAGATATTCTCTCATGTGTCTTTTTTAAAATAAGGGCAGCAGTTCCATTTATGAGGGCTCCATCTTCAAAGAATTCCCATCTCCTAATATCATTATGTTGGGGGATTGAGGCTTTAATGTAAGAATTTGATGGGGTGCAGGTGGGGTGGGGAGACAAACCCTCAGTCCCTGGCTATAGGTAGACTGAACCACTGGAACATCTGGAGAAAGACTGTCAGGCAAAGATGACAACAAATGCAAAGATCCTGAGATTAGAGAGTGTTCCAAGGCATTCCAGGAATAACAGAAGCCACTGTTGTGTGGTTGCAGAATGAAAGACTAAAATACTGGTAAGAGGTGTAGTCAGAAGTATTAAGAAACTTGGGTCATTTAGGGCAGTATAGGCCTTGGTAAAAACTTTAGTTTTAACTCTGGATGAGTGTTTATTTGATCTCATTAAAGTAGTAATGTGATCAGACTTAATTTTGAAAGGGTTACTTAACCTCTGGTATATTGGGGCAAAGGAGGATGCATATAGACCATTTAGGAGATCATTATAGTAATTCAATATCTTGATTATAATGGCTTGGGCAGGGGCTATGGAGTTGGGAAGAATTGTAAGGATTTTTGATACACCTTGAAGATAGACTAACAGGATTTATTAATTGATGAGATGATTAAAAAGAATCAAGGAGGACTCCCAAGATTTTGGCCTAAGCAATTAAAAGGATAGAGTTGTCTTTTATTGAGGTGAGGAAGGCAGCTAGAGCAGCAGTTCTCATGGGAAAGTGAGGAGTTAGGTTTTGAAATGTGTTAAGTTTAAGATGCTGAAAGGTTGGATAAGGTGGCCTTAAAAACCTTTGATAAAATTGTGTCTTTGTTGTTAGCTTTGTGTTGGTTAAAAGACAGACAAAAAACGCCAACAGTGCCAGTAATACTCTAGACGTGGATAATTTCCTTTTGAGCAGCTATTATTTAGATACAACCATGAGTTTAACTTTTTGTTTGTAACTTTCTATGTCTAACATCATCTTTCTGAGGTTTACTTTTTGTTACAGAATGTTCTATGGTTTTGTAATCAAAAAGATCTAAGTGGTAACTTTGAGAATATCTCCATGTTTGAAAATTAGTATTTTACTCTTTAGTGAGAATGCTGTTTGGGTGTGTAAAGATCTAGATTTAAAAAAATTTCCCTTCAAAAACTTTGTCTAGCAGGAGTTCCTAAATGAGAGAGCAGGAAAAACAAAATGGGAGTGGGTGCTCGCTTCGGCAGCACATATGCTAAAATTGGAACAATACAGAGAAGATTAGCATGGACCCCATGTAAGAGTGACACACAGATTCATGAAGCATTCCATAAAGAAAATAAAAAAGAAATGGGAGTGGAAGCAAAGTAATAATGAAAGAAAATTTCCAGTGTTAAAAACTGAAATCTTTACTGTGCCCACACCAAATAACCAATGAGGTCAGACCTCCTACAAGATACTACCTGATAAAATTTCATAATGCAATAGATTAAAAAAAAAAAAAGTTTCCAAAAAGTTTTTGTACCAGGTTGCCTACAGAATGAGCATCAAATAACCAAACTTTATTAGCATGTTGCATGCTATGAATCAATGAAGCGGTGTATGAAGTGTCAGGATTGGAGAGTTAGATTTTAGATAGGGTGACCAGAGGCCTTTTAAATTTAAATCTGAAGTATGTGAGGGCATTTGCCATGAATATATATAAATGAGCATTCCAGGCAGGGGGAATATTGGTCCAAACACCATGGGGGTAGAAGTGTTCTTTTTAAGAACAGTTTGACTGCAGCAGAGAGAACACAGGGTGAGTAGTAGGAGATGAGGCCAAGGGTATCAGTGGCTTACATTATGTGTAAGTAAGGGCTTTGGGATTGTGGTATAGACTTCACCCTTTACAGAATGAGATGAAAATCCACCCGAAGGTTTTTATCGGAATGGTGATATGATCTGATTTGCATTTTAAGAGCTACAGTGATAATTTTGTGTGAAGAAATGAGGTGGGAGACAAGGGCAAGGGCAGTTAGGAGATTATTATAAAAATGCAGTTGAGAGTTCACAGTCACTTGGATCAGAATGATGGCAATGAGGATGAAGAAAAATAGTTGAATTCTGAACCTTATTTGAAGCTGAAGCTGTCAGGATTTGTTGGCACATCAGTTGTAATCAAATCAAGTACAGTATCAAAATTTTTGACCTGAGCAATCCCTGAGTGGAGTTTTTGTAAACTGAATCACAGAAGATGTGAGGGTGGAGGCAAGAATAGCAGAAGCTTGGCACTTATTTATTCATTTGCTCATTTGCAGTGCTGGGGATGAACCTAGGGCCTTGTGCATGCTAGGTAAGCATGCTACCACTAAGCTCCCTTCCCAGCCCAGAAGCTTAAGTTTAGACGTGTTTTCAGACTCTTTGATCTTTGATCATTAAAAAGATGGTGGTAGTGGTGGTTGTGGGTGTGTTGGGGGTGATTTTCATTTCTCTTACTATGAGTGAAATGGAAAATTTGCATTTCTTTGTGTGATCATCTGTTTTAATTAATTTAAAGAGGCCTCTTCCTTTTCTTGGATAGTCTTTCTTTAATTTATAGTTATTTTTATAAATTAAGAAATTAGCCTTCTGTGATACTTGCTGAAAATACTATACCACCCTAACTGGTTTTTGTTTTAATTTTTTTGAAAACCTTATTTGTGATGGTTTTGTGCAATTTAGGATTGTGTGTGTGTGTGTGTGTGTGTGTGTGTGTTGAATTTATTAATCTTTCACAGTGCCAGGATTTGTCTCTCATACTTAGACCTCTACTTAAATCATTAAAATTTTTTTTCCATTTGTACTTTTGTGATTTTATTTGCATTTAAATTGCTAATCTGGATATTATACTAAATGAGATGCTGTTCTAGGTGAGGGACTTGTTGAAAGGGATACTCTGGAAAGTCCAGGATGTAACTGCGGAGCCTCAGTCTTTGCCAGATCTGGGACATCCTGAAGGTCTCTTGAAGAGTTTCACCAAAAGATACATACAGTAGCAAGGACTAACCTTTTCTTAGGGTTCTAATAATTACCCCCTCTGGGAAGATTTGATTGGCTGTTACCAGTTCAGATCAGAACAGCAGTTCTCAACCTTGAGTGCAGAATTGGCATCATCTGGAGGGCTTGCTAAAAATGCATACTTCTAACTACAAAGCCCCACTTTAGAGTTTGACCGATTCTAACAAATTCCCAGTGATGCTGAGTGTTCTGGACAACACTGAAAACCACTGGCTTTGGGGATCTGGACTTAAGCTCTAGAATTATAAGGTTTGTATTTGAATCTGTTTTTGTACTTACTAGCTCTGTGACTTGGGGGTACTTTTTTGTGTGGGTTCCTCCCTTTTCTGCTCTCTCCCTCTCCCCCAAGCCATAATGTCCTTAAACTCAGGGTATATATTTCTTAGGTTGCTATGAGAACTAAAGGAAATATTGTTTCTGAAATAGCACTTGCATCCTGGTTAGTGCCTCTAATAAATATTAAGTTGCTGCTGCTTTTATTGAGCTCTCTTTGGTCAGAATGTTTAACATAGTGCAGAACAATAAAAATGTAATATGACAACATATGGTTTTAAAATTTTTACCAGCCACATTAAAAAAATAAAAACAAAACAAGATTAAATTAACTTTACTAATTCAACATGATATGTATGAACGGTTACTTTATTATGTAATCAATATAAAATTTAACCTTTTAAAGTATTCTTTCATTCATACTCTTTTTTAATAATCTTTTTTAATTGTAGATGGACACAAATATCTTTATTTTATTATTTATGTGGTGCTGAGAATCAAACCCAGTGCCTTGCTCATGTTAGGCAAGTATTCTACCACTGAGCTACAATCCCAGCCCCTCATTCATATTCTTTTTAAAAAGTTTTTTTAGTTGTAGATGGATACAATATCTTTATTTATTTATTTTATGTGCTGCTGAGGATTGAACCCAGTACCACAAATGTGCAAGGCAAGCGCTTTACCACTGAATCACAACCCCAGGCCCCCCATTCGTACTTTTAACTTCATATTTTATGCTTATAGCATATCTCAATTCAGACTTGTCAAATTGTTCCCAATTTTTTAGCTTTTACATATAGCAAACAATTTAATGAACTGCTACTGGAAAGATTTTGAGTTTTGGGGTAGTGGTGCTAGGGATTGAACCTAGAGCTCTACTACTGGGCTATGCCCTCAGCCCTTTATTTTATTTATTTATTTGATATAGCATCTCCAAAAGTTGCTTAGGGCTTTGCTGAGTTGCTGAGGCTGACCTCAAATTTGTGATCTTCCTGCCTTAACCTCCAGAGTCAATGAGATTACTGGTATGCGCCACCAAACCTTGCTGTTATTCAAATTTATACGTTCATTTAGCATTCTTTTTGCATTTAGCCCATTTGGAGATAAACATAAAATGTTAATATTTTCTTGCTCATGGTGATATATATATCTTGTTTGATAACCTCTTTTAAGTTTATAAATGAGCAATATGGTTTGCGTTTTTTGAAAATCATAACTACTCTTCCTCATTGGCTTTCTTTAAATTGATCAGAACTTTAACTTATGTAAATGAAATTGGGAAACTGTGTTGTTTTTTAGACTAAGATTTAAATTTCATTCACCCTTGAAGGGTTCTCTTTTGAATTTCTACTTCTAGGCAGTTATTTCTCATGCTTAGGGGGCAAAAAGAATTTTTATATATGTGCTGCCTGTTATACATCAGCATTTAATTTATCATCTTTTTTTTTTTTGGTATTGGAAATTGAACTGAGGGGCACTTGACCACTGAGCCACATCCCCAGCCCTATTTTGTGTTTTATGTAGAGACAGGGTCTCACTGAGTTGCTTAGTGCCTCACTGTTGCTGAGGCTGGCTTTGAGCTTGTGATTCTCCTGTTTCAGCCTCCCTAAATGCTGTTTATCATCTTTTGCCGATGGTTTGGGTGGCATTTGGGAATAGAAACAAAGCACAGTACTACAAGTAGATGTGAGAAGAGTGGAACTCCTGCCACCATTCTTCCCCTTTCCCAACTTATAGTTTAACTACTAAGTAATGTTTGGTGTTCAGGCTTATTTAGATTAAATATTATATGATTTAGAAATGTCTTTTCAGATGATGGAATGAGATGGACATCATTACCCTAGGCACATGTATGACTGCACGTATGGTGCAATGCTGCATTGTGTACAACCAGACAAAAGAAAAGTTGTACTGCATTTGTGTACAGTGATTCAAAATGCATTCTGCTGTCATACATACTTAATTAGAATAAATAAATTAATTAAAGAAAAGAAATATCTTTTCAATTTGGGGTAAAAATATTCTGGTTATTTATTAGCCTACCACACAATTTGTGTGTGTGTGTGTGTCTCCTTTATGTGACTGAATTTATTAAGCTTACAGAAAAGTTGAAGCCTAAGAACAATGAATCCCGGTATGCTCTTTGCTTAGATCAACCAGTTATCAGCATTTTGTGACACATGCTTTCCCTCTCTTCTTCTCCCTCCCTCCCTATCTATCTATCTATCTATCTATCTATCTATCTATCTATCTATTCTTCCTTGTTGCTGGTTGCAGACACTTCACCCTTAAGTCCTGCAGCATATACTTCCAAAGAACAAGGATATTCTTTTACATAACCATAATATGTTTATCACAACTAAGAAAAATATAAAGTTTCATAATATTTAGTATATCATCCATATTTAAATTTCCCTAATTATCTCCCAAATGCCTTTTTATTACAGTTAGAATTTTGTTTTTAATCAAAGATTCAATCAGAGTTCAAGCATTTGATTATGTCTGTTTTATTTTAATATACAGTGGTCAGTCCTTTTTGGTTTGTTTTTCTGTACATTGACTTTTTTGAAGAGTTTTAAGTCTTGGTCAAAGTATAAATTTTATAGTGCTCAACATTCTGGATTCATTTAATTGGTGCTTTCATAATTAAACTGAGCTGAAGCTTTTTTTTTTTTTCTTTTTTGGTCATGAATATTTCTTCTTCCAGCACCATCCAGGAGTTCCATATGTCAGCAATGCTTCTGTTGGTATTGCCAGATTTGATCCTTTAAGTTGCTGACCAGTAGATTACTTCATTGCATGTGTTTTTCCTTTTTAAATTACTGTTATTTCTTTGAGGTACAAACTCATTTATGGAATAAATTTTACATGATCAAGAAGTGTCTTTTTAATCTACGGGGAAAAACCCAGGTTATTTATTAGCCAGACTCATACTCTTTTGGTCTCCTTTATGTGATTCTCAGCATGCTGGAACCATAAAGCTAAAAATAAAGCCTGTGATCACTGTTGTTATCCTTTTAAAAATTATTTTATTTTTTGGGCTGAGGCTGTGGCTCAGTGACAGAGCACTTGCTTCGCGCATGTGAGGCACTGGGTTCAACCCTCAGCACCGCATACAAATAAGTAAACAAAATAAAGACATTGTGTCCATGTATAACTCAAAAATATTTTTTAAAAAATTATTTTATTTTTAAAGAGGTTCTTTTCTTTCTCCAAATTCTTTTTGTTTGTCTGGGTTTTGAGATGGGATCTTGTTATATTACCCATTTTTATTCTTGAACCCTTGGGCTTAAGTGATTTTACCATCTCAGCCTCCTGAGTAGCTGGAATTAGAGGTATATGACACCTAGGCCAGCTCTCTAAATTCTTGATAGCATGAATGTTTATGGTTACTGGTTGCAATAAAGTTTTGGTGTAGACATAGCAATTTCCTTTAAGAACTTGAGAATTTAACCTTTTCTCTGAAATTATTTTGTGTTTCGTTTTTTGTGCATTGTTTTAAAAATTTGTTCTTTTTAGATACACATGATAGTAGAGAGTATTTGGGCCTTCTTTTTTTGTGTGTGTGTGTATACCAGGGATTGAACTCACGGGCACTTGACCCCTGAGCCACACCCCTGGCCCTATTTTGTATTTTATTTAGAGACAGGGTCTCACTGAGTTGCTTAGTGCCTTGCTTTTGCTGCAACTGGCTTTGAACTCATGATCCTCCTGCCTTAGCCTCCTGAGCTTCTGGATTACAGACGTGCACTGCTACACTTGACCTATTTTGACGTATTATACAGAATGGAGTGCAACTTATTCAAATTAGGATCCCATTCCTGCAGTGTACATGATGTAGAGTTTCACTGGTTGTGTATTCATATGTGAACATAGTATTTCTTTGAAGTATTTAATTGCTTGTCTTTATCCTATCCAAATCAAAATTATCACAATGCAATAATTGATTTAAACATACTTATATCACAGCATGGGGTAATCTTTTTTTTTTTTTTAATTTGGCATGTAATTGAATTCTTATGACTTATTGTGATATTTTCATTTATTGCAAAGATACTGAAATCCTCCTTTAAAGAGAATGTCACCAATAAAGATAAATCATTATTGAATTACCAAACAGGGTAGATCATATAGGACTAGGAAGAGAATTGGATTTCTGGTGTTTTGTGTTTTTACATTTACTTACTAGCTTTGTATATTTGTGGTTGAGAGAACACACTCTTGGTATGTGTGTTTTGGCTCCTGTTAGGGAAAAATATTTCTATGTTATGTAATGATTTATAATGTTATGATTCCAAGGTAGAGCAAAGATGTTATCTTAGGATGCTATAACTCAAAGATGGAATTTAAAGTTATTGGAGGGAAAATCTTGGTGCCTTCAGAGGCCAGGTAGCTTACTTTTTTCCCATAGTAGAGGAAGGTACTCAGTTTTATTTTTCTTACAGGGGCTTCTACTCATTATCAGATTAGGTAGAACATCTGGTGTCTATCTGTGAATGGGAGCATTTATGAGCAGACTGAAGCAGTTCTTAAGTGTCCCCTTCTTCAATAGAGACTTGCTTATTCCAAGCGCAAACATTACTTTTCCCCCAGAAATTGCCTGCCATCAGAGTCCTAGCAGTAGAGTGACTAATTATGAGCTGGGGTCTTAACATTTTTCAATGTTTTGACAGTGTGCTTGGCAGGGTGTAGGTACTTCTTTACTTCTTCAGGGTGTCCATATTTATTAAATACCATGTAGATGCCTTTATAATATTAAATATGTTGTATGTAACTCTTACCATACAATTTCCATCAACAAAGCAAGCTACTTAGCTACAAATCAGGCAGGATTAAGCAGTTTATTAAATCTTGTGGCTCACTAGAATAAGGTTTACCAACACTGTAGAGCCAGAATTTTGTAGGTGCTATTGCCTTGTAAGCATTCATCTTTAGTGCCTAGATGTAAGGCAAGTTCCCCCAGCTTTTTGATGTACAGTAGAGGTCAATTCCAGTATTCTTATATCAGAGGAGGGAGTAGATTCTCATGATTGTGTTCTAGAATGTGATCTCCAGCTGATACCTTGGTACTAACTGCCTTTGTTGCTAGCAGTGGTTAGCAGTTGAACAGTTCCTTTGATTCAGGCAGTGAATGAATGGAGAGGAAATGGGGAAGGTAGAGACAGGACAGTGACAACATCATAAAGAACTATTGTATTCTCTTATATTGGACATTTACCATATTTGTTTTGTTTTCAAATTATTTTGAATCAGTATATATCATGCCCTTGACCTAATACATATACATTTGCTCATCTATTTCCTTACTTTGGGATTGTTAGTTGTTTTCAATTTTCTTTATTGTACATAATGCTGTGATGAACATTTTTCTGCATAGAATATTTTTCCTTTTGAATTATCTTTGTAGAGTAAATTCCTGGAAGTGGGCCATATTTACCTTTGAAGCTCTTGTGAGTTTGTGCCTAGAAGAGATAACAGGCACATATTAAATGGAAGTGCTTTAGCATCTCAATCATCTTTGCAATAGTCTTTCAGTTCTTATATTTCAGGAATATATCTGGTATATGATTCCAAGCCCTATAAGGAGAATGGGGACAGAGGAATCAATATATTGTAAGAGAGGAGGGTTCTGGAATGCCTATTGACTTTGATGAGAAGACTGATGGGATGAGGGTTACTGGTGATTGAACCCAGGGGTGCTTTACTACAGAACTACATGGCCAATCCTATTTTTATTTTGATACAGGCCCTCTCACTAAGTTGCTAAGGGTCTTGCTAAGTTGCTAAGACTGGCCTGGAACTTTGGATTCTTCTGCCTCAGCCTCCAGAGTCACTGAGATTACAGGCATAAACTACCAGACCTAGTAGAATGATAATGGTTTTATCTGGCATTCATACCACCAGAAAGCTAGAAATTCAGCTAGGCATTTGTACCTATAGAAAGCTAGGAATTCAGTCAGCTCATTGCATAGTGATGGGACAAGAGGAAAGTCCGAAATGAAAATACAAAGGAAGTTCATGTCCCTAGGGTCTCCGAGCCAGCATGAGCTTAAGACAGCCACTGCAGGGAGTGGTGGCTCCTGGGGCAGTCTTCAGTACGTTGGCATTCGCTCCTTTGGTGCCTCATGTTCCAGATGAAGTAATTGGAAATGCTTTATTTCCTTCATTGAGGACCAAGGCCACTGTTTCCATTCATCCTTTGAATCCTGGCACAGTGCCTGGAACATGGTGGGCCCTTTGTAAAAGCTTATTTAATTGTGTTGAATTAGAAGGTGAGCTTTGAAGAGAGTGTCTAGTAGATGTGCAGTAAATATCATACCAGTAACTACAGGCTTCTTGGAGCAGGGGTGCCAAGTTGATGGGGAGTTGACTTCAGTTCATAGTTAACAAAATTGGAAGATTTTTTAGGAAGAAGAGATTATGTTGACTGCTATACTGAAACTCCATTTGAAAACGTAGATGGTTAGAAAAACTTGCATTTGAATGTTTATAGCAGCTGTTCAACAGGTTGGGTGAGAAAACAAACTGCAGTACATCCATAAAATGGAGTAATATTTGTTGATAAAAAGAAATTAGGATATAGATGAATTGTAAATTCAACTTTCAAAATGAAAGCTGATATGAAAAGGCTGTATTTTGTATGATTTCATTTATATGACATTGTGGAAAATGGAAAGCCAAAGTGATAGTACAGAAATCAGTGATTACCAGGAGGTAAGGAGGAGGGTTGAATAGGTGAAGTGTGGGAGAATTTTTAGGCTGATGCAGCTATTCAGTATGATACTGGAGTGGTGGGTACATGGCATTTGTTGAAACATATAGAGCTTTATGATACAAAGAATGAACCTTAGTGTATGCAATTTTTTTTTTTTTAAATCTCACTTAGGAAATTGGGACCTCCCCAGATAGAATGCAGAATGTGACAATGCAGGCTTATTCTATCACAGATGTATGACACAGTCTTAAGGGGGGTGGTGGAGTAGGAGAAAAAAGGGCTGAACTAAATAAGTAACTTTGGAATAGTGGAATCTGTAAAAGGTCTACTCTAGTTGATAAAATTGTTTTCCGTGGAAATGGGGGTACAAGTTAATATTCTGATACTGTTGTACATGTATACTGGAATTGGACAATTAAATGAGTGTATGGGGATAGTGAAAACCAGGTTTCTCACTATTCTTGTAGGAGTTTACAGATACAGGGAGAAGGTTAGAATGCAGGTTAGAATGCCTAGTCTGTGGATTAGAGATGGACACATTAGTAAGAACTCCAGTTTGATACAGAATACACATGGCTACACACAGATAGATTTATAGTTATTAGTATGTGCACAGGTTAGTAAGCACACACCTATTTCCTTGCTTTGTCAGCTAAGAGGGCCTAGAACTTATGACACCCTAGGAGCATGGACCATATTGAACACTCAGATCTTGTTTCTAAATTTCCTTCTCTAATAGAAGGAACCAGGTCTCTCGGAGAAGTGACTTGGTCTGAGAGTAGGGCAAGAAATATACAAGATGAGCTTGGAATATATTGTAGAACCAGAAAGTAAGGAAGTACTTTTACTAAAAAATTGCCCAATGATAGGGGCATTTCAAAGAAGGGACATAAGGGCCATTGAAAGGGCTCCCAAGGACCAAAACTGGAACAATTTGAGCAACAAAATTAAGTATAGCAGGTTGTTACTTAAAGTGTAGAATATATTCCATACTGATAAAATCAGTGATTGATTAAATAAAAGAGGGAAAAAGAGACAAATTAGCCATGTAGAATTCTGAATGATTTATGTAGATGTTCTGCCCTTAAGAAGGGGAGGAGCCTCACTTTCTACCTCTTAATTGTGGCCTGTGTGTTGTGATTCCCTTCCAAAGCATACAGTATGGAAAGGGGAGGGGCATGCACAGGAGGAGATGTGAGGTGGAGCATTGACTTTCAAATGGAGAAATGTCACAAACATCTCAACAGGTTGATCATGATTACCATCAACATTTGTTTTGAAAGTATGTGTCCTCAGTAGACTGTGATAAGAATGGTACTTTACTTTTGTGGTCTTTAAAGACCATAAATCTGTAAACCTAGCCTAACCATGAGAAAATAAATATAAAGGTTATCAATAACAAGCGATGTCTGAGGAAATGTCATAACTAAGAGGAGCCTGAGGAAACATGACAGCTAAATGCAATGTGTTTTCCTGGCTTAGATCCTGGAACAGAAAAAGGAAATTCAATAAAAACTAAGGAAATATGAATGGAGTATGGGCTTTGTTAATATTGTATCAATATTGGTATATTAATTGTAATAAATGTACTATACTAGTATACTGATGTTAATGATAGGGGAAATTGAATCTTAGATATATGGGAATTCTTTGAACTATCTTAGCAACTTTTCTGTAAATCGAAAACTGTTCTAAAAAATGAAGTTTATATTTATCCCTATATGGAGCTAAACATTTTTTAAAAAATAAAAGCAGGTGCAGATACTGAACAAGCTTAAAAGCTTTCTGTGATCCTCCTGAGAGGTTCCAATATAAGAGTCATCTCCATTCTCGTTTTCATCACTTACAATGCCTAAGTACTTTTAATTAATTGACTATAAGTTCTTATCTAATTTTGAAATCGAGAAAACAGAAATGTTTTTCCTGTGCCCTTCAAAAAAGTTATTTGAACATGTTTTCTCTCACATATTGTACTATACACACTTTTCTTGTTATGATCTGATACAGGGCCTACATATGAAATGAAGTGGAATGAATGATATGGGCATTGTAACATAGAGTTAGGCCTACTATGTAAGGGTTACTTTAACACAAGCACTATGCTTTGACAGTCAGTCTAATAACCAAGAAGGTTATTAAGTGAATATGGGTGAGTAGCATACATAGTCATCCCTTGGTATCCATGGGGAGTTGGTTCTAAGACCCTCATGGATGCCAAAATCTGCAAATGATCAAGTCCCATATTTAAAATGGGATATAATACTTGCATATTATCTCTGTACTTTATACTCATGTGCTTTACACACCCACAGATACTTTATTACCTGTGTACTTTAAATAATCTCTAGATAACTTGCAGTACCTGGTACCTAATACAATGTAAATGCTATGTAAATTGTTGTTACTCTGCATTATTTGGGGAATAACGACAAGAAAAAACTATATGTGTTCAACAGGGACATATTTTTAAAAAATACTTTGATCCATTGTTGATTGAATCTATGGATATGGAACCTGTGGCTATGAAAAGAAGAGAACTAATTGTACATTGTCGATTTGCTGAACAAAGGTATGATTCATAACAGCAGGATGGCATGATATTTCATGTTCCTCAAAATGGTGCACAATTCAGAACTTCCATGTTGTTCATTACTGAAAATTTCCATTTAAAACTGCAGTTCCTGTGGACAACTAAAATCACAGGACAGTGAAACTGCATAAAGGGACTAACTACATATTTGGTAGAATTTTAGTAAAGAAGAAATCTCATTTCTAGCATATCAGTTTGTTGCATCACATTACCTACACTGGAGATTTGATCAGTATTTTTCCTTTGTAGGGTTTTTATTTCTTCCTTTTTTCTCTTTGTTGTATTTGTTGGGGCTGATTTAGGACTCCAATAACCTTTATCAGGCAGAAACTCTCTAAAACAAACAGGAGTTCATTTCGATGGAACTGCACAATACTAAATAAAACAATTTTTTATTTGCACTTTTGATACTATCTAAATTTTGAGTATATGTGTACAATATAAATACATAACTGTCAAAGGTGAAGTTTTAGACCAATTGTAATTAGTATAGTATTTAGAATAGTAATGATATAATAGGTAAAATCTAGAGATACTTTCCAGCCTTTATATTTTGACCATTTAAAATCAAAACCTTTTCCCTCCATTAAATGTACCAGCATCTTCATGTGGTAAAGATAAGCACATTGGGAAGGAGAAGTGTTCCTTTGAGGGATGTTCAGTCATTACTCATACAGGGCTTACCTAAACTCTACAAAGTATAGGTCTTAGATCATCATTAGAGTCCCTCTAACTCTAAAAGTTGATGATTTTGTTGACCTCACAGATTTGTGGAGGTATGTGTGAATAAGTGAATTGCTTAATTTGTAGTGGAAGTGATGAACAACCTTCAGCTATATATCAGCTTCCAAAAGAGCAGTGGATTTAAAGTTTTTATATATGCAAGATTGAAAATAAGAGTCCTTGACATGGGGATGGGAAAGATGGTGGAATGAGATGGACATCATTGCCCTAGGCACATATGTGACCGCACATGTGGTGTGACTACATCATGTATAACCAGAGAAATGAAAAATTGTGCTCCATTTGTGTACAGTGAAACAAAATGCATTGTTATTGTGTATACCTAATTAGAATAAATAAATTTAAAAAAAGAGTCCTTAAACAGATTTGCAGACAATCTCTGATAAATTTCTTTAGTGCCATACAGGAGGGTTTTATTTTGGGCTCTGTTATAGACATATTCTGTATATCTACTCACACTACAGTATATTTTGTACTAAGATTTAATTATATTTTGTAAAATACAATTGAAGTCTTAAAAGATGGGCTTTAATATCTAAAGATGGCAGATGTTGACAGATGGTTTCTAAGGATAATTGCTTGCAATCAGATCTTTTTGGGTGGGGGGGAGCACGGTACCAGGAGTTGGACCCAGGGGTGCTTAACCACTGAGCACATCCTCAGCACTTTTTATTTTTTATTTTGAGACAGGATCTTGATAAGTTGCTTAGGGCCTCACTAAATTGCTTAGACTGGCTTTGAACTTGTGGTCCTCCTGCCTCAGCCTCCCGATGCACTGGAATTATAGGTGTGTGCCACCACATCTGGCACGTTCAATTCTTAATTTTTGGTGCCAGTGTATAAAATGAGTATAGATGTGCATAATTACATTGTAATAAGAACTAACAGTTGATTGTTAAAAATATACTTTTAATACCACCTGATTGTCTCAGATGTGAATCATGTAATGTGATAGAAGGAGCTTATAAATAAGGTTGACAAGTCTCAGTTGTGAGGTCTTGGGCAAGTCGTTTCACTGAGAGATGGCTTAGTTTTTTGTAGAATGATGATACTATTGCCTATTCTATCTGTATCATAGAATTCTTGTGAGAATAAGATGGTTTAATGTATATTTAACGAATTCTTGGCCATAGTACTTTCACAAGATCGTTTTATGATTGGGGAGAGAAAAACTCCAGTAGTTTAAAGTAATTCCTGAAAACAGTTGATACAATTTACTTTTAGAATGAGTGAAACTGAGAAGTGTCTCACACAGCAAGCAAGTTTCAAATTTAGGACTATAACTTATCTCTCCTGAACAATGTAGATTCTCTATATTCTATACACCATACTGATTCTGATTTGTTTGTTTTTTTCACTCAAAATTAGTCACGTGTTCCTCATTGTTTTCTTTTTCTCAATAGAAAAAGAATGGAAGAGAAATGGAAAAGAAAGAAAAGGAAGAATTAAAAATGTTTTCCAGCATTGTTACATACCCTTTTTAAACAAAAGCACTTAAAACAGGTTTCTGGAAAGATAATTGTAACGAAGTCCCTGATGTACTCTAGATTTTCGCAGACAAGTAACATTTTGATGAAATCTGATTCTGTCTGGTTCTCTACTCTGTAGTGCTGAGTGTTTCTTAAGGCTGGGACATTTTAGAGTTGATAGGTAGAATCTAGTAAGAACTATATGCCTTTTTACCTGGCTCCAAATAAATCATGATCATCTGCATTTTCACCGTATATGGTAGAATTATTTATTGTAAATACTAGGAGACAGTGTTGATAAAAGCTACCCTTTCTCAAAACACCATTGAAATCAGAGTAATTTTGCTTCTTTTGCCAGTTATGACAAATAGCTTTCTATTTATACAGTGTTATACAAGAATCTGAACGTTAAATTAAATAATCACTTTACTTGCAATGATGGATGTAAACAAGTTTTAAAATTATTATACAGTTATTACATTTTGCACAGTTAATAAAATGTGACTTACTAAGAGAATATCACAGCTGAAAAATCTTAATTTGATCAGATTTCTAGAACATTTTAAAAATATTACTATGGTTTTATAGTTCTTTTCTGTATATGAGTTAAAGTAGATGGGTGTTGTTATCAGTCTATCCTAACCTGAACATACAGTTCATGGTACATGTGCACATTTATGAATATTTGGCAGATTTATTAAGCCTGTAATTCTGGTCCTTGGAAGTCCCTTTAACAAGTTATTAATTAGGTAAATCACAGATCATTGAGTTAGAAGAGCCTTCTCATGGTATGCTTGGTGAACTCAGCTGAAGGCAGATTCAGCTAGTTTCATCAACTCTCCCTTGCATGGTATAGCCCTGACACTTATACTCGAGATTTATATTATAGGTAACTTTTACTTTGGTTCTCCATAGTGAAAGCTTCAGTATGCATCATGCCTCATGAATGCATATATGTGTGATCTCCAGTAGAAGCGAAGAGTTGGAGGTGAAAGTCAATTTAATTGACTTGAGGTAACGTTTAATAACAGAAGATGTAAATTACATTGACTAACTGTTGTATGTTTTTGCTTTCACCGTCATAGAATGTAGGGTGGTGAATAATTTTACACCAATTTTATTTCATACCACATGATTCTAATGGATTCTTTTTCATACAGAATATATGAAATCTGTCTGAGTAAGAGGCTGCTCTTTCTAAATAAACTATAAATTTGGCTTTCTTCTGGAACTCTACTCTTCTAATGCTTTTGTCCTCATTAATGCAAGAGAAGTTTTGCTGTTAATACAAAAGGAGTTGCCTACACTCAGCTAAAGCGCAACTTTTTTTTTTGTTATGAATCACATGGGGTATAAAATTCATCCACATGCTTTCCATAGAGCATAAAACTTCTGCATAACACTGATAGATGCTGGACTTACAGAGCAGAAGCAGGTATTTTTTGTTTATTTTTTGACTAATGGTTTTGGCTTAAACTCTGGATTGTTCAAAGAGGAGAGAGGGAGAAAAGATGTGGATCCTTGAAATCACAGGTTTCAAAGTTCCACAGACTTAAAGAACTGTTTTATCACATAGGTCTAAATATTGTAATCACCACCACCACTACCATCCCTAGCCCAGACCTGTTGAAGAGTCTTCTTTTTCAAAAGATTCCCAGGTGATTCCTGTGCATATCAGATTTGAGATAGTTATTCAAGGGACCTTTCTGAAAGCAAGGATTTCAATTCAGTAACATTCACACAGCTTAGTTAATGAATGTTCCCAAACCAAAACCATTATTAGAGAAAATAAGTTATTTAAAACAGCAACTAAGACTACCCTAAAAATGTGTCAAGCCTTGAAACCCACATTAATGACAATATGACTTACAATTAGCTTATCAATTAGATATAACTTGGTATATCTAACAGGCTTGAAAACTGTTATTAATGTTTATCTTTTCCAGGCTTGGTTTTCTACTTCAGGAAACTGAGGCAAAATCACAAACAGGAACATTTTTAAACAGGAAGATATTTATGTCACACTTTTTGGACTAATAGTTAAAAGTGATAGAACTTTGAAGTAAAAATGAAAACAGATTGGAAATCACCTTAGAAGTCATCTACTCCATGCTGCACCCCAGCCATTTTGAGGGCTTTATCTAAAGTGAGAATTTCGAACTTGAGAACTCCTGTGGACATGTACAGCTACAGAGATCCTCTCTCCCTTCTTTTTCTGCCCCCTCCCTTCTTTTTTCCTTTCTCCTCCTCTTCCCTACATCCACCCTAGATTGCTTCACTAGTAGAAAAATACTAAGCTTCTCAGGACTCACTTTTAGAGCACAGATGTGTGTGTGATATGTCCCATAAAAACATCACTGAAATTTTTACTTAATAGATATTTACATAATCGTTCCTGTATGCTTGTGTCTAGGATTTAGAGGTTTTAGTCCACTAGTAATTAGGAATTCCCTTGATGTTTGCCTGCAAGCATATTGTTCAAAACCAGCTCTTCCTGTACTAGAATTGGTTCCCTTTCACTTAACTGATCATTATTATAAATATCTGAATTGTTTCTAGGGAGGAGAACTAAATTGTTATAAGGAGGACCTCAGCAGAGGGAGTCTTCCTATTGTATACCTTTTTGTGCCTTTTGAATTTTGAAGCCCTATGAATTAGAGTTCTTTGAAATAAATAAATAAAATTTTAAAAAATTTCTAGCCTCCTTGATTATGAGTGTGTGATCTTTGATGCCAGGCACTATTTTGTGAAAGGGGAGAAAGTACTAGGTTTGGGTGCATTTTAATAAGGGATAAGTGCTTTTGGCCTCATTTCTCACTGACATCTTGGATTTGCTCACCCCAGCAGCAGATAGCTTCCAAACATTCATTATCAAACTATAAATGAGCCAGTGTTTATATCCCACCCTGTAGTCCTTAGTGTAAATATCTTAAAATGGTTATATCAGAAGAAACAAAATGATCTTCCAAATTTCTCTCATACATGTATTACTCTGTAAGAGCTTGCTAAAACTGTGGTCTGAACTGTTACAGGATCCTGTCATACTCTATAATACATTGCTATGACCCAGATTTTGTTTTGGAAGTAGAGATGGTTTGATTTCTTCTGAACAGGCTTTCCCAGGAAATTCCTGGACCCGACTAGGTCTCTTTTGTATTCACACACCAACATAGCGATTTCTCTTTGCTTCAATCTGGACACATTTTAAGAGGGCAGATATGAATGGTAGTTATTACTGCCTTATAAGTTACAATCAGTGTGTAATAAGTTTCCAGGATAATAAGTAGGTTACAGTTATATTGCCTTCTCTGAAATTTGAAATTTGTCCTATCACTTGTTTTGGTATTCCTGATGAAATGAGAATATTGTGAGGGGAAGGAGTTGTGTTTCATTTCTATCAGATAACAGGCCAGAAAGATCCAGGTTGCCTTGGAATTCTAATTAAGCCTCGACACAGGACTTTAACTGGGCTTTTGAAAGTTTGTACTATAAAATTGCATCATTTGAATAGATTGATTCAGGTTAGGTTGTGTGGCTTTTGCTTTCGTCAGTAGCTGTTAGTCATTTCAAACTTTTGTTAGGACTTAGTGGGAATGTACTAATGACAGATTGTAAAAAGCTCTTACCTTTTCGCTTTCAGTTTGTTAATTTATATGAACATTTCAATAAATTTTTGTATGTACAAGACAAAAAAATAGCTAGTGACTGCTTAATTGCATTTTAAGGTAGATGTTCCCATGAACATGTGATTTCCTTAGAACTCTGAAAAGAATATAAACCTATAATTTATTGCTGGACCTACGGTAAAACCTGCAAGTTGATAGCAAAGTTTTCCACTGTCCATTGAATCGTGAATGACAACAGTGGTATATTGGGTATGCCTCAGATCATATTTGGCTGATTTAGAGTTCCTTTGTGGTAGATTACAAAAACAAATTATATACATATGTACATGATTATATGATTATAAGATTTCAAACCCTTTGTGAAATTCTAAGGTAGTCAATATATAGTGGTATAGAAAATTAGTACTGGATTAGAAACCTATTCTGTGTTTTTAGCTCATAACCTTGGGCAGGTCCCTTCTGTGCACTAGTATTTTTCTTTTATAAAAATAGGAAAGTTGGCAGTGTATTATCTAAAATACTTTTATTTTTGGTGATTGATTTTATATGGTTGAAACTAATTTCATAGATAGAGGTAAATTGGCTAAGATACTTTTAGTAGGTGATTGGAAAAAAATAAAACTGATGAAAATCATAAAATTGGAAAGGGGAGAAAGGAAACCAACATTAATGTTAATAATAGTTTGTAGAAAAGCAATAAATTTATATTAAGAACAATAGATGTTCAAGACCAGCCCTGCAGTGTCTTTAAGATTCCTTAGAACATTCTTTCCTGTTTGCCAAAAGAGATCCAGTGCATGGGCTTTCCTTTCTGCCCTTTCATATTCCTAACTCGGTGGTCACTAAGGCTCTGACATCTGTCTTTCCCCCAATCATTAGCACATCACCCTCTTATCTGTACTTTAAAGCTGCATTAACATTTTTCTGGTTCTAGTCAAGTTCTAAACTAACGTGATAAACTGTGGATTTTTAAAAATAGCTTTATTGAGAAATAATTCACAGCCCATACAATTTATACTATTCAATTCTGTGGGTACTATCACCACAAACTAATTTCAGAACATTTTCATCTCTCCAAAATGAAATTCCATATCCATCAGCTCTATCAATTGCATTATACCTAATATAGATTCCAAACTACCTATTTTCCCAATAATTGAGGACCTTTCAGAGACCATTTAATAATGCAAAAGAGTTAATCTAATGGGAGGTGTGGGCATTATGTTTAGAGTGTAGGGAAAAGGTCATTTTGGTGCTTTACATACTGTGCTGCTCAACTCCATAATTTGGGCAGGCCCTAGAGATGAAATGAATAGGTTTCCCCATTTATGTCTTTATTCAGGATAAGGACCCAGAAGTTACATTATTAGCTGGACTTATTTTTGAGAGTTTGATGGCTACTTTATATTATTGATGATCATGTGGGCACAGTGATAAAAGGAGGCATGTTCCAAACTTAATGTAGTAAGCACAGTGACTGACTGCTTCTCCATATTGAGGACAGTAAATTACTAAAATCCTGTAAAAGTGTCCAGAATGGGTATATCTTTACATGTAGATACCTGGAAACATTCATTAGAGTCCTTTAAGATTCAGAGGTGAAAAATTATTTCCCTATATGTATGCCTCCATTTTCATTCCTCTTATTAATTTATTCAGTCTTGACCTATTAAGTATTTAAATCACTTTCTGAATGTTTTAAATGGAATTTCAGTTTATCTTTTTTTGAGATAATTTATGTAAAATCAAATTAACTCTAATAGTATAATCCATTGAGTTTTGATACACACAGTTGTGTAAACACTACCATAATCATATGTGTGTGTGTATAGATAGATAGATACCCACAATCCCTGAAACTTTCTTCATGCCACTTTGTTCTCACTTCCTTCCCTTACCCCCCTGTCCCTTACTCACCTCCTTCCCTTAACCCTGTCCTTGTAACTATAATTTTGCATTCTCCAAAAACTGATCTCAATAGAAGTGTAGTGTGTAGTCTTGTGTCTGACTTCTTTTAGTTACTGTAATACCTTTGGGACATTTATGTTATTGCGGATATTTGTGGTTCATTCCTTTGCTTTGTTTTCCTTACCATGGATTTACCACAGTTGATTAAACTGACAAATATTTGGGACGATTCCAGTTTTGGCCTCTTGAATTAAGCTGCTATAGATGTTCAAATACAGGTCTTTGCATAGTAGAATTTTGGTTGTAAAATAAAATATAGCAAGTGTATGCTTAACTTTATAAGAAACTACTGAATTATTTTCCAAAGTGAATGATCCCATTTTTCATTCCCATCAATAATGTATGAGAGTTCTAGTTGCTTCACATCCTTGTTAACACTTGATATCGTCAGTCTTAAAGTTTTTAGTTATTCCAGTATGTGGTGCTACATCATAGTGGTTTTATTTGCATTTTTAAGGTATTGGTTTTTAACAAATGTGGATTTATACTTGTAACATATGTGTCAGAAGCACCAAGTAGGAAAAAGCTTGATGTTTCCCCCCCAGGTTTTTATCATCTTTTTGTGACTTTTATGTTCTTAGAACATTTATTTGGTTCTCCACATTAAGTAGCACAATTACTTTTTATAGTAATTGGTTTTCTGGTTGTTCAGAAATCCATTACATTTAAAATGTGACCAAATAGTGTAAATGATTGTATCATTGTTTGTAATCATACCTAACTAGTGAGGATTCTGAGGAAATAAATATTACATAGCTATATTTTATAAGTCATTCTGATTTTTAGGTGAAACTATAATATGAAAGTTTAAAATGTAAAAGAGAAGATATACTTAAGTTTGACAAATGATAGATGGGGTACAGATAGTATTTGAGGCACTTTGTTGTAGTTAGTATTCAGAATTGAAATCTTTATACTGAGTTGCTTTACTGTATTGTATGGTGGGTTAGAGCAGTGGCAGGCAACAGTTAGAATGTAGAATGATGCTGCCACATGCTGTTTAATGGAAGCATCCCCATCCCTATTGGAGAAATTGCATCTTTTTTCAAGAAGTAGAGTGAGATATTTTGTAAAATATCTGAGCACCTAAATTCTTCACTCTGATTGTTAACATTTCATTGCCCTGAAGGACTGAAGGACTCTCTTCTTTTCTTTTTTCCTTTTTTTTTTCTGGTACTGGGGATTGAACTCGGGTACTCGACCACTGAGAGACATCTCCAGCCCTATTTTGTGTTTTATTTATAGACAGAGTCTCACTGAGTTGCTGAGTGCCTCGCCATTGCTGACACTGGCTTTGAACTCGTGATTCTCCTGCCTCAGCCTCCCAAAGTACTGGGATTACGGGCGTGCTTGCCTGGCTTCTTCTTTTAACAGTAATTTTGTTTCACTGTGGTGGTGGGGAGGGCATTGCTGAAGATCAAACCCAGGACCTTGTCCACACTAGGCAAGAGCTCTACCAATAGCTATAGACCCCTCTCCCTTGGTAGTAATTTTTGATATTTATGTAATGAGGTATTAGGGTCCAGAAATCTTTTTTTTTTTTTTTTTTTTAAATGTCTTTATTTTATTGCTTTGTATATGGTGCTGAGGATCGAACCCAGGGCCTCATGCATGCGAGGCAAGCGCTCTACCGCTGAGCTACAATCCCAGCCCCCAGAAATCTTGAATGTAAATTAAGGACCTTTGAGACAGTTTGTGAGGGTGATGGATGCATCAGACTTGGCCACCCTCTAGTGGCTGCTATGGCCATATTGCAACTTCTGCTGATCTTCCTGCTGTACATCAGGAGGGTTAGTGGGTGAGGGGTTCGTTTCCATAGAATTGTTTTGTCTTGTATTATAGAGTAAAATATCTGGAATAATAATTCTGTAAGAATAACTTTAGTAAGGAGTGACCTAAAATAATCAACTTTGGTTATCTAGGTAGTATGATTGTCAGCGACTTTATTTTCATAATTGTAGTTCTCTGTATTTTCTAGATTTTGTTCAGTTAGCTTTTTGTTTTGTCTTAAACGAGACAAATAAAACGGCTCAGAAGCAAGAAACTTCACTTACTGATAACCTCTATGTTACACATCATCCTTAATCCTTAAAGTACAGTTTTGAATCATGCTAAGGTTTATGTATACAAGATTTATCAACTGTGCCCTGGTTTTTGTTCACCCCATTTGAAGTTTTAGTAGAATACTGATTATTCTCTAACATTTCTGTGGCAAAGTTCTTGGTGATGCTGTTTTCCAGAATGTTCTTTCACTCTATTTCAATCTTATTCAGTGAAATCTTCTTTCTCCTTTAATGAATATCTCAAATGTCACCTTCTTTCCTGACCATTCACCATTCCTGTGAACCTTCAGAGTAAACATATTCTATGATTTCATTAGTCTTGAAATAATTTTAGTACAGTGCGTACTGCTTTCTGTTGCTGTGGTGTTGTTGCCTACTTCCTTGCTTTGCTGTAGCTCTTTCTGTCCAACTGCTCCAGGATAGCATAGAGCACGCATACAAATATTTGCCTAGAAGTATATATTGAAAGCTTTTGCCTTCCTCAGTTTGCAGTGTGATGGCATCTGTCTTATTTTAATCAGTTGTTTAAAACTGTAACACTTTTTCCTAGAACCAGTATTTCAAATGGTATGTAAATATCTAGGCCCTAAAATACTGTAAGAATTTGCAACACACTTTAAAACTGGAGTTTTAAAAATTCCTGCTGCCTAGGTTACACACCATATCAATAAAATAAAAGTAATTGCAATAGGAACCAGGCATTGGTATTTTTTAAAAAGATTCCCATGTGATTGCAATGTGCAACAAAAGTTTATAAACAAATGTCCTATTTAATCTATAAGGTACTAAAGATAAAGTCCTGCCTTTTAAAACGTTGGTTTTTTAAATGGGATAATACCTTTTCTAAGCTATGTACAAGGGGTTTTCATGACTTAAGACCTACAGCTATCTAATAGGCTTAATACCTAAATATTTGCTGTTAAAGGAGGTGTTTGCTCAGCTTACTCACAAAACTATTCCTCCAAAATATTGGGGTATTGGTGGATGACAATAAGAATTTCCGTGGGGCAAAATGTAAACAATTTTTGAATTCTGTAAAGAGTATGTAGGAGTTTGAGTGTGTGGGGATTCTTGGGTATTAATCTTGCAATTTTTCTGTAAAAGTTTATAAAATATTTAAAAAATTCAGTTGACAAAAAAGTTTAACTTGGATCTCTAATTGGTAATATAAAGATTTTTGTTTTTAATTTTTAAAAACACTTGGTGTGCATACATTACATTTGTCCTAAGTCATCTTTTCTTTCATTTTGCCATTTTTTAGACTGTCTCTTCCTCCTGGGACCCTGTTTTCTAAAGGAAGGAAGCATTTTTTGTTTCATGTCTGGAGTACAGGAAGATGGTATTTAGTTAAGCCTCAGCCCATTTCTTTTTTTTCTGTTCTTCTTCATAGGCACAAAATATTGTTTCCTGTAAGGTGCTTAAAAGTGATACAGGTACAAATTCAGAAAATAATTATTGAGGTTTTCTAAGCAAAAAGGAATTTACTTTTTTTTTGTGGGTGTCTATTTGTTTCATTTATTTGTTCTTATCAAGTTGTATGATTTTACCATAGAAAGATTCAACTATTTTAAATTACATTTTCTTGGTTGGAAGTTACCTTAAATAATTTAATTTTATCTCCTGCTTTGTACTAATAATACAATGACTAAGACTGTGATATATAAACTTAATTTATTTAACCCATGTTGTCCCATGATCCCAGGTGTGGAACACTTATAAAAACTTACTTCAAGCAACAAATACAGTACTTAGGAAATCTTTGAAATAATATTTGAATATTATGTTTGCAGAATTGAAAACTTGGCCAGAACTTAATGGATTGAACTCTACTCGGAGTTTGGGGTGAGGTGGGGGAAGTATGTATATTTTACTCTTTCTTTTACTATCTAAAATTTAACATTATTTCCTCTTGGAAAAACTTGTGTGTTCATTTTATATTACATTGGTACCTTGATGATTAGTTAACTCTGCTGTTATAGTTTTTTTTAAAGGTTGCTAGTAATTATGAAAACTTGCTTCAATCTCATTATTAATCAGGGAAATGCAAATGAAAACAAAATTATATAATTTTAAACCATTGTATTGGCAATGATTAGAATGTCTAGCAATACTAAATGTTAGTGAAAATGTAGGTTCTGGTATTGGTGGGAGTATGAATTGATTACTGCCCTCATGAGCAATTTTAACAACATTTTGTAAAATTAGTATTCCTTTTGGCTCTCATTTCTAACTCTTTTACCCTGGAAATGTTTGTGCAAATGAGACAGGTACAAGAATATATTTGCATTAGTAGAAAAATTAGAAGAAAGCTCATTGTTCAACAGCAGATGAATAGATTGTTGTTTGTTCATGCACTGAATACCTTGCAGCTGTAAATATGAAATATATCCCAAAAACATGGCTATTTTAAAAGTTTCTGAATGATGCATGTGTATGATACCAATATCATACTACCAATATGTAGTTTGAAAACATACAAAAGTTTCTGAATGATGCATGTGTATGATACCAATATCATACTACCAATATGTAGTTTGAAAACATACAAAACCACTGTTATTTGTGGATGCCTATTTGTAGATGTTTATTAGTATAAATAGTATAAGAACATACATTGGAACATTAGTCCTGAACCAAAATGAGGATGATGATTATGTTTGGAGAAGGGCGTGGGATTGAGGGAGAGTATATACAGACCTTCAATTTGATTTTATGTATTCTTTGATTCATGTATTCTTTCTCTTTAAGACTTGGAATCAAGCATAGTGAAATTTAAGATTAGATAAAGATGAATATCAGATACAGTTGTACTAGGCACCATAACTTTATACTTATAAAATATACTATGATCTACACTAGTGTAGTATGTTTATAAGGGGCCACAATTTCAGTTATTAATAGGAATGTATAACAGCAAATCATCTCTTGCATATAACCCTGAGGCCTAAGGCAGTGGTTCAGAACTTACTTTTTGGACTCATATTTATCTTGGTTGAAATCCTATCTAATGCACTTACTTGTTAGCCATCTGATTTGGGGCTTAGTATGCTTATACATGAAGTAGCAATTAATCCAACTTCTTAGGGATAAAATTATGTCACAGGTAGCACTCAATATGTGATGGCTTCACTTAGCCTGTAACCACCTACATTAAATAATTCTAATTTCAAGGAGCTGTTGTTCTTCAGTAGAGAGCCATGGTCATGTAGACACCATGTGTTATTTCTTATATAGTACTGCTTATTTTTACTACTCTATGACTAGAATAGTTGAAAGTTTCTAAATTAACAGAATCCATGCCCAAACCTTGTAAGCACATTAGAGCTGTATTCTGTGTACTGAATTTTACCTAGAAACCCAATTCAGGTTAACTTGTTACTGTGCTTTCTTCACAAAATGTCCCTTCCCCTTTTTAAGAGGGTGGGGAAAGGCCTTTAAAAATACCCTGATTACTTGTAATTTTTTAGCAACTAAAATCCCCATTTTTAAATAGATTAGTTCAGTGGAAATTATGAACAAGAACAGGTATGGATATCTGAAGACTGGTGTAGGTTCAACAAATGAAATGGTATTTCATGGACAGAAGGGGAAAAATCTTTTTTTTGTGAAGATAATATTTTGGTGATCCTTCTCTTGGTTTTCAGTATAGGATCATAGTTAATACATTTTCTACTGTCTTTGAGAACCAGCTTTAGGAATCTTTTTGAAGCCTTATATTTGAAAGTCAGACCCAGACATCTAGATATGGGCCCTTCCTTACTGTGTGTAGAAGAGGGAAAAAAGTAGGACTTTTGTTGTTGTTGTTGTGTTGTGTTTTTTCTTCTCTGTCTTAAACTTCCCTTTTTCAACCTGGCTTTGTTTACCTTCTGGTCAGATCCACCAAATTAGTATGTGGGGAGGTACATTGATGCCTGGGAAGATAACATTTTTAAATTACTTTCTGGTGGAAGGTCATAGGGAGTTTAGTTGTGGATGTTTGGCAGGTGCCCACATCCAAGGAGAGCAAGGGCCAAGTGTTTGAGCCCCGCCAGTTGGTGGAAATGGAACAGCGTCCTCATTCAGTCTTTCCAAATGGATTGATTCAAATGCCAGTTCAGATCACAACTTATGGAGGAGACAGGAAGGTTTGGAATAAAGCACAGGAAGAACCAACACAGGGAAGTCCGGGTGGGGCTGTTTGGCATTCGAGTGGCTTCTCCGCCTTTTCATTCCACAGTGACTTTCACTGGTATTTGAAGCTCGTTATTAGTGTGCTCAGTGGGCCACACATTCCTGAGGTAGCTCAGCGTTTTTAAAATAAGGTCTGAAAGCTTGATCTGCTTAGTTCTACTAAATATGGAACTTATGCCTTTTCTGAAGGCATATTAGCAGAACCTGTCTTTTCATTTTGTATGAAATATTAAATGTTAGAATACTAAACTGCACAGTAAATGATATTCTTAGAATGAATACACATTTTTAGAATTTCTGTGTTTGATACTTCAAGAGTGGGGAGAGAGAGAGACAACTAAAACATCAAGTCTCTCTGGAAAGGGCTGCCCCGCCTCTCATAAGAAAAGAACTATATGTTTCTACATGTGTGCTTCTGTCTTCCAGGGAGCTCCCTTTATATTTCACCTTCCAGCCAAAGATATGGGCCTCTTTGTTTTATGGAAATAGGTGTTAACTGTATTTTCTCAAATCACAGAAAATAGTATTCATTTCAGCATTCTTAGATCTGTAGTTTTAAGTTTTATCATACCCCTACCAAGAATCTATTCTTTTATTCTCAATAGTGCTGTTTTTTGTTTTTTTTTTTTTACATTTTGTCTTAGAAAATGACTTATATCCTCCTCCCTTTTGCAGACTTTGAGGATTAACTCCCTTTTGCGCTTGTTGAGGGCTAGGACATTACACTGTCACAGCTGAGGGGCCAGTTACCTTAATATATCGATTTAGCTTGTTTAACTTTGGCTTTCAAAATAAAATGGGTCAGGCAATTCACCTGTAAACTGACTCCACAATAACCAACAGTATGACGGTCTTTGAAATGGTCGTCAGCCTTGCTGTCCATGATCTTTGTTATAGAAGGGACCCTCTGACATCACATATCTCTTTAATTTCTTTGCATATTAATAGGTGAAAAAAACCACTTTCAGTTTGCATTTCAAAATGAAATAAAAGTAACCCTAAACAATATACCTTGTAACACATTATAAATGGTTATAAGCTATTTCAAGTTATGTTTTGCTTTTTTCACTGTTTTTTAAAAGCATATAATTTAATTAGTTGATTATTATTTTTTGTGCTGGGGATTGAACCCAGGGCTTTGCATATGCTAAGCATGTGCTGTACCACTGAGCTATATACCTGCCACCATTTTAAAAATTGTTTTAAATGTATAGCTAAATTAGTTTTTGAATAGGAAGCACAAACATTCTGCAAAATTATTAAAAAGGTACAGGAGTGAGTGTTTATCTTGAAAAGTAAATCCTTTCATTCCTTCTCCCTATCCACACAGTTTGCTACCACATATATTGACTCATTTTGATTTTCATATTTACACTTTCTGCTCTATGTTTTTTTGTTGTTGTTTATTTTGTTCTGTTTTGTTTTGGGTAGAACTACCTAGTAACACCTTTCCTTTTTCTTTTTTTGCCTTTCCACATTTTTTATTGGTACATTACAGTTGTACATAATGATAGGATTTGTTGTTTTATATTTATACATGCACACAGTATAACAATATAATTTGGCCAATATCACTCACCAATACTTTCCCCTGTTTCCTCCTCTCAGCCTGGTCTCTTTCCTTCACTGATCTCCCTTTGATTTTCATTAGATCCCTGCTCCTGCCCATTTCTTTTCTTTTTACCTCTCTAGCTTCTACACATGAGAGAAAACATATCACCCTTAACTTTCTGAGTTTAGCTTATTTCACTTAATGTAACACTCTCAAGTTTCATTTATTTTTCTGCAAATAACATAATTTCATTCTTTATGGCTGAATAAAACTCCATTGTGTGTGTATGTGTGTATATATTGTTTTCTTTATCCATTCATCTGTTGATGGACACCTAGGCTGGTACCATAGTCTGGCAATTGTGAATTGTGTTGCTACAAACATGGGTATACATACATCACTATAGTATGAAGACTAATTCTTCAGGACAAATACTGAGGAGTGGTATAGCTGGGTGGTTCCCTTCCTAGTCTTTTGAGGAACTTCCATACAGATTTCCACAGTGGTTTTAATAGTTTACAATTCCATCAACAGTGTAAAAGTGTTTCTTTTTCTCCATATCCTCTCCAGCATTTATTATTGTTTGTATTCTTTTTTTGTTGTTTGTTTTTTTTGTTTTCGTTTTTTGGTACCGAGGATTGAACTCAGGGATACTCGACCACTGAGCCACATCCCCAGCCCTATTTTGTGTTTTATGTAGAGACAGGGTCTCAATGAGTTGCTTAGCGCCTCGCCCTTGCTGAGGCTGGCTTTGAAATTGTGATCCTTCTGCCTCAGCCTCCCAAAGTGCTGGGATTACAGGTGTGCGCCACCACGCCCGGCTGCCAATGTTTGTATTCTTGATGACTGACATTGTGACTGGAGTGAGGTAAAATCTGCATAGTTTTTTTATTTGTTTGTTTTATTCTTTTTAGTTATGTGTGATAATAGAGTATATTTTGACATACTTATACAAATGTCGAGTATATCTTATTCTAATTAGAATCCCAGACTTGTTGGAGGTTGAGATTCACTGTGGTATATTTATATATGTACATAGGAAAGTTAAGTCAGATTCATTCCACTGTCTTTCCTATTCCTGACCCTCTCCTTTCCTTTCATTCCCCTTTGACTAATAATACACTGAGCTTCTATCCCTCTCCTTTATTGTGTGTTAGCATCCATGTATCAGAGAGAACATTTGACCTTTGGTTTTTTGGCATTGGCTTATTTCACATAGCATAATAGTCTCCACATCCATCCATTTACCAGCAAACATAATAAAGCCATCTTTTTCATGGCAGAATAATCTTCCATTTTGCATATATACCACATTTTCTTTGTTGGTTCAGTTGTGGAAGTTTGACACTTGCTTTGGTTCCATAGCTTAGCTATTGTGAATTGAGCTGCTATAAACATTGATGTGGCTGTGTCATGGTAGTATGCTGATTTTAACTCTTTTGGATATATACTAAGGAGTAGCATAACCTGATAAAAGTTTTCTGAGGAAT
This sequence comes from Xerus rutilus, assembly GCA_028644305.1. NCBI lineage: Eukaryota > Metazoa > Chordata > Mammalia > Rodentia > Sciuridae > Xerus > Xerus rutilus. Next base: position 100,646,097 of record CM053406.1, on the reverse strand, counting down.
CTACATACTGCTTTCCAGAATGGCTGCACCAATTTGCAGTCCCTCTAGCAACTTATGAGTGTACTCCTTCCCCCACATCCTCACCAATATTTGTTGTTACTTGTATTCTTGATTGTTGCCATTCTGACTGGAGAGAGACAAAATCTCAGTTTAGTTTTGATTTGCATTTCCCTAATTACTAAGGGTGTTGAATATTTTTTCACATATTTGTTGGCCTTTTGTATTTCTTCTTTGGAGAAGTGTCTGTTTAATCCATTTGCCCATTTATTGATTGGGTTATTTGGTTTTTTGGTGTTAAGTTTTTTATATATTCTAGATAGCCTCTGTCCGCAGAGTACTTAGTAAAGATTTTTCTCCCTTTCTGTAGGCTCTCTCTTTACTTTCTTCATTGTTTCTTTGGCTGTGCAGAAGCTTTTAAATTTGATACCATACCATTTATTAATAAGTTTCAGCATTATTTCCTAAACTTTAGGGGTCCTTTTGAGAAAGTTGTTGCCCATGCCTATATGTTGATGTGTTAACCCTACATTTTCTTTTAGGCGTTAAGATAGTTTCTGATCTAATTCCTAGGGCTTCGATCCATTTTGAATTGATTATTGCACAAGGTGAGAGGTAAGAGTGTTGTAGTTTCATTTTTCTACATATGAATAACCAGTTTTCCAAGCACCATTTGTTAAAAGGCTATCTTTTCTCCATGTGTGTTTTTGGCACCTTTGTCAGGGATCTGATTGATGACTCTAAATGTGTGGGTTTGTCTCTGTGTCTTCTGTTTTTTATCAGTGATATACGTGTCTTGTTTTTATGACAGTACCATGCAGTTTTTGTTACTATGTATTGTATCTTTTTTTTTTTTTTTTGTACCAGGGATTGAACCCAGAGACACTTAGCCACTGAAGCACATTCTCAGAACTTTATTTATTTATTTTTATTTTTTATTTTTGAGACAGGATCTCAGTAAGTTACTTAGGACCTTGCTAAGTTACTGAGGCTGGCTTTGAACTTCTGGATCTCCCAAGTCCCCTGGCATTACAGGTGTGCATCACTGTACCCAGTTCTGTTGTTATCTTTTGATTTCTACTCAGATGTCCTCAGAATGTCATTTCATGTCATCATGGAGTTGGAGTTGACTCATTCTTTTTTAATGGCTGCATAGTTTTATGTTATACTAATTTTTTTTCTTTTTCTTTTTCTTTTTTTGGTACTGGAGATTGAACTCAGGGGTGCTCAACCACTAAGCCACATCCCCAGCCCTATTTGTGTTTTATGTAGAGACAGGGTCTCACTAAGTTGCTTATTAGCGCCTTGCCATTGCCGAGGCTGGCTTTGAACTCGCGATTCTCCTGTCTCAGCCTCCCTAAGTGCTGGGATTACAGGCTTGCGCCACCGCGCCTGGCTGTTATACTAAATTTTATCAAATGTGTTCTCTTGTTGAATATTTGGACACTGTGCACTGGCTTTTACTCAAACAACTTTGCATTTACTCTCTCTCTACATAGGATACTTTGTACATGTGAGAGTATATCTGTAGGACGAACTCCTAGACTCAATTTATGGGTCAAAAGTTATGTACATTTTAAGTTTTGTTATTGCTAGATTACTCTCCATAGAGGTTACAGGTTAACTCCAACTAGCAATGTTTGAGAGACTAACCTCCAGTTAGTCCATTCTCTTGTGATTTTTGTCAATCTAATAGACTTTTAAAATGGCACTTTATTTTGCTTTAGTTTCTATGTTCTGAAGTTGAACATTTTTTCATACACTTAGAACTTCTCAGATTTCTTTTGTGTAAGTTGTATATTCATTCATTCATATAATGAAATATAAATTTATTCATTTATCCTTTGTTCTGTTAGGCTTTAGGTTTTGTTTTGTTTTTTACTTGTGGAAACTCTTCCACATTAAGACATTAGTTATTTTTCTGTGTACTCTGTGCTGTAAATATTTTTTTCCAAGTATTTGTCATTGGGTCATTTATGGCATACATTAAAATAAAGAAAGGTTTTTTGTTTTTGTTGTTCTGTTTATCCCTCCCTCCCCAAACTAACTGTCCCCTCCCCACCATACAAAAGTTTATTTAGGAAAGCAGAGACACATTGAAGAGAATATGGGCTGTCAGGAGAGTGAGAAGGTTTTGAGGTAAAGCAAAGAATATACATTCAAGGAAGAATGTAGGCCTTCTCCAGAGGGAGAGACCAAGAAGTTTTTATTTTTATGTAGTCAAAAACATAAGTCATTTCTTTTATGGCCTCTGGGGTTTGTGTCAAATGTGTCAGATTAAAAGGCTGACCACGGTCTGATATTAAAAAGAAAATTCATGTTTTCTTAAATTTTTTGCTTTTCATGTTTAAATAGGTTCATATGTTTTGATAAAACGCATCTCCAGGGCTGGGGCTATAGCTCAGTGGTAGAGCGCTTGCCTAGCATGTGTGAGACACTGGGTTTGAACCTCAGCATCACATATAAATAATAAATGAATAAAATAAAGATCCATCAGCAACTAAAAAAATATTTTTTAAAAAAAGGCATCTCAAACTTTAATACCATGCTTTTGCTACTAAATTATAGGGTGGCCTCTGTGACATAGACTGTAGATCCAGATAGTTTATTAATGGTCAGACCATAGCTTTGCTACCTAACTGCTGTGTGAGATGGGCAGATGATGTATCTGAATCTGTTTTCTTCTATGTAAAATGAGGATAATTGTACCTACCTCCAGGGTAGTTAGGAAAATAGGAAGAAAATATATATTATTTTTATTTTTAGATCAAGGCATCATAATTTATAATCTAGTACCTATTAGTTCTCTTCCTTCCTCTGACTTTGGTGTCTTAAGGACAGGAAAAACAGTTTAGAAGGTGGCATCAGTTGATTATAAAAACATGTTCCAAATTATCTCATAAAATATGGTGCTTAAGTGGTACTTCAGTATTAGCAAACCTCTGACATAACTTGGTCCTTTGCATCATTTATAACTACATAGTGACATTTGCTTTCCAAAGAGGAGGTAACAAGAAAGCTCTACAGTGGCATGTGAAAAAAAATTTTTTTGAATGCTTCTTTCTTAAAAAGAGAGTTTAGAAAATACCTCTTCGTATTTTGCCCCTTTACCTATTACACAGTCTGATATTGTCCAGATTGCTGTGGGTCTTCTCATGAAATGAGTTTTGTATCTCTAAGTTAATTTTCTGCCAGAATCACTTCAGGCTGATGACTGTGGTGTTTGTGTATCCATTAACCACACTGCCAGGATATGTCCACTACTTTCCACCTCTCCCATTAAACAGCTGTCAGCAGGTTCACAGAGCTACCACCTTGCTCTGCATTAATTGTAGGAAGCCAAGGGATGCAATATAAAATGGTCTATGAAGGAGTTACGTACAGCTGGCTTAGAGATCACAGGAAATAAATCCTGTCATCAGTTGGGTCAAATTTATTAGTATCTTATATGAATAGAAAAGACATGAAAAGAAATGAATTTTTAAAAATTCTGTTTCTTGGTTAACCTTTCCTTTTTTTCTTTTAATAACCTCAAAAATAAAAAATAAAAAATAAACAGCTCTGAACAAGAATATATTGGAAGAGTCTTGGGTAAGACTCTCTCATTAAAGTTGTGTATAGCACCCTGCTGAGCTTTACAATTGGTTTTGAAATGAAAATCTGTTAGAGAAAACATTATCCTAGCCATGGTGATAAGTAATATGGAGAAGATTAATGATTTGTCTGTGAAAGCCAGCCAGCAACATTAAACCTGCTACTGTGCCCTATTTTAAAAGGTTGAGGTGAAAAAGGGTAGGTAAGAAGGTAGGACTATGCTTTTTATAGTTATATGCTTCTTTATATGAACTAATGATTCCCTAGCTTTTTTCCATTGATAAAATCAAGGAAATTTTCAGTTGCAGTTATACTCCTAAAGACCAGAATTTTTCATTGACTAGAGGAGGGGGAGAGTAGGTAGACCCTAAAAGGAGAAGGGTTTAGGAAAAAATACTTCTTTATATAGGGATTCTCATGCCTGTCTTCCTATACTTGGGATAGTTTTTCTTCTTCCTAGTACCACAAGTACCTGTTTAATGAGACATTGGAGGAGAGGTAGAGAGGGTGGCACCAGCATCATTGTGTGCATTAGTGTCCTGATAGAGAAAGATTGGCTTTAATGAGTATTTAATAACCATCATTGCTCAAATATAGATCTACATATGATAGCAGACTTAATGATGTTATCAACACAATTCTAGTCCTTTGATTTGGAAATCAGATGTTTGGTATCAAAACCAGTTAAGTATTTGTTTTATTTTTTAAATGTGGTGTCCTGTAAATTGTTGTCATTCAAAGTGTGTTTTCCATACCGACAGCATCTTTATCACTGGGATCTTGTAGAAATGCAAAATCTCAGGCCCTGCCCCAGATCTACCAAATATCAAATCAAAATTGGCATTTTAACAAGACCTTGAGATATTTGAAATTAAAGTTTGAGCAGCTCTTCAGTAAGGCAGCCTGATATTTTGAAATCAGCATCTACTCTACCTTTCTTTTTTTCTAAAGTAGGCAAGAAGACTTTTGGAAAAAGAAAATGCCTTTTATTTCACCAATAGGAAGCCTGATCATGATTTTAATGTCATTGCAATGCCAAGTTGTTTGCTGTGTTTCTGCATCTTCTTGAAGTACAATTTATTTAATTTTTAAATTTTTTTATTTGTAGATGGACACAATATCTTTACTTCTTTTTTTATGCAGTGCTGAGGATTGAACCCAGGGCCTCACACATGCGAGGCAAGCACTGAGCTACAATCCCAGCCCCTTGAAGTACTATTTATAAATGCCATTATTTCTTCCTAATCTTTGCAACAGAAATAAGTCAACTCTTTACTTAACATGTCTTTTAATAACAACTACCATTTATTGAAAGTTTGCTGTGTTCCAGGCACTAGGCTAAGTTTCCGAAGGTCTCTGATTTAATCCTTACACACCCTCCACTCCCTCATTTTTTCAAATGAGGAATGAGGCCCAAAGCATTTAAGAGGGACTTGCTCAGGTTACATAGCTTCTAAGTTCCAATGGAATTCCAATTTGCTTTTCTGTCCTCTACAATTAGGTCAGAATTTATCTAAGAGCAGATAGGTAAAATGTATAATTTCTAGTAATCCCTATAATATTTGACATTAAGATTATCTTTATTTTGATCTGTAAGACACACTAGAACTTGACTGGAACAAACTTAGACTGAAATTTCGCAGTTAATGATTGTAGTATAGTTCTGTCACTGCCTCAGTGTGTCTAATTTTGTTGGTCTCTTGTTCCTTTGTAATCCTCAGGAGCAGGTATGTGTGTTGGGGAGGGTTTAGATTTAAAGACAAATATTCTGCATTTTCTTTGCAAACACATACAATTTTATTTGTTACTAGAATGTAGTATCCTTTGTTAATTTCTCAACTTATAATTTACCTGGAGAAAAGGTGGTTTTTTGAAAGCTCTCAACAAACTCTAATCATGAGTCAGTAAGGCCAGAAAGAGTTTTTCAGAGGCACAGTAGCTAGACACTGAATTGTAGGGAAGTTTAATCTTTCTGACAGTTTTTATTCAGAAAACTTCTCAAGAGAAGGACTTAGGAATTTGTGTGCAAAATGTATTTTTTAGGTAATTATTCCTCTTTCTTTCTTTTTTTTTTTTCTGTAGCAGGGATTAAACCCCGGGTCACTTAGCCACTGAACTACATCCTTGGCCCTTTTTATTTTTTATTTTGAGACAGGGTCTCACTAAGTTGCTTAGGGCCTCACTGTATTGCTGAGGCTAGTCTTGAACTTAGGATCTTTCTGCCTCAGCCTCCTGAGCCACCAGGATTATAGGCATGCACCACCACACCCAGCTGATACTCCTCTTTTCATTGAACATGGTTGCCCTGATTGGGGTTTTTTTTCCTCTTTTTCTTTTTTCTTTTTCTTTTTTGGGGGAGGTTGGTGGTGCTGGGGATTGAACCTATGGCCTTGTGCATGTGATGCAAGCACTCTACCAACTGAGCTATATCCCCAGCCCCTGATTGAGGTTTTACTACTAACAATTATTAAGACATTTTACTAACCACATGGAACTTTTTGCATTTTGAAAAGATCACTTGAGGTATTAAAAATATAGGTACATGAAGTAATGCATATATAGGTTACTTACTGTATTTTAAAACAACATATTGTATGTCATAAACATGTGCAATTTTTGTCAATTTACATTAAAGAGAAGAAGATTTGAAAGTTTTAGAATCTAGAATGTGCTACCTGTACTCTTTTGGGCATAGACAAGGCGGAAACAATTTATTTTCACAAGAAGAAAATATCTGAATGTAAGAGCAGTTTCATAAGTATATAAGAAAAATGTCTGGAAAAATCAAAATGATTCAATAAAAGAATAGCTTTTAAAAAGATTTCACATAATTTCAGTAGTATACATACTTTTAGTCAGTTTGGTCTCTAAGACTTCCTATCACTGTTTTAATTACTCTATTATTAGGGGAAAAGATAATTTTAGAAAGAACATTAGTGATATTGGCCAGTTATAGAAACCACCATGTTCAGTGTTCCTTTCTTCAAAAATATATTGTTCAACCCAGCAATTCCACTACTAGGAATATACACCCAAAAGAATTGATAACAGGTGTTTAAACACATCTATGTATATTCATAATAGCTAAATGATGGCATCAGCCCATATGTCCATTGCTGGATGAATGGTTAAGAAAATGGAACTATATCTATACAATGAAATATTCAGCTATAAAAAGGAATGAATTAATGATACATGCTACAACATAGATGATGCTTGAAAACATGCTATATGAAGGAAGCCCACATGAAGATCATATAATTTCATTGATGTAACATATGCAGAATAGAAAAATCTGCACAAACAACGTAGCTTAGATATTTGCCCAGGGCTGGAGGGAAAGAATGAGAGATCCCTCCTAAAAGGATGCAGAGTTTCCTTTAGGATGGTGTTAATGGTTTAAAATTGGTTGTTGTGGTAGTTGAACAACAAAGTACTTAAAACTGTTGAGTCTTTTAGCCGGGTAAGGTGGTGCGTGCCTGTAATCCCAGCGCTCCAGAGGCTGAAGCAGGAAGATAATGAGTTCAAAGCCAGCCTTAGCAAAAATTAAGTGCTAAGCAACTCGGTGAGACCCTGTCTCTACATAAAATACAAAATTGGATTGGAGCTGTGGCTCAGTGGTCGAGTGCCCCTGAGTTCAGCCCCTAGTACCTGCCTCCCCCCTACCCCCGAAAAAAACCCCACTATTGAATCATTTAACTATACTATTTAAATGGGTAAACTTTGTAAGACATGAATTGTATCTCAGTAAAGCTATTGAAAAGAAGCACCTTTTTTGAGGTGATGTGTGGGGAGGTGTTCTGAGATTGAACCTAGGGGTGCATTACCACTGAGCTTTATCTTCAGTCCTTTTCAGTTTTTTTTTTTTTTTGGTGGGGGGATACCGGAGATTGAACTAAGGGGTACTTGACCACTGAGCCACATCCCCAGCCCTGTTTTGTGCTTTATGTAGAGACAGGGTCTCACTGAGTTGCTTAGCGCCTCGCCTTGCCGTTGCTGAGGCTGGCTTTGAACTTGCAATTATCCTGTCTCAGCCTTCCAAAGTGCTAGGATTACAGACGTGGGCCACCACTCCCGGCTTCCTTTTCAGTTTTGAGACAGGGTCTCACTAAGTTGCTGAGGCTGACCTCAAACTTGTGAACTTAGTCTCCCAAGTCACTAGGATTATAGGTGTGTACCACTGTGTGTGACTCAGTGAAACTTCTTAATCTCTCTGCTTCTTACACACCCATTCATCTAATTTGTTCTGGATTATTTAATATTAAATACATTGTTATTGATTTTTACATATGAATTCCAAATCTGAACTCTCATCTCCTGGGACTATTTCTTCATTTGTTCCCTCTTTTGTGGAATTGTGATCAATGGCTTTGTTTACCCAGAGAAGACATCAGGAAATGCTTGATGACTGTATATAAGGATTTAAAAGAATGTTTCTTTCAGCCTTGACATTCTGTACCATATTATAGATTTTGTTTGCATTTATTATTTGTATTTTTCATTATATGAATACACCTCATTTATTAATTTTTTTACCCATCATAGACATTTAGTGTTATTTTAGATGAGCTTAAAATGGTTTTAGAATCAGACAGTGAGCATCTGTCATATATTGTAGGCATTATGGATTTTTGCATTGTAATGAAATAAGCTAATTTTGTGTGTGTAGTTTAATACTTGGAATTTCTCTCAGGATGTGGACACTCTATTTGGAAAGCAAACAGCTTTAGTTCCATTATCTGGTTCATTCCAGATGAAGTTCTAGGTCCAAATCTTTTAATAGTTAGTGTTTACTAAATATAAATAATAGATTTACTGACTTTTCTTTTAGAACTAAGTAAGTTCATATTCTATTTCATATTTTCTTAGTTCAGCACGAGAGTTGTCTTCAAGAACCAGCAGGGCTCTAAGGACATGGGCTCTAGTGATGGATAATAAGTCCTTAACTTAAGCAAAATAGTGTCATGTTGTCATGTCCACAGCCCTATTTTGGCAGTGCAGTGAGACAGGTTGCGGGAAAGCCCAAGAAAGCGCTCAGAAACAGCATGAGAGACATATTATTTATTGAAGAAATTTATTGAGGCTTTGTAAGAGATCAGTGACTGCTCCAAGAAGAGTTCAGTGGTGAAAGGCTGCGCACAGGCCCTTCATCCCTCAAGGTGCTCACTAAGCAATGCTGCCTCTCCCTCACAGTATTTGTCCTTAGGTGGCCAGCCAGATGAGTGAAACATATCCTTTCCGTAGTGCCCTACTTCTGAACCTGTCCTCACTCATGATGTCACTGCTTCTGCAGTCTTAACATATAAGCTTGCTGAGTTTGCTTCTATGGCCAGCATCTCAAGAAGCAGCTGTCCTGGGGCACATGCAAGAAAGTAATTTTCTATTGATAATACAAACTTGCCCTAGTAACCTTTGTGCACAGGAGAAAGCCAGTGCCCTTCAAGATAATATGTATCTGGACTTTCAGTCCCAGACTTGCTCTCATTGTTCCCTTTGGCTGAGTTTTTGGCAAGGAACAGAAAGGGGGACATTCAGGGACATGATGTCTTACTTATCTTTTATTTAGGGATGTCTCCATGTGGATACAAATATTTGTTTGTCCCTTATAGTTAGTCTTTCAAGATAGTTTGGTGAGTAGATTGCTTTAATTTTCTTCATGTGATTCTATTCCTGCTTTTTAAAATGTTTCTTCCAATATAAATTCAGCAAGTCTTTTAAATGCTTCATTTTTGTTGATAAGTAGCCCTTTTTTTTCATTCAGTTCTCATTCAGAAACCCCATGCTAGATTTATGGAATCTTTCAGGTCTTTCTCAAAAGAACAAGAGCTTTGAATAGCACATGGAGCTACTCATTTTTCAAGGTTAACTTTTCCTTTTATAAGTATATTTTAGGCTGCAGCTTGCCCCCTTCTAAAGGCACTTCTTTTTTAATAGAGCATTTTTAATAGAATATATTGTTTAGCTGCCTTGGAATTAAGTCTATAAAATATTAATAAATGTACTAAGGCTTGAAAAACCCAGCAGTGTGTATAACTTAATCTAGCTTTCAGTAGCTTTGAGAGAGTTGTAAGGAATCAAAGCAAAATTTTGAAGAAAAACTATTCTTCACGGCTGGTTGCCTTGGTATGTATAAAATATTAATATTTGTTCAAAAGGTTGATGCTCTCAGCAGAGGCTTTGAAACCCATCCGGATATTTTAGGAGGGCAGGAAGCACGGTGGAGTGAGTGGAAGACACTGACTCAGCAGAACCCAGGGAGCCCTCAGCCACAGTCCCTGGTGGAGCACAGCTGACTGCATCTGAGCTAAGTGCTCCTGCTGTGGTGCCTTGCTGTTTTGTTTTCTCTGTAATTCATTAGGACCTCTTGGGACTGGGAAGACTGCTTTTTTTCTAGGCGGGGATTTAAAGGTGGTTAAGCCAAAGTATCCAGGACATTGTTTACTCTCCCTAAGCTGTCACTCCATTTAGGAGAGCACATTTGCAACCAGAATATTTAGAACTTGTCTTCAATTCCTTATTTTACAGCACTGTGTAAGTCTCCCTTTAACTAGTATCCCAGAAAGACACGCAATGCTAGGAAGAGACTGAAGTGCTTTTGTTACTATTCTCTATTCTGTTCCTATTCTCTATTCTGTAGTTTGTGCCTTATACTGAAATTAAGACTTAAGAACTCACAGTTCACATGCAAACTTTTCCAAGATAATGACATTTGTGAATTAGAAAGCATAGACTGCTAGCTTCCATTGTAAGCCTTCAGGAGGGTTTTATAGGACCTAATGACTGTGCAATAGTCGTTTAACTGGACATTTGAAGTTAATTTCCTTAGGCAACTGCAGATCTGCTTGATAGGTACATAGGGTGATATCTCATTGCCGCTAAACTCTGTCTGACTTGAGGTACTATTTGAAGTAAAAAATCCACTTTACTGACCTAATCTCTCCTTTGTAGTATAGTAACAAAATAAGGTCAAAGTTAATGTGCTAGTGTGTAAATTCTAAGTTGTGACTTTTCATCTTGTCTTGAAGTATGCTTTTGAATCTTATTCTGGCTGCTTTTTTTTGGTACTGGGCATTGCACTCGGGCACTCCACCCACTGAGCCACATCCCCAGCCGTATTTTGTGTTTTATGTAGAGACAGGGTCTCACTGAGTTGCTTAGCACCTCGCCATTGCTGAATTGACGATTCTCCTGTCTCAGCCTCTCTAAGTGCTGGGATTACAGGCTTGAGCCACTGCGCCTGGCTTCTGGCTTCTTTTTTATAATGGGTAGAGTTCATATATCACATTTAGAATTCCAATATAGAGTGTAAACTTAGGTGACTTAGCCTTTCTTTTCTTTATGAAGAAAGTGGGAACAGAATAGCCCACTCGAAATCAAGCTGTTTTCTTTTTTTGTAAGGAACTGTTTTTAGTGACTTCTGATTAGGTGTGTTTTCAGTAAGGTTTACTTTAATTATGATAATCCACATGTCTCTTTCTCTTGATTATCTTAATTGAACCTTACTTTATAGCTATTTGCAGGAATAGAAAGTCGGTAGGACCCAAATCTTTGTTATTGGGTTTACATAGCTATTTCAATTTTATCTGAACTTCTGTATTTAAAACATATGACTATTTTATCTGTAGATGTAGAATTATAAGTTGACAACTATGGAGTGTTTCCCATCTCCCTTTCAATGCTTTAGACGTGTGCCTCCATTTTCTTCTGACTTTCATAATTTCTGATGAGAAGTCTGCTATAAGTCTTAGTTTACTCTTTAGCAGGTCTTTTTTCTTTCTAGCTGTCTTCACGTTTTTATCCCCCCCCCCCCAGGTCTTCAGCCTTTAAATAGAATATGCCTAGAGTGTTTGTGTGCATATGGTGTCCATCTGTCTGTGTTGGTTCTTGCTGTGTGTCCTCTGAGCCTCTCAGTCTGGGATTTAGTGTCTCTTAGTAATTTTGGAAAGTTCATTTCTTCAAGTATTATTTCTGCTCCATTTCTCTCTTATCCTTCTGGGTATTGTAATTACACATATGTAAGATTGTGCATTCACCTGCCTTTGAAAGCTCTTTTATTAATGTACCGTGGTTTTTTTGCCCTCCTCATGATTCAATTTGGATAATTTCTGCAGGTCTATTATCAAATACACCTGCACTTATCATAGTAACATTGTGTGGGAGTGCGTAGAATTTGTGAGCAGTCACAACAAAGCTGTTGAAAACTAAAAGATTCAGAGAAAGGGACACATTTTATTTAAAGAAGCAATAATAAGACCAATAAGTGATTGTTCAGCAGAAACAGCAAAGTCCAGAAAGTGAGTTGCGATCTCCAAAAGGGTGGAAAGAAGATAATTTTGAAGTTATAATACAAAAATAAGGAAATTGTTCTTTGTAAATAAAAGGAAAGGCATTTTCATCCAAAGAAATCAAGATAGCCTATCTCTTGCAGATCTATATTAAAAGAAGTATAAAAGCTGGGCATAGTGGCACATGCCTTAATCTTAGCCACTAGGGAAGCTGAATCAGGGGACTGTGAGTTTGAGGCTAAAACGACAACAACTTAGATCTTGTCAAAAATAAACAGAGTGAGGTTGTAGCCCAATGTCAGAGCATCCATAGTACTTCAATCCCTAGTACTGCCAAAAACTTTTTTTTTTAAAGACAAAAAAGCAAAAACTTCAGATGTAGGGTGAGAGGGTGATACCAGACAATCTGAGTAGAAGGATGAAGAACAGGATGAAGTAATGTTTAAAACAAATATTAACTATGGAAACTTCACAAATTCAGTGTCTTCTGGAGTTTAAAAAGATGTAGAACAAAAATGGATGCAATAGTAATGTAAAGGAAAGAGGGCAGTAAATGGAGCAAAAGTTTGTGAAGTGCCTGAGATGAGGTAAAAAATAATCATTCGAGTAAGAATGTGATAGATCAAGAATGCAACCAACTGAGGAGCTGTCTCCCTCAAGGATTGTATAGCCAGGATAAAGCCCAGGTATTTCCACATCGAAGTTGCTGCTTTTTTCACTTCTTAGAGTTTTGTTCTATTTCTTCTATTTTTGTGGCCACTGTTTGCATCTTATTTGTTCCCCACCTTTTTCCTAAAAATAATACTCCAACAATATACCTGAATTTTACTACAAGTTTTGCTCACCTCCTGACTCACTACCTTAATACGATGAAGTTTAATGTTCATCTTCTATACTAGTCACATCACACCATTCCCCTCCTCTTCAGTAGATCTGTATTATAGCCTTAAACCTAAACTTTTACCTTATGGCCCCAATATGCTCAGCCCTTCCTTTTCTTACCTTGGCCTTCTAGAAATAAAACTCCCTTTAATACTTTTAGTCAGTCCTGTCCTCAGTTCAAGGTCTACCTGCAAACATGTCTCCTAGAGTTGGAGCCTTAGTTTCTGTAGCCAAAAATGAAGGTAATTATAACTACCTCAAAAGGTTGTTAGTTAATTGAGATATACTTAGTTCCCACCTGGACATTTTAAACACATTTTACTCTTTCTCTTTAAGTATATGTATTTAGCATCATTGGGACCCTTACAGTATTGTATCCTGTTTTTTGATTGTGATAAATATCCCATGTTAACCCTAATAATGCCAATAATTCTGATAGATTATGTTGTAATCAATGTAATAATTACATTTTACAAATCCATAGATAATTGTCTTTGAAGATGTTCTTGATGTAAGTATCCAGGCTAAATGAGAATTTTATCATTTAATCTTTTGTTTGTTTGGTACCAGGGATTAAATCCAGGGGCATTGAACCACTGAGCCACTGCTGGGTCCATTTTAATTTTATTTTTTTATTTTGAGATAGGGTCTCACTTGCTGGGGCTGGGTATGAATGTGTGATCCTCCTGCTTCAGCCTCCCAAGCTACTGGGATTACAGCCTGTGCTTCCATGTCAGGCTCCTTTGATCTTTTATTTTAGTTGCAGATGGACGCAATACACATTTATTTATTTATTTATTTGTTTATTTATTTATATGCAGTGCTGAGGATTGAACCCAGTTCCTCATATGTGCTAGACAACTGCTCTTACCACTGAGTTACAACTACAGCACTTCATTTAATCTTTTGTCATTGAGTTTATCACTTGTTTGAAAATTTTACCAATAGAACATTTTAATAAGAATTAAGAAATCTTTGAGACAATTAAGTTATATCAGAAATGTATTTGGGCTCTGCTCAATGATCATGGAGGTATGATGTTCCGGAAAGGCCTTAATTTTCAGAGCAGGTTATAGGAAGATTCAGACCTCATTACCCTAAAGAGAATCTGGTTTGCAACCAGAGAAATGGAAAAATTGAGCTCTATATATGTACTGTGACTTGAAATGCATTTAAATAAATTATTTTTTAAAAAAGGCGATAAAATGAACCAATGAAAAAACTTAAAAAAAAACAAAAGCTCTCATTATGATCAATTACTATTTCATATTTTATACTTTTTGGGTTATCAAGATGAATAATTAAATAAAATATACTCGATATATTTCTTAAAAAAAATAAAGAGAACAAAACTCTTGAGCACACACATTCCTTAAAACGTACTGAGGGAATTTGCTGAGCTAGTAGGTGATCTATGTTGCTTTCAAAAGGCACTGGATAAACATTTACATCTGTTTTAATAGCTGGTATTTAAGGTCAACCAAGAAAAGTTACTTATCTAAAAACACTGGAAGAGAAAGGTAAGACAAAAGGTAAGACAAAGACCAAAGGAGGCCCTACAACTTTTTTTTTAACTCAGTGTACCTGGCCTAACTTAGAAGCACACAGACTTCTTTATGATCAGCTATTCATTGATTTGAGAGGTATGTTCTGAGTTGAATTACTGTTATTCATTCAGTGTTGTCAGTAGAAACTAAAGATCAGTCTTGGATTTGTGCTTGTGAGTTTACTATGCAGAGCTGATGTTGCTACTTTATGTTAAGACGTCAGCCTTGGTTGTCCTTTCAAAATGCTAATACAAAGACTTCTGTGTTGACTTCATTGAAACAAAGATGTATCCTTTGGATATAAAACTGTTGAGAGGTTTATTTGAAAGGACAGGGAAGTTTGCTGGCTGAAATTCCAACACATTAGCTAAAACGGCAGCAAGTAAACCTTTATTATCTAAGAGCTAAATTCCTGAGAACTAAGTTTGAAATAATTTATTTAGATCTGCTATGAGATAGGAAAGGTCTTGGTTTTCAGTTACTCTTTTTGAAATCTAAACATCATATAATATAGACCCCCATCTCTAGTGAAAAGGGACATGGAATTTAGAGATGAGTTAGAAAATATTAATCCAACATTACCAATCTTCACTATTGAAAAACAGAGATGAAAAAATTGACCTTCTGTATTTGCATCAGGATGAAATATATTCTAACTAGAGTTGATGTCATTGTACTAGCTGATCTAGTTAAGGAAACGTACATTTATGTTACTTGATTGTAAAGTCAAGCTAGTCATTTGTATGGGGCTCATAGGTGTGGTCTTCAGGCTGTTTTAACCACAACAGCATGTAGGAGACAGCTAGTAGTTTAAACAGTAAACCTGTTCTTGAGAGATTATTCTCCCTTCCATTTACTCACATTTCTCTGTTCATATTGAATTTTACATAGCAGTCTACACTTAGTTTTCTATGGTAATTGTTACACAATTAGCAACTGCGCTTTGAGTGCAAAGTCAGTGTTGAGTGAAAAAGTCTTTCATTTTATTGTTACCAAAGAAGCAGGTAGATTTTTTTATGTTCTCCCTGGAAGCCTTTCAGGATGACTCAATCACGAGACATCTCTGTTAACAACTCTTGTGACATTCATCTAATGGTACTTGACAAAACAAAACAATATTAATAACTTCAGTATTCAAATAAACAATTAAAGTGTGTTTAAAGCTTTTTTTTTTTTTTTACTGTTTCAGAATTTTATTTTGTGAGTGACTGAAATTTTAGGGCTTAAAAGTATAGTTTCTAGGCTGGGGTTGCAGATCAGTGGTAGAGTGCTTGCCTCACATGTATGAGGCACTGGGTTCCATCCTCAGTACCACATAAAAATAAAGGTAATGTGTCCATCTACAACTATTTTTAAAAAAAGTATAGTTTCTAATGGAAGAATATTGTCTAACTTATGCATCAATTTTCTAATGCTTTGTTCCTTTGGGATTTGGAAAATCATTAATACAAAGTGGGAACTTTTCCAGAAACAGTGATTTCCTCAGGATTTTTCTTTTCTTTTTGTTACATATTTGAATTTATCCTTTGTATTTTATATTCACCATTTACGTTCAGCTTCCTCTTCATGTGAACTCAAATGTGCCAAATTGCATACTTAAATGATTTTATTTAAATAACTAGTTTCTTCCTGTTTTTTTGTATGAAGCTTTTACCTTCATCCCAGCCTATGTGAGAAATACAGCTGTTAAAATATAAGAAACAACCTTAGATAAGAAGAAGGGAGAAAGTCCACTGTGATCAATCCAATTGATCCTTAAATGTAATTTACTCAGAGGCTACCCCATATATTATAATAGAATGTACTACCCTTCTGTAGCTACTTTATTTATTTAAATGTATATTGTGTCTGGGCATGGTGGTGTATGCCTGTAATCCCAGTTACTCAGGAGGCTGAGGCAGGAGCATCACAAGTTCAAGGACATCCTGGGCAACTTAGTAGGACCCTGTTTCAAAACTAAAATGCAGAAGGAGACTGGGGATATAGCCCAGTGGTAGAGCGCTGGCTAGCTTGTGTGAGGCTTTGCTTCAATCCCAGTAACTCCTCCCGCCCCCAATTAAATGTATTTTGCATTTCTGCTTCAAGTGTAAGGAATATCTAATGAAGAACTTCTTTAAAGCCTGCAGAAGGCAGCACATTATATGTTTGTTGGGTTGTCTTGAAAAATATGCATGTATATTTTTAGAGTCTTGGCCAAAGTAACTAAAAATAAACAAGATAATTTCTCTAGCGTGGTTTAGCAACTGATATAGGATAAAATCAGAAGAAAAAAAATGAAAGGATTTGTGGGAGAGGGTGTCAAAAGCTGATAATTGGTCTTCTCCACAAATTGGGACTCCAGGTATATGAAAAATATCACTTTATTATTTTTGGCTGGGGATCAAACCCAGGGCCTGTGCTTGTGAGGCAAGCACTCTCCTTGAGCTATATCCCCAGGCCCCTTGAAAAATATCACTTGTAAAGAGTGGTTCTCAAAAGAGAATAGCTCCCCTAGGCATTTTTAAAATTTATATAGACATTTCTAAAGGAGAAAATGGGTTGAAAAACCAATAAGAATTATAGTTTATTAATTAGTGTTTATTAATTAAATAGTATTTATTTTACATTTATTTACATTGAATTTGATAAATAAAATTGTTTTTGTCACTCCCTAAAAAGTTTTTTAAAAATTATTACATAGGGGGCTGGGATTATGGCGCAGTGGTAGCGTGCTCGCCTAGCACGCATAAGGCACTAGGTTCGATCCTCAGCACCACATAAAAATAAAATAAAAATATTCTGTCACCTACAACTAAAAAATAAACATAAAAAAAGAGTGTATATCTTTAAAAAAATATTACAAAGTAATAAACTGTTTAATTTCTGAATTTAAGGTACAAACTATATATAATAGTGCAAAGAAAGATGAAATTAACAAAATATTATAATTTCAGAATCTTGAATTTTTAAAGAACAGTAACTGCAATAATGGAACTTCATATTTATTGCTACATTGGCTAAAAACCAAATCTTTTAAGTTAAGTTTGGCACAGAATAGTCTACCACTCTTTGTCAGTGTTACCAAACCAGTTTCTCACACTGAGGAGTTCAACCCTCTGGGGACCTTATAAATGCTTTAAGGAAATCAAATTTCAATACTATTATTTATTTCAATTTATATTTACTTTCTGGGGATATGTCCTAGTTTTTTTCCCCACCACTTATTAGCTATATTACTGAAGACAAATAACTGAATCTCTGTGAGCCTCAGTTTCCTTATCTCTGTGAACCCTTCGTCAAAATGAGAAAAGCCATAGGTGTTTGGCCTTCAGTATTCGATTAATCATTGAACAGGTGGTGGTGTGATTTTTTGTTCATTCTATCATACAGACATTACTTCCTTTGGTGTTATTACTGTTTTCAGCTCTTCTTTAGCTTACATCAAGCAAGAATATATGTCTTGAGAAAATCTTGAATGAGAAGGGCAAGAAGCTGATGTCGTGGGGTCAAGCATCAAAGAGGTCTTTTTTTGTTTTTTAACATGTGTCATTGGAACACATTTTAGCACATATGTTGAGGGTAAAGAACCAGGACATAGGGAGAGTGGATAGGGAGCTGGTTGGCTTGAAGTGGCCCTAGTCTATCTAGTTGTACAAATATAACAATGTGACAATCAAGATTAGAAACTGTAGAATTAATTCAAGTTTGGGTGCATCGTGTAGAGCCTATGGAACAGAAGACAGGGTTGCAAATGAGTTGAGAATTGGTGACAGTACTCCAAAAAAAAAGGACTATAGGAATTTGGGCAAGTGTAGGGTAAGGAAATAAGACCATCAAGATGCTAATCACTTTAGGGGAACAGAGAAAGAAAACCAAAAATAATTGGACTGTGGGAGGAAAGTGTGTTGTTGTCAGAGTACTGAGTGTAAGATTTCTGAACTGGGTCATTTAGGCTTTTGAAGGTCAAGTCCTTACCTTAGGAATTGTTAGCTGGAGTAGAGTAGAGAATAAATATCATTAGAAATGAGGTGAGGGCCCTCAACGACTTCTGTGTCCAAGAGATGGTCTGCAGGTTAAGGATGAGGGTAGCAGTTCTCACTTATTTGGTTTACTGTGTACTTGTCACTCTTCTCTGTGCCTTACTGTTTTTACTCAACAGAAAGTCAGCATAGACTAAATACAACTTATCTAGCCTTGAATTAAGTTGAATAGAGAACATATTTAGGGAAATAGTCCATTTTCTCAATTTCTACAGTTCATGTACTTTAAGAAATCACCAAGAAGTGTTAATTGGGTAGTGTTGAGATAAAACTATTAACAAAGAAGTATTCAGGTCCCTCTCCTCACCTTCAAATCATACAATATTGTGCACTACCCTTTTTGTGTGGCGAGTCTTTCCTTCCCTTCTTTTATTTGTACTCTGTACAGCCAGGAAAATACCTTGTTTGCAAATTATATAAGTCTCCCAAGATTTGTAGCTCACAAACAAATGAACCATAAATGTCTCAAAGACTATGTTTAAGAATTTTTGAATTTTATATGGGACCTCTTACTGGTGTCTAAAGTAATTCCCCTATCTCCTACAGTCACTACAATCTAAAAAATCATTTTATCCCTCTCCTTTTAAAAAGGAGTAGAACAGAAAATAGTGGGAAATTCTTGCTTTAGCCACTTGCTCTTGCAGTTTATTATTTTATTTTTACTTTAGAAGGAGATATTGAGGAACCAGATATACATATGTCTTCTGAGAGGATAATGATTCAGAGTGACTACCAACAATCAGAATTTGAATTCACTTAATTACTGAAGGTCACTTTCTGCATAGATATAATAAAACATAAATCATGATAGAGTATTTCATGGATAATACAAACCATAAACAATCCAAGTAAATGTCTTCTGTGATATCAGACACTATGTTCTTTGTGGGTTTTCTTCCATCATTTTTAATGATGTGTGAAATTTTCTACTAAATGTATGGGGTTATGGGTGGTTGCCTTACATTGATGAATGCTATTTAATAGAATTGGGTGGAAATGAAGTCTTTATACTTTCTGAGCCTGGTGAAAAGTTCCTTTCATGTTGACCTTTGTAGGTTTTATAAATACAGGTCATTTTTTCTTTCTAGGGTTTTCTTTTGGGGGGGGGGCATTTTGATGCATAGGAATATGAAATTTTGTGGATGCATTAGAATTCTTTTTCTTTGGTGAAACATAAATGAATAAACAAATATAATTCAAGGGCAATAAATTAAAATGGTTTTGCTTGAGAAGACATCTTTACATGTGGCATCCTAAACTTCCCATTACGTTTATTTACTCCGCAGTCTTATTTTCGAAATATATTAATCATAGTCAAGACATTTTACTTTAAACCTGTTTTTAACAAAGGATTCTTTTTGCTACTCTAATTTTGCTTATTCAGGCCATGCCTTATGGTTTCTAGGCAACCAAGGTGATACATGACTGGGCATGTATATACACTGTATAAGTGTATTTCAGCTTTGAAACTCTTAAAAACAATCTTCAAAAGAGGTAGGGCAATATATTTTCTTATGTACCTGCATTCTGAGTTATCAATAATATGTACATTTAGGCATAGACAAAATATTAAATTTATGTTGCTTAATTAGTATGTGAGAGTTCCTCATTAATATAATTTTATTATTGAAAAACTACGCGTTTTCTTTTTTGGTAATAGAAACTGTTGGATAAACAGTGTTGTGTTATTCAAGAACACCGCAAACAATCTAGAGAAGGTGCAGGTTCTATGGTCACATATCCATGTTTTCATTTTCTAGAAATAGAGTTCAGGGTGGGAATTTCTGAAAGTCCTGTGTGGCACTAGGTGGATCTTCTCCCCAATAAAACAAACATTTAGTGAAAATTATTACGGATAAAGTCTGAAAATTGTCCTAAGGTCAGGTGGCAAATGGAAAAAATACTTACGCAAGAACGTCTACTAAATCTTGGTATGAATAACCAGAATCTGTGGCGTTTGAGCTACAGCCTGCTCTCAACCACTACCTCTTTCAGTGACAAGTTTCAGATGGTCTAGTCCAGATGATTGTAGTAGAAGACCCTGTATTCTTGAACGTGGTCCCTCTACCCTGTATTCTTGAATGTATAGGTATAGCTTCCACCCCAGGAGAGTAAACTGCCAGTGTCTCTTGTCTTCAGCTTCATGTTACAGAAGCAGTATTCTGGACAGGTGCAGAGTCATTGCTAAGAGGACTTGGGACTTTGTTCCCTGAACCAATTCCTGGTTATACAGCAAAGACTTTGTGTCAGATAAAACAGGCTGAAATACTGGGCGTCTGCCCCAGCTTATTCATAAGGCAGAGATTCCACACTAGGAGGGGCAAGCTAGAATGGACAAGCCAGAATGAACCAGGATGTCATTCTGAGAAAACTCAAACCATTGTCCTCACCCTCAGCACATGTACAGGGGGAGAGGTTCTGCATTGGCAGGGATTGGGAGATATTCACAGCCTTATCCAAAAATACGGACCTTATTTGGAATAATCGAGAGACTTAGGGCACTTTCAAAAATAAAGGAAGCAATTAAGAGGGGAAAGGTAGCCCTATGACACTAGTAGCATCAAGTGAGAAGACAGACAAGCCAGAAATTTAACAAAACCAAGAAACAGGACAGTCAAAAAGAGTCCTGGTTGGTGTCTGGAAGGCTGTGTGTATGTACTAGGTTGTACTTACTCAGGATCAGTCGGAGCAGAATGTGGAAAAGACCTGAAAACATTCCATGATATGCCATATGCAGGTCCATCAACAAACATGGAAGTCTTACTGATTGAAGGAGTTAAAGCACAGCCTATGAACAAATAATGACCTACTCTGACCTAGGTGGGTGGATGATTGGGGAAGTGCCTCGGAAGCTAGTCTTAAAAATAAAATTACATTCATATCTGACAGTGGAGAAGACTGTGCATATACAAAAGGTTGCATCCTCTCAGTAATAACCAGAAAGAAAACCTCGAAGCTATGCTCTCACCAAGCATAGGACAAAACCATAAATTCTCTGAAATGTAATAGCAGTTTTCAAGCCACACACACACTTTTAACATTAAAGGCTGAAAATCTTAACTTGCAAAGGAGGCTTAAGCAGGAGTGAGCCCGAGGGAAGCCAAGCTTAAAACCAACAATAACAACGAAGAAGGAAATCTGAGTACTGTAGAATAAATAGACTTCATAAAATTAGTCCAGCCAAACCACTGAAGAAGCCCCAGAGCAGGGCTAGGGGAAGGATAGAAAAAGATAAGTAACCATGTTTGATACATTGTATTATATAAAATGTCCAGTTTTCTGCAAAATGTTATAAGTCTTGCAAAGTAACTGGAAAATGTGACCATGTGCCAGGAGTTCAGAAGAAGCAGATAATAGAAATTGCCTTTGAGGGGGTGCAGATATTGGACTTAGGTAAAGACTTCAAATTGTAAATGTTTCCAAAGTATATAATTATAAATAAGTTTAAAACAGGGTTTAGTTATAGTGATTCATCAAATAGAGAATATCAATAAAGAGATTATTAAAATGTACCAAATAAAAATAGAGACTTAAGAAGCTAAATTGGTATGAAAACGTGTAAAAAATTAAAATACATGAACATATTTTAAAAGGTAAAAAATTTCAGGAGATATCAAGGAACTATAAAATCAGAGTTTATTGTTTACATAATGTTTGCTTTTCTCTCTTGGGAAGTACACTTTTTTCCCCAGTTAATTCTGCTTATCTTACAGCACATCCAAGAAATGTAAAAATGAAATGAAATGTGATTCTTACCTAAGGAGAAGGATCTAAACTCTGGTCATGTGATATTCAGATTACTGGTTTTTTTTGTTTGTTTGTTTGTTTTTTTAAAGCTACTCAGTCTTTTAGTGAACAGAGACAAGGTATCTGATGTTCATTTCTAACTTAAAAGTAAATGTATAATGGGTAGACACACACAATATAAAATATCAGGAAAAGAGTAGAAAGTGTTTTTAGTGTTACCTGATAACCAAGCATCAGCATAGCCCTCTGCTGTGGTCTTCCTGATGTCTGACACAGGACAGTCATGTGGGGCTCAGCAAAATATCTAGTAAGGATAGATGAGTACACTCACCTCCATGGATGTCACTGAACATTGTATTTTGCTTTTAAACCATATTCTCTTGTCAGATTTTAAAATTGTGAAGTGTAACAGTCTGAGCAGGATAAGTGTGGTTGGTGTGCTTCAGCTAATTAAAAAAGACAAGCATATCCATAGTGCAGGAATAATTTATAAAAGGACTTGAAGGTCTTCTCTCCTCATATGTCCTGGTCTCCTGCATAAATTGTGTCAAACATTTCCATACTTAAATTTAAGTGTAAAAACTTAAATTTTCCTTTAAGCTGGCTCAATATTCACTTGTCCTCAAGAGTTTAGAGTATATTGCCATTATATACAGCTGAATTTATGAGGTTATAAATTATGTCAGATTTTTAGTGTTACGAGGAATGTGGTGTTACTTGTTTAACAAGCATTGTAACCACCCACCCATCACCATTTTAAAGATGGGTAATTGAATAACTTTTTGATAAGAAATTTTCCACGATCCAGATTGACCATGAAACTAGGTGATGTTGATAATATCATTGTAGGGCATCAGCTGACTGGTAAAGGGTACATGTGCTTTAATATAAATAAAGGAAATAACTTGGTCATGCCCAAATCAGGGAACACAGTACTTCCATTGGGATAGGACCACAAAAGGTTACCACAAAGCGTAATAGCCACTGCTGATACTCTTTAATTAGGATGAGGACTCCTTGGGCCTTTTAAAAGTTTCATCTTTATCATTCTTCTGAGGGGTGGATGTATAGGTTGTGGGCTAATGTTCCCTTCCAGCTGTTGTCCATACCGGCCAAATGATTGCCTATTCACAAAGTGCAAATAATTGATAACCCCAGTGTTTTGTTGTTGTTGTTTTGTGGTATTGTGGATCAAACCCAGAGGTGCTGTACCATTGAACTACACTCCTAGTCTTTCTTTATTTTTTCATTTTGAGACCGAGTCTCAGTAAATTGCAGGGGTTAACCTTGAACTTGTGGTCCTCCCGTCTCAGCCTCCTGGGTAGCTGGGATTATAAGTGTTCACCATCGCACCCAGCTAAACCCAGTATATTCTTGAATATTTACTAAAAAGTTGGGTGAATTGAAGATTAATTTCCCAGGTAGTACGTACTTAATCCTTTCTTTCAAGGAATGGTTTCCTTTACATGATCTTACAAGTGAAGATGGTATATGGAAGGGGATGATCTGAGTAATGCAGGTGCAGAACAACGTAAGAGCAGAGCAAGGCACATCCTGCTTCTTCATGGCAGTCCACCTGGGGGAGTACTTACGGTACTGCTCTGTAACCCATCTGAGGAGGTCTTTGTGGATCCAAGTCCCCTGGTTTTTTGCATCTCATGGTGTCCTTTACTCTGCCATTGCTATTTTGAAGACTCCAATTCTAGAAGTAGTTCTCCTAGAGAACTTTATGTCCCTTTAGCTATTGATGGCACGTTTTGCTTCCTCCTACACGGTGAAGGCTAAAGTGAAGGCGTGCAGTGCAGCCCTTTGGTTGCAATCAAGGAGGTGATTCTGCTTAGTGTTTTGATCCATCAGCTCTTTGTGAAAGGGCTCGTTACTTTTTATTTGATGCAGACATACATTGTTTGTGAACCTTAAATGAATTTAACCAACTGAAATGGAATCAGATAGACCATAATAATTGGATTTGGAAAAAATGAATAGAAGAAAATGTTTATACAATGGAGTATTTTTGGATAGTAGGATTCACCCAAGGCCTTTTTGGGAGGGTATTCTGAGACAGGGTCTCTAAAGATACCTGTTTGAGAGAAGTCAACCGAAAGTCATTTTCCCCACCTGATGCTTTAGTTTTTTGTTTTTTAAGAGAAGGAAAAAAGAGTTTTTAGTGTCACTTGGAAGACTTAGAATTGTCACCTGTACCCCTTTGTTGTCAGTAGGCCTTCATAGTCATTTGCCTTTGCCAAGTAAATGTCTAGATGTTTAAGTGTTTAGTCTAGGTGCAGAGTTCTGAAAAGCAAGGCACACCAAAGAAAGAGCTGAATGTATTCCTATGTGCTCTTCTTGGGGCAGCATAATCTCTTAAAACTGTTGGGTCACAATATCCTGGTTCAAATCTTGTTGGTTTGAGGTTCAAGCCAACTAAAATATGGATGTTTTGCTTTTAAAGTATAAGTAAAACTACACAGGTAAAACTGAACAGGTTTGTTTTGTTTTAAATGTAAGATAGGCTAGAAATAAGACATCAGAGTTTTAAATCTGGGATAAATAAGCCAATGTTCTGAAATTTCACAGGTTTGAGAAACTCTACACCAAAGGAGTTTGCCAATTAAATTATCTTCTCAGGTTTTGTGTGTGTGTATATGTATGTGTTGTTTTAGTATTTTGTTAATTAAAAAAAAAAAGTATGGGTTTTTTCTTATCCCTCTTAAACTCTGCCTCCTTACCAAAGGACAGACAGTCTTGCAAGATTATTTGGGAAGAGTGACATGATCTAACATAGAATCTCAGGGTTTTGTCTGATGTCAACAAGTTTGAGCAACTTGAAGGTCAAAATTGTCCATAGTCATCTTCAAAATATACCTGTGATTATTGAATGACCTAAATGGCCACCCTCTCCCTCTTTAACCTTTTCCATACACATTTTAATTCTAGTTTTGTTAAGGATTTATTGAATTTTTCCAGATACTTGCCTCAGAAGGAAGAAGTCTGATATATTCACAAAATGGAATAGTATTCACAAGTTTAAAATGAATAAGTGAGTTGCATGTGTGTTAGCATGGATTTTTGCAGAAACTAGCATTGAGGAAAAGCTAGTTGTAGTGTGAGATATGCAGTATAATACGATTAATGTAAATTTTAAAAACCAGTACTCTGTAGCATGTGGGTAATACAAGTATGAATGTATTACCTGCAAGGAGATACTCCAGATTCATGTAATAGTAATAAAACCATTATCATGAATTTGAAATGATACTGGGGAGGAGACAGATTTACTAATAATACTTATATTTTGTACATATTTGTGAATATGAGAAATACTAAAATTAGTTAATTCTAGGTAATGGGACAGATGAGTATTAGTCATGTTTTCTGTTCTCCGCTTTCAATATTTGTAAATATACATGCATATTATTTTAAAAGCCAGTTATAATATAAGGATAGAAAACAATATTCTTCCTAATTCTCTCATCTGGGTATTAGTACTCTTAAATTTATGACTTCTTTCTGTTGAGACTTCTGAGAGAGAAATGGGAAAAATTCTAAAAAGAACTAAAAAGCTTTTATACACAAACACACATAAAGAATATTAAGCAGAGTGCTTTATAGGCCTGCCCTTTTTTTATCTTTTTAATTTTTTTTCATTGTACACATGTATCTGCCTTATCTCTAAAAGAACATCTTGGTTTAACATGGTTACAGTGACAACGATTTCAGTAACTGTTCTTGTATACACATTGTTTTTTTAAAAAGTTAATTTATTATATATGTTTTTGAATTTTCTAATTGTGGCAAAATTCACTTAACATGAGATTTACCATCTTAGTAATGAGTAAGTGTACAGTTCTGTAATGGTCTGTACATTTACCTTCACATGCAACTTACCTCCAGATGTCTCTTCATCTTGCACAACTGAAAACCTGAACCCATTAAGTAACAATAGCACCTGTCTTCCCAACAGCCCCGACAGCCACCATTCTACTTTTTGACACTGTTGCACTATTCTAGGTATCCCACATAAGTAGATGAATATACTATTTGTCTTTTTTGTAACTGATTTATTTCACTCTACACGTTCTTGAAATGTTCTTAAAGTTTATTCATATTATATAGCATGTGACAGAATTTTATTTCTTTTTAAGATTGTCCAACATTCCTTGGTATGTGCATACCACATTTTGTTTATCTATTCACTTGTCAAAGGATGCTTGAATTGCACATGTACACAGCTTTAAAAAAAACTACTTATTTTGGTACAGTTTTCAAACTTAAAAGCAATAAAAAAATATTACAAGGAACTCCATTTTATCTTTTCTGGTTGTTTATGCCTTGTTTTATCATCCTTTATATGTGTTGATATTTGATTACAAATATCATATGCATCTTTTCTTGAACCATTTGAGCATAAGTTGAACTTGTGCCCTTTTATTCTTAAACATATTTCAGTATGTATTTTATTAGAAACAAGGTCATTCTCTTACATAGCAATAATACAGTGCTCAAAATCAGAAGATATAATGATGATACAATTTTATTATCTAATCTACAGTCCATAGTCAAATTTTGTCATGTCCCAGTAATATCATTTTATGTCCCCCCCCACTCCCCACAATTCATTCATCACATTTAGTTTTCATGTCTCTTTAGGCTTCTTTAGTTTAAATTGCTCTCTTAGCTTGTTTTTCTTTGTTTGTTTTTCTTGAATTTGACATTAGTGAGGAGTACAAACTTGTCTTGTGTGTGTGTGTGTGTGTGTGTGTGTGTGTGTGTGAGAGTGAGATGTGTCTCAGTTTGATGTTTTCTCATGATTCAAGTTATTCGTTTTTGAAAGAAATGCCGTGAAAGGGGTGATGTGTTCTCTGTCCATTTTATCAGGAGGCTTGTGATTAGGAGTTGTTCTCGGGTCTCTCCATTATAAAATCACTACATTCCTATAAAATTTCCTCTACATTTGTGGGAGGTACTTTGAAACCATGTAAATGTTCTGTTCCTCTTCTAAATTACATGTACTAGTTTTAGCATTCATTGATGATTTTTATCAACTGTTAAATATACATGCATATTATTTGATTTCTTCTGTTTCTAAGTTTGCTTTCCACTGTAAAGAACTTTTCCTTTTCCCCTATTTTTTAATTATATCACTATAAACCCATGGATTTGTATTTTATTCAGTAAGCTATAATCTATTGCTATTGTTATTCTGTGTCAAATTGTCCCCAGATTTGGCCACTAGAAATCCCTTCTCTGTCCTTCTTGATGTTTTTTAAAAAATATTTTTTAGTTGTAGATGGACACAATACCTTTATTTTATTTATTTTTATGTGGTGCTGAGGATTGAACCCCGTGCCTCACACATGCTAGTCAAGTGCTTTACCACTAAGCTACAACCATAGCCCCTGATTTTTTTTTTTTTTTAATGTCATCGTTTGGTATTTCTTTTGTTTTTCTTAAAATCATTTTGTGGAATTGGAATTACTGGATTATTGTGCACATTTCAAATATAAATTTAAAGCACACCTTTGGCCAATTTGAGGGAGGAAAAGCTTGCATATTTTAATTAATTAATTAATTTTAATCTTGAGCTGCTTTTTAAGAAGTGCAAGGAAATTGTTCATTAATAACTTTTGGCTACAAGAAGGAGAGATAAAGATAACAAAGGGTTCATTTTCCTTTTAGTACCATTCCGAGAACTAAAAGTTAACAGCTATTATGAATGCTGAACCAGATTTTTTAGGGTATTATTTTAAAGAATAGATGACTGATATGTAATTTATATTAATTCAAAACCTATTTGGAAAAGTTATAAATTAGAATTCATGGTGGTGGACATTTCTCTTTTAAGATCAGATATTTTTGTATGTTTTTCAGTGACCTTCCACAATGATTAAGAGCCCAGAACTGGTTGGTTTCTTCCCTTCTCTGTGCCTCAGGTTTCCTCATATATAAAATGCTGTATTAGATCATTAGTATTGCAACCTTTTGGGCTACAACCTACAATGAGAAACACATTTTACTTTGTGATTCAATGTGTGTGTGTGTGTTGCATAATAAGTAATTGAAATCAAAAGGTTAGTTTTGTTTGATTTTCTTGGTGCTGGGGATTGAACCTAGGGACTTGTACATCCCCAGCTCTTCTTAATTTTTTTATTTTGAGATGGGTTCTCACTTAGTTGCCCAGGCTGGGCTTGACCTTGTGATCCTCCTGCCTCTGCTTCCCAAGTGAGATTAGATGCACTACCCACCACGCCCAGAGTAAATCAAGAGTTTTATACAGCAAAATTTGACCTTACATACCATGTGCAGTGTTCTCTGATGTTTTCTGTCTTAGTTAAATGCTGATGGTACCCTTAAGAATGTTTTTAGATTTAAAAAAACTTGTAATAAATTATTTCTAAAAGCGCTTCAGCTCCAAAGTAGCATGAATATCCTGTGAAATTATTTGGTCTGTTAGGAGAGCAGGTCACAAAGAAAATTTTCTTTCCTGTAGATGTGGCCAACTCAGCAGATATCAGTCCAATGAAAATCTATTCCAAAGTCTTTAATCTGATTCTCTGATTACAATCATCACCATAATTAGTAATTATTGATTTCGTTGTTCCCCATTCCATTTTTTTGCCATGCTGGAGAATGAACCCAGGACCTCACTCACATTAGACAAAGTGTGCTACCACCGAACTGTATACCCAGCCCTATTTTTTTCTCTTTAAACTTATCTATTCGTTTCTTTGGATCCACAGCAGTACACTAATTACTACTTAGCATATATTTATTTTATGGGCGAGCTCGATTTACTTTTAAAAATTATTACTGTATTTTAATTTGATCCTAAGACTGGTCAGCACTTGTGCTTTTTTTAGATTTGTAAAATAACATTTTTTCCCTGTCTGAACTGGATAGTTTTGGTCCTTTGACCATCTTGTAGCAGAACTTAGGCTCCTGAGTGTTACAGCCTCAGTTCATTCTTGACTATATCTTCAGTGTCCCTGTAAGAACTTTGTTGAAGGAACGTGAGTTGCCTTATCATGCTTAGTTTTAGTTTTTAGGAAAAAACGATTATTTGAATATATCAAATTGATAAATACAAAATTAAGATAGAAATTGGGGCTGCATTATTATTCTTCCTTGTCATACTATCCCTTTCCCTTGAGTTTTTATAATCATGTTATTCACATACAAGCCAAGTGAAATTATGAATCACTTCCATAAAGTGGGAGCTTTGCAGCTGGTCGTATTGGGGAGATGTTTTTCTCTTGATAAAGTACAGTTGAAGATGCACAAGTAATTAACTCTTTTCTGAGCTGATCTTTTCAGATATG
The DNA here is from genome assembly GCA_028644305.1 of Xerus rutilus. Taxonomy (NCBI): domain Eukaryota; kingdom Metazoa; phylum Chordata; class Mammalia; order Rodentia; family Sciuridae; genus Xerus; species Xerus rutilus. The sequence continues at coordinate 100,616,710 of CM053406.1, read as the reverse complement.
TTACGATTTGTGCTGAGACGATTTAAGTGTGAAGTATAAGGCAAATGGTATTGGTTCTGTAGTAATGTAGCTAGCCTGCTAGACTTCCTTTGGTCATTTTTGTTTGCCTGTTATTTTTCAGCACATTTTCAGATCTCTTACTTAGACATGACATGTCTTGCTTTAATACTAAGTTCTACTTAGTATTATTAACTTATTAAGTTCTACTTAGTTAATATTTCTTTTGCTTTCATTCTTTGCCCTGAAATGTGAAATTAAACAAAACAAAACTGTGGTCTCCTCATATAGAAATTCTAATGTTAATTGATATTTCTGCATGCATTCTCTGCTCTGAAAGAGAAAATGAGATAAAATCTATAACTGTGCTCTCTCATATAGATATTCTAATGCAGTTTATGTAAAATTTTATTGCTAATTTCTTATACTTGTCCTTTTTTATTGATTTTTTTCTTCTTTTGGGTTTTATCAATAGCTTTCATATAAATGTAGATATAAAATGTAGATATTTCAAATGTTCATCTTTCTAAAATCTCCCACATAAAAGTGAGATTATGGTTCTTGTTTTTATTTCATTATCATTCTCTTCCTTTTTTCAAAAGTAGTTTTACAAAAGTAAAATATAAAGAAAAATAACTTTTTCTTTTTAAATGAAGAAATGAGGGCAATGGGAAAATTCAGATAAGGTGAAGATGAGGAATTTGAACGCAGAAACTCATACCATCAACATCTGTATAATAGTTAAAAACATAGGAAGCTCAGTTCCTAGAGTTCACAGTAAAAATGGAAACAGGATAGTTCAACAATCACCATCTTACAAGTTCTGAAGCATAGTGAGGAGAGCAGTGAGCAATGCTTTAGTAACAGCCCTGCCTGAGCGATTTTGTGAGACCTTATTTCTAAATAAATTAATAAAAGAGCTGGGGATGTGGCTTAGTGGTTAAGTGCCCCTGGGTTCAATCCCTGGTTTAAAAAGAAAAAAGTGTGTTTCACATGTTTTTTTCTTACCACATCCTTCATTTGAAGCCAGGGGCCTTATGAAAGATGTGCACTGCTGATGAAGACTGAAATACACCTCATTTTCATTTTCCTCATTGGTCAGAATTAATGGTAAGCACCATCTCTCAGACTAACACAAGATTTAAAGCCCATTGAATTGCCTAAAGTAGGAGAAGTTATAAAGAAATTTTGATTGGTAAGGCTTCTTATTGAGCTATGTAGAATAAGAGTTAGAGATAATGAGAGTTGTACCTACATATAGAACATTATCACTAAATTTGTTTAGTAAGAGGAGTCTGCCTATACTACATGCCATCAAATATTTGAAAGATAATTTTAGAATGGATAATTTCCACTCCTTAACCATCCTCTTCAGAATATGTTTTCTAACACTTTGAATTGAAATTAAAAGCATATTACTGAATGCAGAATATTTTAAAATGTATTAGTTTAACCAAATTTTACTTGTCTTAAAAACTTAAATAAATCAAATTGGATTATTTAATTAGGTCTGAGGTAGCTGGTTCCTAAAAAGAACTTTCTAATAACTTTGTTTTCTCTATTTGATAGGGAGCTATAATGTTTTAATTGATTTAGTAGCTTGTGTCTACCTGAGAATCAGGGATGAGTTGGAGCTGCAGTCATTAAAAGGGTAAATAAAATAAAGCCAACATAGCATGGTCTTACTAATTTAAATACAAATTTTTGAATTAGCATCAGATGGTTTGGTATTTATAAAGAATATGGTCTTTATTGCTTAGAAATCACAGTTGTTTTAGGTAAGACTTTGTCAGTATCTGCTTAATGTGGATTTACTGTATTCACATACTCAAATTTTTATAGGGCAAAAGAGAATTTAATATAGCCTGGTAGAAAGTTCAGATTATTTCACCAGTCTACATTGCCCAGTAATCATCAGATGGGAAAATCAACTGTGATACTTTTAAGAATATAATGTTTATGTTCTTTATTCTAAAGGGGAAAATGCACCTGTAAACATATACAATATTACACTGAATGTGCAAATTATGTACAAAGTTTTCTGTGCACACATTATTAACCCACAATTTGATTATTGCTTCCACTTATTTGTCATGCCTTCCAGTAGGATAAATCTTTCCTGTTTTCATCATCATGCTTGGTCCTGTGCTTTATTTAGCCAATAAAGTATAAATGAAAAGTTCACATACCACTGAGGACAAGAAACCCTAAGAGCTGTAGTGTGTCTTTTTCCTCTGCCATGAGATGAGCAGATTTCTAATAATTAGAACTATACTTCATTCTGGATCCCTGGAATGAAGACACATGGAATAGAGCTGCAGAGATCTGTGTTTGTGAGCAAACCCACCAACCATTGTGATAAAGTCTCTAGATTTTAGGCTTGGGGGAGGTGTTTAGATGGTATCACAAATAATCTGTAAACAATTTGCATGTTGCGGGAGTAGGGATTGAACCCAGGGCCTTGCCCATGCTCAAGAACCACTCTCCCACTGAGCTACATCTCAGTTCTAAACACAAGAAATTTTTGATTTTCTTTTTAGGTTCTAACTTGCCTATTTTGTTAGTTTTAACTAATTTTTCCACAAAATGTCCACCGTACTGACAATTTTGATGGCCGAATAGCATGTATATATGCAGATACACTATCAAAAGAGCATTTTGCTGTAACTAGGATAATGTTTTAATATTCAGAAAACTTGTTTTTAATTTTTTAAAAAATTGACAAATTTTGTGGTTAGTTTGAAACAGATAAATGTGTCTCTTGTACATATTATTGTACTAGTAGATTGTTAGATATTTGCTGTAATGTTAACATGTTAATTTATGCCCTGTGACTGTGAGACACCATTACTAGGAAAACTATATAGTCTGCACAATAAATGCTGTGTAAGAAACAAGCCTCTCTCCAAATAACTTTTTTGCTAGTTTACACTTTTTAACAGTCACTCTTATAGGTGTGAAGAGTCTAGTTCCTGTATAATTTCAATGATAAACCAAATTATAAAATAAACTTAATTAGGGCTGGGGTTGTAGCTCAGTGGTAGAGTGCTTGCCTAGCATAGCACTTATGAGGTACTGGCTTTGATCCTCAGCACCATATAAAAATAAATAAATAAAATAAAGATATCATGTCCATCTATAACTCAAAGAATATTTTTAAAAAATAAACTTACTGATAAGAAAAAACTTTGTCAGCTTCATGTATTCACCTGTTGACTGTGTTTACAAAAAGACAGCCCTTTTGAGGATGTCCTTTTGGGAGCCAACCCAATGTTACCTCTGCAAATAAAAGTTTGCAGTTATGTGTTCTAAACAGGAAGTATGACTTGAGAGACTTTTGAATCCTATCAGAACCAGGTACCCATCATGAGTAGTAAGCATGAAAATTTGTCTGTCTGTCTATCTTCTGGGATAGTTTGTAAAATTCTCAAACATCTGTGTATTGATGGAGGTGCTTAATGTTTCTACTGTGTGTAGAAGCACTCTTGCTTCCCATAGATAGATGTTATAGCAATTTTAACTCCATTAATGCCTAAGAAAACTTAATATTTCTAAACTGTTTATGTTCATCAATATCTATCAAGTTAAATTCAACAAATCTATATTGTATATTATGCAGCCGGCATTTTGTTAGTGGCTGGAGTATATAGTGAATAAGACATTCATTTACCCAGTAAATATTTATTAAATGCCTTGTGTGGGTAATCTGAAGGACTTCCTTAAGGAAGTAGTAGTACTTATGTTGAGTTCAGAGACATAGTCAGGCATCACCAAGGGAATATGCCATGGTGCAGTCTCTCACATGCTGTGATCATACTTCTCCAGGTTGAGAAAGGCTGGAATATTTGAAAAACCAAGAGCCAAAGAATGACTTAAAAAGGGACAGGAAAGGAGGAGCATGGCTTAAGATGAGACTGAAGAGATAGCCAGGAACCAGCTCTTGAAAGGGACTTCTAATTTCTTAGCTATGTTTATGATCTTGAATATTGTTACAGTTTGGATGTGAGGTATCCCCCAAAAGCTCATGTGTGAGACAATTCAAGGAGGTTTAGAAGGGAAATGATTGGGTTATAAGAGCCTTAACCCAATCAGTGAATTCATCCCAAGATAGAGATTAACTAAGTGATAACAGAAGGCGGGTGGGGTGTGGCTTAGGAGGTGGGTCATTGGGTGGGGTGTACCTTTAGGGTATATGTTTCCTGTCTGGAGAGTGGAGTCCCTATTTCTGCTTGCTGATCATCATGTGAATTCTTCCCCTGCTACATTCTTCCACCATGATGTTCTGCTTCAATTTGAGCCCAAGGAATGAATGGAGCCAGCCTGACCATGAACTGAAACCTCTAAAACTGTGAAGCCCCCAAATAAACTTTTCCCCCTCTGCAATTCTTCTGGTCAGGTCTTTTAGTTACAGCAACAAAAATGAGAGAGCTGTTACAAACATTGACGTGGCTATGTCACTGTAACATGCTCATTTTTTGTATATACTGAGAGGTGGGATAACTGGATCAAATGGTAGTTCCATTCCATGTTCTCTGAGGAAGCTCCATACTGCTTTCCAGAATAAGTTGTACCAATTTGCAGTCCCTCTTTCCCCATATCCTCACCAGTGTTTATTGTTACTTGTATTCTGCATTGTTGCCATTCTGACTGGAGTGAGATGGAATTGCAGTATAGTTTTAATTTGTATTTCTCTAATTGCCAGAGATGTTGAACATTTTTTCATATACTGACTTTTCAAATTTCTGATTCTGTGAAGTGTCTGTTCATTTCCTTTGTCTATTTATTGATTGGGTTATTTGTTGGGGTTTTGTATGTGTGTTAAGTTTTTTGAATTCTTCATACATCCTGTCTCTGTCTTCTAGTCTGTTCCACTGGTCTTCGTATCTGTTTTGGTACCAATACCATGCTGGTTTTGTTATTATAGCTCTGTAGTATAATTTAAGGTCTGGTATTGAGATGCTTCCAGCTTCACTTTTCTCTGAGGAGCAGGTGGCAAAGATTTTCTCCCATTTTGTAGGCTCTCTCTTCATGTTCTTGGTTGTTTTCTTTGCTTTAAAGAAGCTTTTTAGTTTGATACCATTCTGTTTATTGATTCTTGATTTTACTTCTTGTGCTTTAGGAGTCTTGTTGAGGAAGTCAGTTCCTAAACTGAGTTATTGGAGATTTAGACCTACGTTTTCTTCCAGTAAGTGTAAGGTTTCTAGTCTAATGCCGAGGTCTTTGATGCACTTTGAGTTTTGTGCAGGGTGAGAGATAGGGTTTAAATTTTGTTGTTCTACTTATGGATTTCCAGTTTTTCCACCACCACTTGTTGAAGAGGCTATTTTTTCTCCAAAGTATGTTTCTGGCGCCTTTGTCTCATATGAGATAGCTGTATTTATGTGGGTTTGTCACTGTGTCTTCTGTTCTGTACCACTGGTCTTCATCACTGTTTTGGTGCCAGTACTATGCAGTTTTTGTTATTAAACCTCTGTAGTATAATTTAAGGTCTGGGATTGTAATGCCTCCTGCTTCACTTTTCTCACTATTTCTTTGACTATTCTGGGCCTCTTTGTTTTTCCAAATGAATTTCATGATTGCTTTTTTAAATTTCTATGAAGAACGTCATTGGAATTGTAATAGGAATTGTGTTAAACCTGTATATCACTTTTGGTAGTATGACCATTTGATAATATTAATTGTACCTAGCCAAGAACATGGGAGATCTTTCCATCATCTAAGATCTTCTTCAGCTTTTTTTCTTTAGTGTTCTGTAGTTTTCATTGTAGGGGTGTTTCACCTCTTTTGTTAGATTGATGCCTCGGTAGTTTTTTAGGTGTTGTTGTTGTGTTTTTTTTTTGTGTGTGTGTGTGTTTTTTTTTTTTTGAGGCTATTGTGAATGGGATAGTTTTCCTAATTTCTCCTTCAGCTGATTCATCATTTGTGTATAGGAACACAATTGATTTATGGGTGTTAATTTTATATCCTGCTACTTTGCTGAATTCATTTGTGAGTTCTAGAAGTTTTATGGTGGAATTTTTTTAGGTCTGCTTAAATATATTACAGCAACATAGCCACATTAGTGTTTATAGCAGGTCAATTCACAATAGCTAAACTATGGAACCAAACTAGGTGCCTTCACCAGATGAATGGATAAAGAAAATGTGGGGAAAAATGATTAAAAAGTGGAATGTTACTCAGCCATAAAGAATGACTTCATGACATTTGCCAGTAAATGGATGGATGTGGAGATTATTATGCTAAGTGCAATAAGCCAGTCCCCCCAAAATCAAAGGTCAGGTGTTCTGTCTGGAATGGCTGCTAACACACAACGAGGGGGAAGGGAAAGAATAGAAATTCAATAAATTAGACAAAAGGGAATGCAGGGAAGGCGGGGAGGGAACAGGAATAGGAAAGACAGTGGAATGAATCTGACTTAATTTCTCTATGTATATATATAAATACACCATGGTGAATCTCCACATTATGTACAACCACAAGACTGGGATTCTGATTAGAGTAAGATGGGCTCCATATTTGTATAAATATGTCAACATATACTCTACTATCATGTATAACTAAAAATAACAAAAAAGATACCATTGAAAGATGATGATGGCTTAGACTAGAGTGGTAATGGAGAAGTGGATGGATTCAGGAGATACATAGGAATTGTAAATGACTAGGCTTGGTCATTTCTGCAATGTAGAATTAAGGAAGGGAGAATGTGAAGTATTAAGGTGATTCTCTGGCTTCTGACTTCAGATTCTAGGTGAATGTTGTTGCCAGTTCCATGAGATGGGAGGAAGGGCAGAACATAGGATCTATCTTAATTTTGGAGGTATTCCCCTCAAAGTGTATAGATGGCATGAACATGAACAGGATACACAGGCTAAGGGTCACTTATCATCATTAGGCTATATGTATGTGGTTGTGTGTATGTATGTGTAATATATGTATTGTTAACTTGTCTGAAGGCATACAAAAGCAAAACAGTCTCCGTCTATTAATCTTAAAGTCAGTAAAGACATTCTGAATATTTAAGAGAAGTCATCATCACGAGAGGGTAAGAATCTGTTAAAGGTTTTTTGGTTTTGTCTTTTAAAGAAGTTAGAAAAGCTTCTAGCTCTTATAGAAACTAGATGAGATTATCCATGGAAGTTCGTTTAAATGTCTAGTCACATTGAATAGATCACAGTTTTCCCCATAAGCTAAGGATTCAAGATGAATGTATTTTAAGGTTTTAATGACAACTATACACCTATTAGTTCTTGCAAACTCTAGGTTAAACCAGTTTGTTCTTAAGAGCTGACACTATTAGTCTAGTTAACATCCAACTACTAAAATGTTATTAAGATTTTAATCAGAGGGCTGATAGTCTCGTTTATGAATTGTCTGGCTACTGCTTATGGCTTTGTAGCTTTTCAAAATAAGATACCTTAGTTTGAAGATGAGAGTAGAGGTAGGGGCTATGCAACTTTAGAAATTTAGAAAGGTACCTGTCAACAGAGGCTACATAGCCTGTTGTGGACATAAATTAGAAAGAGAGAGAAGGAAGACCAGAATGTTGTTGTGTTAAAGGAGATTCTTGTATAGTGACTTTTGTGAATCAAACTCGTGAGATAGAAAAAATGATTTAAAAAAAAATGTTTTGATAAATAAAACTCATGGCAACTTTTCCTTTTCCCTTTAGTTTACAAATTGAAACATGAAATATTTGACTGTACCTCTGTCTGGAGATGGCTCATGTTCTCCCTTTAGTGTATATACCTTGTTTTACCCCAAAAGGCACCTCTCTCTTGAGGTAGCCCACATTCACCCTTGAATGTGTATCTGCTTTTCCTATGTTTATGCCTGTGGAAAAAAAGAAAAACACGAAGTATGTTGTTGTGTAAAATACCAAACTAAAGCTTCCAGTGGAAACATGGAGTTATAATTTGTGATGTAAAATGAGATAGGGTTTGAAGAAGGGGAATGTGGGAACTGGCAAAAATGCCTTCTACCAGCTGCAAGCTGGGAAAGGGTTTGCTGGTGCATGCTCCAAGGGGATGAGCGTCAAATTAACCTAGGTCTCAAACCCCAGTTATAGCACTTGCTTGGAGGAGAACAATTGCCCAAGTTTGCCATGCCCCACTGTTCTCTGCTGAAATGCAGGGATGACATCTCCTGTCCTGTATATTTTGAAGATTAAATGAGAAAATGAATGCAAAGCCTCTGGTATAATGCCTGGCTGATGGTAGATTCTTAACTCTTAGTTCCTCAGTCTCCTCCCATTTGATTTTCTTTATACCCAGTTTTAGTGTCTGCAGTAATAAACTATAAGCCTGAGTAGTGAGCCAAATAGTCTTAATGAGTGAGTTAGAAGGTATAGTTCAATTTCTCATGTCTTTTGATTATGAAAAAAAGAAATTCACATCAATCTAGGATTGCCCTTAAAGGCATACAAAATAGTTTGTGGTTTAAAATAACAGTTGATAGATGTTTAAATGTAATTCAGAAAACATCTGGCCACTTTTCCAGTTAACATTTACTGAGCACTGTCTTTGTTCTGGGTCTTGTATAATGTATGAGACTGACAAGTGGACAAATGATTGTTATACACTATAGAGCATCCTGGGATGCAGCAAAACACAGTGTTGTGCCAAGAGAATTGAACAGCTTGTATGAGTGTTTTAAAAATTTGCATCCTCTCTTACTGGTTGATATACTTCTAGCAATATAACTAAGGAAGCTTAATGAAATCTTGATTATAATAGTGAAAAATTGACAATGGAAAATGTGTAACAATAGTTAATTGGTTTAATCGATGTATCAATAAGTGGACAATACTCTGAGTGATCATACAGATATGCATTTGACAAACAAAAAATTCATCACACATTACTAAGAGGAAAAAAGGGTTAAAAAGAAAAATTAATATATTTTGAAAGAAAGTTTATTGAAACCATTGAAATTCTTTTCAGGTTACCTTTGTGTATTCTCTGCTTTGAAAAAATCATTTAAAAAAATCTTATTGTCATAATTTGGAAGAGGATGGGTGTGTAAGTAAACTAAGCATCTTGCCAAATCCAGATAGTACACCCAAGAGAGAAACAGAAGTGCACATCAAAGGTGAGCAGTGCCTACATAAGGTATAGTTCTAGAAAAGCTGCCCAGATGAATGGGCTTATTAGCAGCACAGGGCAAAGTACTTTCATAATGCTCCCAGTCTTTAGAGGGGCATTTTATAGTAAGAAGATTGGCCTGTGAAAAATCATTCTGAAAACAATGGAGAAAAAGATGTCCGGCTGGGGCTGGGGCTGTAGCTCAGTGGTAGAGTGCTTGCTTAGCATGTGTGAGGCACTGGGTTTGATCCTTAGCACCACATGAAAATTTAAAAAATAAACTGAAGGTATTGTGTGTATCTAAAACTAAAAATATTAAAAAAAAAAAAAAAAAAAGATGTCCAGCAAGTATATGGGCAGGCACACCCAGGTACTCCACTTGCTGTTTTGCCTTAGCCAGCATTGTTAAGTAACTGGTCTCCATCTTGTGGAAACTTCCCATTTCTAGGTATTAATTTTAAAAGTATCTTAGCTGAGAAATTATTTTTCCCCTTAGTTAATAATAAAGTAAGGTGACAAAATCTTGGCAGCTGTTCACTTTTGAACAACAGTCCTATTAAGGGCAAAAGTTTTTGCTCAAGTTTTACAAAAAGTTTGTTTTGAAAAACGCTGTTCACATACACCTAATTTGCAGCTCTATTCAAGGATGACTTTACACCTTTGGTGGATATACCTTTAAACAGCACCAATTTATAAAATAGATAATTATTTCTATACTTTACTCATTTATAGAAATCGATGATCTTGGAACTTGCTAGTTTTCTCTTTTATATGAGAATTGTATAACAACAGGTGAACAGATCCTTACTGTGTCAGGATCAGATGAAGTGGTTGTTTCTAGACTTTTCCTCTATATTACTTTCCACTGTGGAGTAACTGGAGGCAATTTTTCTGCCTCATGTATTTTTGTTTACTTCCTCACACATAATGTAAATCTGTTCTTCCTTCATCTTTGGGATATACTTCTGGAATTCCTTGCCTTATCCTTCTCTTCTTTTTGGCAGTGGTCAGAAGTTGGATGGTGGATGAAGGAAAGGCACAAGAGAGTAAGGTTGCAAATATCAAGGTCACAAGAAGAAACTATTTCTTACTGCTCCTTTCTTTAAAGTAGAAACATACCTTTCATTTTTAATTGTTGTCATTTTATTGAACACCCATGTGCCAGATACTTTATGCATGTTTTATTATTTAGTTATCATTATCCTGAAAGGTATGAATAACCCTTCCCTGCCCCTGTTTGTTTTACAGACATTCAAAGTTTAAAAAGTTGCTTTTAGCTTTATGCCTTGCAGTCAGGATTTGAATCCAGGTCTGTCAAATGCTAACATTCTTTGTATTGCATAAACTGCTAACTTTGGCATGGGAGTTAGAAGACTCTTAGGACTAACTCCAAATTTCTGATGAGTTACATAAATTTTCTTACCTCTGGCTTTCTTTTTCTGTAAGATGAAAGGATTGAGGTGAACCTTTAAAGTCATTTCTGGTGTAAAATGATGCGATTGATTCTTGATTCTTTCCCATTCAAGCAGGGAATGTATAGATTACCTGCTAGTTCTCTTTGTGAACAGCCAGTTTGGTTTGTAATGAATACTGTTAATCTGCAGATTTTCTGACACCATCACCCTGTGGAGGTGTGAAAAAGGCATATCAGGGCTGGGATTGTGGCTCAATGGTAGAGCACTTACCTCACATGTGGGAGGCACAGGGTTCGATAGTCAGCACCACATATATATAAATGAATAAAGGTCAATTGAAAACTAAAAAAATTTTTTAAAAAAAGGCATATCAGGAGCATGGATTAAGAGAAGGTAAATTTTGCCAACTGCCGATTTTTGAAGAAGAGTACCTAGCATCCATCCAAGGGACATGACAAACATGGGCTCAAGATTTTGTGGGTGGGACCTGGCAGTGTCTTTAGACACCAACTTCAAAAGGATATTGTGCCTAAGTGAGTTTCTGTTGTTTCTTCCTATCTCAAGGCTCTGGGGATTGTGCTGTGGGGATTGTGCTGGACAGTACAATAATGACTCAGTTTCAGTTTTCTTAGGCCCTTAAGACATTTTCAGTTAAATGATAGGTGGCTATGAGAGAGAAACACAGTGACTATTGGTATAAGAGAGCTAATGCAATGGCCTGATATAAAGAAGTGTCATTTGTTGCAGTATCTATTCCATTTATACAGTATCTTTTTCTTGAAGAAGCCATATGGATAAATTGAGAGAATTAGTTATTTTACATGTCAAAACATTGAAGAATAAGAAGATAGTTAGGAGAAGTAAATACACAGAAAAGAAGCAGTGGAGACTTAGATCCCTGCTCGGTATAGCAGGTTAGAGACTTGGGCCAAATTCATTGCATTCACCAGTGGTGTTGGAATGTGTGGAACCTTGACATGGAAGCCCCTTTTGGGGCTATTTTAGTGCTTACCATTCTATACCCCCTGGTTGTGATTGAGGACCATGAGCTTTGTTGTCAAATGGACCTACCTCCTTCACTTGTTAGCTGTTAACTTGGAGCAAATTGCCCAAACTTTCTAAAGTCAGTTTCTTTATGAACAAAATTTGTTATCATTAATACTTGACTTGAGTTTTCCTAAGAATTAATGTAAATTATATACATACACACACACACGTATGCATATATATACCCACACACACACATTTAGTTCAATGCCTGGTACATGGTCAGTGTATCATAAATGCTAGCAATTCTTATGCCCAAAATATGTCAAAATAGTGATTCTAATGAAGTTATAGAGCATGATAACCAGGGCTTATCTGTGATTCAAAATATAAGCTTATATGGAGTTGTAAGGATCATCTTTTACTTCTCTGAATCAATAAAGTATAATCTGTACTTCATAGAGTTATCATTAGATTTTTTTAAATGAAACATAAGGAGAATATACATAATAATCACATTTGTGTATCCACAACCAGCTTAAGAAATAAAAAATTAGGCTGGAAGGCCATCCTCTCTATGTTTTTAATATGTCTCTTATAAACATAATATAACTGGACTTTGTTTATTTAATCTGAATTTTCTGTGTTTGCTGCTTAGTTTAGTCTGTTTATATTAGTACCATTACTGATATATTTGAACTTAACTTCTGTCATGTTGTTACTTATTTTCTTTTTACATAACTTTATTTTGTGCTACCATTTTCCATGTGACCTTTTCTGTGTTGGTGTGAGCAACTTCTCTTTATTTCTTTTTTTCCTTCTGTTGGTCATCCTTGAAATTGTAACATGCATCTTTCAGTTTGTAAAATCTATTATTGAAATCAATGTCTACCATTCTTCTGAATAATAAACACATTGGAAATCTAATTCTAATCACCCTCTGCCAATGTTTTTGACCAGTGTTTTATTTCCATGTTTTTTTAGTCACCCAAATTAGACTTTATTAATTGCTGTTGTTACATTTAATTTTTATATTGTTACATTGTTTTCTAATACTCAGATTGTGAATTCCTTAATTAAACTAATATTCTCACTTTCTCTTCAGATTTTCAAAAGAAACAACCAGACGATGATTCCACTCCAAGTACAAGTAACAGCCAATCAGATTTGTTTTCTGAAGAGACCACCAGTGACAACAATAATACCTCGATAACCACGCCAACTCTTAGTCCCAGCCAGCAGCCGCTTCCGACAGAACTGAATGTAACTTCACCGAGTGAAGAGGAATGTAAGTGCCTGGATTATGAGAGATGGTAGAGAGAGCAGCCTAAGAACTGTATTATGAGCTTCTTGGTAATGCCTCATTATCTCCACGCCCCCACCCTGGGAGAGGGGAGAGGTGGAAGTGGACATGGCAGTTCTTTAAATTCAGGATAAGAATTCACGCATAGGACCCATGCTCAGCAAGCTAGAAAATAATTTTCAGCCATTCCATAGAGTGCAAGTTTTTCTTGGGTGATAGATTTTTACATTAATTGTTGAGGTACACAAGGTTTCAAGCCAGTCTAGAGCAGTGACACTCAGTTTTGGATACACATTAGAATCTACTGGGGAATATTTTTTTTGGCGAGGGTGGTGATGCTTAACCACTGGGCCACATCCCCAGTCCTGTTTATATTTTGTTTTGAGACAGGGCCTCACTAAGTTGCTATGACTGGCTTTGAACTTGAAATCCTCCTGCCTCGGCCTCCTGAGTCACTGGGATTACAGGTGTGCACCACCACACCTGACTCTACTGGGGAATTTTAAAATAATTTTAATCGTTAGCTCCACTTTTGATTCTCACTTAATTGGTCTAGATGAAGGTCCCAGAATAAAGATATATATATATACACACACACATATCTCTTTTTAAACTCTGCAGAGGATTTTAATATGTAGCAAGAGTTTAGAGCCACTGGGCTAGGGTACTTAACCCTATCGTTAACAGGATCTTGACTGTTACTAAGCTTTTAAGTTAGATAATAATAACTATATATTTCAAAGAACACAAGGCAGTAGTTTATTTTGGTTACTCTTCTATATGTCCTTCAGTAATGAATACTATTATGTATATGATGCGGAAGTTTATTGTCTACTTAACCTTTGTAATGCTAGAACGATCGCTTTTGAGACACAGCTATAACTGATAGTACTTGTTGATGGCACAGCAATTTTTGCCATTCAAAAGCGTTACTTAATAAGGTTGGAATTTAGTGTTTCATGTTTCATGAATATCTATAAATGTAATAATTCAAGATGTTGTTTTAGTCATCTTTTTTGCTGTTATAACGGAAAGACCCAACCAGAGCAATTTTAGGGGAGGCAAAATTTATTAGAGGGCTCATGGTTTCAGAGGTCTTAGTCTGTAGATGGCCAGCTCCATTCCTCAGGGTTTGAGGTGAGGCAGAACATCATGGTGGAAGAGTGTGGCAGAGAGAAGCAGCTCACATGGTGATCAGGAGAGAGAAGTCTCTACTTGCCAGATACAAATATATACCCCAAAGCCCACACCCCCTATGAGCCACTCCCTCCTGCCCCCAGGTACCACCCAGTTAATCCTATCAGGATTCACTGATTAGGTAAAGGCTATAACCCAATCATTTCTCCTCCAAACTTCTTGCATTGTCTCACACATGAGCTTTTAGGAGAGAACAAAAATTTATCCAAACCTTTCATATTTGGATATATTTAGAATATAAGAGACAGTTTTCAAAGAATTTATTATTTAGCAGGAGAAATTAAATGTATTTGTTAGATTGTATCAGAGTTTATTAACCAGAAATGCCCCCCATCATCATTTGGTAATGTCAGAAAACCAAGAATATTGTTGAACATCCTGTATTGTATAGGACAGCCTTCTCTCCACAACAAAGAATAATCCAGCCAGATATGTCCATATTGCTGAAGTTGAGAAACACTGATATATGGTTGTACGTACCCATGTTAATGGTCTTTATGTGTTAAAGATAGTGAGTGTTGAAGAAAGGCATTTGGCTACTGGAGGAAGTGATATTGAAGATGGATAGAAGGTAGTGAAAGGATATTCTACACACAGTAACATGAGCTGTGGAATAAAGCTCCATGGAGTTCTTCGTTATCTAGTGACTCCTTTAGAGGCATTTATGGAGGAGAATGGAGAACAAGGCTGGCAAAGTAAATTATGATCAAGCTGTAGAAGCTTAAATGCCCAGCTAAGCAATTTGGGCCATGATAAGCAGAGAAAGTGATAGTATTGCAGTTATTTTGGAGAAGTCATCTGGTGGTATTGAAAATAGGAAGTATTATAATGGGATAACATTGCAGAGAGAGAAATTTTAATATAATTTGTTGAGTAGAATCAGGGCAGATTGCAGGAATCATTTAAGAGGAGATAAAAAGTATGATAGTGGTAATGTCAAGGCAGTAGGTTTTGTTTTGTTTGTAAAAATCAATTCTGGGTCATGTATTTAACTGTGGAACCAATCAACACTTTGGTCCCTTGTCTTAGAAAAATACACACCATTCATTTGTGTCCGGTTTTTCAAAAAAAATTTAAAGTTTATTATAAGCCCTTAGGTCAGGAACTTATAGTGTAAGGAAAAAGTCAGATCTGGTCAGGATCTCATTTAATGGAACCTGTACTGGATCTGCACATACCAAGAATAGACCACCACAAACCAATTTCAGTCAGCCAAAATGTAAGTGAGACTGAGATTAACAGTAACTGTCTTTGACTGAGCATTTTATGTACAAGACAGATTCTGCTTGTTTTGCATATTTTCTTTTATTGCTCATGACAACCCAGTGAAGTGGATACTATCATTGTCCCCATTCTATAGATTAAGAAACAGACATAAAGATATCATATAATATGCCCATGGTCACAAATTAAATAGATACCAGGACCAGGATTCAGATTTAGGCATTTGGCTTAAGTCCTATGCTTTTAATCACTTAATTCACAATATAAAATATACTTGTTGCAGAGAACCTTTGTATTGGCAAAATCAGTCTTGCTCTGCCTCTAATCAAGGTCTGTGGAAACACAAATCATAACCAAAAGTTACTTTAATTCATCTTGAAAAATCGTAACAGGAATTAGAAATAAACATATTCATAGGATTAAAACATTTTCGTCGGAGGATAGACCTTCATGGGAAGCTGATCCATAAAAAAAATTATATAGCAAATTATGGATTCAGAACACCTGGAGTTAAGTGAATTAGGCTGATTGTCTGGTAGGCCCTAAGAACATACTGGGGTAGGTCTTACTTTAGTGCAAAATTCCATCTTCAGACCATTTCCCCTTCTACTGCCTGGGCTTAGTCCTTTGCTGAATTCTAGAGCCTCTGGTATACAGTTCTTCCTATATTTCCATAACTTGCTGGCCCTAGACCATTGTAGAATGCCGTGCATTTTCTTCTGATATATAAATATCTGCAGTCTGATTAAGGATGTTCAGTTTGACTAGCCTTAGATCCATTCTCTCTCTTTGTGGTGACTGCTTTGAACCATTGTGTGCTCATCTTAGAGTTATACTCTCTGAAGGTAAACTCATTTCCTAATTCCTAGGTTTTCTCACATCTAGGGGAAATGAGGAGATTTGCCAGTTTGAGATATGATATTGACTTAAATTAGTATTGTGTTCAACTAGGGAGGTTTAGTTGGCGCTCAGGAGAATACAGTAAAGGTTCCACATGAAGACAGTAGTTTAAGCCTTAGGGGTTAAATGCCAAAGAAGAGAGCTGCAGAAATCAGTGAGGATAGACCGTGAGTAAAACCTCTACATTTAGAGAACAAAAGTGATAGGAGGCAACTAAAGATGTCAGAGACGAGAAGAATGACAGTGAACAAAGTCACAAAAACCAAGCAACATGTTACTGGGTGTGGCGTTTAATAATAATGATAATGAAAATGTTGACTTCATATTTATGAAGTGTTTGCTCTATTGTAAGCAGTCTCCTAAGCTTTTTATAGATATTGACATTTAATTGTCAGTAAAGCCTATGAGGGGGAGAAGTTTTTATTATGCCTATTTTTATAGATGAGAAAGTCGAAGCACAAAGAGATCCAGTAACTTCTGCCTAAAGGTAAAGAGCTTCTGTTTGGCAGAATAGCCCACATTCCAACACACTAATTTAGATCCAGAGTCTGTCCTTTCACACTCTAGCATATTGCCTAAATGTTGTGAAAATGCTGCTGAAGCTATAAACTGACAAGAGGCATTTGGATTTGGTGATTATGAAATTGATTACCTAAGTAAACTCTTTCAACTTGTTTGTATATTCATTTAGCAGTCTTTACTCAGTGCTTGTTATATGTTAGGCACTAGGTTAAGTGCTGGTACAGAAATGAATAAGATTAGTGGGAAGTTACCTTTTCAAATAGAGATTCTGGCTTGTTTTCCCAAATAGGTGCATAATAATTTTGTGTTGCAATGAAGGCAGACGCTAGTAGTGGTTAACAAACATGGCTTTACTACATCTTCTAGGTTGAAGGCAACTGTGCTAGGGTAAGAAGATGTATACTAGTTTGTTATAGCTATCAGGGTGGATGCTTTATTAAGTCAAGGTGAGATAATTAAAGTGATTGTCAAGTAGCAGTGGAGACTATGTGAGATTAGAAATGCCACACCTTTCATATTTCTTCATCTGTGACCTACTTAGGAGAAGGAGAAAGAGGCAGCTGGGGGTTACCTATCTTGCTATTCATAGGGACCACAATTTTATCTGTTGTCTTTCTTGGCTTCCCTTGCAGAGGAGAGGAAATGTGTAGGCTATAGGAGTTCCTAGGATAGCAACTAGGATAGCACTTTCTATACCCTACACTTTTCCATACCAGTACTGCATAATTTTTAATATTTAGTAGTTGTAGACTTTTGTTATTGTATAGATCTGGAATTGCTGCACTTTCTTTGGAGTTTGTAGGAAGTTTTAAATTTTTCCCACTAATAATCAAGAGAAGCTTAAATCTACTTTCAACCTCTTACTGTTAAATGAATATAACATCACAAAGTTGGTGAGGGTTTGATATATTTCATTTTGAAAAGATTGCACAGTATAATAGCTATTGACAAACTTAAGTGTAGAGAATTGTGGGACAGATTTTTAACCAAAGAATTTTGTAAAGCAACTGACTAAAGGTCAAATAAGACAGTTATCTAAAAGTTCTAAGAGATACTTCTCTGTCAGAACACACATACCTGTCCTTCACAGTGTATGACTGTAGAAGAGTACACAGAACATTGACTGTTAGAAACCTTTCAAAAACCAGTGTAAGGAAAATTCAAATACTAAGGACCTTTTCACAGCAGTTAAGTGCTATCATAGTGCTGATAGCTAACATTAAGTAATTACCAAGTACTAGGTACTGTTCCAAGTACATTACAGGTATAAGAGTACTTCATCTTAATAATTACTGTATAAAATAGGTACTTTTATCATACCCATTTCTCGGATGTGGAAACAGGCACTGTGTGATTCAGCAGTATCTTGCTAACTATCAGAGAGTAGTTTAGCTCTGCTGACCTGTGACCACACCATAGCTGCCTATCTCTAGAGTGATTTGTAGTCTAAAAAACATTGCACGTAATTGTTAGCTATATGGAGAAAGGGGTGTTAGACACTGGAAAAGGAATAAAACACTTCTTTCTGCTTTTGCTACTACCTATTTATTGTTCTTTCCAGGTTTTTCTTAAAGGAGGTAAAATGTGATTTGAATGCCTCTCTTTATTTTGGTTTTAATTGGCATAATAATTGTACATACTCATAAGTTATAGTGTGATGTTTCAATACATGTATACAGAATGAAATGATCAGATCAGAGTAATTGGCATATCTATCACTCCAAACATTTATCATTTTTGTGTTTTGGGAACATTCAAAATCCTCTTTACTAGCTGTTTCAAAATATATAATTAATTTTTGTCAACCATAGATATCCTACTGTTCTATAGGAAAATTAGAAATTAGTTGTCCTAATTGTACCCTGTACCTGTTAACTATCTCCTCTCCATTTCTACCTCCCCGTTATACTTTTCTCAGTCTCTGTTGCTCTTCTCTACTTTTGTAAGACCAACTTTCTTAACCTTCCACATGCATATAAGTGAGTGTAGAATTTATCTTTTTGTGCTTGACGTACTTCACTTAACATAAGGTCCCCCAGGCTTATCCATATTGCTGCAAATGTGACAAGACTTTCTTTTTTCTTGTTTATAGCTAAATAATATTTTATTGCATATACATACCACACCTACATTGATCCATACCTTGGCTCTTATAAATAATGCTGCAGTAAATACAGAAATGCATGTTTCTCTTCAACATACCAATTTTCTTCTTTTTGATATGTACCCAGTAGTGAAATTGTTGGATTAGATGTTAGTTCTATCTCTTGTTTTTGGAGAGACCTCCATACTGTTTTCCACAATGGCTGTACCAGTCGCATTCTCACAGTGTATGAGTTCCCTTTCTCCAATCATTTATTGATTTGCATATCTTGAATCCTCCTTGTATCCCTGGGATAAGTTCCACTTGATCATGGGATATAACCTTTTTTTATAACTTTATTTTTATTTATTAATTTGTATGTGGTGTTGAGGATCGAACCCAGTGCCTCACCCATGCTAGGCGAGTGCTCTACTGCTAAGCTACAGCCCCAGCCCAGCATATAATCTTTTTGATGTGGTGTTGGAATTGATTGCTAGTATTTTATTGAGAAATCTTGTATCTATTTTCATCATGAACATTGATTCGTGCTTTTTTTTTTTGTTGTGTTCTTGTGTGGTCTTTATCAGGGTAATGATCTCATAGAATGAGTTTGGAAGAGTTCCTTTCAATCTTTTGGAATAGTTTAAGAATAATTGGTGATAAAAAAAGTTTTTAAAAGTTTGGTGTAAATTCCAGCTACTTGGGAGACTGAGACAGGAGGATTGCAAGTTCAAGGCCAGCCTTGGCAGCTTAGGGAGATCCTGTCTTAAAATAAGAGGGGCTGGGGAAGTAGCTCAGTGGTAGAGCACTATAGAGTACTTTTCAATCCAAACTTCTGCCAATAGCACTATAGAGTACTGTTCAGTCCACACTACTGCCAAGAAATAAATGAATGAATGTTTTACCTGATTTATTTATCTCTTTGATATATAAAATGAAAATTTTAAATTCAACAATGAAATGATCTGGTCTTGGGCTTTCTTTGTTATGAGATATTTTATTACTGATTGAATTTCTTTGGCTAATTATTGGTCTGTTTAGGTTTCCTATTTCTGCACAGTTGAATCTTGGTATTTTATATTAGTCCAAGAATTTATCCATTTCTTCTATGTTTTCTAATTGTTGGCATATAGATGTTCAGAATAGTTCCACTGATCCTTTAGTATAAGTTGTATTGTTTCTGATTTTATTTATTTGGGTCTTTTCTCTTTTTTCTAGAATAGCTAAAAGTTTTTCATTTGTCTTTTAGCTATTTCTAGAATAGCTAAAAGACACAATTTTTGTTTGGTTGATTGTTTTGAAAAAAATTTTTTGGTCTAAATTTTGTTTCTACTCTGACCCCACCCCCCATTTATGTTTGATTTGTTTTTGCTTCTCTAGTCTCTTGAGTTGCACTGATAGGTGGTTTATTTGAAATGTTTCTACTTTTTTAATATAAATAAGCATTTATTACTATAAACATCTCTCTTGGTACTGCTTTATTTGCATCCCACAGGCTTTGGTATATATTTCCATTTTCATTTGCTTCAAGAATTTTACATTTCCCTTTTAATTTCTTCATTGATTTTTTCATAATTCAGGAGCATGTTTACTTTCTACTTGTTTGTACAATTTCTAGAGTTTCTCATTGATTTCATTTTGTTGTGGTCAGAGAAAATACATAATAGAATTTCTATTGTATTTTTTATTTGTTGAGATTTGTTTTGTAGCTTAACATGTGGTGCATTCTCAAGATTGTTCTGTGTGCTGATAAGAATATGTCTTCTGCATGGATAAAATGTTCTGTAAAGTTCTCTTAGGTCCATCTTGTCTATAGTACAGTTTAGTTCCAGTGGGTTTTTTTGTTGTTTTTGGTTTTTGTTTTTGCTGATTTTCTGTCTGGGTGATCTGTCAGTGAATGAAAACGTGTTGAAATGCCCAGCTGTTACTGTACTGGAGTCTCTGTCTTCCTTTAGATCTAAGAATATTTGCTTTATATGTATAGGTGGTCTAATAATGAGTGCATATTTTATTTGTACTTGTTATATCCATTTGCTGAATGGATCCTTTTATCATTATATAATGACCTCCTTTGTCTCTTTTTACCATTTTTAAAGTCTGTTTTATTTGAGATTATGGCTGCTTCTGCTCACTTTTGACTTTTGTTTCTGTGGAATATAGTTTTTCATCTTCATTTTCAGTCTATATTCATCTTTACAGGAAGTGAGTTTCTTATAGGCAACATATAGTTGGATCTGTTTTTTTAAAAAATTTTATCCATTTAGCCAGACTATATATTTTAATTTAGGGAATCAAATCCATTTATATTTATGTTCTTATTAATAGGTAACAACATACTCTTGTTATTTTGTAACTATTTTCTAGTTATTTTGTGTATCCCTTGTCCCATTCTTCTTACTGTTATTCTTTGAGGTTTAGTGGTTTTATATAGTGATAAAAATTGGATTGATTTCTCTTTTTCACTTGTGTATACACTGTACCACTGAGTTTTATACTCTTGTTTTTTTATCATCCTTTTCCTTTTAGATATGGAAGTCTTATAAAAGTATTTCTTGTATGGCTAGTCTCCTGGATGATGAACATTCTCAGTTTTTGCTTCTATGGGACTTTGTTTCTACTTTTATATCTGAAGAATAGTTTTTCTCCGTGTAGTATTATTCTCTGTGTGCAGTTTATCGTTACTGTTGTTTTGTTTCTTCTTTCAACACTCTGAATATATCATTCTGTACTCTTCAGGCCTATAAGATTTCTCCTGAGAGATGTGTTAGTCTAATGGGGGTATTCTTATATATGATTTTCTCTTGCTGGTTTTAGAATTCTCTTTTGTCTTTGACTTTTGACATCTTGATTTAAATGTGCCTTAGAGGAGCCCTCTTTTTTTTTTTAAATTTATTTATTCTGTTTAGGTTTACATGAGAGCAGAGTGCATTTTGATTCATTGTACATAGATGGAGCACAACTTTTCATTTCTCTGGTTGTATGTGATGTAGAATTACATCATACATGCGGGAGAAGACCTCTTTAATTGGAGTCGAACTGGATTTTTTTGAGCTTTGTGGATGTCCATACTTCTTTTAAGACTTGTCAAGGCCTGAAGCGTTTAGCTCAGTGGTAGGTTACTTGTCTAGCATGTATGATGTCCTGGATTTGATCCCCAGCACCACAAAAATAAACAAAAGTCTTGGAAATTTTTCATCTATTATTTTATTAACTATGCTTTCTGAGCTTTCTCTATCTCTTCTCCCTCTACAACTCCCAAAGTACAAATATTTGTTCATTTAGTGATGTTCCATAGGTCATATGCATTTTCTTTGGTCCTTTTCATTCTTTTTTCTGTTTCTTCTGATTGGATCAACTTAAAAGGTATGTTTTCAGATTCCAAAATTCTTCTGCTTTTATTTAAGCTTTTATGACTATATTTTTTTTATTTCATTCATTGAATTCTTCAGCTGCAAGATTTCTTTTAGGTTCTTTATGATTTCTACCTCTTTGTTAAATTTCAGTTCAGATCATTAATTGTTTTCCTGATTCCATTGAATTGTTCCTATTCTCTTACATCTCATTGAGCCTTCCTCAAGATCATTATTTTAATATCTTTGGTGTCTGTTTCTGGAGAATTGTTGTGTCTCCATGTGTGTGTCATGTTTAGTTGCTTGTCATGTTTTTTGTACCCTATATTAATGTCTGAGCATCTAGTCAAACAGTTACCTTTTCCCACTTAATGGCAGTGTTTTGGGGATGGGAGAGGAGAGAGAGATTTCTCCCTGTGGATGGATGCTAGGGTGTTCATTGAGTAGAGTGTGTTAGCTTTGATTCTTAACAGAGTCAGGAATCTGGTGTCAGTGCAGTTTCTTCAGCTATAATCCTAATCAGAGATGTTTGCAGCTGTATCAATAACTTAGGCCACGAGTACGTATGATATAGTCATTTCTGGTGAAAGGCTGACAGGCTAGGCTGAGGCACTGTGGGCTGGCTGACTGTGTAGAAGGCTCTCTGATGGAGTGGGGCTGCTGCCTAGCTGGTTGATGAACCCAACTTAGGTGGCACTGCTGCCTAGTTAACTGTATCCCCAATACCTGGCCAGCTGGCTGTTGGCAAACATGGACTTTGTCAGTCCACTGTCTGTATATTAGCTTCCCCTCTGTGCAAGTCCTCCTGTTCCCTGGGGTATAGGGTGCTGTGTGGATTGGGAAGCCAAGGTCTTGTTGACCTTTCTGCTGGGCCTAGACCAAGTAATCAGGGCTGAGGTTCTGCAACCACACACGTGAGTGTGGTGGAATGATGGCAGAGTCTCCAAATATCAAGGTATGGTGTGCCTATTAGCTTTCAAAGTGGGATACACTCTAGCAGCTGGTCCAGTTTCAAAATAGCACAAAGTTGTAGTAACTTGGGTCACAGGGAATGGGGTGCGTCAATGTTGGGTCCTGTGTTATAGCTAGGACATGATAGTTTTTTGAACTCTTAACTCTCCAGACACTGTTTGATACCTTTGAAGGTAGTGAAAATCTCCTTTTGACTGCAGAAGTCTGCAGTAGTGATAGGAATTCTTAATGGTGTAGTCTCCAGCTTATGTTTTCCTTGTAAGGAGAAATCTGTCTTGGCTCTGAGCTGGTTGCAGAGGCATGGTGCCCTACTCCTGTCTCTGTAGTGCTATTTGGTTTTTTGTACTCCACAGAAATCTTGGCTTTGCCCTGTTAATCTTCATTGTACTCCCTCACTCATTCTGGTTGGAATATAGTTGTTCTTTGTTGTTAACACTCTTTGCACTTGGCAGCTCTGTTCGGCCATCTTGCTGATGTCACCTTTAGTCTTTTCTTGATCCAACTTTTGTACAAACAAAGGATTGTGCCAGGGACGGGAGATATAGCTTAGTGTAGAGCTTTCGCCTATACACCAGAGGTCCTGGGTTTAATTCCCAGCATTTGTGCACACACAGATTGGAAAGAATAATGTCAGGTTGTAGTTAGACCACTGAAATTAGTTGTTATTTTGTTATTGTTAAATAATAAGGAGGTGATTGCCCATCTTAAGTCAGTCTACAGCAAATTAGACTTAAAAGATGAGAAAATGTTCTCTTCATCTCTTCTGCAGGTCAGCCTGTCTTTCTCTTAAAGGCCTGGGCATCTCTGTTCCTGGCCTGTTTGAGAGCCTTAGAGTCTACACATCCACCTGGGTTTGAGTGTAGATGGAAAGTGTAAGCATGAGACGGAAGTGAAGATACTGGACGAGCTTTAGCTAGTCTGTTTCTTTTTAGGCAGGAGAGGAAGAAAGTTGATGCCTGCTACTAGAGAAGATTTAATGTCAAGAAATAGGCTTGTTTTCAGATATTCTGACATTCTGAGAGAGGATTTACCTTATACAGAATGTTCTTTTAAGCTCTGGAGGCATATATTAAGAATGAAGGGGGCTGGGATTGTGGCTCAGCTGTAGAGCATTTGCCTCCCATGCGTAAGGCATTGGGTTTGATCCTTGTCACCACATAAAAATAAATAAAATAAAGATATTGTGTCCATCTACAACTAAAAAAATATTAAAAAAAAAAAAAAAAGAATTGAGGCTGGGGATGTGGCTCAGTGGTAAAGCACTTGCCTAGCACGTGTGAGGCCCTGAGTTCAATCCCAGCACTGCCCTCTACCCCGAAGTTCTCAGGGCTGACGTGGCTAGCACTTGTCTTGTACTTTTCAGGCACTGGATTTGATTCTTAGCACCACATAAAAATAAATAGAAAAATAAACTAAAAACAATTAAATAGCTACCAACCCACTTATAAAATTATAGTTTACAACAGGGGTTGTAAACTACCATACCCAGCCCATCACCTGTTCTTGTACCACCTGCAAGCGAAGAATGATTTTTACATTGTTTAAATGGTTGAATAAAACCAAAACAGAATGGTATTTTGTAATGTGTAGAAATTAGTGAAGTTGTATTGGAGCAGCCCCGCTTGTTCATTTATGTACTGTCTACGGCTGCTGCTGTGCTACAACAGCAGAGTCCATAGTTGCTGCAGAGACCCAATGACCTTCTGTAGAAGGCAGCTGCATACCCATTTTACAAAGCACTTTGACAAACATTATGTTTATGGGATCTTCCTGATAGTGTGTAGCACAGGTAGGGCAGTTATTTTCCTTCCTAGTCCACAGACAAGAAAAAGGAGACGTTTGAATGGTGATCTGCTTTGAGTTACACAGCCAAAAACAAGGCCACAGCTCAAACCTGAACCTGTGGTTTTTTCCTATTCTTTTCTATTGCAACCTTCCAAGAGACGCTTTTATGGTAGCCAAAGAAAATACGCTTAAGAAGTAAAATCCATACTAACCAGAACATTAGTGAAGATTTTTACTGATCAAAGCTTCATTTCCATATACTGTCTGGACTTTCTCTAATATGATACTAACTTCCAAAATAGAAATTTGAAAACATTTTTTACCTGTGGTTAAATTAATTTTTGCTGAACGAGATTCTAATTGTTTCCTTGGAAGCTGGTTTCTGGTGATCCCCTAGCTCCCCTGGGGATGGTGGGGTTGGGGAAGGAATGGTAGTACCTTTTAGCAGATTGCCTTTGAATCTGACAAAGCCATATCTGTCCTCTGAAAAATTCATGTCACTGCCACCAAGTGGCTAAACTTGTTTGTTTTTACTAACATTTCTCATAATCTCTAAATGAAATCAGTTTTCCTTTTCCCAGATTGTCGTCTTCTACAGGACAGATATTGGGTAAAATAGGTTGGCTTTTTTTTTTTCCTAGTAAAGCATTTGGAAAATATTACCTATTAAAAATATTTTATGACTTTCTGCTGGACTGGTTGTAAGTGAAATATGGTGAGGAGATTTATTTACAGTTCTCTCTGTGTGTGCCTTTCTCTAATGAAGCTCAAAGCATCAAGCCATTTATCAGAGATAATTATACAACAGATGGAGCTTTTCTGATACAATGGTCTCAAAGTAGAAGATTCTTTCCCATAATGAAGAATGCCCAAACTTTAAGTGTCTTTTTTGACTTCTTTAAAGGGTTTTTTTCCTAGTGTATTTATTTACTAATCCTGAAGCTGGTTCTGTAAAGCATGCTTCTGTTATTAGGGCACTGTCCTAAAAAGATTGATAGTTTGTAGTATCATTTGATAATGTACAGTTATAGGCTGCATTGAATTGAATGGCTGCAATCCACCAGGAATCAGTGTACAGAATCATTAAGTTAATCCTCATCAAAATGCAGAATTTGAGCAGTTAGCAGTGTTTTCTTATAGATATTATTTTGTTCTGTAATGTTATCTGGGCAGAACTTGTTCGAGCACTTCAACTTGTGATCATCTGACCTTCAACTGTGGTCAAAATAAGAACCAAATTAAAACAGAGCCATGATTTTTAAATTACTCATTTGCTAGCTTTTCTCTCCTTTTCTTAACTTTTAAACCTACTTATAAATACACAAGTAAAGTGTGACTACATTCTTATCTTTTGAATTACCAAGATTTAGGTTTATATTGAATAGAAGGAGAAATACTCTTTTAATGCCTTTACCCTACCACCACCAAATTCCCACTCTTTCCAGAAGTAACCACTGTTTATTCATTTTAGATTATATTTTTTGTTAGTTATATACTTGTTTGCATGTATGTAAGGTTTTGCTTGTTTTTATATAAATAAGAACATAAAACATAATTTTTACCTAATATTAAAAATTTTTCACATTAACAATGAAAATCTGATTAATCCTTTTACAACTGCTGCATTATATTCCACGATTGCTATGATTTTAATGCTTTTCTATTGAAGCTATTTCAAAAATTTTACTTTGTAAACCATGTCACAAAACATTTTTATACATGAGTAATAATGATACATGTGTCATTTTTCCATGATTAAATACATGGAAGAGGAACTAATAAGTCAGAGAATGTGTATATTTTAAATTTTAATGTGAACGGCAGCATTACTTTCCAGAATGACTCGTACGTGTGGTGCTTGGCAGCACAGGCAAAAGAGTGGCTCATGGTGACGTTCATTATCCTGACAACTCCTGATGATGGGCTTGAGCAGCTTTATATGTTTATTAGCTGTTTATTGTCTTCAGCTGATTTGCCTACCCCATGTTCTTTGCTTATTTATTTATTTTAGCTACTTTTTTCTTACTGATTTGTAGGAATCCCTTATATATTCTGGGTAATGAGTATTTGTTACATATATTGCCAGAATTTTCTTCTGCTATTTACTTGTCATTTGATTGTGATTTGGGTACCTCATACTTCATTAGAAAATATTTTTAAATTTAGATATGTTTATCTTTTGTCTTCTAGGTTAGTGTCTTTCTTAGAAGGCTTTCTGAATAATAGGGTTATAAAATAATTTTACATTGTTCATATTTTCATAGTTTATCTTTTTCCACATTTAGCTCTTGAACCAGTCCACAATTTATTTTGTATATGATATGAGATGTAGGGATTTGTATATAAGCATGTATTTATTTTTGTAGATGGTTAACCAGTTATCCCAAAACCATTTGTGTGAATAGTCCAGGTTTGAAATGCCATTGCTATGGTATAAATATAGATTGGCTTCTAGGCTCTTGATTTTGTTTCATGGGTCTGGATTGTATAATCTTAAAATGAGAATGTAACTTTTGTGGTGTGTATTAATGTCTGATGGAATTAATCCCCCTTGGTTTTTCTTTTCCTAAATTTTGTTGACTAGTTTATAATTCTCTTCTTAATGAATTTTATATTCAGCTTGTCAGATTCTTTTTAAAAATTAGTTTTTGATTAGGATTATATTGAATATGTAGATTTAAGAATAACTGACTTTTTTTTTTAGATGTGACAAATCCATTTTATTAAAAAAATGCTTTATAAATGACATACTATTCAAATTGAAGGTGATCTAAATCTCATTACAATACATTAGCATTACATGGAGTTAGAAAGTTTAAGCACTTTATCATAGAGCAAACTTCCCACTTGAATATATGGGTAAATCAGTGTACATTTGTCTCACACTCTGTGACATATTTCTTTTCTTTTTAATTTAGTTATTTTATTTAAATGCATTTCAAGTCATGGTACATAACCAGAGCTCAGTTTTTCCATTTCTCTGATTGCAAACCAGATAAAGTCACACCATTAGAGTCTTCATAGATGTGCTAGGGGTAGTAATGACCATCTCGAACAACCATCATTACTATGCCCATTCCCCTTTCCTTCCTCCCACCTCCCCCAGCCACGTCTAGAGTTCCTGCATTTCTCCTAT
>CM053406.1:100564179-100588256 GCA_028644305.1 Xerus rutilus | reverse complement strand
AGAAAGCTTAAAAGGTTTCTCTTGAGTTGCCCATAATTTCCTGCATGCATTTTAAGAGTTGATTTGGAATTAATTGTGTAAGGGGGTAGATGCTGTCATTTCCTGTGGTTGCTCCTTTTATTTGAGAGTTTAGGACTTTGGGATGACAGCACAATTAGTGTAGAATATATGTGAAGTGCTCATATGCCTCTGCTTTGGTTTTAAAGTGCTTCGTAGGTTATAGTCTGCCAAACTAAACTTAATTCCAAGCTCTCTGTTTATAATATTGCCCAATTATCAAAGCTGGAATATATTATCACTGCCAGTTACTCTTGCTGTCAATTTGTCTTGGCTCAACTCTGGTTCTATTTGTACTTTACTGTAATGTAGTGAATACATTGGATTGGGTTGTTAGTTTAACAAGCTCTCTAGAGAACATTCTCATGATGATTCATGTTGAGATATACTTGGTAGCCATAAAGTTATTTGCATATTTGCCAAAACCTACAGAAATTCATTCACTAGAATCTTTTTTAAGGGATAAACTCTCAGCCTACAAATGAGGTGAAGATTCTCTTCCTTGATAATTATCTAAGACATTTGTAAATATGAGGTGTTACACAGCTAAATTTCTTCAGGTGTTTTCATTTGATGACTTCCCTTCTCTTACAGTTTTACTGGATGAATTATCTTATGTCCTTTTAAAATAAAGCATTCTGTTAGTTATACTGTCATTGACTTTTGTGTTTCATGCAACTTTATATTATGGTAACCCAGTGATCCTGGCCAGATATTCAGCTTAGGTGTGAAGAAATTGTTATCAGATGCTGGAACTAACTGGGCTGTTAATATTTTAGTGTTCGGCTGGTTTAGAAATGTGCACTAATGTCCTCCTATGCCCATTCTTCCCTATTGCATCAAAATTTCCAGATTGAAGCCTTGGGGAATCTGTATTTTTCTGGATGTAGGAAATGTTCTACTATTTTTATATTGGTCTTACGTGCGCGTGTGTGCGCGCTAAAATCCCTCAGAATATGCATTTAAGATTTGTGTAGTTTATTCTAATATAGGTTGAGTAGTCCTAATTCAAAATGTTCCAAAATTAAAAATTTTTTGAGCCCCAACATGATACCACAAGTAGAAAATTCCATGCCTGACACACATCATGGGTCATAGTCAAAACAAAGGCCCAACAAAAATACTGTATTAAAATTACCTTCAAACTTATGTATATAGAGTATGTATGAAACATAAATAAATTTTATAGTTACTCTTGGGTCCATCCCCAGGATATCTCATTATGTATGTACAAATATTCCAAAATCAAAAAAAAAAAACCCTGAAATCCCAAGTAGTATTGGTAGTATTTTGGATAAAGGATACCTATGTTTCATTCCCCTCATGTTATACCTCCATTAAAAAGTTCTTTAAAAATGTGCTTTACTTTCCTGTTTAAGTCACACAGCTTGCAGTTGTCACTAATGAACATTGTTAAGCACCCACTGTCCACATTGTCATGATCCATGACCAGATAACAATGTGAGTCCTGATTCTTGGGAACATAAAATGTGGTGGAAGAGAAAGTGATGATATGTAATATAAAATTTTATAGTTTATAAATGCAGTCGATGATCCATTAACATTCTGACTTACTGGCAATTCTACTATCCCCCCTTCCTTTTTTTGTTAAAGAAACTAAGGATCACTTATCCAGGATCATTCAGCAAGTAAGGAATGGTTACGGATGGACCTAAACTGTGTCTTCTAGAAAAGCCTGTAGTGTCCCAGAAGTAAGAATGCTAACAAAACATGGAAATAGAAACTATAGCATTTTGCAGAGCTGTAAAAAGCCAGTGCCTAGAGGGTTCTTAAGAAGGTGGAGTTGGTGTTAGGTTTATATGTGGCTCATGTCTCTTCATGTTGCCTATTTTCATGTCATAGTTGGCCCCATTTGAACCTCTGGAATTTTAGTATATTAAACTTTCTCTAACGCAGAAAAACATTCAGTTGAAGTACCTTGCTCTCTGGTCTTTATTAACTTCTTAACTTATTCTTGCCTCATTCTCAAATTGTTGCATTTCCACTTTTTTTTTTTTTTTGCCTCTGATGAATATTCTTTATTCTTCATTGCATATAACATTTATTACCTGTTCTCTACAGTGGCACGTGATCAGTTTTCATCCAGCCATTTTTGTGTTCATGTCTTGTTCTTTACTTACGTACGTATATTTTGCCTTCCTAACTGTGGACTGTGGACCTGTGGTGGCACATAGTAGATGTGTGCTAAGTAGTCTTCAAAGTTAACAGTGCACTTAATCTGTTTTCCTCTCTTTAAGAATTCCCCCCCTGTGCCTTCTTGTATCTTCTAAGGGTTGCTGTCATTATATGACTTTGGTATAGGAAAGAGTTGGCTAATATTTAAGTTCATAAGTGAGATCTCCAAGTTCTTAAACCCTTGCATCTCAGTGGCATAACCTCTAGGAATAGATCTCAGAGCTCTTTCAGTTTTCCTTTACGCAGAGTAACTTCAGTGATATGAAATCTTGTCTTGGATGATATACAGCTATGCCAAGTAACTGTGTTTCCCCTTTGCTAGTCATAGTTACTCAGGAAGCTTTTTCAAAGTAGATGAGTAACATTTATCTTTGTGTTCTGTTCCTTTGTGGTCATCACCACTGCCCCTCCCAGGGCAGGTCAAGAACCACTGGCCTTCCTATTTATATAGCAACTGTGTTTATCAATATCAATTTTAGAATGTTTTGATGGTCCTGATCTTACAGAATGAAATTATTGCTTTTCAAACCTTCATCCTCTGACTGACTATATCCTTTGCATACTCTTGATTTATGGCTACGCACCAGTTCTCTAAGCCCACCAAGATTCTTTGAAGGTTCTCTTCATATCATATTTCTTCTTTTCCTTTATTTTAGAATACTGAGTATTCTAAATACTCAGGGGTGCTCTGCCACTGAGCTACATCCCCAGCCCTTTTTGTTTATTTATTTAATCTTTGAAACAGGGTCTCACTAAGTTGCTCAGGCCGATCTTGAACTTGCCGTCCTTTTGCCTCAGTCTCCCACGTTGTGGGGTTACGTGTGTACACCAACACTTCTGCTTCATGTCAGTCGTAGTTCTTCTTATAATAAAACTAGATATTCTTTCTTGGTCATCAGCGCCTTCCTTATGTTTTAAAATGCTCCTTACTTCTTCTGACAAGCAATTTGTTATTCCTTGGGGAATTCTTCCCTTTAAATATGGATAGTTTTTCAGTAAATTCAAAGATAGAGTGACCACTGATATCAAAAGAGGAAATATTCCTGCTTATTGCTTTGTGGAAAAATTCATCTCCCCAAAGTTACTAGTAATTTCTTCTGACCTGGATCTGGATTCTAATTAAATTTTTACCTTTAACTCCTTAAAATTACGTGACTATTTTTTATGAAAATCATGTTCTAAGGGGGAAAGACTGTGGATCTCTGGAGAGACAATTGCTGAACTAAAATTAGGTCCTTAGAATTAACCCACCAGCATTTCCTACTACCCTCCTAATGCATATTTGCAGGTTGATTCTTTCCTCTTTAGGTTTCTCTTTCTTCAAGGTAGCAACTATGGGCATGTGGAGGATATGTTCTGACTGATGTGCCTGCCTTTCTGTTTCTAGGTGGGCCATGCACAGACACAGCTCATGTCTCGTTAATCACACCAACCAAAAGATCCTGTGGTACAGGTATGTACGTCATTCTCACGTGAATCATTCTTACCTGAATTCCTAATAGAAATGAGCCACTGGTTCTAACGTGGTGCGCTTACCAGGGTATTCTCTGATTTCTTTTATGAACTGCGCAATGATATATTTTATGCTCTGTAGTGGTTATGGCATGTGAGCAGAGGTCAGAGTGGTGTTTTGGGGGGTCAGACTGACTGAATAATGTTGTCAGATAGATCCAAGAAAATGAACATCAAAGTTTATCTCCTAATAGCTGAAGAATATTAGGACATAAAACATATGTAAAAATGTAGGTAATTTCCCAGTTTTTAGCATGTGGCTAATTTGTCCAAATCTTGGACCTATTAAAAACAAACAAATGTTGTTTAAATACTAGAGAATGGAGGGCAAAAGAAGTTTTAATGTAAAATATTGGTGTTTTAACTTGATTATCATAGTATCTTAGTTTTGGAATATTACTTTCTCTTGTTCATCTTAAAGCCATGGAATGTGCTGAAATCATTCTTTTCCGATGCTTAGAGTTGCAAAAAACATCTTTGTGCATCTGTGACATTTTTATTAAACATGAAGTTATGAATCTTACAGCTTTCTAAAGAGCAGTCGTATGCCCATTGCTCCCTTAGCCTATAGCTTAATTTATCTTAAACAACACTTGCCTTTTCTAATAATACTGCCTGCTATTTAAAATATCTCAAGGATTATATTTGGAAGAGTAAAAAATAATTCTGTTGTTTTTCTAAAGGTCATAGTCAAAATATTTTCATAACTTAAAAAGTCCTTTAACTCTCCAATAGAAATATTACAAACCAGGGCTGGGGATGTGGCTCAGTAGTAGAGCGCTTGCCTCCCATGTATGAGGCAATGGGTTCAATCCTCAGCACCAAATTAAAAACAAAAAAAATAAAGATATTGTGTCCAGCCGGATGCGGTGGCGCAAGCCTGTAATCCCAGCACTTAGGGAGGCTGAGACAGGAGAATCGCGAGTTCAAAGCCAGCCTCAGCAAGGGTGAGGCGCTAAGCAACTCAGTGAGACCCTGTCTCTACATAAAACACAAAATAGGGCTGGGGATGTGGCTCAGTGGTCGAGTGCCCCTGAGTTCAATCTCCAGTACCAAAATTTAAAAAAAAAAAAGATATTGTGTCCATCTACAACTAAAAAAATATTTTAAAAAAGAAGTAGTGCAAACTATTTCCATGTGTGACTTACATTGAAACCTCAGCTCCTTTATAGGCATTGATATTAAACCTCAAAAAGACCTGTTTTTGCATAGCTTCAGAGTAACATTCTGCCGTTGAACTCTAAAGAACTTAATTTTACTCTTCTAAGTGTCAAGCTATTAAGCAGGGTTGGATGAGATAGTCTTGGCATACTCTCTTGAGCCTAGTCAGCAAGCTCCAGTAAGTAGAGTGGATTTCTCTGCTTGATTGATGTAAAAGAATTGTGCTCTGGCATGAGACAGATCATCCTTATTAGCCAGTGGGAAGTTAGAGAGCCAGCTGCCTACCCACTCTAGCCATAGCTTGAAAGCACTCAGAGCCCTTTGATTTCAGGTCTGTCATTTCACATGTACAGTGTAATTTACTCATTTTTCTTTCCTTCCAGTCTTGGCCCTCAGGACAGGGTTTACTTCTAGCACTATCAGCATGTTCAAGTAGTGTCAAGAGGTGAACCATGAGCACATTGGGTCATCCTGAGAGGTTTGAGAAAGATTGATTTACTCAGTTTAGGCACTGAAACTAGCAGGAACTTCCCCTGAATATCATGTACTTGATATTCAAGTCTTCTAGATCTGTTGCCTTCTCTCTACTTCCATACTACTTTGTGTATCCAAAAATAATAATAGCATTTATTGCATGCTTACTGCATTGGCAGGCACCATCCAGTATGCATGCTCCATCTTCAGAACATCTGCAGGATACTTAATCATCATTCTTCTTATAGATGTAAAAACAGGCACTCAGAAAGTTAAGTGTATTTCCTGAGGTGTAATATTACTAATGAGTAATGGAGCCAGGATTTGAACATAGATCTTTCAGATACCAAAAGCCTATGTTGTTTCCACTCCATTATGTTACTGCTTTTCACATTTTATTATACAGTAATTATTTTTTTTTCTTTAACAAGCAGTGGAAAATCGTATCATTGAAAGAAATTTGGGGGCGGGGGGAGACAGACTTGCAAACAGCAGCTAGTGAAAGTAGTTGTAAAATGTTAATTCTAGGGTCTGAGGGTGTAGCTCAGTAGTAGAGCGCTTGCCTGTATGTACAAGGCCTTGAGTTCAACCCCAGCACTATAAAAAAATAATAAGTAAAGACAAGTTCTAAAATGAGATCTGCTTTCATATCCTGGCTTTAGCCACTTACAAACTGTGATTTTTAAGTAAATTGTCATTTCAAAATTGCTTTATCTGTACAGCAGGATTATAACTATCTCATAAACTTGATATAAGAAAAGAAATACAAAGTTTACATAGTAGACTTTTAACAATTGGTAGCTGCTATTATAATCTCACTATTAAAGGCTATGTATAAGAAATGGTGTTGGTAAACACATCAGTAGGTATTTTAGGTGGAAAAAAGACTAAAGTAGAAATACTAATACTCATGGCCATACCCAGTTTCATTAATTGAATTTATGTTGATCTCATTCTCTCTTGAATGCTAGTATCATGATAGGAACTGAGCATAATATTTTTAGTGTACATACAAGAAATGGTAAAGAAGGCATTGAACTCTCACACCTTTCTAAGCCTTCATTTAGGTGAATGTATATGAATTAACTAGAAGCATTGAGAATTTCTGGTTTGGAAGGAAATTAATGCAGTATCCAAGTTATCTCCTAAAAAGCCTGAAGGAAAGTTGATACTCCTAAGGATGGACATAAAGGTTATCAAGTTCAGCCCTGCTATGCTTCTTTTTTAAAGAACCCTGTTCTGTGCCTCCAAAAGCTGTTAAGCCTAGCCACACTACCTCAGCCTTAAACACTGGCCTTGACTCTGAAGGACAGAGCTTCCTAATTTTGAGAGAGAAATTATTGTTTTGGAAAGCACAGGTTGAGTGTCTTTGCTTCATCTCTCTCTCTGTCTTATAATCAGCAGGTTGTCCATAGTGGGAGTTTTGATGATTTTTTCTTCTGAATCACTAGTTGTTGTTAATGCGTTTTTGAAATACTCCTTGTAGTCTTTATGTCTAGGTTCTTCAAGAGTAATATTCACGCCTAACATGTGCACTATGGTGCTTCAAGACAGATCTTTCATGGGCCTCCAAGCATACATGGCCAGTAAATAATTAAGATTTATTAATTATAAATAAATAGTGGGGTCATTTCTTAGGAGATACACTGTGAGACTTAAGTGTGATTTTATTGACCCCCTTCCAGCCAGTCCATCCATTCAAAGGTGTACCTAAAAGCAGCCTTCAGCTTAGTAGTAATAATGTATGTTAGAAAAAGGATACTTAAGCTTGAATAAAATGATTTTTTTTAGTCAGCAGTCTCTGAATAAGAGCACACAATCTTTATTTTGTGAGGTAGGATTGTTAATAAAAGCCTGTATCTCGGCCTTGTTAAAGTATGTTGAGAATTAGATCTAAAGATTAGCAGTAGACCCATTATTATGTGGTTCAGTAAGTGGAGACCTGAGTGTTTAATTATTTGATCTCCATTTGTATTTCATGTAACTCAAGTGTTCATCTGGTAAAAGTTGGTGATTTAGAAGGGGAACACACTATAGAGTGTTTTGGTCTTCAATCATCAGAGTGAGAGAGAGAGAGTTCTTTTTAAGATACTGCTTTGTAATAAATGACTCCCAAGAAGCAGATTGCAAAACGTAGTTGTAGTAACAAATGAAAGATCAGTTTGTATTTGTGAGCAAGATGGTAAAGACTTTAGACACTGGCTTTTAGCCACACAGAACTATTAACAGTCAGTGTAATTTTTAGATAAAAACAAGCACCATTATTTTCATCTTGGTATTTAGGCAGAGAAAAATTAAGTGAAGATATATGTGGTTGTCTCCATTCCACTCAACCCCTGTTCCCTTTGTAGAGCTCTGAGATGTCTACAGTCAGCAAAGAGTTGAAAAACGCTGCCAGGTCCCAGGCTGCTTTTGGTTAGAAAATGAGAGTTAAAGCTTATCACATCTTCAGATTACTAGAAAGAATTTATGTCTCTTCAAAGAACCCTGAATATTTCCCACATGTTCCCTTGTTAATTCTTTTAACATTCTTGCCAAGAATAAGTATATTGTGAAGAAAAGAGTTTGCCTAGCTTGGAAATAGACCAGCAGAGGATTCCCTTTTGTCCTTCATCGTTTCTAATCATCAGATTATACCATGAGTAAAAACACTGTAATCTGAGCTATGATCATTTCCTTTAACAACTTTATTTGAAAGATATTTGGATACTTAGGTGAATATATTGGTGAGCTCATATTTTTGTGGTTACAGTACCTTTGGAAAAAGAGAAAAGTTTGTGTCCTTTATATTAGGCTTTCTTACTTAAAGACTTATTTGCAGAGCTACAACCAAAGTAGTTATTTTGTATTTCCTTTAATGGAGTTTGTTATTGAAGAATCTTAAAATTAAAGCTATAAAGGACAGATAGAACCATGTCTGGTTTTAAATGTACTTGGAGAAATAGTCTGTCTGTAGCAGGATCCTTGAACAATAAGTAGCCCAAGGATTCGCCTTATCTGGTCTGGCTCCTCTAGTGCAGGGCGAGGTCATCACCATGCAAGTGGGGCATTGACTACCTCTTAGCTCTTAGCCCAAGGCTGAATATATACAGGGGCAGACATTTTAGTGTGTGTGTGTGTGGTTTGCTCCTTTTATAACTCAGAAGGCATTGTCTTATGTCTCATTTTATAGTCCCTTTATTTCTGAAGTTAAAATAAAAAATTCAATAGATGTGACTATATGATATTGTCAACAGACTCCCTGCCCCCTCAGTACTGGGGATTGAACCTGGGGCATTCTACCATTGAGCTATACTCCCAACCCCCCCTTTTGTAAAAAAAATATTTTTTAGTTATACATGGACATAATGTCTTTATTTTTGTTTATTTTTATGTGGTGCTGAGGATCGAACCCAGTGCCTCACACGTGCGAGGCAGGTGCTCTGCCACTGAGCCACAACCTCAGCCTCCCCCAACCTCTTTTTATTTTTTGAGACAGGGTCTCGTGAAGTTACTGAGACTGGCTTCCAACTTGTGATCTTTCTGCCTCAGCCTCTTGAATCACTGGGATTAAAGGTGTGCGCCACCTCACCAGCCTGTCAGCATACTTTTGCTCCTCTGTATATGAATTCATTTTTACTCTTCATACGGCAGAAATATTGGGTAGATAATATTCTTTATGGTAGACTTGAAAAATAGTGGTTAAAAAATGCCATGTATATGTTAAAAACAAGATGGTAGTAGAATATCAAGCAAAATAACCAGTTGTGGAGCCATAGTGGAACTGCAATATTACCTGAGATTAAAGCAAATGGGACTAGAAACTGTCCCATTAAACATCAAAGCATTTTTTAAAAAAATTTCCATTCTTTAAGAAGATTGTTCAGTTTAATGTATATCCTTTCTTGTTATATTTTCTTCCTCCCTCTGTTTTCTTTCTTCTTTACTGCACATGTTTATTCTTTTCAGTCACCTGTTTTCCTTTCAATGTGATGAACCATGTCATGAACTATAATAGCCTTGTGTTGTTCATTGCTTTCCTTTTTGCCCCTCCCCAAATCTTATCTTGACTCACTTCTCTTAAGCAGCCCACTTCTGATATTGTCTGTTCTTATAAAGACAAGAGAAGAAACCCACTTTCATCTGGGAATTAAGAGAAGATTGATGTGCTAAACACTTTCCACATCAGTGTTTAGAAGCCAGTTAAAGGGAAGAGGTTTATATGAGGTCTTTTAAATTGATTCAGAAGCCAAAGGTTGGTGGTGTTAAGTCAGAGATGTCCCTGTAAATCTTAGAAATACCTGCAGTTGTGTAGGAATCTCCTGATACAGTATTCATGGAAACATTTCAACCAGTATGTTTCATCCTAAAGAGTTGAGTCAGTAGCTACGAAATATATTATGCTGTAGGTGGCTCTTCTGAAGATGACTTCCTGTCTCCCTCTGCTTTGTGGAGTTTTAAAAGAAGGTGGCTTAAGGTGTGAGTTCAACTGGGTAATTCATTTTTTTCTTCCTTGTTGGTCCTTCAGATATAGCTCTTGCCTCAAGTCTGCAGTATCAGCATTTGAGGCAGAAAATTAGAAATTTGACCTACTTACGTAGTATGCAAGTTTCCATCAGGAGGATATTAGGAAAGATATAAAACTTTCATTTTTATTAGCATTTAATGTAACCATTGAAGAAAGATCAAAACAGTAAATCTGTCATGGCAAGGAAAAAAGTATTAAAAAAATGTTTTACCTTGTGCACTCATCATCTTAGGTCTTGAAGGAATTCTTTTGATTCCTGGGGAGGGGGACAAAATGAATACTAAATATTTGTCAAGATTGCAAAAAATTTCTGTAATCAAAAAGGTCCTATCTTGCTGTATTCTAAGCAGTTCTTACCAATATTTATCATGTATGCCATAGTGACTACTAACAAAAAGTGGTTTTGAGCCTTGAGAAGTGGCTGGAGAGGGAAATAATCTAAATGCTTTGTCTGTCTTTCTCTCTCTTTTCCTATAGTTTTGAACCAGTCTCCTTATTTAGAGGTATGTATGTGAAAGGCTTAGGTTTTAGTGTTGAGCCTCTTACGATCCACATGCTTTGTTCAGATTTGTTGGCTTGGATTCATGAATGCAGCTGGAACTGGATGATGGTGTTTTGTTGATGTTTTTTTTTTTTTAATGGTCATTTATTTTATCATAGCTTGCACTCTTACCAAGGAGAAAGAGCCCTGAACTTACATTAATTAACTGTTCTATTGCTCCTCTGGGACTAAAGGCCTGAGCAAACACTATTTTAAAAGAATGTCAAGGGACTTTAATACTTTTTTCCTCTTCAGACTTTTCTTTGGGTGGTGGGGATGAATCTGGGGAGTGCTCTTCAGGTACTGTTCAATGACATGTGTGTGCCTATTAGAGGGCAGCATGTTAAAAATGTAGCTTTCCCAACCAAAACAGCAGTCTTACCAGAAGGAGCATGATAGAATAGTCACAAAGCTGCATTATAAATCATCGGAACCTTGCAATGATACTGCCCATTAAGGAGACTTTTTTTTTCTTCCCCTATTCGGTTCCTGGCTGTACTAATAGAACAGCGCATCAGGCAAGGCTGTAAATAAAAGTTATTACCTAATAGGTGGGTGCCGAAGTGGAACGGACAGAGCTGAGGCATAGAGGCCTTATTACTGCTCATCAGCAATTATAAACAGGATAAAGTGTCTGGGACTTGCGCTGATGCAGCGATGGCTAATAGAGGTTGGGGATGACACTAGGCCATGATAGCATGATGTATGCTGATGGATTTTTACTGCCTCATCTTGCTGCTTGCTTTCAAGACAAGTTGTGTTATCTGTTTTCCTGCTTATTCATCTGTCTGCAGAGAGACAGTCCCATTGCTTCTCCTGCCAGCAGGTGGACTGGCATTTATCCCTCATAGTTGTGCCTGCTTCCAAGGCATCCCGTTCATGATGGGTCTTCAGAAATACTTCATATTCATGGCCAGTTAAAGCCATAATCTTACTGTATTGCCTGTTGTCATGGTTATAGATCAGATCTTCAGAAGTGATTGTTTCTTTGGAATGTAGGACCAGCTGAGAAACTGGTTAGTCAGCCAGGCTAATACTTTATTAAAGGACCATGTGACAGAGTCCTGTAGTTGATTGTGTAGGAACATGCAAAAGAAGTGATAAATGTGCATCTTCCTCCTGGGAGCTTATACCATAAATAGAATAAGCACAGAAATAAACACAACTAATTCCACCTTTAGAAAGCAACAGACATAACATTTATTTCAAAAAATGAAGATGGGGAGGATTATGGTAGTCATTAGGAGCAAACAATACTAATGTAATCTTTGTTAAAGAATTACCTTCCTGGGCTGAGGTTATGGCGCAGTGGTAGCGTGCTCACCTAGCATGCGGGAGGCACTGGGTTCGATCCTCAGCACCACATAAAAATAAAGATATTCTGTCCACCTACAACTAAAAAATAAATATTAAAAAAAAAAAAAAAAAGAATTACCTTCCTAGTGAAATGCTTAAAACTTAGTTCCTTAGAGTCACTAGGAGTGATAAAGGGATACTAGAATGTGGAGGGAAAGTCCTAGCTAGCAGTAGGACTGTGTTTTCTAGTGAATGGAAAACTTCAAATATGACTTGGCATGTTTTGAGTTGCACATAAGCATCTAATATTTGGTAAAATCAAGATACAGCTGTGTTCAACCTTAATCACCCAGCTTCACAAAATCAGAGTAATTAGACTTTCTGAGATAGGAAAAATCTGTAGCAGAGGCACAAAGGCGTATTTTTTAGAAAGGCTTACCACTTGAGGAGTTTATGAGCTTTGGTAATTCTGTTGTATGACACTGGTGCCTTTAAGTGAATACACCTTTATGCAGTGCCTTCACAACTAAACTATCAGAAGACTTCCTGCTGTTAGAGAAATTGTTTTTCTCTGGTGCCCTAAGATATGGATAGGTATATCTTGTTTTAAAGAAGCCTAATATAAAATAATCTCAATATTGAAAGCCAGATAAACTAAGAATTAATAGAGGTGTCCTTCAGGCTACAAAATGCCTTGTC
This sequence comes from Xerus rutilus, assembly GCA_028644305.1. Lineage (NCBI taxonomy): Eukaryota > Metazoa > Chordata > Mammalia > Rodentia > Sciuridae > Xerus > Xerus rutilus. Next base: position 100,575,813 of record CM053406.1, on the reverse strand, counting down.
ATTGGATTAATGTAAATAGATTTTTCCTTTTGCATGTAAAAAAAACTTTTACAAAAAAAATCAATTCATCCTTATTCATGCTGAGTATGTTCTATGGGTAGTGTCCAGTGGAATAGAGAAGAGAGATGAATCTGAGAAAGGTGTTTTAGAAGAATAACAGAATTTAACATCAGATTAGAGTTGGCTGAATAAAGAATGCAAAATATAAACCTGACGGACTTGACTGATGGCAAGGAAGAAAGGCAAAGGAATACTGGTTGAAACAATTTTTGGTTTCTGATGAGCTCAAGTTCAGATTTTTAGATAGTTCTGTAGAAAATTATAAATATGGGCCTGTTTTGGAAGTTATCCATCTAGAATCAAAGATTAAAGCTATGAAAATAAGTGAGGAAAAGAATTCAGTAGAACAAGGGACTAAGGACTATGTTGGGCCAGGAAAGAAAGAGAAGCCATTGAGTTAATAAAGCTAAAGAAAGGAGAAAGCTTCCTACAGAATCCTGAAAGATGCATGAGAAGAGGGATCAGGAAATAGGAAAACTAGGGAAAGCTATTGACATGGCTCTCAGAAGACCATTGGCAAAACTCAAAGAAGTTTGTATAAGCCCAAGATCACTAAAGGGGCTCTTAATAACAGGGAACTAAAGGCATCAGACAGAATCATTCGTTATGGTGTTAGTTGTAGTATTAAAAACCAATAAATACTGATGGTTGGAAGAAAAAACAGGATCAGGCATTTTTTGATGTGGAGATGGTAAGGTTGGGAAATATTTTACCCTTGTTAAAATACAAAGAGAAAAGGAGACCCAGAAAAAGAAAAAATATATATAAAATATTAGAAAAATGGAAAAATTATACAAGCAAGATTTGTTGGTGGCAGAAACCCAAAAGTATTATTTCCCTCCAGGACTATTAGGAAAGAGACTTAGATATAGATAGATTTCCTTGTAATTCTTTTAACATACTGATGGTTAGCTGAAACAAGATGAACTAGAAGATTCCTCTTTTCTAAATAAAGATAGGTGATAGTATCAGCTGAAATAGCAACAGAGAGCTGAGGTTATACTGAGAGAATTCTGTAGCTAATCCAAGCTGTAATAAATGGTTTAAATTTACAGTGAGCTTTAAGTGATACTTTGTGTGGATACTAATCTAATCCTGAAGAAAAAAGCAAAAAGAGAACAAATGGTGCTTGCTTCTTTGTTTTTAATCATAAGCTTTCATGTTTACAAAAGTAAAACATGGTAGTACATCATATCACAGAATAATTTAGAAAAAAATGACAGTATAGAGATGATCCTACTCCACGACACTGGCCAGCTTTTTTTTCTGGACAGTTTCTCTTAATACTATAATTCTGTAGGTTGCCTTGTAACTGTGGGAGTGGGGGGAAGCTTCAGACCCTACTATTTGAGATTCAACTGTTATGAAATACGAAGATTTAGTTCACTTCATTTCTCATCCAAGTGTGCGGTATTATTGAATTTCATTATTCTCTTTTTTGATCTGCCAACTTTCAGCACCATCTCTAGTACTTCGTATACTTTTTGTTGGCTGTACTTGTACTTTTTATATTACCAATTGTTAACTGTAAACATTCAAGCCTGAAATCGCAAGCAAATCTTCCATGTTATGATCATGAGTTGTTTCTAAAAAATGAAGACCAATAAATAGTATTTACATTATTGTGGTTCTATAAATGTTCCCTGCTAGACCACCGAGCTATATGGTAGGAATATATTTCTTTTTCTGTGGATCTAACGTTACTATCCCTGGGCTATTGACAGTGTTCCTATGCAACACCAGGTCGGTTGCTATATCATCAGTTGCTCAAAAGTCATGCCACATTTTAGTTTGTTGTATATTTGGATTATAATTATGTAATGCAGTTATTTTTTGACATTTATAATTGCCTTTCCTTTTCTCTTGCAGTGTTTGGTTTTTTGTCACTACTTTCTTCCTAATTCTGTATTTATATCTTTTACCTGAAATCTCTCTCCTGGAGCCCACTATCTTTCCCTTCCAATGTGGATGTCATGATTTTTTTTTTTTTTAATATTTTTTTAGTTGTAGATGGACACAATGTTTTTTTTTAATTTTATTGCTTTGTACGTGGTGCTGAGGATCGAACCCAGGGCCTCACGCATGCAAGGCAAGCGCTCTACCGCTGAGCTACAATCCCAGCTCCGGATGTCATGATTTTTAAAGAACAGTAGACTTTTTTTTTTTTTGGTACTGGAAATTGAACTCAGGGGCACTCGACCACTGAGCCCACATCCCCAACCCTATTTTGTATTTTATTTAGAGACAGGGTCTCACTGAGTTGCTCAGCACCTTGCTGTTGCTGAGGCTGGCTTTGAACTTACGATCCTCCTGTCTCAGCCTCCCAAAGTGCAGGTGTTCGCCACTGCACCTGGCTAAGAACAGTAGACTTTTAAGCCTTCTCTGTCACCCGAGAACTTCCTGTCATGCTCTTGCTTTCTGTTGTTCTCTTTTCAGATATACCTCAAGTTAGTGCCTAAGAGAAGCAGTGTTGGTGTTTATGCATATCTGAAAATATCTTTTCTGCCTCCAGCTTGATGGGAAGTTTTCATAAGAATTCTTTGATAAAAATCTTTGCTTCCGCTTCCTGTTTCCTTATACTTGGACACAGGAAACTCTATGTTGTAATTATTGATTGCCACATTAGGAGAAAGAAAACTTGATAAATTATGAACTTCTCATAGATTTCTCTTTACAAGTGGTACATACAATTTGTGTGTATATTCCACTGGACCAAGTGAGTCATATGACCTTGCCCAAGTTTCACATAGTAAGGAAATAGAATCCTATCCTGTGCCTGCAAGGTGAACAAGATCATCCTAATGAATAAAACAACACTGCTTTATTTTTTTAATGTATTTCCCCCTAGTATTCCCTAGTCTCCTTTTTATTGTTTTATTTCGCTCTACAGCTTTTTTCACCTTTTCACATACAGTTTATATAATTTACTCTTAGGTATTACATTTCCTGGTTCCCCTCTTATTTAATGTGCATTTTTACACTAAGAAATTTTTTCCTTATTCATCCTCAAGCCTGGAAGAGTGTCAGGTACACAAGAAGTATTCAATAATTGAGTGAATGAATGAACTATACGTGTCCAAACTGCATTTATACAGTTAATGTCATCTTATTTCTTACTATTGCTTTAAGCGTTATCTATCCAGTGTTACTATAAACACACACTTGTGCACATCTGTGTAAATCTTCTCAATTTTGTCACCACAAATTAGTTATTCCTTTTGAGAAATATAAATTAAATTTGGAACCAAAATTTTGTTAACTGATTGGCTGATTCTTTTTAAGAAAATTGTATCCAAAGATGAAAATGAAAAGTGTTCTTTAGAACTCTTTTATTTTAAAAAATCATTGCTTCCTTGTTTTCTAGCATTCCGTGCCATGATTGAGAAGTCAGATGCCAATGGTTTTCATTTAAAAAGAAAATATTTTTAGTTGTAGATGGACACAATACCTTTATTTTATGTATGTATGTTTGTTTGTATGTATGTATGTATGTATGTATGTATGTATGTGTGGTGCTGAGGATCAAACCCAGTGCCTCATGCGTGCTAGCTAGTAGGCAAGTACTCTACCACTGAGCTACAACCCCAGGCCTGGTTTTCGTTTTTGTAAGTACTATATTTGGATTTTTTTTTCACCTTTAGAATCATGCTTTTATTCTTGATGTTCTAAAATTTATAATGAAGTGTCTAGTGGTCATCCTTTTATCCCATTCAAGATATTGAGGACTGCTAGGCCCCTTAAATCTGAAGTCTGATGCCCTCTTTCAGCTCTGTAAAGTCTCTGATATTCCCCAATCCTGCTTTGTCCTCTTTTTCTGTGACTCATAATTTAGATGTTGGAACTGCTACATTGATAATATTTCTCTTAACTCCCTTCTCATAGTCTCCCTTTCCTTATTTACTTGTCTGGTAATTCTGGTGACTTTGTGTTCCAATCTTTTTAGTTTTATTTCAGTAGTCATATTTTCAGTGAGTTCACTTTTGTTCTCTGAAGTTTTTTTTCCCCATTGCATCCTATTCTTATTTATGAATATAATAATAATTACACAGTAATATTTTCTGAGCTTATTAATTAGGGGGTAGATTTGTTATTGTGCTCTTCTCTTTGCTGAGTTATCTCTGATTACCTGGAGAAAATTATCTGATTTTCGGTTTAGCTTGGTCTTCTCCATGTTCTGGTTCTCCTCATTTGCCTGGTGAAGCTGGACTTTCTGTTGACTTTTGAGGAAGAAAGCCTGAATGGGTGGGGAGGGTAGGAATGTTTTCAACCATTTCTCTTTCTTGAGTGTTGTGTTTTGTTTTGCTTATGATTAAAAATCAGACAGTTTAACCTTGGAGGCATTTTTGTCGTGGGGGACTTCATATTGTGATTAGTTATCTGAATAGTCAAGTGCCTTTGTGGGCTCAGTTAACCAGCCTCCCACTATATGTGTATAATTATTTTTGGTGCACACATACACACTCTGCTGTAGAAGCTTATTTGGCCTTATGCTCCCTGCTGTTCTGAATTCTCTGTTTCATTAGCAGTATCCACCCACAGAGTTTCAGAAATCCATTCCCAAATAGCAGAATCACAACTCAGAAATTTAAATAAACCACATCTCTATTAGGTCAATGGACGGGGGAGTTAGTTATATTCTATACATTTCCCACATTCATCTGCCCTTTGAAAACTTATTAAAAATGTGTGTGTGTATGCAAGAAAAAACTTAGATTTTTGTCCATTTTTCTGTTCCTTTTGCAAGAGAGAGAGACTGTAGCAGACAATCTTTGAGATTTTTAGCTTGAATGTGGGCCAAAGTACATACTTACTTGAAAAGATGTTCTGTCTGCTGCTGCTTTGTTTCTAGAAAAAGATTAAAAATTATAGACTGTAACGGAGAGACATGTAAAGTCTGAGACTAATCATTAAAGTATACTTATAGGTAAGTGCTAACTTTACTGCAGGTGCAGAGAGGCATGAGCTTTGACTTTACTGCTGACAATCTGCTACAGCCATTTTTCATGTGCTCTTCCAACAGACTTAAGCAATGCTAACACTTCTGGAAAAGAAGTCAGTAGGCACTCTAGCCAGTCATCTCGAAGTATGGCTACTCTGGAATATGATTGTGCTTTTTTTTTTTTAACATAATTTCAGGCTTATGAAAGTCACAGGAATACTATATAAAATTATCAGGTACTCTTCACCTAGATTTTCCAATGTTAACATTTACCACACTGACTTTTCTCTCTCTGTTTTTTTCTGTATATGTGTATTTGTGTGTTCTATCCATATGCCTAACCATTTGAGTAAGTTGCAGACTCAGTGTTCTTTTATACCAAAAACGTCAGTGTGTAATTCTTAAAGAAATTATTCTATATGACCACAGTACAATTTTCAAAATTGGAAATTTAACATTAATGTGATAGTTGATTTTTAGTATGGTTGTTCATAATCTGAACATTTTGATAAGTAGCAATTCTTTCATCAGAGAGTTGAGTAGAACCAGTTGAATTGAGGTTAAAATGTTAGATACTTGCTCCTCAAGTTTCAAATATGGATTAAATACAATTTTTATAATAATTTTTATGCAAAATTCCTTGCCTCTGATTTTCAAGTAGCTCATTTTGTGAATGAGGTTATTTCTTCTTCCTTTATAAACCATTACCTGAAGGCTGCTTTTTTCAGCCCTCCTAAACTTTCCACACACTTGGTAGTATTGACTTAACACAGAGATAGCCCTGAGTGAGGAACACCTGCTGCACTCATTTAGGGGGAATAAAAGGCCTAGAATAGAATATACCTGAATTTAAGTTCATTTAGCTTCATATCAGGGGAGTTAACATGAAGCACAGTTTAAGTTGGTTACTTACAAGCTTAAGAATTTGCTTTGAGAATAATGAGTTAAAAGACTAGATTTTGGGTAGAAGAAACTAAGTGCTGGGTAGGAAGAGGAATTAAGCTGATGCTAAATTAAAACAAAAATAGTTTAAAAGCAACTCAGATATTTTAACATCTACTCAGTTATGCATTCAAATAGCTGATTTTTTTTTAAACGGCAAAATACAAACATTCAACATTTTCCCCTTATATTAAACCTGGAGCACATGATAGTCTCTTATGGCAAGATTACCATCGTTAGATGGGGCTGAGGTTGTGGCTCAGTGGCAGAGCGCTTGCCTAGCATGTGTGAGGCACTGGGTTCGATTCTCAGCACCGTATATCAATAAAATAAAGGTCTATCAACAACTATAAAAAATATTTAAAAAAAAAAGATTACCATCGTTAGAAACTTGTTCTGTTACAGAGATCTTTGTCTTTGCCCTCCTCCTCCATTATTAATATTATTATTTTATTGTCGGACGTAAGTGGAGTATTAAACATAGCTGATTCTGCGCTTACTCTAGAAGCTTGCATTATAAACCAGGCAGAATAATTGGAAGATTAAAAATATCCACTGGGATGGTAGTTAAGCTTCATAGGAATGAGGTGATTTGGATGATTAGACTTTTGTCTCTGTTTTTAACAGCAATTCGGAAAAATTTTGAATTAGTGTCTCGTTTTTCTTTTTCTCCCTTTATTCTTTTTAGATAAACATGACAGTGCAGTATATTTTGCAACATAATGTACATGTACATGGTGTCTCATTCATCTTTATCCGTTTCCCCATTCTACTCCTGTAGCCAGTGTTTCTCTATAAAGGACACCTATTTTCAGTCTTCCTGGTAAAAAGGACCAGGAAAGTTAACTCCTCCCAGATCCAGATCAGGTTAACCCCTCCCTCAACAAGTTCATCAGTGCTTTGAAAGTCAAGGTATTGGGGTGTAATATTATTTGAAGACTTCTGGCCTGTCCCTTACCTCCAAGCCTCATCAAATACAAGTTAACAGTAGGAGGAAGCAGCCATAGTCACAGGTTCAAAACAGTTATGTGACTTGATAAGGCATAATGTGAAAACCTAGGTTTCATGAAACCACAGAGTAGGAAGAAGACATTCGGTATTTTTATGAAGTTTGACTTCTAAATGAATATTCTAAGAAACTAAATGAAAATAGTATGACCCATGTTACACACAGTTATTTTAAAATAAATCTGAATATATAGATACTTTATGACCTTTCAAACATTTTCTTTCTTTGAATAGATGAAAAATAAATCATAGCTGATATTCCTTTTCTGGTAATATTGGGAAAGATAATAGAATAAAAGTTTAAGACTAAACTTATCACTGTAAGACTCTTTGAATACCCATGGTTCTAGAATGATTTGTAGCCAAGGAACACAAATGAGGAGATTTAGGCTTGTCGCCTTTGAGAAGTTGCTCCTTCTCTTGGGTTTCTTAATCTGATTTTTTTCTCTCCGTTTTGTCTCACCTTGATAGTGCTCCCTTATTTTATACTGCATACTACTGATACTGTAAAAGTAGTATTTTAAAAAAGTAAATGTATTATTATGTTGTTGACCTCTAAAATACCAAAGCATGTTAGAAAAGATTATCTACCAAGGGTTATGTGTTAGTTTCATTGAGAACTGAAAAATCTATGGGGAAAAGTAATATTTAGTTGGGCAAGCAGGACAGGTCTTGCTAATGGAGGAAAACAAGGAAGTGGTGCTAGGCCAAGTATCAGCTACTAAGGAACACTACTGTGTTCATTGCTGGACTGACAGGTTTTGCTAACCAGCCATTTCTTGGAATTTAGCTTCTGATGATATCCTTTCTGTAAATAGTGCAGTAGAAGTGGAACTTTAGAAGTAGGGATGGTGCCTACAATTCTTCAGGTAAACCCAGGAGTGGTTTATAAGTTACTAACCCTTATCTATGCCTTTTTGTAAAGAGAACTGGTATATGAGCTGTAGGAGGCTCTCAGGATAGTTGGGAAGAGGAAAGTTTGTCTTCTGCCCGTGGGGCCCATTTAAAGCTGTGAATATGAGTTTTGCTTTTTCTGCTTATTAGAAGAAAATTTCAAATGGAGATACCTGACTTTTCTTGTGCTGTTGTATGGGTGGGTGACGAGTGGGGGTGATGTGCTTTGTTGCATCATCCTGTGAATAATTAATTACTAAAGAAACTGTGGATGTATTGTTTTTCCATAGTATGAGAATATTGAAATCCAAGATTAAACTCAAGATATGGCAGGTGGTACAAGGTTAGCATATCAAAAATGAAAATCAAGAATAAAACTGATTTTATGTAAATTAAAAACTGTTACTACAATCTATAGAAGTTATAGAGTTAACAGGAGTGAGAAGAAAATGGTATGACAGATGTCATATAAATCATATTCTAAAAACAGAGGACAAGTAGAGTTATTCAACAGAGATGTATCCCAGAGGAATTGGTGATCATATTTGGACAAGGAGATTCTTTTTGGAACAGAGAAAAGAGCTTGTTTTCATTCTCATACTTGGCCCATAATCTGTCCTCTACCCTCATTCCAGAGGTAGTTGGGTCTTTGTATAGATAGAAAGTAGCAGAAACTTGTCTTAATGGTCAGGTAGAATCTTTTAAGTTTAACAGTCATTGGAAAGGGAATAGCATAATGGTTAATAGTGAGGTATCTAGGCCAGGGCCTTAGGTTCAAATTCCAACTGTTCTACTTACTAGCTGTGTGACCTTAGGTAGTTCTCTTAACCTGTGCCTCAATTTCCTCATTTGTGAAATGCAGGTACTAATAGCCTTATTAACTAAATTAGGTGATATATCTAAAAGTATTTATGAAGTATGGGTACAGAATAATGCTTTGTGTTAGCATTCATTATTGTAATGATTGTAGCTTAAGGAATCTATTCTGTCCTATCCACCTGCTTAAAAATGAGTTTGGACAAAAGATTACATGTGGTATGATTCCATTTATAGTACTGTGTATATGTGCATATATGTTATTGAAATGACAAAACTATAGAAACCAAGGAAAGATTAGTGGTTGCCAGGATTGCCATGGATCAAGCAAGGAGGAGGTTAGTGGTTATGGCTATAAAAGGTTGATTTGAAGGAGCCTGCTCATGATGGAAATGTGGCATATCTTCACAATATCTATATCAGTTTCCTGGTTGTGATATTGTGCTAGAATTTCATGAGATTTTACCACTGGGGAAAACTGGATGAAGGAAGGGTGCATGACATGGTGATTGTTTCTTATAATTACATATGAACCTCAAAATAAAGCATTTAATAATAAAAAGAAAATGAGCTGGGAAGACTCCTTATAGAGAAAAATTGGCAGCGAAAGCCATGTATATAAGTGTATGAGTAGACAGACCAGTATAGGAGGAAAACTGAGCCAACCATTGACATTTTAGTGAGATGTCTATGACCCCTACGGGGGAAATATTGAACCAGCTGAAGTCAGAGAGGGGAAAGATATATGGCACCTTTATTTTCATAAAAACCCATCAAACTGGTGTTCTCCAAGTGCCTGTTCCACAGACTGTGAAATGGTCTATTTACTTGATTTGTGGGGAGGGGTAAAGGGAAGAAGGTAAATAAGCAAATACATACAGATGGTGGGCCTAATTTTAAAAAAAAACAAAAAAAAACATGGAGATGACAAATGTGAGCTAAATGCATCTTGTCAACCTATATAATATTATAAGTCTTAAGTTCGGAAAGTACCTTTTCTAACCTGTCCCTCTTCTACCCTTCTACTTCTTAGTTGCCCTCCCTCCCTAGAATTTAGGACTCCCATTTTTTGTGTTCATAGCATTCCTTTTGTACATTAACACTGCATGTACTGTGCTGTAGGTATATCTGTGTTCTGGACTGGTCTCATTGGGGCAGAGATCACTTTGTGTGTGTCTGTGTGTGTTCGTGGTCCAGCAGCTGGAACCCAGGGCCTCAGGCATGCTAAGCAAGTGTTGTGCCACCGAGCTATATCTCCAACCCTGTCTTACTCAGTTTTGATTTGTCAGTTCAAACACTCAGTACCTGGCACACAGTAGGCACTCAAGAAATAATTAATAAAATGTTCTGTGGCCCTGGACAATAGTAGTCATTAATCTAGAGGCCTATAAAAATGAAACAGAGCAAATGAACTTGGAATATTATTGTACTAAATGAGATTGTGATTCTTTTTGCAAATGTGGACTTTTCCTTTATGTTTTTTAATCTGATGAAATTTTTTCTTAGATTTGAAATAAAGAAGAATTTGAGAGAGTTGAGCAGTTTAGCAGTGAAAAGTTGTCTTTTAGCAAGTATTAACAACAGTGTACAGTCAGCCAGGAGGAAAAAGGTTATCAGAAAAAATCCAAGAGGCTATTGGAAAGAAAATAAGTAGAGGAATGACTTGCATGACCCTTTGGAATCACTTTTAGTCACAGAGAATGCCATCAGACTAAAAGAAAGAACTCGAGTTAAAATAATTAATAGTAGTTAGCCCATCTCCTGTTATTTGCCTAAGTGTATCAACTCCAGATCAAGGCACAGATGAACCTTCCCTGATTTCCAGTAGGTGTCAGACATGCAGTGGAGGCAGTTGGAGGAAGAGATTCTTTCCCGCAGTACCAAGATGTTATAGGAACTGAGTTGATTAAATAGTACGTGCCTTTCTTCACTTGTCTTTAGTTGTGCCATGTGGGCTTATTGGGTACACACTGGAAGTTTTACAGTTCTGATGTATGATTTAAATCTCCTTCCTTTAAAGTTGAACATTATTATTAATAAATAGATTGAATATGGGATTTGGTACATCCCACAGGATTACTAACCAATACTATTTTTAAAAGCCCACATTTTTTGAATGGATGGGTAGGTGGGTGGATGAATGAATGGATGAATGAGAGACATAATGTTGCAGATTAAAAGAGACCTGTAGAGACATAAGAGCCAGGTATAACAATGAAACTTGATAGCACATACCTTTGAAAACTTGGATACTTTGAAAATGGACTGAACATTAGTTTGATTATTAGATGACATTGGAGCATTAGGTGTGGTATTTTAGTCTTATAAGGAAATTAAATTACATGTGTATGTATTCCAGAATGAAGTATTTTGGTATTTGCAACTTATTTTCAGATGATTCACTAGGGAAAAATATGTAACTATGGGGGGGAGAATGAAGGAATATGGCAGAACATCAATAATTATTGACTATGGATGGAATGTACATAGATGTTTATTATTCTATGCATTTAAAATTTTTCAAAAAAAATTGGGCCTTTGCCCACACCTGTAATCCCAACTGCTTGGGAGGCTGAGGCAGGAGGATCACAAGTTTAAGGCTAGCCCAGGCAACTTAGGTAGACTCTGTCTCAAAATAAAAAAAATAAAAAGGGCTGGGGGTGTGGCTCTGTGGTTGACCCTGTGGGTTCAATTCCCAGTACAAAAAACAAAAACAAAGAGAGGTTGATTAAAGACTGAATGATTGACTTTGGGAGGCTGACAGGAGAATCATGAGTTCAAAGTCAGCCTCACCAATGGCAAGGTGCTAAGCAACTCAATGAGACCCTGTCTCTAAATAAAACTCAAAATAGGGCTGAGATATGGCTCAGTAGTCGAATACCCCTGAGTTCAATTCCCGGTAACCACCCACGCCCCCCCCCCCCCAAAAAAAAAAGTGAATGACTTCCTCCTAAGGCTTGGAACAAGGCAAGGGT
>CM053406.1:100482476-100554947 GCA_028644305.1 Xerus rutilus | reverse complement strand
TAACAGTACTATACAGGATTTGCCATAGCAGATCACACGATTAGCCCCTCATGTGTATTGTCTAGCCTTCAGTGTGCTAATGCTTCCTCTTGTCAGGCAGCTGGTAGAATTCACAATTTCGTGATGAGATTCAGGGGTGGTATAACCAGGTATCCCAGTTTACCCTTCAGTTTTGATGCAAACTACTTAATTTCCTAAGGTCTTATTAGCACCTAGCTGAAAAAATCCAGAAACAGCTGTTAGATATCTTCACCTTGCCCCCAGTGAAGTCAGCCTGTCTAACTATCTGATTATTCTGCCAGGCTTTTCACCCTTCTGGGCAGGAGGCTTAGTCTCTAAGTGCCTATTGGGTTTGCCCCAAGCTTTCATTCTTTTTGGTTATATGACTTGTAGTCCTTTATCTTGTGCCCAATTCTGAGAGTCTCCTTATGGGGTAATTTGACTTTTTTGTTGGGTTAATAAAGCCCGGAGCTTTCTACAGTCCCTTCAGATGGAGCCTTCCTAGAGGGAGCTGGAAGTTGAGTTTGGTCTACCAAGAACCATATACCATGTGCCCAGAAAAATGACTGAGTCAGCTGCCATATGTTAAATGATGAAGGACAGATATGGGAATATACACAACTGTCTTTGACAAATAGCTTCTGTGTTCCTCTTATCTGCCTGCTTGGATCTCTCTAGGAAAGGGTGAGTTGTATGGTTATTTCCTTGAAGATGCATGGAGTGTTGGAGAGATGTTTAACTGCCCTGAAAGGTTTTGGAGGGGGGAAAAACACAGTAATTTACTACTGAAATTGAAGACTCAGAAAGGTAGTTTGAACTCAAACAGAACACTTCTTCACTGCAGAAAATCTTTTTTTATATATATTCGCAATCTTTTCTTCCATTCCCTTTCCACTCTGTACAGGTTATTAACTGCTGACAAGAAATTCACATCTCATAAATAATGCTTAAGAGCCATTGCTGTATAAATTGAATGTGTTATGAATTGTGATGGGCCTTTTTGTAGCATTCCATGCCTAGAGCAGGAAGAACAGAGGATGTCATTTTCATTAATTTCTAATGAGGTGCCAATTAAAGGCAGGGAAATCGCTCCAAAGGGAAGAGTGGCCAAGCTCCCCTGAATCCTCCGCCCCAGGGCTGTCATCCAAACACTGCCAGTGAAACCTTCTCTAAAAATTCCATTAAATTACAGTCTCATCGAGAGCACACACAGACACATTCAGCTTGCCTTTGATCTTCAAAAGAGCAATTTGTAAGGCGAGTTCTGAGCCTTCTCACATAGGGAATGGCTATAGGTGATAGGAATTTTTAATTGCCAAGGCACTCCATGGACTTTCAATAGGAAGGTGAATTCTGAAGATGAATTCTGGGCTTTGCTGTGACTAGATAACCTTTAAATCAACAACACCAAAGTAACACACCCTTTTCCTGTGAAATCTTTCAGGGTACCAATTAGAAAAGGCATGTGGCAAGGCTGGGATGATAGTCTATATTCTAGAGCATCTTCATCTTCTATCTTAACTTCTCAAGATAGAAAACAGTTGCATAAAATGTATTTACTTGTTTCGTTTTCTACTCACTAGACAAATTGATCAGCTCATTCTTGTTGCAGTAGTCTTATCTCCTGGAATGACATGTAGAGGATGTTATTCTGAAACCTGGCCATCTTTATCAGATGTGGGCCACATCACAGCCACGTGAATGCTGTCTTCTCTAAGCAGATCTTGTGTGATATGCAGCATGGCTTTTTAATCTCTGCATTGCTTCTCAAAGGTGCACAGTTAATTTTTAAATACCAGTCTAAGAGCTTGCATAAGTTTTTACATATTTTCAGCTGGTAGTGACTTAACAAACTATAAGTGGATATATTTCCCTTTGAGAAAATAGTGCTTTGCTAACCTCATGAGTAATCTGACTTTATTGTTTTCAAAGTAAGTTTTCTATTCACTTTAGAAACCCAGTGGTGCTATAGCCGGTGCCTCTAGAGTAGTGTATTATCTTCAAATGCTTCAGTGGTCATTTCTGCCCTATCATTCACTGTCAAACCAATTCAGCAAACATTTATTGAGATAAGTATGCATAAAGCATTTTTCTAGGTTTTATGGGAAATACAAGAGCTAAAAATAGAGACTCTAGGAGCTTATAGTCTAGATAAACTTGATGGGCATCAAAATCACCTGTTACCGACATCTAAGCCAGGGAACCTGCCTGGGTCCTGGCTGGCTGAATTTGGCTGCCTGCCCATATAAGAAAGGTTGTCCAAAGGAAACATTAATTTTATATAGTTTCATCGAACTGAGGAGAAGCTGCTAGATTGTTTCTCTGTTAGTCCTACAGAAGCAACTATAATTTGTAAAAAAGAAAACCCAGGAGATGTACATATACATGGATTTAGTTACGCTGTGCTAGCTATAGAGCATATCTGTGTCCAGGTCTGGAAGTACTTTTTCCATTCTCAACATGAGGAAGTTCTGGAGCTCTCTGCTTCACATAGAGGGAGTGTTAGAACACAAATTTCTGGACCTCACTCTCAGAGGTACTGATTCAGTAGAGCGAGTCCCAGGTTATGCTCACAATGCTAGTCTGAGGGTCACACTTTGAGAACCACTGTTGTAGGCAGTTCTCACTCCTTGAAAGTTTTTTTCTCTTCTTTTCTTCCTATTTTTAAGTGAATAAACCCTACTCTAACAATTAAGTCAGAAAAGGTCCTCAGGTGTTGTTTTCAACTTTTCATTTGGAAATAATTTTTTCCCCCAGTACTATATAAGAGTTAGTTGCAAACATCATGGCCCTTTACCTCTGTAAACTTCAGTAAATGTTTCCTAAGAATAGGAATACTGTTTTATAAAACTACAGCAGCACAGTTATCAATTTCAGTAAATTGATACTAATACTTTTTTTCAAATCTATCATCTGTATTCCAGTTTTGTTAGTGGATCTAATAATATGTTCTTTATAAAAGCATTTTCTGCCCTTCCATTTTAGGATCCAGTCCATGATCAGTGTTATATTTAATTGTCACATGTTTTTAGACTCAATCTAGAGCATTTTCATGGCCATTCTATGTTTAATGATACTGGCATTTTTAAAGAACACAGCCCTCTATCCCTCCTCACATATACCTTTCCACACATTTTTAAAAAATATTTTTTAGTTGTCAGTGGACCTTTATTTTATTTATTTATATGTGGTGCTGAGAATCGAACCCAGTGCCTCATGCATACTAGGCAAGCACTGTACCACTGAGCCACACCCCAGCCCCCCCCCCCCCCATTTTAATAGAGCATTCTTCATTTTGGGTTTGTCATATGTTTCTTCATTACTAGTTCAGGTTACATATTCTCAGCCAGCCACAATACTATATAAGTGATCATGTATTCTTCTGGGGG
This sequence comes from Xerus rutilus, assembly GCA_028644305.1. Lineage (NCBI taxonomy): Eukaryota > Metazoa > Chordata > Mammalia > Rodentia > Sciuridae > Xerus > Xerus rutilus. The sequence continues at coordinate 100,551,558 of CM053406.1, read as the reverse complement.
CTTTCTGTTGAGAGGCACAGATGTCCATCAGCTCCTCACTGTTGATATTAACTCTGATTCACTCACCCAGTCAAGGTATTATTCTATTTTTCTTCTGTATAGTTACTGTTTTTCCCCTTGTGCCCAATAAGCAGTCTGTGGGAAACATGGTATGGATATATAAATGCCCTCCTTATCAACAAAAATTTCCTCTGATTCAGTATCTATTGATAATTCATGTTTGAACCAATCTTACTGTGGTGATGATTACAGAATGATGATTTGCTTACTGTAGTATTCCTTCCACAGTTACTGTATTCTTATGAAAGTAAAGTTGCTTCCTCTCCCCCATTTATATTTTACTGGTATGGACTCTTACCTTTTTTAGTACTATACTTCATTATTTTGGTGTTCACCTTATCCCAGATTTAGCCAAGTTGAAGTTCCTTCAAGCCAGTTCCTGTGTTCTTGTGACATACTCCCCATTTTGGAGGGCATGTGGGGAGCAATTCCTTATTCTTTTGTATAACAAGTGTATTCCAGGTACCTCTTATACTTACTTTTTTCCAATCTTAGAATTAACCACTTCTCCAAGGATCCCTAGAGATGATTTTAATATGCTCTCAAATAGAGATTTGCTGTGCCAGAGAAGAAGGCATACACATACATAAAATAACTGGCTTTCAGGGCAAACTATTGTAAGAGTTTTACTAAGATACAAGCCATATATTATAAGAATATAGAGAGGGAGAGATTAATTCCAACTGGAAGACTCTAAACAGGCTTCTACAATTGTGGCTTTAAAGGAAGAATGGTGAGACTTGACTACAGGAAAAAGTAAATGCTTGGGCAAAGCTGGTGTTCCAGAAATGGCCTCTGTGTAGCCACAATGGGGCCTTGGCATCAAGTGAAGAGAGACTACTAGAAAAGGAGGAAAAGGTTCTGGGTTCCAGGCTGAGGAATGTGAATGTTGGTTTACAGTGAGAAGCCATTAGTGGTTTTGGATATGGTCACCATGATCTAAAATTTTCATTTTTTTTTTTTTTTTTTAAAACTAAGCACACAGGAATGTCAAGGAGGCTATTGAACAGTTGAAACAATCTGGGACTAATACAAGGTGACTGTAAAGCCAAACGACCAGATGGAAGTAAAACAGGACTGGAACAGGCTTTATTCTGGGAGGAACGCTCCCGGGCCACCTCATCCCGGTCACCAGGCTTGAGCATGCTGAAATGGCGCTGGAGCCTCGTGGCATACAGAATTTAAAGGTCGCCCCCACCCACCCCAAAAGGAAGACTTAAGGCAGGAAGGGAAGGGCCTGGGGCAGGAAGAGGTGTTGGTCTAGAGTCCACTGTCCTCTAAGATTGGCTAGGTGAGGCTGGTGAGGTCAGAGTCCTTCCAGGATGAGCCGGGAGTCATGGCGGCTTTCATGTCGGAGATTTGCTGTTTTTTCCCTATGGGCTCTGGGGTCTGCCATGTTGGCGTGTTTGGCGCATGCGTACTGCGTTCGGCGCGCTCGACTGACGGTGGTGCTCCTGGAGGTTGCTGTTTTCTGCGTCTGCCTCTGACCTAACATTGACTATAGTGAAAAGGAATATATGTCACAGCTGTCACTGCCACTACGGGGGCCTGCACACTGAATGAACAAATAGTGATGTCCTGAGGTCCAGAGTGGGGCAAGGAACTGTAGTGATTATTAAGTATGTAGGGACATGAAACTACCAGGTTGATCCATTTCACAAGCCTCAAAAATCAGCCCGTGTGTCTGTACCTTTATTTTAATTCCTTTCCAAGTGTGAACCTGTCAGGAATGTTTGGCATTCTATCTTATGTCTCTAAAAGAAAGTGAGGTCCTATGTTCTTAGGAAAAATCCTTGTGCTATGTAGAGTTCTAGCCTGAATTCATTAGAAAACTCAGCCACACAGGGTAACACCTAAGATCCTTTATCATGACCAAAACTAGTTTGTCTGGTGAATGGTAACACTGCTGCCATGGAGTGTAAATTTAGTCTCTGGTCTGCCATGGGTTGTACAGAGATAATATGGTTATAAGACCCAGCCCTTTAGGAGCTTCTGTGCCTTTTTTGTTTATTCGTTTTTTAAATTGAGATATAATATTTGCACATCTTTATGGGGTACAGTATGATAATTTGATATGTGGATACATAATGTGTAATGATCAAATTAGGTTAATAAGCATTTTCATCTTCTCAACTATTAATTTTCCCTGTGTGCTGGGAACTTTTATACTCTTCTAGTTAATTCAAAATATGTCATAGATTGTTGTAGTTGGTAGTGACCCTACTGTGCTATAGAAAACCCAAACTAATTCCTCTTTTCTGTATTTGGATACCCCTTATCTAGCTTCATCTGGACCTCCCCTCCTGCTTTTCCTAGTCTGTAGTGACCACTGTTCCACTGTGTTCTTCTATGAGATCAACTTGTTAGTTTTTCACAAATGAGTGAGAACTTGTGACATTTCTGTGTTGCAGACAATTATTTATTTATTTAACTTGTTTAAGCACTTTTATGGGTGCATTATAGTTATACATAATAGGTTCATTTTTACATAGTCATATATGCATGAAATTTACTTTATTTCATTCCCCAGTGGGAGCTCCTTGTTTCCCTCTCCTCTTCCCTTCTCTCATTCCTCTTTCTCTGCTGGTCTTCCTTCCACTTATTTATTTACTTATTTTAATTGGTGCTTTATAGATATAAAGGTGGAATTCACTGTCATATATTTATATACGCACATGACATTGTGTTGAATTCATACCACATTTCCTCCACTTTCTTGTCCCTCCTCTCTCCCCTTCAGTCTCCTCACTATTCCCCATGATTTCCCCTCTGTCTTGATGATATCTGACACCACTCCCCTTTTTATCCTCTTGCTTTGCTCTAGCTTCTGCATATGAGAAAAAACATTTGATGCTTATTTCACTTAGCATGATGTTCTCCAGTTCCATCTGTTTACTGGTAAATGTGATAATTTCATTCTTTATGGCTAAATGAAACTCCATTGTGTATGTCTACCACATTTTCTTAATACATTCATCTATTGATGGGCACCTGGACTGGTTCCATAACTTGGCTATTGTGAGTTGCACTGCTGTAAACATTGGTTTGGCTGTATCACTATAGTATGCTGATTTTAGTTCTTTTGTATAGATATCAAGGGGTGAGATAGCTGGGTCATATGGTGATTCCATTCCTAGTTTTTTGGGGGAATCTCCAGACTGCTTTGCTGGACTAATTGTATTAATTTGCAGTCTCACCAATAATGTATGAGTATACCTTTTTCCCTCACCTCCTCACCAGCATTTATTATTGTTTATTCTTTTTTTGTAACTTTTTTTTTTAGTTGTAGGTGGACAGAATATCTTTATTTTATTTCTATGTGGTACTGAGGATCGAACCCAGTGCCTCATGTGTGCTAGACGAGCACGCTACCACTGCGCCATAACCCCAGCCTTATTATTTATATTCTTGATTATTGCCATTTTGACTGGAGTGAGGTGAAATTTTGGCGTAACAAAAACAGCATGGTATTGGCATCAAAATAGACATGAAGACCAGTGGAATAGAATAAAAGACACAGGGATAAAGCCACCTACTTAGAATTCTCTAATAATAAGTCATTAGAAATATATGTTGGAGAGAAGGTGGCCTTTTTAAGAAATGGTGCTGGGAAAACTGGATTTCCTATGTAGAAGAATGAAACTAGGTATCTATCTATTGCCCTGAACAAGTCAAATCAAAGACTTAGAAATTTGACCAGAAACTTTACAACTGCTAAAAGAAAACACAGGGTCAATACTACCTCACATAGGTGCAGCCCCCAACTTTCTTAACAAGACCCCAAAGTTCAAGAAATAAAACCAATAATCAATAAATAGGATGCCATCAAATTAAAAAGCTTCTGTACAGCAGAGAGTATGAAGAGAGCCTACAGAACAGGAAAAAAAAAAATCTTTGCCAGCTATTCTCTGACAGGGATGAATATCCAGAATATATAAAGAACTCAAAAAACTTAACACCAAAAAATAAAATAACCCAATCAATAAATGGGAAAAAGAGATACACCAAAAACAAAACAAAACAAAACAAACACACACAAATAACCCACGCAGTAAATGGGAAAAAGAGATAAACAGACATTTTTCAAAATAAGAAACACAAATGACCAACAAGTATATGAAAGATGTTCAGCATCCTTAGGAGCTCCTGTTTTTATGCTGAGTCTGCTGATGAAAGGCTCAAGTTTCTTCCATGCTCCTTAGATAGCAGCTGGGTTTGTATGCTTCCTGTGGTGCAAGAAAAAGCAAACCAAACAAAAACAACAGCAACAACAAATCCTGTGATAGGAGTTGTACTATGTGAGAGATGCAAAGGTAATTGGAAATCTTGAGACAAATTCTGAGAAAAATTTCTCTCTGCTATTTTTTTCCTTTCATTCTCACTGTACTTTTATCTAAACACAAGTATGCTACTTGTTTTCCCCATTTAATCTTGAATGTATAAGTATTCTAGACTAAAACCAAATAGATTAGTCCCTCTGCTGCCTGTCTGTAATTTCAGGTTGAGATGTTAAGAGCAAAACAAACCTTTTGCTGAACATGAACTCCCATGTATTTAGCCCATTAGAGTAGTCTTAGAAATCCAGCCTACCATATGTCCTTGACAGGACTTTGACAGGTCTGTAGAGACATAACCGAAACACAGAGAGATCCTCCTGCCCCCATGAGCAAAGGAGTATCAAAGGCCAAGCTCCTAAAATACAGACTGTGCAGGGCTTGTCTGCCGCAGCCTGTGTCACACCCCACCCATGTTCTACTGCATGAACATGAAGTGAGATAGTTTCTATCTCAATTTCAGACTTGCACCTGCTTCTGTGGTCCAGTTTGAGCAACAACAGCCACACTATATTTTATCAAATATTTGGATAGGTTACCTTGTTTACAGCATTTTTATGGGGAAAAATGGATTGTTGTGAAATGAAATAAAAACAAATAAATTTGTTCCGGTAGTAAATAGTTTTGGTTATTTCTTTGCCCCTCAAGGTTGTCTTTAACTATTAAATATGATTTAGTGTTGTACCCTTTTGTAACACCTACCGGATTTTAATAGCTATAGTTGAGGGAAATATTTAGGAAAAACTTGGGAATGTTCAAATACATTGTTCACAAACAGATGATTTAACCTATGGTAAGCTGCCATATGGTCTATATAAAGTCAACAAAACTGTTTTAAAGAGTTTTGCTATTCCATCAATGCATTTCTGTTTACAGTTGAAGTATCTTCTTCATAGTCACATGTCTCTTGTTTAGCTAAAGTGGGGAAAGCCTGCAACTTGAGAATGGCTCTCTTCTCTTCAAATCAGCATCATAACAGAGACTCAAGATACTGTCCTGGGCTGTTCTGACCAGGGATGATGAAAGGAAACCACAATGAGAAGTGTTTTGATTGAATTAAATGCAAAATCACAAAAATATGTGGGTGTGTAGATAGAATCACATAATAGATTTAGAAGGAGCCTTAGCAGTCGTCTAATCCAACTCCTTATTGATTGCTTGTGCTGGGAATTGAACCCAGGCCATGCTGGGCAAATGCTCTGCCACTGAGCCATACTCTCAGACTTTTTTTTTTTTTTTTTTTTTTAAATAAATGAAGAAACTAGGACTAGAAAGGTGGGTCATTCCCTCAGATCACGGCCCTCTACTAAGTAGTGGTATTCCGTGAAGCCTTTGACCTAAAATCCAAAGCTTGCTTAGGAGTTTCTAGCTGATGTGACTGTGCAGCAGTACCCACTCCTTCTTCCAGTGTAAGTTCAGCCCTGCTACACTGGAAGAAGGAGTGGGTACACATTTTTTTGCTCCATCATCTCCATGGAACCCAGCATATCTTTGCTAAAGCTACCTACATTTTTTGGTCTTTTCATACTAAAATACATGACTCCCCAACCTCTTATTAGTCATTAGTTCAGCCTTTAGAATTTTGCTTTGGTTCTCTCTGGAACCTTTGCTGCAAAACATCACCAAGTAGGACCAGTTATGGTAACACACATGCACGAAGTAGTATTTTGTCAAAATAACGGGATTTTCAAAATATCTTTCTTTTCAAATTAATCACAAATTGCTCTTGAGGTTTTGACCTAAGAGATGTCTTTTCTTGGTCCTATAATGTGTAGTTAAAACTAATTTGTGTTTAGCATATTATATGTAATTATCAGTCTTCCTAATGGATTCTTACTGTGATTCCCTCTTAAGCAGTGCTTCTGAAAGTGTGGCCTTTAACTCAGCATTTCAGAGTCTCTGGGTAGAAGGAATGCTTTTTTAGGTAATTCTAATGTACTCCAAAGTTTAATGTACTGTCATTTTATCATAGAACACACAAAGAGAATTACTGGAAATTGCAAATGAGTAGGATTCACACCAGTGAGGTTTTAGTTCCTAGTTCAGTTCTAATTGTCTTAGCCATTTTCTATTGCCATAACGAAGTACCTGAGATCGGGTAATTTAGAAGAATAAAAGTTTATTTGGCCTGTGGTTCTGGAGACTGAGAAGAACATGCTGCCGTCATCTGCTTAGCATTTGGTGAGGGCCTTCTGCTGCATCATAACATTGCAGGGTTATGGCAAGACAGAGAAAGTGAGCTAGCTTGGGTCTCCTTACAAAGCCACTAATGTCATCATGAAGCCTTGGCCTCATGGCCTCATCTAATCCTAGTTACCTCTTAGTGGCCTCACCTCCAAATAACATTAACATGAATTTGGAAATTAAGTGTCCAAGACATGAATTTTTTTAAAAAATATTTTTATTAGTTATTGTTGGACCTTGATGTTATTTATTTACATGTGGTGCAGAGAATTGAACCCAGTACCTTGCATGTGCTAGGCAGGTGCCGTACCACTGAGCCACAACCCCAGCCCCAATACATGAATTTTTGAGAGATTGGTTAACTCCATTCTATTTCAGTTAGAGATTTACATCTTCTGAGTGTTGGTTTAACACATGCCTCCTCCCTGTTGATCTCCTCTCCCCTGCCAGACTCTAAAATTCTCAGGGGCCAAAACCCTGTGATGGTCTATAACTTCCCACAGTCCCTATTGGAGTATGTGGCTCATGATGAACAATTAGTCGATGTTGACTAGTAACATACAAGAAAAAATAAAAAGTCAAAGGACTAGGTGTTGTGGTGAGCTGCTATTATCATTAGGAGAAAGCCCTTCTGGAATAGTGTTTGAAAGTAGGCCCAGTCACACAGGTGAACGGCAGAATGTCTGGTCCATTCTGCCTGTACATTGTTGAGGCTTGAGGTACAGGTGCAGTCTCAAGAGTTTCCTCATGAAATATTTGGCTGAAGAAACAAGATCTAGATAGAGGGCATTAACGTTTCTTATTTTTAGATACTTTTCTCTGACTTGAATTTTTATTGGTAGAAAGAAAAAAAATCAAACAAAACATACTATCAGATAGGGTAGCGTTGCTTGTATGATTTAATTACTGTTATTTGATATGCCTCTGGTTTAAATTAAGTAATCAACTTTGGAGAAAGGTGTATTTGCATAAATAAAACCTGTGCTTTGTCTCAGGCATCAACAAAGGCTCTTTGGAGGTCACAAAGACTACCTGGTCACAGACCTGCTGTGTGAGACCAACTGGTCTCTCACTATAGCTTGACAAACCTGCCCATCTTTGATGTAGAATACAACTACTAATAGACCTTAGAAGTCTTCCATCTGGTGCCAGATGGAAGTTGCAGGTACCATATCAGCAGTGCATCAGAGGGTAACCCAGCCACTGGGTACACCTCCAGCACAGAGGGAGAATGGCATCTCCTATTGTGGGACAGTGGAGACTAACTGGTTCTTCTCCACTGAACTAAAACTAGCCTCCTGTAACACACATGCTTCTCCTCAGTCTGCCCTCCAGAGCAATCTATCACATACCCTCTTCCCCTGCTGCTGCAAGCTGCTTTTCATATATCTCAGCAGAATTAGGCTTTCCAAATCCCTAGTTCCTCCAGTAGCAAGTTCATCCCAGCGACTGAAGAACTGGTTTTGGAACATTAAGGACAGACTTGCAGGCGGGAATGCCAGATTTGGCTCAGTGTTTGTCTCCATGTTTTCCTCATTAGAGGTCCTTACAAAATCTGAGTATCTTTGTGAAGAAAACCCTTTCTCGTCTGGTCTTTTCCTGAGACTGCTCAAAAGGCTTCTCTTTTGTGGAGTTCACGCTTGGCCTCTGTTGAATATTTCTCAGAACATATTAAAGCTGTCTACAGGTCTGGAGTGGTGGCTCAGTGGTAGAGCACTTGCCTAGCATGTGTGAGGCACTGGGTTCAGTTCTCAGCACCACTTACAAATAAATAAAATAAACGTCCATCAACAACTAAAAAAATATTTTAAAAAAAAAAACTGTCTACAAGTGTATCCTTCCTCCCAGACCATGAGCATTACAAGGCAGGGATTATGTTGTATTTTTCTCTAGTTCTCAGCTCTAGCTGCAATACCTGTTGTATAGTGATGCTTAGTTAACATGTGAGTAGATTAAAAACCCTGTACTATTGCAGTTAGGATTCTCTCGTGAAAGAAAAAGAATAGTTTCATTGAGCATCTCCTGTGTACTGGGTGCCTGCACTTGTGATATATCATTTGACCCTTAAAAGACATTGCTGAACAAATGGTACCTCCATTTTTATAGAGAGGAAAACTCAAACTTTGAAGTAACTCAGAAATACTAAGAAAATACCTGAGTTTTTAGCCCAGGTCTCTTGAGCCCATAAAATCTCACTGCCTTTTCATGTCCCAAAGCTGACCCATTGGTTGCCCTATACAATGAGATGACTACAGCATTGGCTTTCCATGTATTTTCAGCCATGTAGAAGTTAGCCCATTCCTTAATCATTTTCCCAATTCAGTGATGCTTTTTATTGAACATTAAATATTAAAAATGTGTGTGACCGGGCTGGGGTTATGGCGCAGTGGTAGCGTGCTCGCCTAGCATGCGTGAGGCACTGGGTTCAATCCTCAGCACCACATAAAAATAAAATAAAGATATTCTGTCCACCTACAACTAAAAAATAAATGTTTAAAAAAAAAAATGTGTGTGACCTACCATGGGAGAACCACTCAAGATGGTGTTTGTTATCCAGTCATCCTTGTGCACTGTTTTGTTTTGTTTTTAGAATTTATTTTTTTACGAATATTTTTAAACTTTATTTATTTATGTATTTTTTAATGTGGCACTGGGGATTGAACCTAGTACTCACACATGCTAGGCAGGTGCTCTACCACCGAGCCACAGCCCCAGCCCCTCGTGCACTGTTTTGTTGTTGTTGTTATTGTTTGATTTTATGGCAATACTAGGGATTAAGCCCAGAGGCATTCTACCACTAAACTGTGCCCCCAGCTCCCTCCCACTTTTGAAAAAAAAAAATTGAGATAGGACCTTGTTAAGTTTCTGAGGTTGGCCTCAAACTTGTGATCCTCTTGCCTCAGCCTCCCAGTTCACTGGAATTATAGGTATGCACCACTGCACCTGGCACAGGATACTGTATAGTTGTGTTCCATATGCCACTTGTCACCTCCTCTATTTGAGATACTTCTGGAGGAGAGGGTCAACAGCCATTACCACCTTTTTAATCTCCCAGTACACCTGGATAATATGAGACACAATGGCATTTAATTCTTATTGACCTCATACATTGCATTTTCTCCAGAGTGCTAATTCATGTCCTCATTGTTCATGAAAACTTAACCTCCCCCAGGATACCGTATGCATTTGACCTCTCCTTGGTGCCCCCGATTTATTACACATTGCTGAATTGTATTGATTTTTTTTTAAAAATATTTTTCTTAGTTGTAGATGGACACAGCATCTTTATTTTATTTATTTATTTTTATGTGGTGCTGAGGATCGAACCCAGTGCCTTATGCATGCGAGGCAAGCGCTCTACCACTGAGCTACAATCCCAGCCCTGTATTGATTTTATTTGCAGTTGATTTCTTGCTTTGCTTCTTGTGACCTTCAGCTTGTTTTCCTCTCTGTGTGTCTCCAGCTGTCTTTAAAATCAGGAACTAGTGATTTCTCTCTCTGTTCTTCCTCTTCTCCCCCGTCCAGCCCCTAGAACAGAGCTCTGTAAACAGTGCACTGATGACCAATAAATACTTTTGACTCCTTGAGCCTGATAGCTTCTTTCTCTTGCCAGACTGACAGCCCTACACTGGAGCCTGAATCCTTTATTTATTAGATGAGATTTCTATAGCACCTTTCCTCTTAGAAGATCAATATCAATGAAGTTTGTTTCTGCTTCTGGATAAGCAGACCAAGGTCCTGGATAAGGTCACATGACAGCCTTTACTCCTCAACTGCTGAGGCCTGCAGATGCAGACTCCATGAAGCCTTGCTACTTCGAGTCTTGCTATCTTGCCGCCAGAAAAGAGGCTAAATAAGATTCTATGACAAGTAGCAACAGAAACTCTGTGGTATTGCTCTGTACTGTAGTCAGTGTAACAGAAAGGGTGCTTGCAGTAGGGATCGTGGCTATCTTTTGGAAAGCAGATATGGAGAAGGCCCACTAACCAACTCCCATTCAATGTTCCCAGGTTGTGGCTCTCCCACGGTGCCTGGTGTCAGGCGGTATGAGAACTGTTCAATCGCTGAAATTCAAAGCCATTTTGTTAGGGAACTAGGTCCCTGGGACAGGACCTACAAGAGGCATGACGGGCAGTCTGTTCCCAAAGATTCAAAAGGAACAAATCTTGGATAGGCTGAGAAGTAACATTCTCCTAGCTAGAAAGAAAGGAGCTACCACAATTCAGATCTGAATAGCTGAGACCATCCCTGACAAATACGAACAAAGTTCAGGGGCAAAAAAACTGAAAAGGGCGAATGTGTCTACACTGTGCTTCATTGGAGAAGTGCCTAAAATAATTGGATCAGCTGGCTTTTCTAGGAATTGCTCACCTTTCCACTACCTACTTGTTTGTGCAGACATTATTCCCATTCCTATTCAGGGTTAGGCAGAGCTTTGTAGGGAATGAACACATCTCCCAGGGGCTTTGCAACACAGGCAGAGGTGCACTTATAACAACTTTTTGGTGTGGGTAATGAGCAGCATCACTGCCCTGACCTGTCCTCACACTTGTAGTCCAGAGGACTCTGTCCCTGTGAATCAGGAGTTAAGGCAGCCTACCCACTGAGGGACTTTGTGAAATAAAAACAAGGGAAAGGAAATCAAGGTGTTGGAGAAAAAGGAGAATGGAACAAAATAGAGAAAGACTACAAATGTGAGGAGATGGAAGGGGACATTTATAGAGGAGGAATAATAGACATGGAGGTGCCCATTGAGGAATGATGATTTGTTACACTACGAGTCCCTGAGTGGCCTGGATGAGGCCACTACTTGCTCTTCTGAGATTTGGAGGATGCTGTCTCTCTTTGTTGTCACCTGTGGCTTTGAGAGGTAGAGCCACCTGTATTGCCTAGTTCATTGCTATACCCCTAACACAGTGCCTAGGACACAGTTGGAAGGAGGTGATGACTAAGAGTGCCCTTCCTTGCTTTGGGTAATTCTTTTTACTTGTTCACAGACCTCACCAACTGTTGTATATGTTAAAGTGTAAGTGCCCGGGAGGGTGACTGAGAGGTGACACTGGCCTATGGGAACTCCACCTCCTAGAATCTTCCACACAGCCCCTGCCTTACAGGATCCAAGGCAAGAGTGCTGCATTCAGTCTGATGAGTCCCCCAGAAAAGCACTTTGAGGCTCCAGAGGATTTAAGGGTAAGAGTACCATGGCAGTGTTAGATGCTTTCTTCTAGCCAAAAGTTTCTGTTAAGTGTTAATGAAGATATTTACTTTTGCTGCCCATGAGAAGGGTGATTCTAGGCTATTAGGGAGGTGGCAAGCAGTGGCTACATTGTGGTTGAAGACAGACCTTGTGAATCCCAGAGGGCCTGACAGTTACCGCCTGAGCCTTGCAGAACCTTGTGGGCCTCCTCACAGGACAGTCAGGACACACGCTGTGCTCTCTACACATTCTGATGTTCTTCCTTCTTGAACTGTGTCAGCCCACCAGCCCCTGGAAGGTGGCAGCTGTGAGTCAGCACGCAACGGAGCTTGCTCCTTCTTGTGATTAACGTACAGGACGACATACATGTACTCCCTGTCACTGTGCTCTGCCATACTACAGATTTATCCAGAAAGGAGGGAATTCTAGATTTGCAAGTTAAAGGGTGCTCTTCCCTTGAGCTGAACTTACCCTGGGATTAATCTTCCATAGAATCTGGAGTAAGTGACCAAAATAGCAGAGCGGAGAAGTGAATGTCAGTGGGAGCGTGTGTGATGATGTTATGTTCTTCGTTACCTGTATTCAGCTCATTTTATGGCAAGGTTTCAGTTCCAGGAGAGCATCTAAATGCCATCTTGGACGTTTCTGGGTTGCCTCTCAGAATGAGCTTAGCAAATAGAGACTCACATTAATTATAGCAATAGAAAAAGCATAGTTAGGAAGGTAAACCTACTAGTGCAAAAACTGGGATATATCCAGAATAACAGTGGATATATCCAGAATAATAGTTCAGCTATGCCTGCCGAACCCCTTTGCCCAGGTAAAGTAGACTGTGTGGTAGTGGAGTAGTATAAGGGTATAGTTATTAGCATTACACATTCTTTTATTGCTAGAATTAATTTTCTTCTATTTTTAATGAATCAACTTTAACTAAAATTATTTATTCATTCTCCTAGTCTTTATGGAGTTCTAGAAGAAAAGCAGGAAATAAAACTCAAGTGTGCTATCTCTTGGTGCTTTTATTCTTTGGAGGAGAGAGACAGTAAACAAGGGAACAGATATTCAAGATATCTGCTAGGAATCAGTACCATGATATAATAAAAGAGAGTGGTAAGGGCCGGGAGAGCCACAGCAGGGATGGCAGGCCAGCACCTAGGAGGACATGAAAGCAGAACTGAGACATGCAAGCTAGAGGAAAAGTGTCTCAGGCAGAGAGAGCATAGCTCCTGGGGATGGGAACAAACTTGGCATATCTGAGAGCAAAAGGGCAGCTAGCAAGGCTGAAGCAGAGGGCAGGAGGAGAGTGGAGGGGCAGATGGACAGTTGGGGGCTTATAGGCCTTTTTTGAAAGGGGTTTAATTATTATTCTAAATAGAGTGGGGGAGGCGTTGAAAGGTTTTAAGCAAAGGAGTGACATGATCTGATTTACATTTTTAAAATATCCCTTTGGGAGAGAAGTAGAAATGCTTGTGTATGCATAGACTCTCAAAAATACATAAAACTGGTGGCAGTGGTTGCTTGGCCTCTGGGGAGGGTAACTGAGAAAATGAGATGAGAGACCTACTTTTTGCTGAATGTTACTTCATACAATTTGAACTTTATTATATTCATATATTCCATTACTGTATTCAAAGAAGAGTTAACAAATACGAAATAATACATCTCAGGTCAATTATCCTAAAAGTAAGCCTCATAAACCCCCTAAAGTCCCTTTAAACACTCTGAGGAAGGAGGCTTAGAAGGCAGCAAAAGCAGCACCAGGGGACCTGCAGGGCATTGTGGAGCCAGTGGCCTGGCTTCGTCTTTGCCCTGCTAGCATTCCTTCTGTTCCTTGAGCATGCTGAACTCACTGCTGCCACTGGACCTCTGCATGTGGTGGGAGAGGGGGGCAGACTCAGGACATCATTTAGAGTAAATCTAATGAAGCCGCAGGTAAAGTCAATGTGAGTAGTGAGGAGAAGAGAAATCAAGAGTGAGTCCTGGATTTGACCGGAGCAGGGAAGATGAGGACATAAACTAATATAGGGGTCAAGAGGATTAATTTCTGTTTTGAACATATTATAGTTGACATTTGTATTAGACAACTTCATTTAAGGTGTTTCTCAAATAGGAGTGTGGAGAAGAATTCTTGGATGGAAATGTGAGATTCTACTTAAAGCCTTGGATTTGAATGAGCTATGTAAAGAAGTGAATGTAAAGGGTGAAAATTGCAGGAGGACTTCATTCTGGGCTGATTTTTAGAGAAACCAGTAAAGGATTTTAAGGAGCAGGAGTCAGTGAGATGGGAGGAAAGCCGGGAGTGTAGTGTTACAGGGGTAAGAAAGGAGAGGCTATCAAGAAACAAGAAGGAGTGTGCCGTTGAGAGGTTAGGATGGGAACATTGGATTTAGATACCTGAGCTATTGATTAACCTTTCTTGTCCCTTAAGGTTCAGAGAACACAGTGTCTTTCCAAATAACTAGTTCATTCAATTCAATGAAAATATTTTCAGTGAATCAAGCACTGTTGTAAGGTATGTGTGATAAATTACAGAAACATATGGTCCTAGATTTCATGAAATCTAGTCATCTTAAACAAGTTAAATGAAAAAGTTATACAAGTGATGCTAAAATTTCAGTCGTGACTAGTAATTGAAGAAGTGTAAGATGCCATGAAAGCATGCAATGGGGCCCTAGGCAAGTCTGAGAGTCTAGGAGATCCTCCTGAGGAAGAGACTGAGGCCTAAGTATGTGAGAATTCAGTTAGGAATTCAGTTACTCTAGAACAGAGTGCCAGGGGTGAATGGCACAAGAGTATCAACAGAGGCAGTGGGGATGTGATTGTGCTACAGTGGTGACGTTTTAATTATAGTCAGCGGGAAAGTGTTCAAGGGTTTAACTCAAGGAGTGTGACTATCATACACCTTTTGCTGCTGTGAGGAAGGTGGGCTTGACATGAGGTGAACACCTAGAAGAGCTATTGCAGCTGCCATGGGAAAAGATACCAGTGACTTTCCAGTAGAAATGGAGAGAAGACAGTGAATTTGATTTTCGAAAATAGGATCCATAGAAGTTGGTAATTTAGTGTCAAAAGTAAGAAAGACAACACTTATGACCAGGTTTGTGTCATGAGCTGTTGTGGCCTTGTTCTTAGAATGGAGACACTAGAGGAGAAACAGATTTGTGGATAAGTAGCAGTGTTCCATTTTAGACCCCCCTCAAAAATCTGAGATAATCAAGACACTAAGTAGACAACTGAATACAGAAGCATGGAGCTCCAGAAAGAGGCCTAGGGCAGAGAGATACATTTCAGAATTGTTAGTATATGTAGTTAGAATTTTAAACCTTGGACAAGAGAGGCCAACACTAACCCTGCAGGAGCAGCCAGCTAGTGTCAATGCTCGAGTGGGAGCTGAAGGGATTGTTGGACTTAGCTATTGTTAGCCTTCATTCATGGAGATCATACCCAGATTGTACCCATTTTGTGAAGTCTTGTATCTGCTCCTTTCCTACCCCTGCCCTAGGTGAGATGAGGTTGGACTGTAGGGGTTAGGTTCTTCTGTGCAGTAAGTTTGTAGCATCAGACAGTGGACTGGTGGGGCAGGGCAGCACACTCCTGTAATCTCACTGGCTTAGGAGGCCGCCGAGGCAGGAGGATCTTGTGTTAAAGGCCAGCCTCAGATTTGGCCAAACCCTATCCTCCAAAATACAAAAGACTGGGGATGTGGCTCAATGGTTGAGCTTCCTGGGTTCAATTCCAAGTATTAAAAAAAAAAAAAAAGTGGGTCATCAACTTGTTGGGGGTTTTTAAGTAGAGTTTGCAGTCTGATCTCAAATTTTAACTCATGTCTGTAGGTAAAACATTGTGCCATTGAATGAACCTAAATTAACTTTAAATTCAGAGACTCAGGAAGTCAGCTTCTCTGCCCAACCCCACCACCACCAAAGTGGACAGCAGACATTGTAGGACCTGTAACTTCAAAGTTCAGATTTTGTGAAAATAGAGAAGGGCATGCTTACATTCTTAAGCTCCTCAGAGTGACCTTGAGTTACTATGGTGAAAACAAAAAGCATGTAGAAACACTTCAATCTTAAACGAAGCACATAAAATAAGTGCATGTAACGCTAGTGCAGCTTGGGTGGAAACAGGCTGTTTGCAGAGTCTGCAGCCCCTTCCTTTCTCTCCCTCATCCTTTTGCTGCAGCTCCCAGCCTGGCAGTCTCTGGGAAGTAGACACGAGGCTTTCGACACACTGTCAGCACATGACCAAACTCGGAATCACACATGCTCTGCCTCTGCTTGTGATAGGCTTGCAGAATTCTCAGCTGTACCTGTGGAGATATGCCCAACAGGGGCAGAGAAGCTGCTCTCTGCTGTCCTTGGAAAGTTTCCATGTCCCTTTCAGTGTTCCAAAGCACTGAGTGCTTTCCAGGCCGCCCTGTGTAGTCTTCATATATTTAAATCAGATCTCTCTAAAATTTGCATATCTTTCATAGAAGTCTTTACTGAGCTCCTGTCACTTAGCATGTATTTATAGTCTATAAAAACAGGTTTGTGGAGAGGGGAAAGGAAACTTGTACATCACATGCTGGGAGCGAGATTTCCACATTCATTCTCCCTTGGCAGCAGGGACTTCTCAAAGGAGAAGGGAGCCTGGATCTAGACTGAGAGGTAAAGGCAGGTGGGCAGAGGCAAGTTATGTGAGTGAAGGAGGAAAGCACAGGCATGTCTGGAGGGAGGTCCAAGCTTAGAAGCCAGGAATGCTAGCTTTAAGGTGAGAAGGGACCACACCACCGTGAGGACTCACCTCGGAACAGGCATCAAAGAAATGATCCTTTCTTTTCTAGGTGTTGCTTTGGAGAGAGAGGTGTGGCATTTTTCAATCTGATACCCTCTGATTACATTGCCATGTGGACATTCCATGACTTAGGTGAACTGCTTCTTGTCTTCAGGTGTGCTTTTGGGGATGGCTAAATAGGGCTAAACAGGTTACAGTTCCCTAGTAAGCCATGTGGCAGAAGCTTGGCTGTTGAGTTACTCCATGAGCCTACCCTATGTCCTCCAGGGTGCGATGAATGTCGCCCTTTTTCTTACTTCCACTGTAGCTTTGGGGCTGGTTTTTGTTAGAGACTGCTCCATTTGAGAAGATAAACTTGGAAAGAAAAAGGAAATGCTTGAAGAAAAATTTAAACCAGGAGCCTACTGAAAGGAGAGTGAGGTCTCCCCCAAACCAGAAGTTCTTGCCAGCACAGCACTGCTTTCCTTAGAGCCCACATGTGGTTGGAATGGGGGGAGGGACAGTGAAGGGGCCAGGAGTACAGGCACCTCCTTGAGGGTTGTGGACCCAAAAAACTGCCCAGCTACCAAGAGGTTAATGCTGCCTGCTTTTAACTACAGGAAATGTTGTTTGACAGAACAAGTCATTATTCATGTGCCAAAAACTGCCTTCAGCCTCTTTCTCTTAGGTGGGTTGTTTTTTGTTTGTTTTTGTTTTGGTACTGATGATTGAACCCAGGGGCACTTTACCACAGAGCTACATCCCCAGCCCTTTTTATTCTTTATTTTGAAACAGAGTATTACTAAGTTGCCCAGGCTAGCCTTGAACTTGTGATACTCTTGTTTCAGCCTCCATAGTCCCTGAGATTTCAGGCATGAGCCACCAGGCCCAGCTGATTTTTCTTAGTTCTTAAATATATGCTCATCTCCAGACAGAACAGCATAGCATAACAGGAGCCAGGAGCCAGTGCCCTTCTTGTTCTCTGAGGATGAAAGAGCCTGCTGGAAGGAACCTTCTCACAAGTCACAGTGCCCTTTGTGGTGTCCTGTGCCCCTAGGTGACAAAATAGGTTGTGCCTAGGCAGAGCAAGAGTGAACTGTGGGAGGTTTGTTCTCTGATTTTGGGTAAAGTGAGGACTGCTTGAGTGGGTGATAGAAGACGACTTTGCTGGGATGGGGCACATATTCTCCACGGAGGGAAAGGAGTGATTAGAAGTTTTATCAAGATTTACACTGTGTGGAGAAACAGTAATAAAGGATGTTAACAGTAGTGGATGTTTTTATAGTTTTAAAGCTGCATGTGTACAAACTGCATCAGGAGCTTCATTCAAACGGATTGTGACAGTTTTCCTCCCTTCACTGCTGACTGCTGTCTTAGAGCGAAGTGCATGCTTGCCAGGGGAGGGCTCTCTGAGTGCTGAGTGCAGCAGCGACTTCAAGTTCTGTGTTGCACAGGATTCTTATATCTTTGCCTTCTTTTACACTGCTTTTAACATGCAGCTTGTTGTATGTAGCTGATATTTTAATTGACTGGGGGAAAACTAGTTTCTATTTTAGAATTGTCTCAGTGTGATTTAGTGGTGTTTATTAAGGAGTAATGGTATACTTTTCTAAATTGCAAGTTCTCCTTCCCTTTGAAAGATGCCCAGCTTAGTGACTGACTCTGGGTTTGGTTCCAGTGCCCTAGGCAGCTGACCTCTGCTCATCACTGGCTCTCTTCTCCAGTTCAGCAGAGCACTGTATCAGCCAGCTCAGTGAGCTGGGATCCAGTTCTGTTCCTTGGAGCGTAATGATTTCCCCTCCACCTTGCAAAGCCAGGGATGGAGGAGAATGTAAAACAGACACTTCTGTTCCTGAAACACCTGCAACTGCTTTGCCTGTGCTATGGGTCTGATGAAATAAAATGCATTAAGATCCTTTAATACGTTTCTGTGCTACAAACTCTGCCTTGGGCATTGGGTCAGCGGATGTAGTATAATCGAGGGATTGCTACTGGTGGGAGTATAAATGGCTAATGCTTTGCAGCAGGCTTTCCTATAACCACCTGCTGTTCCTAACTTGTACTTACAAATGAGCTATGAGGTCAGTGAGCTGACCTAAGCTTTAAGAACTTTTGCCTTGCTGGGAAAAATGTAGCTTTTTTTTTTTTTGAATGAACTTGCCTGGTCATTCACATGAACCATTTGTTGTTTCTTAAAAAGACATTTTAGAAACCAAGTGATACCCAGTTACTGAGTTGAGATTTGGGGTGGCTACCCTTAGGAAGCTCTTGGATACGTTCTGTTTGTTTGAACCCATGCACATCTGTAGCAATAGTCTGATTTGCTCAGGATTGGACATCACTGCCCAGGCCTGGTCACCTCACCATGCTGCATCCAGCAGGGACTGGGGGCTCCGGAGCAGGTGCTGCATGCGGACAGCATGTGCACTGCCACCGCACTGCGCACTCCAGCAGAGTGTTTTAACACTACCTCAGTCCCTGAGGCTTGCCAGTATTTTTAGATTCTGCTTGAACCTTTGACAATTTGAAATTCAAATGAGAAAGTGTAAAACATTTCATGCAAGTGAGGTAAAAATACCAAGCAGCTGGAGCTGAGGTCTGCCCTGGTCTGTGGCTTTAATCCCCCACTTGGGGTGCCGCCAAGTGGGGGATCTGCAAGAAAGCAAATGTTTTATTAAAGTCCAAAAGTGTCCAGAACTGCCCAGTTTTGCCAACCTTAAATTGTGCCTTGTTAGTCCCAGTAAGCAACATTTCTGTCTTGTAAGGATTAAATGAAAATGTCAAAGTCTCAAACTTTGTGAATTTTGGCATCACTTTCTTGGTCTTCCTTGGGGTATTCCATGAAAGAGGACAGCTGTGACCCTTGGTCACTCGTTAGGGCATGAGGGGATGTGCAGGCCTCCTTAACCAACAGTAGGAGGCTACTTGGGCAGAACATAAAGTGGGCTCCAGTGTAAGGCGGGCTGCTCTTCTGGCCTCCAGTTCTTGCTCCACCCACCTTCCCTGCTCAGTTCACCTTCCCTACACAGTAGACGTTCCCTGTAGCCTAGGGGAAAGGGACAGTGAGGAGAAAGAAACTGACAGACTTCAGCTGCCTCTGGTTCCCTGCCTGCCAATACTGCAGAGCCCTGGGCCCTGTTTCCTCCAGTACTAGCTTGGATGGCTCTTGGGAGTATCCTCCTTGAGGTATTCCTTTTGGGCAGCTATCATTGTTGATTTTTGTACAAGAGTAAAATGGAAATAATGTTACAACTTTCCTAGTATGTAGGCCAAGGTGTTGAGTGTGTGGCATTTTTGCCTACTGATGGCATTTGTGCAAATTGCTCTCAGTAATGTATATTTGGTCCCAGAACACCCACACCCCCTTCCTTGTGTGAACAAAGGTGAGAATGAACTTTGGACGAGAGCGTCTGAATGAATTGTGTAAGCTTTAAAAACTGTCAGGTAAGGTCAGATGTTTGGTTCCCATTAAATGAGCACTTTTAGAACTCTCAGATTTTACAAGTCTTGAGGAATGAGCTTCTCTTCAGTTTTCTGCTGGGAATGTGTTTCCAGGCCCTTCCATGTCGGGCATCTTCATGTCTAATGTGGCCCATGGCCGGTTGTCTGCCTTAGGAGGGCCGAGTCCAGATGTGTTCATTTAATACCTGTGGGTGGCCTCCCCTCTCAAGAGAAGCACACCTTCTCCCCTGCCCCAGGGCCTCTCTGTCCAAGGTGAGGAACCAAAAAGCTACCGTCTGCATTGCTCATTCGTGTGGGCTTCTCTCAGGACTGATGTTTGTGTACTGAAATCTTACGTGTCTGGTAGCAACAGTCTGCTTCCCAGAACTTCATCTTTTTCTGTCCACAGCCACAGGCGTGGGCAGTGCCCTGAAATGCTTCCCACTTCATGTCCATGTGGCCCCTCCTGATGCTGCCTCCTCAGTTGAAGGTGCCCTTTTAAAACTGAGGGTGGAGCTGCTGGAACCCATCTGGAGACCCTCTAGCCCAGACCACCTGTCATGGTCAGGCAGCCACCCTACTGCTCTTCTCCCTCTGCCCGTGTCAAGGAGAGAGGCGGCAGTCCAGAGAGGCAGGGTGGGACTATGGAACATGTGCTTGTAGAGCTGCCTCTTCACCCTCCCTTTTTAATCAAGGACTTGTCCCAAATTGCTCTTCAGTGCCAGCAAGCAAAGAGACACCCACGCAAGCTCTTGAGCATTTTGTGCATATTTACTGAAAACAGCTCAGGCAGCCTTAAAGGAGCTCCACAGCCTTCGCTTGGGCCACTGTTCATGAAATCCAGTAACCCAGCACTCCAGGAGCAGGGCAGCCAGTCACATGACTTTGCAGGGGCAAAGGACTGGGGTTAAAAGCACATTGGGCAGGCATTTGATGTTTTCAAAAACTTTTGCCCTAGCTGATTGTCTCTCTTGGGGGTAAGTATCCTTAACCATATTTCCTCACCCCTTAATCTCTCTTTATTCCTCCAAAATACTGTATGCTGTGTAGCTGTGATAAACAAAAGGATGTTGAAATTGTTTTTCAAATTACATGCTGCTGAACAATAGGGTCATAAAGAGAGTGTAGATTTAGGGTTGTATATATTCAAGTGAGCAACTAGATTTTCATCTATAACTTTTTAAATTGGGGGGAAACAAAGAATCACATGGTTCCCTGGGTGGTGGTGCCAGAGATGTTGTTATGGTTCACCTGATCAGCTCTGTGTTCTGTGTTTTGTGCCTTCTGGATGCCAATCTTCATTGGCCCTCTCTGCGAAAGCCGCAGTTGGTTTCTAATGAATGGTACAGAGAAAGTGCTGAGGCCAGCCCAGCCAAGTCTAGGGAGTAAATGCCTGTGTGTTGTAAAACTGTATTTGTCTTTGAAATTAAAGACAATCTTACAAAACACACATACACAGCCTGGACTCATCTCTGTCCGTGTCTTTTTTGGTCTCCAGAGGATAATAAAAAGTTCATGACACTCACATTGGTTTCTGGAAACAGATCTGTGAGTACTAAGAAAAACATGAATAACGATTGGCTCCTGCCTATCCCACCACCACCCCTGTATCCCCAGGCAACTCTCCTGATACGGTACCAGAGCATTTAGCCATTGCTCGCTGTCAGTGGATAACACCTACTCAGCATTTGGGACAACTTCCAGCCTGACAGAGGAGGGAGTTGAACTTAATTTATGTCATCTAATAATCTCAGTGTAGCAATTTGGAAAGTTAGCCTTCCAGAATTTCCCCCCAGACTTGTCCCCCGTGAATTATAGTGAATTATAGTGAATTATAGTGCCATATATTCTAATTGTTACCAATGCTGCGCTCCCAAAATGTAGCTGCTACTGAGTAGTTCTCACTTTTCAAAAATCAAGGCCAAGGGTCAAGGTATGTGTATCAGGCATAGAACTTGGGTATTTTGGCTGAAGGAAGAATCCTTAGTGTGGACAGAGAGAACACCTGGGAGAGTTAGTGGGGTTATCACTCACTTCATTTCCTTCTGCACAGCTGGCTGCCTCCTAGCTGGCAGGAGGCAGGCAAAGCAAATTGGGGTGAGGACCAGACTGAAGCCTCTCCCCTTCACCCCAGTCTGCCTTTGACTAATGAGATGTTAAGCTGAGCCAGGAGCTGGGTTAATTCCAATGGTAATCCATGTCCTGCTGCTTGTATTCAGCCAGCAGCATTCATCAGAAGGAGAGAAGAGCCCCTGGGACCTTGTCCTGAATCATCCCATTATCTTAAAGGGAGGGGGGAGACCAGCAGGGGTGTCCCCACCTCTTACTGTAGATGTTGCAGGTGCAGAAATATGTCAGGACTTGGTGACAGACATACCCTGATGCCATCCTGTTGGTTCCCCAACCTGGCTGCAAGTTCCCCCTTACCAGCTGGGCTGTGCCTCAAAAAGATTATTTTGCTTGTTAGATGGAGGATGCATATTGAGGCTATGCAGGCTTCTGCTGTGAAATCCTTTAGGAGAAAGACAACTGGTATCCAATATCTTCGCGTAATGAACTTATCAGTAACTATAACACATGAGCTCATTAATCTTAACTTCGCTTTTGGACCAAGTGGGAGCTCAGCTTCTCAGGAGACAAAAATTTCATCTCTGTTCTTTTCCTTAAACCCAATCCCAATTTAGAGTCAAACATATTGCCCTGTTCTCCCTGGGAAGTAGTTAATAATGTTTTCTTGAACAATGGATGGTTCAGGTCGCTCAGGACCCTTAGGCTGCATGCATGTGCCCGGGCCCATGGTCTGAACTTGGGGCTTCCAAGTAGGGTGTGAATGTCATCTATGTCTTTGAAGCCATTTAACACTACACACACACACACACACACACACACACACACACACACACACACACACACGGGGCTGAGGTTGTGGCTCAATGGCAGAGCGCTTGCCTCGTATGTGTGAGGCACTGAGTTTGATCCTCAGCACCACATTTAAAAAAAAAATAACTAAAAAATATTTAAAAAAGAAAAGACTACACACACACGCGCGCACACACACACACACACACACACACACACGTTGTTTCCTCAAGCTGATGAATGGTGTCTAGGTGAAGTTAATTGTAAAGTGCTAAGGCCATTGACCCTGGTGTGGTGGCACATGCCTGTAATCCCAGGGCTTAAGTCCCCGTGGACTCAAGGCATAGGCAGGAGGATCACAAGTTTGAGGCCAGCCTTAGCAACTTAGCAAACTCTATCTCAAAAAAAAAAAAAGCTCTAAAATACATTTGGAAGAATAAAATACCTAAAATAACCAAAGCAATTCTAAGCCAAAAAGATAGTGCTGGAGGCATCATAGCACCTGACTTCAAATTACACTACAGAGCTATAGTAACAAAAACCATATGGGACTGGCATAAAAACAGACACAGACTAGTGCTATAGAACAGAGAGACAGAGACAAACCTAGTATGTACGTATGTCCATATATATATATATATGTGTATATATATACACATACATACATACAAAATGTCCATTGAATCTTAATCTTAAGGCTACTGAAACTCGTCTGTCCTGGCCACTTGGTCCTTTCCTCAACATCTGTCACAGCCTCCACATCACTGGAAAGAAAAGAAATTGAGGCTGTGGGGTGAGTCGGTTTGCTAAAGTGCTATCCATTCTCCGTTTTCAGGATCTGGGCTTAAAATAAAGACAACCTGGGGAGGAATGCCATTGGCCTGGAGAATAAGCGAGGGACTGCAGGCTGGGTAGACTTTTGTGGGGCACTGGCTCCAGACAGAGCAAGTTCAGAAGCATTTGGCTTTGTGTGGAGGCTTGTTCTTCCATACCTGGTGTAGATTCACCAGGTGAGGGTGGTGGGGAGCAGCTAGTGCTGGCAGGCATCTTCCTGCCTGGATCTTCTCCACACCCTACCTGAAGGAGAGGACAAGGGTTGTATCTCACTGGTGTGCTTATTAGCTAGCATGTGTGAGGCCCTGAGCTCAGCCCCTAGTACTGGGGGAGGGGGAGGAGCCAGATAAACTCAGTGTGTACACCACACATACCTGTTAGCCTTTCTAGAGATTGACAGGGAAAGCTTGGAGGAACAGGCCACACCATATAGCAGCACTGTGTGTCCTTCTTTCCTGACCCCCTGAAGTCCTCTTCATCGTTGCAACCCGGAGAGACTCATCTGTAATACCTCCCTGCTCTCTGGCTTCTTCTAAAGTACCTTGTTCTACTACTTGCACCAGGCTTTCTCTTATTTGTCAGACCAGTGTCTCCCTTGGACTTCTCTGCTCCAAAAAAACAAAGCAAAGAAAAAGGCCCCTTAGCTGTTTCCATATCTGGGAGGGAAGGGCAAGTGGGAGGCCCTGAGTGGGGACCTTAATCTCCCACCTGCCAGGGGGAGTTAAAGTATCAGGTTCCTTAGAGATGGCAGTTATAGCACAACCCCTCTCCCCTCTTTTTTTTTTTTGGTACTGGAGATTGAACTCAGGGGCACTCGACCACTGAGCCACATCCCCAGCCCTATTTTGTGTTTTATGTAGAGACAGGGTCTCACTGAGTTACTTAGAGCCTCGCTGTTGCTGAGGCTGGCTTTGAACTCACGATTCTCCTGTCTCAGCCTCCCTAAGTGCTGGGATTACAGGCTTGAGCCACCGCACCCGGCTTCTCCCCTCTGTTTTTATCACCCTTCCCAGGACTTGGGGTAGTCTGTTTTCCTTTGAGAGCTCCCACTGGCTTGAGGTCGTGGTTTGACACTCCTGCCATCCCCACAGCCCTAGCTATACAGGCAGTAGAATGTAACTGAAGCCATCACCATCTCCTCCCTCTGTACCTCCTAGAGACGGTGGGTGTCCCATGCTAGAGGTTACAGTGTGTCTGAGCCAGGGACAGTTGCTGCTGAGCTGGCAGCTCTGTGCTGTCCTCCCTGCACACGACTGGGGGTGGGGAGGGAAGTCAGAGCCCACTCAGTTCCTAGGGAAAGGGCCATGTCTCACTGCAGCGGTCAGCTTGGGTCCCCCCCTTTGTGGGTCCAGGTGGGCAGCCTTTGATTAGCCACAGTGGGAGTTCTGAGGACGTCCGACTGGCTTCCAAGGCTGTGGAAGGTGAAGTGCTGGCCTCATGTTATGGATGTTGTAACAAACTTCAGCAGCAGGCCTTGCTGTGACCACCATCCCCTACCAAGATGCCCCCTCCACCCCCTGAGTAAAAGCAGGGCCTTGGGTATTTGGAGGTCACCCTAACAATTGCTGTCCTCTGCTTCTCCCACCTGCAGGTTATGTGTTCTGTATGTTACATCGCCTCCCTGAGCAGCACGACTGCACGTTCGACCACATGGGCCGCGGCCGAGAGGAAGCCATCATGAAAATGGTGAAACTGGACCGGAAAGTGGGGCGCTCCTGCCAGCGCATCGGGGAGGGGTGCTCCTGAAGGCCAGGCACGGCCACCACATGACGCTGTTCTTAGTTCACTAATGTTAGCCTTATTTAGGACAAAGTCAGCCAGACACCTTGTACTGGGCACGCGTCAGACTACAGCCAGTCCGTTTCCTTTCTTTAGCCAGCCATCCTGGTACTGTAGTTTAGGGGTTGATGGTGGTTGAAATTGATTTCTGGCTGGTTACTAAGGTGCCTGCTAGCCATTGTATAAAATTAAAACATGAACAATATTTTTTTTTGAGCATGGCTAGTGGATTTAAAACAACACATACCTGTCACTGCTGGAGTCAAACTTATAAAAAGCCTTAAGCGGAAAGTGTTCCAGACGGAGACTCTGAGTTCCTAGAGGAGTAGAAGCTGGTGTTATGTTCCCCGACGCACATGGCTTTGCCGGAAACTCTGTTTAATGTTTGGCCTTTCACCTCTTCACTTATCCTTAGTCCCAGTAGCCAGGATACCTGACGGCCACGCGTGCCTTGGCCATGGGAGGCTGCTGATGGCCATGTGGCTGGGCTGGGTGGTGGCCTCGCTCTCCCACACAGCTGGAAATGGGGGTGGGTGGGTAGGGGACAGATTCTTATAGAAATTTTTTTACCTGACTTGCTATGAAAAAACTCATCACACGAGGAGAAACAATAACCTCACCTTGAAAATTAGCTCCACTCAAGACTAGTTCATGCACGAGACCCACCTTTTTTACACAGGATCCGTGGTCATGAGAAGCACCCAGAGTGTACCCTGACCCCAGTGGCTTTGGTTGCCATTTGCTGATCACAGGGATCTGGCAATTGATCAAAGGCTCATGGCAGCACAGCACTGTGGCTGGGGTCTACAAATTGGCCTCTGCAGCCAGATTTCATATTGGGAGTTTTTAAGACATTTCATAGCCTCCAGGAATCAGTAAGAGTGTTGGGGAGCAGCTGGGGAAGCTGCTGTCACAGCCTCTGTCCCTTCCACCCAGGGCCTGCTTGCCTTTCTTGGGGCCAGAAGGATAGTGCCGTGGCCCCTACTCCTTCCTATGCAGTCCGTAGTTGAAGGACAGCCTGTCCGCCTCTGCCACTTGGCAGGCTTGGGATGAGGAGGCAGCATGCCTCACAAGTGTGGGTTTGCATCTCCCGAGCAGTGGCCGTGGCTGCCAGTAGTTCAGTAGCCACAGTTGCTCAGGCCAGTGGGGAAGGGGGTGGGGCTGGTTGCCTTGTTAGGAAATCATTACCCATCAGCTGAGGGTCTGGCTGGGTAGTTGGGACCAGGACTCCCTTGAAAGCCCCAGTCAGGTGGTCAGTGCCAGTGCCCCCGTGTGGTCCAGGTGAGAGAGGGCAGCAAGCTCCTGCAGGGTAGTGTGGTCTGCCCACACACAGGCTGTGGACTGGATAGTCTAACCCGGCTACTTTCCTCTGTGTCACACACCAAACAGTTCAACTCTGTCTGCAAATTATCAGCGGAACACCTGCAACTGCAAATGTTTTTCGATCCAAAATAATGAAATAGGAAATCATGCTCTTCCCAATCTCCTGCTCCCACCCACCCTCCACCCCATCCGAGTGGAATCCGCTGCAGAATCTCCAGCCTTAATTCTTGCTTCAGGACCCAGACCGGTATCTTGCTCTAGGGCAGCCCAGGGCAGAGGGGCCAGGTCTGCCCAGCGTTTACCACTGTTGTCAAGCCACGGCCCTCTGGCCACTACATGGCCATCCTCAGCGAGGCGCCCGCCTAGGCCCCCGCCAAGCTCTATCCTGAAGAGGCCGCAGGGGTGTGCCCTTCCTGGCCTCCTCAGGCCCAGTGGGAAGGAGGCACTCTGGGTGCCAGCCGCACAGGGCTCACAGCCCGTGTTCTTCCCGACAGTAGAGCTGGGTGGGGAGGAAGGGCTTGTTCCCCTGCAGTATCTGTTCTGTGAAGTTTGTTAAATGTAAGGAAAGCTTAAATTCTTGTATCTTTAAAGAGAAAATCTTATTTAACCCTTTTGTGTTCTAGATTTACTTACACACATAGCCTAGAGCTCAGTTTTAGTTTTAACATTGTGAAACTATTAAAAGAATCTTGTAACTTTATTCTTTTTTTTCTCCTGCTGAAAAAAATTAAACCAATCATATGAAAGTTTGGAGTTCTCTATTTCGCCGGTTTTCCTTAGTGCCCCCTGAGTAGCTGGAAAAGTAGTAAAACTTCTCTCTGGTCAGGGCTGAGAGAGATGGTGGCTTTTGGTGCAGAGTCCCACTGCACACTTTGGGGGTGGCTGGTCCAGGAAGTGCTCAGGCTGAACAGCGGTCGCTCTGGTGTCTGTTGGCTGTGCCTTGGGAGGCCCCAGGCCTGGCCCTGGACTGAAGATGCGTCTGCAGCCTCTGCCAACACCAAGGAGGTGATGGGGGGTGGAAGCAGCCCTGAGGGCCCCCTAAGGTGTGGCCTGCGTGCCGGTCCCGTGTAGGCTGTGGGAGGAGCACTTGTTGCTGGTCTGCCCTGGTGAGATGGCCACGCTGGGTGGTGCCGAGGCAGGGGGAGGGCACGCACCCCCTGCTGTGAGGACAGTTGGTAACAGTTGCCCTGAGAGTGATGCGAAGTCCTCAGAGGTGATCCACAGGGAGCAGCAGGTGGGCAGGAGCAGAGGCCAGTCTGGTCTCACTGCATGGCCAAGCTGGTGGCTTCCCCAGCACCCCCTTCCCCATGGCTTCAGTGAGGCCATTACTTAGGCCAACAGAATCAGCAGACAGACTAGGGGAGGGCAGAGGAAAGCTTCCTGGTGGGCAGCAGTGGTCTTCAGGGAGCTGTAAGCAGCTCTCTTGCCCCAAGAAGGTGGTTACTGAGAGGGAGACACAATAGCAAAAAATACCCAAGTGGAGTGCATAGGGCCCGAGGAAGGTCTGCCTCCCTCTGCGGCTTTGCTCATGCTTCTGAGGGAAGGCTGCAGCGGGCAGGGACCCCAGAGGGGCTGAGGGGGACCCACTGGCCTGCTAGAGGGCCCATGAGCCTGAAGGTGTCTGGGCAGGGTCAGTCCTGAGGTGTGCATAGACGATTAAGCAAATAAGAACAGATTTTGTGAATGCCAAACAAAAATATTAAGGAAGGAACTGCTGACATGCTGCATGATCTGGCTATGGGTAATATTTACAAATATTGTAAACACATGCAAAGATAATGAATATCGCTCAGGTAAAACTTCATCGTGGAACTCTGTTGGGAGAGGGAGAGTTGTCTGCACATGCGTGTGCTGAGTCTAGAGCTAAGCATTCCTCAACAATAGTAAGAAGTCCGCAAGTGATATCCAAAACTCGAGAACCCTGTAGGCCTGTTGTTTAGAAATATGGAAGGAAAAGCTAAGTCTGTGGCTTAGGGTGGGGAAGGGAACACTGAGCCTATTTACTAGTTCCACAGTTAAATGCCTGCCTTTGTGACCTTGAGAGGAAAACTCAAATGTTTTAAAAAAGGAATGATGGATGGACCCAGACCTCCCTGGAAGATGGGAGGCTCTTGGTTTTATCCTCTAGACTGTTGCCCAGTGCTGCCTCAGCCCCTGACCACAGGTTGTGTGCTGGGGGGAGCCGAGAATGACACCTTATGGTCCCCTTGCCAGCACACACTGGTGGTTGTCTTGCTCTGCACTCCAGGCCCCTTTTCCATCTCAGACCCCCACCCCACCCCCCGTGATTGGCAGGAAACACCCTTCCCTGGAAATGTGGGTGCCCGGAAAACTGCAATTCCAAATATCTGCCAACCAGCCCCAGCCAGGTGTCCGGGTTGCTGGGCCTCACACCACAAGGCTGTGTAATCTGGGACTTCCAAGCTGCTCTGATTCAGAGACAGTTTTTCAATGCTTGGGTACAGCCAGTGTTTGAGGAGGCCGGGCAGCCTTCCCAAGGTGTGCTGAAGAGGCTGTGTGTGACAGGAACCATGGCGCAGCCCCCTTTCTCAGGGTGATCTTACATGGTGCTGTGTGTTGTGACGCACCAGCTGCTGCCAGCTCCGAGGCATCTGATTGATACTAACATTCTACTTCGCACCTCAGACACCTGGTGCCCAGAAACCCGCTTTTGGGAAGCACAGATTGGGTTCTTAAAGACTCAGCTCCCAACACCCAAGGAGGCTGGCCAGGGACGAGGGACAAGGCTTGGAATGCCAGATGCCAGAAGCTGGTGCATGGCAAACTTTCCAGTGGCAAATGGGTGACCTTAAAAGAGAAAGGCTTGTGAAGGCCAGCCCAGGACGAGACCACCCTTGTCAGGAGTATGGAGCAGAGCAGCAGGTAGCTATGGATGCATCACGTGCCTCAGAGTGCTGGTGATTAGGATGCTGGTGTCCCAGGATCTGAACGCGTGTACACGAACTTGACGACAGTTTCCCCACACTTGAAAGCAATTCTGAAAATCACACAGCTGTGCCTGTACGACTTGTGAGAATGAAAGAAACTTTCCTAAAGTATCAATGATCCAAAACAGGGCCAAGTGAAGCTCAGTGGCAGAGTGCTCGCCTGGCACGTGTGAGGCACTGGGTTCGATCCTGAGCACCACATAAAAATAAAGATAATTGTGTCCATGTACAACTAAAACTTTTTCACATAATAATAATTCAAAGCAAATTTTGATCAGCTAGGGGGAGGATTGAGGACTCTTTCTATTCCTGCACAGGATCACAGAATCATCATGGGAAAGGATGGTCAGAGAACACAGCCACAAAAGTAGGAGCAAAGTGTCACACAGTTGTGTCCCAATCAGGAAAACCGCCATGTTGCTTTTCTGGGCATTTTTGACATTTAGGTATGTGTCAACTTCTTTTTTAAATGATGTGCTGTGAATTCATTTCTCATTATTCATATCCACCTCTGAACCTGCTTTTGTAATCATAATATCCATTGTTTGTTTTTGGTGCTGGGGATCAAGCCCGGGGAGGACCTTGCACATGCTAAGCATGTGTTCTACTACTGAGCTACACTCGGCCCATTTTATTCTTTCCTTACAGGGGGCCCAGGCCCTGTAAAACCTGGAAAAGAGTTAAGCGCCTTAAATGGTCTCATGTTCACACTACCTCTCGGGGCTGCAGAGCCATGGTGGAGCTCAGGGTCAGAACACTTGCCACACATGTGAAGCCCTGAGTTCATCCGCAGCGCAGCAAGAGAAGTGGAGGTGGAGCACAGAGGGGCCTTGGTGCTGCAGGCTGAGGAGGAGCTGGCCTCAGTGACATCCACGCAGTCCTGTTCAGTCAGCTGGCGACTCTCTTAAGGAAGGAAGCCGTGTGCTGGCTTATGTTCTTTGTCACAAGCTGGCACTTTGGAGTACTTCACCTAAGAGCGGATGAAAAAGTTCACGGAGATGCCGAGATTTTAAAACATGTCCCTTCCCTCAACTGTTTGACGTTTCTTCCATCAAATAACAGAACCCCTCTCCTTACATAGGGACCAGCTGTGGTGGTCTGCCTGCAGTGAACAGCATGTGGCAGGAGGGATGCTCCTAAGACGGTCACAGTGGTGGCTGTTGTCTCAGCCACTCAGGAGGCTCAGACAGGAGAATCATTTGAGCCCAAGAGTTCAAGGCCAGCCTGGGTGACAGGGAATTCCTGTCTCAAAAACATAAGAAGGCGGGGGTGGGACGGAGGGAGTGAGGGAGGGAGGAAAGCACGCTGGCTAGCTCCCTGCCCCAACGCTGCTCCCCAGCTCTCGGGCCACTGCTGCCCAGCTGCAGAAGGACACAAGGCACAGACTGTGGACCCACACAAGACACTAATTGCCAAACTGCCATACCCAGCTGACAGTCCCTTCCTCCCACTGCAGATTAAAAAGGTACCAGGTATCAGGGGAATTGCTATCAAAATACCAGTGACATTCTTCACAGAAATAGGAAAAAGGATCCTAAAATTCATGTGGAACTACAAAAGACTCCAATAACCAAAGCAATCGAGCAAAAGGAACAAATTTGGAGGCATCACAATACCTGACCTCAAAATAGTTTACGAAGCTACAGTAACACAAGAGCAGGGCGAGAGCACAAAAACGGATGCCCGACCAATGCAACAGAATGGAGAACCCAGAAATAAATCCACACACTTCACTGTGGATTTTTGACAGAGGTGCCAAGAATATTAACGCTGGAGAAAGGATAGTCTCTCTTGGACAAATGGTGCTGGGGAAACATGCAGAAGATGATATGAGACCTTCATCTCTGACCATGTACAAACATCAATCAAAATGGCTTAAATTTAAGGAATGAAACTACTAAAAAAAAAGGAAGCCAGGCACGGTGCTGCACACCTATAATCCCAGCAGCTCAGGGAGGCTGAGGCAGGAGGATTGCCAGCCTCAGCAACTTAGTGAGGCTCTGTGCAACTCAAGAGACCCTGCCTCTAAATAAAATATAAAAAAGGGCTGGGGATGTGGCTCAGTGGTTAAGCACCCCTGGGTTCAATACCCAGTACAAAAAATAAATAAATAAAAATAAAATAAACAAACAAAAAAACCCAGGAAGCTTCATGACCTTGATCTGGGCAAAGATTTTTTTGAATAAGATCTCAAAAGCATGGGCCACAAAAGCAAAATAGACACATGGGACTGCATGCAGCTAAAAAGCTGCTGCACAGGAAGAAACAGGCTGGAAGGAAATATTTGCAAATAACCATCTAAGAAAGGGTCAATATCTAAACCGTGAGGAACTCAAAAACTCATTTGAGGAGACAGGTATGTTTTACTCAGGTTTAAACATTACACAATGTGTGTATCAAAACTTCGCAGGGTGCCCATAAATGTATACAATTTTATATGTAACAGTTAAGACAAATTTAATTTAAAAAAAATTAAAAACGGTCAAAAGCCCTGACATTCCTCAAATGACAATGTGAGAGAGGCTAACAGGTGTGAAAATGGTCAACATGCCTAGTCGTCAGGAAAATGCAAATAAAAAACTGTGGTGGGTCATCGCACCCAATGGCTGTTATAAACACAAGCGCCAGCGAGGGCGTGAGCGGGGGCCTTCACACACAGCTGGTCAGAGTGTAAATCAGCACAGCCAGTGTGGAAAGCAGCACGGAGGTTCCCTACAAAATTAAAAATAAAACCACTGCCTGACCCAGCAATCCCACCACCTCCAAAGGGCGTGACATCTGTCTATTGAGGAGACGCCTGGGCTCCTGCGTTTACTGCAGCACTATTCACAGTGGCCGACAGACACAATCAGCTCAAGTGTCCACCAACGAACGGATGGGTGGAAAAGGGACACGTGGGGTATCTGCACAATGGGGTGCTATCTGTTCATAAAAAAGGACGAAATCCTGGCATTTGTGGTCCCATCAATGAATCTGGAGGACATGATGTCAGGTGAAATACGCAGAAAGGCTGATAAATACCACGATCTCAGGTGAATCTGAAGTTGATCTCACAGAAGTTGAGAGAGGACATGCGGAAGCTAGCGAGGAAGGAGAGGGGGGATCGCAGGGAAATCGAAGGGATGTCAGAATAGAGACCCCAGGGAGGGAGGAGGGGGCAGAGGTGAAATACCAGGGATGGGAGGGTGTGTTCCGCTGTCCTGTCGAGGGTGCAATGACCAGTCAGCAGCAGCATGGTGTCTATCTCAAAATAGCTGGACTGTGAATGTTCTCATCACAAGAAAACCATCAGTGGTTACGTCACGGATGCACCACCTGATCTGATCCTTACCCGGCGCACACAGGTCTGGAAACAAGTGTCCCTCAACACTCACAGTGATCATGTGAAACAAAAAACAGCGAATGCACGGAGCCGGCTTCCCATTTTATCCCTCTCAGGCGCCTGCAGCCTGTAGGGGGGCGTTGGGAGGTGGTGCTCCCCGGGGACTCGCTCAGAGGCTGTGGGTTGCTTCTGAGGTTCCACAGCCCAGCACCCTGCCTCCAGGTGGACCAGGCCCTGGGCGAACCACTGACCTTCAGCTGCTGCAATGGGTCCCCCCTCAGGCCAGTGGTGTTTAGGGTGTTGGGGTGACAAGGCTGTCATCAGCCTCTTCTGTGTCCTTCGCACTTGCCTGGCTCAGCTGCTGGGCACACAGGGCTCAGCCTGGGACCCTTGCTTGCTGAGGAGGTTCAAGGCCACAGCTCCTGCCCCACCACCCCCCGCTCTTCGCCCCTGGCCCAGACCTGCCCACTGGCAGGCTGAGGGTGCTGCTGTGTCCTGTTAGCTTTCCTTTGACGACCAGAACCAGCAGGAGCAGTGAGGACATGAGCCACCCCCGGGAAACAGAGTGGGTGTGGATGTCCTTTCCTGGTGCCCAGTGGGTCTCATGCTGCGGAGGCTGAGAACCACCCTAACTAGCCACGTCAACCTGGAGAAACAGAACTGACGCTTTGTGGTGGCGACTTGCATTTCCCACAGAAAAACACGATTTACATTGTTTTGGTTTTTGGTACCAGGGATTGAACTTGGGGGCACTCGACCACTGAGCCACATCCCCAGCCCTATTTTGTGTTTTATGTAGAGACAGGGTCTCACTGAGTTGCTTAGCACCTCGCCATTGCTGAGGCTGGCTTTGAACTGGTGATCCTCCTGCCTCAGCCTCCCAAAGTGCTGGGAGTACAGGCGTGCGCCACCGCGCTCGGCTACAATTTACACCCTGAACAAACCAAAACGAGCAGCCTGTCGTGACTCCTCCCGGCTCTGTGGAATAAAATCTTAGATATCTATTTCCTGCAAGTGGGAAGGCCGTCTGGCTCTGCAGCTATGAAGGTGAGGTGGGATCTTTTGGGTCAGGATGTGAAGAAGTTGCTGTTTTTCCACCAAACATCACTAGGAAATTGACCACCTCATGAAGTTTGTGTGATTTTTCCTTTAAGTACTTGCTGGTTCTGTTTGGCGAGCAAGCACCTCGGGAGCCCTGCTGCGGGCCTCTTCTCTGGTGAACCCAGAACTTCTGCCGCCTCCTGCCCTGCCAAGGGCGATGGTGTCGGGAGGGACCCAGCCACTGCTCCTCCTCTCCGTGCTCCACACAGCAAATCTGTCCTGCACCACAGACCCCTCCCCCTATGTCTACCACTGCCCATCTGGTCCCCACGCTCTGTCACCCTGCAGTGAACTCTCCAGGCAGCAGATAGCGTGGGCCTGCCACACCCTCCAGTACGCAGGACCCCACGGACTCTGGGAGATGAGCCCAGCGTCCATCATGACCCATGAGACCCCCATCCCCACTGCCCAGCCCTGACTGGCCCCTGCCTCTCTCCCACCCAGTCACCCGTCATGGTCCCCACCTCTCAGGTTTTTGCACAACTGTCACCTCTGGACACCTCCCTGGACCTGTGACACTGCCGGCTAAAACCTCGAGATTTAAGTCAGCAAACGTCAAACCCTCAGTTTAGATTCCATGAATAAATCACACTGCAAGGGAACAGACACCCGGTTCCTATGTGACAACCGAGGTGAAGAGCGTCCTCAAGTCCAGCATCTCAAGTTCTGGGCCCCAGGTGGCACCACTGCAGACCCAGGAAGCCTGTGCACAGCTGTGGGCTACACAAGGAGGGGGCAGCGAACAGGAGACAGCTGGGGTCGGGACACCACGTCCACACTCAGGTGTGTCAGGAGGAAGGAGGCAGCTGGCAGGTGCGGGAGGGCTCTGGGCAGGGGCAGTGACATGGGAAGTGCGCCTGTGTTCAGGGTGACAGGAACTTTCTTTCCACCAAGATGGCATCCATTGGGCCACGGGGGTGTGTGGGAAAGGTGCCACAGGAAAGGAAGGGGCGGGCCCTGGCCCCTGTGAGGAAGGCGCTGCGGTGCTGGCTGGGGTCAAGCCTGGGCCCAGATCCTGCCTCCGGGCTGGGCACACACGCAGTGGGTTCCTGGGTTCTGCCTGGACAGCAGCAGAGGCTGAGAAGTGAGGGATGCTGTCTGCCTCCCCTGCCACAGGCAGAGGGAGGGGGTCCTGGGGAGCCCCGTGGACAGGCCT
Source organism: Xerus rutilus (assembly GCA_028644305.1). Lineage (NCBI taxonomy): Eukaryota > Metazoa > Chordata > Mammalia > Rodentia > Sciuridae > Xerus > Xerus rutilus. The sequence goes on along the minus strand of CM053406.1, from coordinate 100,516,265 downwards.
GCAGAGCCAGCGTCCCCAGGTGGGGCCTGGGGCCGCAGGACTGTGGAGAGTGACAACACCAACACATGCACAGAAATCACACTTTATTTCTACAGCAAAACCCAAGGCAGCATTTCACAAGCAGGAACTTGGGGGTCGGAGCCAACACACAGTCTGTGCGCCTGCCCACCTCAGGCGCTCTGCAGAACCGGGAAGCCGCGTCGTGCTCACGACAGAACATACTGCAAACAGCGGCAGTGCCCTTTGGGCTGCTTCAGAGTTCTGGATAAAGTAGAGAAGACCCAGGCCGAGCAAGGTCCCCCGGTCCCACCTCCAAGAGGCCCGGAAGCGGCATGGGGCTGGCACCCACTACCCTCCCAGGCCCCAGGCAGAGGCAGCTCGTGGTCTCTGGTGCATTTGGGTTTTACACAGGTTTGGCAAAAACAGCACAAGGGCCCAGTCCCTGGTCACCCAGGAGGATCATCACCTCTCCCAGTCATTTGCTCCAAGGCACACCCACGGTCACTTTCCTCTTGCTTTTCCAGCCACTGGGGGTGGGAGTGGGTGGCTTTAGGGATGTCAGGTACTAGAGGAGTCTGATGGCAGAGCCACCTTGGGAAGAGGCCAGGCCCCAGGGCACTAGCAAGCTGTCCCAGCCCCTAGTCCCGGGGCCAGCCTGGCCCTGTGCCCCCTGTAGTGCCCTGCCTCGTGGACATGGGGAAGATGATGGTGGAGTGGGGCAGACCCTGTGGCCTTGAAATCTTGGAGGAAACCACCCCTCCATGGGGAAGCTGGGCCTGGGGCACTGTCCACATCAGGCCTCCAGTGGAAAGAGAGGGCGCTGGGATCAAAACTGGACATGTGGGGCCAGGAGCAGTGCAGGGCAGCAGCCCAGCCCAGCCCAGGACCAACTGGTGCAGCTGATCTGCAGGGTGCCCTCAGGGAGCCCTCAGGGAGCAGGGCCGTAACCTCTGGAGCTCAGGATGGACAATGTCACCAGTGTCCAGGGCACAGGCCCCACCCTGAGGATCTCTGCATCTCACCACGCTGCCTGCAGCCAGTGCAGGACTCTCTGTGGGACAGAGTGACTGCCCACTGGCTTTCCAGCCTGCATCCTTCACCTGTTGGAGCCACGCAGCACCCCCTGGGAGAGGGCTGAGGGACAACGGTGGAAACAGGTGTTGGGCTCTCAGCCGCCCCTTCCTTGCTCAGGGCTATAAATACTCAAGCATGCAAATGGTAAGTGCTCTGAGACATTTATCATAAATTACAGGTGGATGATTGTGAGCCTTCAGGCCTCTGGGGGAATATTTTAGTTCTTAAAAAAAAAAAAAAAAACAGATCTAGCAGGGGCTGTTCCGCCCGGCTTCTGGCTGGGCGCAGTGGGCTGGCCTTAAAGTGACTGGACTGAGGCTGGTGAGGCCTGGCAGTGGAGGAGCAAATGATGACCTGGGCCCAGGTCAGGAGTGGCAGCTGGAGGAGGAGGTCCCCTTGCCCCTTATCAGGCTGCAAGACTTCCACAGGCAAGTCTATAATTTTTAAAACACGAGTAATGAAAACAGGGAGAGTACCCCTCTGGCTTTCTGTGCACCTGCCCCAGGCCCCCGCTTTAGCCTAGTGGGGAAAAGCCCTGGCTAGGGAGACTCGGGCATGCGTGGTACAGCTGGCACTGTACCCAGGAGGGGGGATGCGGCCCTCAGCATGGAGTTGGAAGGGCAGCCAGGAGCCATGGAGGAGGAATGTGCCTCCTTTCTGATCCAAAGGAAGCCAGGGACCCACCACAAAGGCCCATCCGTCCTCCCCTTCCTCACCTCCTGGGGAACACTGTGTCCCCCCAGGCAAACTTCCCACACTCTCCATACACCCAACGCCTCTGAATCCTCCTGGTGCCAGGTATGACTGGACCCACTCCAGGGAGAGAGATGGGGACGTCCAGTGGCCCTGCATGCTGCTGAGACCCTTCCCTTCCCTCTCCTCCAGCAACTCCTGAGCAAACACTAGGCACCAGGAAGACTGCTAACTTAATGTAATAATAATAAAACCCATGGTGGCACCGAACCGCGAACTGCATTTTAAAATTCCTAGGGCCACTAATGAGCACTGAAATCCTGCTGGAGCTGTTGTCAGGATAAACACGCAGAATCGATGGCTGCAGCCGCAAAAATAAATGGAGCATGGCGCAGGGCCTGGGCCTGCTGCCCCACCCGGCTGTCGAGGGCAGGCCCACCCTACAGCTGCGCTGCCAGGGCCCTCGGCAGCACCGGGTCAAACCAAGGCAAGAGTACAAGCGTAACATGAAAAAGCAAGCGCCGGCGAGGCAAAGCTCCCGGAAAGAAGTGCCTTTGATTTTCTTTTCCTCTTTGACACCTTTCTCCCTGTCCGAAGGGGGGCTCTCAACTGCCATCTGCGATCGGGACTCTCCATCTCTATCACCAAGGGGCTGCAGCACGGGAAACGCTCTGCTTCTTCCTGTAGACTGCCCTTCCTTTATTGCCGTTGACTCTAGAAAAGCTAAGTGATTACAATTTTGTTATCTTCTAAATTAAAAAGAAGGTGAGGCTGATGGGGCTGGAGCCCCAGGCACAGCAGCTGAGCATCTGGGGCGATGGCGTAACAACTGGGCAATTTTTTGCACAATTTGAAACTTTTTTTGTCAAGGAATCAGTCTAACAAACACATCCCACTCTTGCTGAAAATTTCTTTTCCCAACTCTTCTAGGAATGAAACACTTTTAATGTATTTGTCAGGAATCAACACTTCATTTAATAAGATTAAAAAAGTGACAATTTAAAGAGCAATTGAGAAGCACACCACACCCATCACAGGCTCATGGTTCGAACTAAAATCAGAAGAGAGAGAGGATCAAGGACACAGGAAAATGCGTGTGCGAGTGAGGGTTTTGCAGCTGCGCGATTCCCGGTGCGGTGGCTCAGCCTGCCCAGCCACCCTCCTAGGAGCTGCTGGATGGTGACCTTGAAGGCTTCTTTCTACTTTCCCCAAAAACATTTAAAAGGGGGTGGGGGCAGGGAGTTCTGGCAGTGACCCATCTCTTGAGCTGGGCAGAGCTGTCCTTGCACAATCTCGATTGAGAAGAAGCATGGTAAAGGGCGGAGGCCACGGCCACCAAGCGTGTCTCCCTGGCCACTCCTCTAACCAGATCCCACCAGCTGCACTGATGCTGCCCAGTCGCCCCTGGGGGTCCCAGGAGTGGGAGGCCTCAGAACCTCATCTGCAGTGCCCCCAGTGTTTGGCTGAGACCCCCCATTGGCACCTGGTTCCTGGAATCAGCTGATGGCCCTGCTGGGCAGACGTCCCTTCCTCAGCTCCAGTACACTTGGCTCCAAGGTTTTGGCCCATTTTGACCAGGTGGCAGCACAGACAGACCCTCCATGGGGCCAGCCAGGCCTGGGGCCCTCCAAGCTCTGGAGATTCTCAGGCCACAACTGCTTCCTGGCTGTCTCCTTGTCCCTGCCCCTGGAGACGCCGCAGGCCTGTCTGGTGTGACATACCTCGACTGTGGCCTCTGGGCCAGATGGACATCAGAAAGAACCTCTTGCTCAAATCAGAAGACCTTCAAGGGACAAAGAGCTCCTCTAGCATGCTGAGGCCAGCGACCTCCTGACTTCCTGAGGAGGCTTCCGGGTGCCACAGGATGGGGCCGGGGTAAGCAAGAGCTGCCCTCAGACCACCCTGTGGCTACCGGCAGCCAGCGCTGCCCCAATGCCTTCCTCTCAGCCCTCATCTGATAACAGAGGCATCTTAAAGCGCTAGGGGAGGTGGGGAGGAGCTCTGGAAGGTGAGGAAGTCCCAGCAGAGAAGGCAGAAGGGAGCCACAGCCCAGGAAGCCACAGATGTTAGGATGTGGCGGGAGCTGCTGGCACCTGCAGGAGAGGCCCCTGGTGATGGCAGCTTCTCAGCTGTCACTAGCCCAGTCACCTCCCAGCGCACCCTGGGGCCCCTCCACCTGTGACTTCAAAGTTTACAAAGAAGCTGCTGAAGTGCCCTCTATGTTCCTGGGGCTGACCTGGCTCCTCCGTCACAGGGGGCAGGGGACATAGCATGTAGGGAGCTGCTGAGCGGGCAGGAGCTCGGTGCTCACTGGCGACTGGAGGCTGGGTGCTGACAGAAGCCGCAGCACCCCGCCCTGACGGGCACCCCGCTGTATGTTACAGGCGCCTCTCACATGGAGACGCGGGGTCCACGGAGGGGGTCCCACTTGGCCTGTGGTGGAGAAGCAGGCAGAGATCTGCTACCACTGAGGTGAACCTCTGCTTCCCGCTGCCTGTGTTCACACAGCAAGATGACCCTCCCGCTAACCCTGCACTCAGACACTGCCTTGCTGTTCACTGTGGACAAGCCACTGAAAAGCAAGCTGAGCCAGGCACAGGCGCCTGACCCTTTTGTTCTTTCTACACCTCAAGTGTCTTTCAGACACAGGAAGGGAAGCCCTCGAGCCTGCTCACTCCTCTAAGCAGGCTCACAGGACGTGCTACGGACCTGGGGGCTAGTGTGCAGCTCAGCTGCTTCCCCACTGCCAGGGAGGCGCTCAGGCTGGAGCTGATGGCCACAGACGCGGAGAACTCTGGAGAGAAGCCGAACTGCAGATGATCATCTGAGCACGTTACCAAGGGTCACCAGCACTGGAAAGGAAACCACTAGTGAAGTGACAAAGCCACATGGAGCTGCAGTAGTCGCATGAGATCCTCCTGGTGATGATCAGGAGGGAAGTTTCTGAGAAATGCCTTTTCCAATGCCCAGCGGGTGCTGCGGTGTGGGGGAAGCACAGCAGCGACGTGGCTGCAGAGGCGCAGGTCTGTGCTCTGACGCTTGGCCACACAAGCCCAGCCTGCCAGAAACTGGCATGTGTTCATCTACACGTACTTCTGAGTGTCATATTGCTGGCATAGTAACTTTCCTCGTCGGCCGCCCAAGCTTCAGGGTGGGATACATTTCAGGAATGACGGGTTAATAACTCAGCAATCTGAACGACCGCTGACTCAGCGTCCGCAGACGGATGTGCTCACTGCGCATCTCGCTGAACTTCCGCAAACGCTTTACCTTGTCATGCCAGGTGTCACGATGAGCTGCCTCTGTGTCTCACTCAGGAGATGCAGGGCAGCCCCTGCCCTGCCCCACACGGAACTGTTCAAAACCAGGGAGGGAAATCAGCATCAGAAGGGATCAGAACAAGCAATTTGCTGTTGGAGTGTTTCACCAAGATCAGGAACACCTACGCTTCAGCCGATGGAGAAGAGCTAAAGAAATAAAAAACATTTAGTTGCCAGGGCAATGTGTTCCAGAAAAGCCAGCACTCCGGGGCACCCATTTCATCTCTTAGAGGGCACCTGTGGGCAACCAGGGCCCAGTGCAGTCTTCTGGGTGCCGGGTTCATCTCTGCGGTCCCGCTTGGGCCTATCTCTCCCTTCAGCCCCTCTGCCTGGGCCAGATTAGGGAGGGAGGGACTTAACGGTGGACTTGATGAAGACTGAAGCCCATTTCCCCTGGAGACTAGCCTGCTGTGGACAATTGAGGAGAACAAGACAGGCCCTGCTGTTCTCGGGAAGAAACCTGTTCTGTGCCAGTGTTTGCAGCAGGGCCTGCTTCTCCCTGGATGTGGGGAGGAGCAGTCCATAACATCCCTGCCCAGAGGACACACTACTGCTGCCGTCCAGGCCCACCCAGGCACACCGTGTCTGCTGCCTCCTTTATTGGTGTTGCCGGTTGGGTGAGCGAGAGCTGGGGCCTGGGCTGGGGGGCAGCGAGCCGCCACCAGGGGCCCGCAGGGCATGAGGGTCAAACTGTTGACCCGCCAGGCTGTCGTCCACTGTCCCTGATTCCTCGCCGCCTTCCTCCTTCTGGCTGCTCTGCTGCTCCGGACACTCAAAGTGGACACAGTGGAACACCTGGGTGAGGAAAGGAAAGGAGCTGGTGAGGGAGGGGCTGCCAGCTGAAGTCCTGCCAGCTCTGGGACCCCTGCAAAGGAGTCAGGGGAAGCCCTCCCCCAACACCCAGCAGCAACTAGGAGGCCCAGGATGCTTTTGACCAGACAGGATAAAAGGAAATGGACCAACAACCCAAAAGTCATCGACACCATGACATGTGTTCCAACAGAATGTGCTCACCAGATGATCCCGTTTGGGGTAACTTTTATCTCATGGGCTTTTTCTCCTTTTATTTATTTTTAATTTTGGGGAATTCAACCCAGGGAAACTTGCCATTGAGCCACATCCCCAGACAGCTCCCTGCCTTTTTTGTTTTATTGGTCTTGCTGAGTTGCGTAGGGCCTTGCTGAGGCTGGCTTTGAACTCGAGATCCTCCTGCCTCAGCCTCCCGAACTGCTGGGATTACAGACATGTGCCATCACACCTGGCTTTCTCTCCTTTTTAATTAATTTATCTTTGTAGGTAGTGGCCGTATCAAGTCAGCAGGCGTGGGTTGCGGTGGTGGTCACACAACTGAACACACTGAGGGCAGCACACTTTCCGCAGGGTGAGCAGCATGGGATGGGAAATCTCCCTCCATAAGCTGTGGTAACAAGCCAGCCAGCAGGGATCACCCCAGCAGAGGACCTGTGCACCCTAGCAAGGCCTGTAAGGGCTGAGTGGACTCTGCAGGCAGCTGTGCTATGGATGGATTCCAACCTGGCCTGGCCTGGAACAAATGCCTTAACCTGAGGGCAGGTGACCCCGCTTCAGAAGCCAGGAAAAGCCTGTCCACCTGCAGCTGGTCTGACTGGAAGCAGGGCTGAACCCTGAGTCAGTGCTGCCAGCCACCGTGCACATGGCACAGCCGTGAACACTGCTGGGTGGATGGGGACCTTTGGCCCCAACCTCAAGAACATAGCCAGGCTGGGGGCGAGAAAACCTGGCACAAAACAGGCAGTGGCTACTGAAGGGTGAGCTGGGAGGGGTGCATGGGGTGGAGGAACCACATCAGGGTCCCAGCGAGGACAGCTGCCCCTGGCCCAGCCCCGTTCACGGGAAATCCTCTCTGCTGTCCACAGCCAGATCTTTCTGGGGCTCCACTTCCTGGTGCCCATCTGAGCTCTCTGAGGGGCAGGATCCCATCCTCTGCAGTTGTGGTGGTCAGCCTGGGGTGGCAGACTGACCACCCAGGGAGTAGGTGGCAGTCTTAAGGGCATCAATTTTGAAGGTCATGTTTTCTGAATCTGCTGAGGGCACGCCTGAAATCACGGACAGAGTCGGTGTCTGTGCCACCCCATAGAGGCAGGCCCCACGTGCCCACTCCCCTGGGAGAGCTGCACGGCGCACGTCTCCCCCTTGCCAGCTCAATGCCTGGGACAGGGTGCGGCCTGTGATGTCACTGAGCTCTGAAATGTCCTGGAACCCCGCAGGTGGCTTGAATTAGAGCTCTGAATTCAGAGCCCCTGAAGGGTCCACACGATTAATGTGAATTATTTTAATGCAACTGGAATATTTCCAGAATCATGAAGACATTTTCAAGATTCACTGGCTCAAGTTCATGCATAAAACTTCTCCATAATTACTATCAGATTTTGTGTGCTTTATTCAAGTTACGTAAAATCTATTTTATCAAATCATGCCTTCAAATAGTTCCTAATATTTAGTCAATCCTCATCTTCCATCTTGTGTTTATTTTTGTCATTTGTAAAAATAATTATTTTTAAACCTATGGTGAAACATTTAATTTATATCTCAATCTAACATGTTCCAAATATACTTTCTTCCAAAGCTTTTCTGGGGGATATGCAAACACAATGTTTGAAGGCCACAGCTCCACAGCATTTTGGAGGAGCTCAGCCCCTGGTGTAGTTCTTTTTAAATTACTAGGCAGGACCTGGAGGGAAAGGAGAGGACTCAGGGCTGAGAAGAGTCCAGGCGAGAGGAGGAACTGGAGAACACGGGTAGAGGCCTCAGGGAGGAAAGTCTTTGGGTCTCAGATCTCTGAGTGGTGTCTGAGGAGATCTAACCAACAAAGCAAGGAGAGAGGGTCTGGGGACAGTGAGGAGAGCCTGAAGCCGTGGGGAAGATGTGACTTGCAAAACTGTCATTCATTCTGTGTGCAAACGCTGAGGCCAGGGCAGGTGGGCAGCTGGCTGTGGAGATGTGCATGGAGGCCTGGCAGGTGGGTGCCTGTGTGGACAGCCACAAGGAGCAGGTCCCACTGGGCCCACGCAGCGGGACACACTGCTGGGCCTCCCCAGCCCACACAGTGCTCCTGGGGACCCACAACTTCACCTCCATTTCCTTCCCAGGGGCTTGTTCCTGGGAGTGGCCACTGGGCTCTGGATTTGCTGGTGGTTGATGACTGTGCTCCTGGTAAGGGTCCATGTAAGTGAAGGCAGGATGGCTGGACACCCCCATGCTCCTCAGGAGACAGGAGGTGGTGGAGACTGCGGGGTCAGGAGGAGCCTGTGGGGAGGGCTGGCGGTGCTCTCCTGGGGAGCCCACGCACCATCTGCTGTAGAGTCACATTCAGAGGGGGCGTCACACGTACCGTCTACTGTGGAATTATGTGAAAATATAAATGCTGCACTCACCTTCCCGAATCAACTCTTTTGTCCACATTCCCATTTCAATTCATTTACTGACCACTATTTGAATCTCACATTTCAAATGCTGACGTGAAGCCCCACTGAGACTGCGCATTTTCCGTGCCTGACGTCTCCCTTCTGGCAGCGGCTGTCTTCTCCTAGGGTGAGTTGATCCCTCTCCTTAAAGGCCGGTCACGAGGACAGAGGGCTTCCTGAGGACCCTTACTGCTCCCCTACGCCGGTGGCCACCACCAGTTAGCACCTTCATTCCCTTCTTCCTTTCCCTTCTGCCCATCTGTAGGCCTGTACCTGCCAGGAACCAGCAGGGCCAGGGTCAGACAAGGAGGCCCTTAAATGGAGATCTGCAGGCTCTCTGAACCACGGCACTGCCCAGGCTGAGCAGGGTGAATTTGAAAACGCGCCTCTGCGTGGCTAGTACTGATCTATCCTTCTCTACCAGCTTTGCATTCTTAAGTTTCTGCAGAACACCAGCATCTCTGGGCTCAACTCTGAGTCCCTCCTGCTTTAGGAACACGCCTTGATCAGGCGGGGGACGAGCAGGTTCTTGTGGAGCATCCTCGTCCCACACTAAAGCTTCTGAACTGGATGGACACCCCATTCCCTTCTGCAAGATGACCTAGGACACTCTGAGCCCATCGCCCACGAAGGAGAGCTCCAGAAGGGCTGCACTGGACTGCGGCCCCACTGTAGAGCACTCTGTCCTGCTCGCCCTGTTGTGTTCTTCAATGGGTTCGCTGTGTAATCCCCACTCTTAGCTCTTGTCAATACTTCTGGAGACTGCTCCATACCAGGCTGACACTAATCCCCGAGCTAACTTACATCTGGCCTCCTCTTTGTTACCTCTGCCCTGCGCCCTCTCTTGCCGAATAGGTTTCCTCTCTTGCTCTTGCCTTCCCTCCAGGCCTGTGACTGTCCAGGTGAGCCAGGTGAGCTCTTCCCCAGTCGCCTGCAAGCATCCAGGCACCTCCTCCCCATGGCTGCCACTCTCCAGCCTCTGCCTCCTGATCTGTCACTTCCCATCACCCTCAAGGACCAAGCTTCATTGTCCATGTGGCAGCTCAGGGTCTTGCCCAAGAATAAACAAATCAATAAAAACCCTACACTGAGAAATGAAGTTGAAAAGATCTCAGAGTGGACTGGTGGCTTATTCTGTAGATTGTGCTTCTATTCCAAGGAAGGTCCCCACATATCACACAGGGCAGGCAGGGGGCGGGGTGGGTGTCTGCTCCACGTGTGCTGGGGAGACCTGCTGTCTGAGGGAGCCCTGAAAGATGCCGATGGCCTGGTTCTTGTCATTGCCTTTGTCCCACTGTTATCCTCATGTTCAGACAAATTCCTCTCGTCCACCCTGAGTGCTGTGAACTGCACACTGTGTTTAGCCTGCCGACCACCCGTCATCAAGTAACGCAAACCGAGCCGATTCCCAGTATGCCTCGCGGCACAGACAGGGAACCTCCACAGCTGGTTGTGTGTGCCTGCAGGTCTTTCTTCCACAGAAATCATAACTATTTCTCTTTCTGACACCACAGAGCTCAAGATAGGGTCTTCCATCCAAGTTAAGGGTACCCTGGAAGCCCTACAAAGTCCAGGCCATACTGGCCTGACAGCTACCTGTGTGCTGTGGCCCAGGTACAGCCACCAGGCGTGAGGACTGGCATCTCAGAGCTGTGTTCCAGTCTGTGACCCGCAATCCCCACTGCCTTTGGTGTGGATGAGCCACTCTGGGCTCTTAAGCCAAAGAGCAATGACAGAGGGCTCGGGAGCAGGGGCCACGGAAGGTAGGGATGGGCGGGAGGGGTGGGCAGGACAGGGCCCAGAGCAGGCGGGAGCCAGCGCACGGGTTCTGGAGAACTACCACTTCCTACGCTTAAAAAGACTGCAAAAGAAATGCACGTTTGTGGTGACAAATTCAAATAACACAAGTGTTTAAAGAAAGGAAGTAGATGACAGACCTCTACACTCTGAAATCCTCTGAAGGGAAGCACAGCTCACAATCAAGAGGAAGAAGTTATTTTTAAAGAAAAACAACACAGAATTTGACAAGAGACTTAATGACACTGATAAAGGAAGGAAAAGGGTCCACAGTGACTATGGACTCAATGAAAGGGAGTGGCCGCCATGCTGTGGTCACTCAGGGTCCTCCACCCTTCACTGCGTTTGCTGTTTTACCCTCCAGTGACCTCACTGGGCACCAGCTCTGATCAGGCGTGTCCAGCACACGGGCTGTGGTGAAGACCTCACGGGCAGGGACAGAGTCAGGCAGAGGTGCCTGTGTGCCGGCACCTTAGCTCCTCTGCCAACAGCGGGAAGCTGGGGTTCACCCTTGGGGCTAGGCAGCACCAAAGCCTAGGACTTTCCATGGCATCAAGATCCTGCCTCACACCACTGTTCTGACAGCACAGGCAGCGACGTGTCGCACGTGTGACGAGCTGACCCTGCCTGGAAGGGAGGCTAGCAAAGCAGAGAGGTGTGCACAGCCTAGGCCGGAGGAGATGGGAGGGAGTGGCCTTCTAGACAGAGGGACAAAGAGGGGCTTCCAGACCATGGTCGGGAACCCAGCACAGCACTCTGGCAGCACCCACCCTGCTCTGCCACCCCTGTGGACGTGTGCCTGGCTCAGTCATCTCTGCTGCTGATCCAACCTGTCATCTGGAGCCAAACGTGGCAGCAGTGCAGTCAACGCCAACCAGCGCTGACCAGTGCAGGTGCTCAGTGGACACTGTGGTATCCGCAGCCCTTCTTCCTCGTTGTCCTGTGCAGGACAGGGGCTCCTTCCCCTGGAACCACGAGATTCACAAATCGGCCACCAGAGGGAGGAGGCCCGTGGTGGTCTGGGCCCTCTTCTTTCGGAGCGGGGTGAACAGTGAACCTGTGGTGGGGAGCTGGCTCTGTCTCAGGAAGCCAGGCTGTCCTAGCTGGGCCCCAAGCTGCTTCTGGCCCCACACAGAGGTGCAGAAAGGAAGTTGTGATGCCTCTGCTCTTTCCTTGGAAGCTGGAGGAGGGCGCTGATGACCTGGATAGACTGTCATTACCTCGGGGAGGGAGGGGACCTGGAAACATGCCCCACCCCCCTCTCCTCAGCCCTTCTTCCTGCAGGCCCCTGTGGGCCTCCTTGTGGGCCAAACAGCCGGGTCCCAGGCCTCTTTTGGCTCAGAAGCTCGTGTGGTTCAATTTCTTCCTTCTGAACCTCCCCAAGACTGCAATACCTCTTGGAAAGGATGTGACCAGAAGTGAATGAGGCATACAGGGAAGAGACGCACTTCTGATTCATGCAAAACCATTACTGCGGCCGCCGCACCATTTTCGCCCCCCTTTTCGGCGATCATGCATCCCATTAGCCTGTTTGATTGCCGCTGCTCACGAAGGGGCACCTTCGCTGAACCATCTTCAATGGCCTCTGGATCTATCCCCTGAGAAGAGCCGGCTAATTTGCAATGTAGTCGTGTGTATGAATCTGACACAGCCTTAGTCACAATCTGGGCGTCCTTTTTGTAGCTGCTGTTTATTATCGCTTTGCCCTGCCTCTCTGGGAGCTGTAATCCTGGACATGTCAGAAACAGTCCAGGGTGTTCTTTTCTCCGCAAACCCTAGACAGGATGTATGCAAATGCCCGGCCCCTTCTTGGCCATCAGGCTAATCCCTCAGCTGGCTACTGCCTGCCGCCTTTCATTAGAGGGAATCCCCAAACACTATCTGCTTGACATATCTTCAAGGTTTTTAGAAGCAGAAGCATCTGCTAATTTTCCCAAATTGGCCTAAGAGTACTGTGAACTGTAGCAGAAATTGGGAAAATTTAATAAATGTTGATCAATGACTCTGCCTTGCTTTCCAGGTCTCTCCTGAGGAGCTGCGCTAGACTGCTTTCCTGCCAACCAATACAAACAGGATTCTGATCCAAACTTTCAACTTCCATTTAGAAGGCGACGTATCTTTATAAAATAGACACCTACCTCTCAATGGTTGTCCACACGTCAGACACAAGGCCATGGCTTTTGACATCCATCCCCTGAAGACTGGTTCCCTTCCATGAAGCTGGGGTGGTAGCATCAGAGTAGACATTAACCAACCACAGGTGCCTCTCCTCATCCCAGAGCAGCAGCTGACCGCCCAGACTCAGGCTGCAGAGATGTTTTATTTTTGCTCCTTTATAAGGAAGACAAAGCCCTCCCAACAAAGCATCTTTTTTTTTTATAAGCTTTGACTTCACATGTGCATCTAAGGAGCCCAACACCTTGTTTCTAGTTAGGGAACCGTTTCACAGGGAGACATTTTCAAATCGGGAGCAAAGCCTTTCTGTATGGTTGGGGTGATGGAACTCTTGCCCACAAGGCAGTAGAGGTATTTTTCTAGGTTTTTTTTTTTTTTTTTAAAAACAAAACAAAATGGAAAAATTTTACTATGAAACAAAAAAAGTCTTGTTCTCTGGCTTCTGCGAGGCCTGAATACCCCACTTGGCAGATGTGGTTTTGCCAATGCTCCTCCCCACTGGACAGGCACCAAGAAGGCCCAGCTGTGGCTCTGCTGTCGCTGTGATGCCATGATGCCGACTGTGTGGCCCCAGCCCAGACAGTTCTTCACCTCAGCTGACCAGGTTCCACGTGTGCCTTTTGTCTCAAAGAGCTCCAGCTGCATGGAGATTTCTGTCCCCTCTCCAAACTGCCAGCTCTGCATGGGGGCACCGAGGTCATCCTCAGGAGCTGGAAGTTTCCGTCTGCCTCATGGTTGATGGGCACTCACCTGCCCAGGTCTGTGGGCACTTCCTCCCAGGCCGTGGAGTATGCAGAATTAAGCTGCCCCAACATAACAGGTCTGAAAATGGTGCAGCCTTTGAAACAATGACATGTGTTCAGTGTTGTGTCATGTTTCCTAGTTCCCGCATAAAATCTTTCATAACAGAAGCTTAAGCAGAAAGATGCCCATAAAAAGGTCTTCTTTTATGATTATGCAAGAAATGGAATATTTTTCTTCTTCCTGTCTCAGTGTGGGGGGGGACCTCTAACATCTAGTTCATTCTCCTTAGAGGTGAGTGTCCTGTGAGACAGGGAGGTAAAGTGACCTGGGTGGGAGCAGACACCAGCACCCTCTGTTCCTCCCTTCTCCCTGCCTGCCAGCACCACCTCCCGCTGTGCAGAGCTCCTCAGACCTCCCTTCCAGGCCCTCTCTGCCCCTGGACTCTTTTGAGCCACCTGGCCTTGATGTTATCGCCTGTGTAATCCTTAAATCTGTGTTTTTTGGTTTGGATCACTCATCTCAAGGCTCCTCCCTGCCCTATATTTTCATGCAACTAAAGCTTCTGATGTTCTCACCAACTCCACTGTCCATTCCCCAAGGACAGGGGAACAGCCCTGGAGCCACCTCCAGCTCTCCCTGCTCTCCAGCTCTGGGTGGCTTCGAACGATTCCCTAGGGCTCATTTTGTTCAGAAACCCGCACCAAAGTTCTGGCCCTGATCTGAAGTGTGACGGGGCAACTGCATGCCATGCCTTGGGGTAGATGCTGGAGACACAAAGAAGCCGACACCGTCTCTGCCCTCAAGCACTGCAGTAGAGCCGGTGTGGGAGCACACACCTGGCAGCCCAGTGACTTGAGAGGCAGGCGCAGGAGGATCACAAGTGGAAGGCCAACCTGGGCAACTTGGCAAGACTCTGTCTCAAAATAAAAATAGAAAGGGCTGGGGATGTAGCTCAGTGGTAGTATACCCCTGGATCAGTTCCCTAGTATCAGTCCCTACCGGCCCCCGCCAAAGTGCTGTAGTGTGGTGTGGCACCCAGTCCGAGCCTCTTGCTGGGACTATCATGCAAGCTCACAGATGTATGCCACTGGGCCCAACTGTCCCCATGCCCTGTTCCCTGCCACTCCTGTGCCACCTTCTTTGGCCCAGCACCCTGTTCTGGCATATACCACACAGGCCGTCCATGGTGCCATCTCCAGCCTGGGTGTGTCTGGGCTACTCCTGCGCCTGAGCAGATGTCCCTGTGCACAGCCCTTCCCCAGCCCCTGGATAGGACACCCCAGAGCGCCAGGCTCTCCCTGGGGCAGCAGTGGAGCCTCAAGGCTGGGCCGTCCCTCCCTGCAGACCAGCAGCTCTCGGGGTATGGCTGCTTCTCCCTGCTGCTGGCTCATGGGGAATTCTGGCCTTGGGAGCAAGTGGTTGCTCAGAGGCACCTTCTGGGCCTAGACGAAAACCCTCTGGAGAAGGGTCCTCCAGGCAAAGTGTTCGGGTAGCCAGGCAGGGTGAGGTCAGATCTGGGGAGAAGGTCTGGAAAAGAAGCATCACCAGGCCAGGAAGGAATATTTAGTTTTTGTTTTTTTAAACAGAATCTGTTTCCTTGGGTTTTTTTTTTTTTTTTCATTAGAGCCACATGTTGCTATGGGAACGGGGATGGCACTGAGAGGCCAGAGCCACTCACTGGCCTGACAGAAGCCTGTAAATAAATTCTGCTTCACTCCAGGCTCTGAGCTGAGTGGTCCTGGAGGGCAGCTCAAGCAGCCACTTGCAGACTTTGTGTCCTGCTGGTGCTGCTTGTGCGGGCCCTCCTGTGGCAAGCTCACGGGTCCATTCCATTCCTCACACGCGGGCGGTGAGCTACACGTGATCTGCACCCCACCCTCCTGGCCCCTCCACGACTTGGTCTCATTCATGTAGACCCAACCCCAAGGGCCAGGGTCCCTGGATCCATTTTACAGACCTCCCTCTTGGGGCCAGCCCGTACCTGAACAGCTGTGGTGTCTGCAGCTCATCCACGGCCCTTCACCCCTCACCATCAACTGGGCATGGCCATCTGAAATGTCACCTCATGGGGGTGATGTCCACCAGGCAGTGAGGCTGCAATCCCTGTGGGAAGGGCCCTCCCCAGTGTCCCCTCTGACCTGATAGGGGCTCCTGAGCAGTGTGAGCCTAGGGGAGCTGCCTACTCACCAAGTCTGACTGGGTGTTTGAGTTGGGGGCCAGGGCACAACAGGGGAACTCTGCCCTCTGCTCTTTACCAGGCTTTCCTGGGAGATGCAGCAGCCAGGGTGTTGACAGCCAGCCTGCCTGGATTCAATTCCTGGCTCTGACACTCAATGGCAGGTGACTATGCACAGATTAATTAGCATTTCTCAGCTTCTGTTTCCTAATCAAAGTTTCTTTTTTGCTTAAAACTAAAACTTTTTATTGTGAAAACTATACACTGCAAGGTACGTAAAATAGAAAGGTAGTTTGTTGAATAATTATGCCATGAACACCCACGTAAACAACACCTGGGTCAAGAAGCTGGGCCCCCACGTGCCCCAGGTTCCAAGCCCCCACCCCAAGGAAGCCACAATTCTGCCTGAGATAGCAGTTGCTCCCTTGCCTTATTTTTCTTAGCATTTTCCCACTTGTGCAGGCATAAATGCGAGAGTTAAATACTGACTGTTTTTGAAATTTATATGAATGTAATCTCTTTTTTTGTTGTTGTTAACAGGGACTGAACCCCAGGGTGCTTAACTGGACCCCATTCATAGCCTTTTTAAAAAAAAATTTTTTTTTAGTTGTAGATGGACACAATATCTTTATTTTATCGCTTTGTATGTGGTGCTGAGGATCGAACCCAGGGCCTCACGCATGCGAGGCAAGCGCTCTACCGCTGAGCTACAATCCCAGCCCCCATAGCCTTTTTTATTTATTAATTTTTTATTTTTGAGGCAGGGTTTCACTAAATTGCTGAGACTGCACTCAAATTTGCAATCCTCCTGCCTCAGCCTCTGACATTGCTGGAATTACAGGCATGTGCCACCACACCCAGATGAATATAATCTTATTATTCATGTTCTCTGCTGTCCTTCAAGATGACTAGCTGGGAGAAGCAGAGGTGGTCCTACAGACTGATTGGTTATCCATCTGCTTGGCTAACAGGCACTCTGTCACACACGCTGGGCACACGCTAGCTGTGGAAGACGCCGGGGTGACCGCCACACAGCCTCTCCCCTTGCCACATGAGTCCAGTGAGCACAGTGCAATCCTAAGGGCTGCCTGAAGCCCGTCAACGCTGCTCTCAGTTTCTATTATTGACCTGGCAAAAGCTTCCCCGTGTCCCTGTGGCCAGAGACCTGCCTTTCTGTGTCACAGAGCTCGCTCTTCCTGCAGTCCTTTTAATCCTCAGCTCCCTGCCTACTGAGCGATCACTCCGGAACTTTCTCTTAAACCCAGGGTTTCATGAAAACCAAAACAAGGAACAGACACAACTTCTATCACTTTTAATACCACTGACTGATTTTCATTGGGCCCCAGACTCCATCTTGTTTGAATTCTGTGGACTCAAGGATGCAGGTGTGCGCCTTTGTTACTTTGCTAACCACTGATCATCAGATGAGGGAGAAGGGACTGATGGGAGACGCCAGGCATGCTCTGCGGCACTCACTGGCTGGAACTGAAGGTCTGCCCTGGTGTTTGCAGGGGTAGTGACAAAGCCAGTTTCTGACATTTTTCAGACCAGAGAGGTTTAGAAAGGGAAGCAATGCTTTCCTTCCCACAAGCGGCTCAGAGACAATGAGCCATGGAGGCAAGGGGGTACCATGTAGAATGCACACAAGCTTGCTAAGGTGGGCACCGAGACCACCAAAAAGTGGCTGAGGAATAGCCAAGTGTGAGCCTGGTAGCCACAGGCCAGGCACTGGAGAATCAGCTGACTAACTGAAGCGGATGTTGGGTAAGCTCAAAGACAAACTGACAGGCCTGCCATCTGGTGCCAGGCACAGGGGGAAGACACAGGCAGCCCTGGGAGTGGGCAGAGACGTGGAAAGCCCACGCGAGGGCCTGCCATCTCACATGGGACAGCAGACACGTGAGAACAGGCCCCACGCTGGAGACGGTAGGGCAAAGGGACGGCAAGACACACTGGAGGAGATGACAGGCGAGAGGTGTGAGGAGCTGAGCAGATGAGGGCGGCGCCAAGCACACAGGAGCAGGGGCGGGAGGAAGAGGCGTCTTCAGAGGCCAGCATTAAGGGACCCTATTGACAGAAGTAATAAATGAAGCTAAAACATCAAATGAATTCATTGCTGTGGTGCTCACGAAAGAAGATGAGAGACAGATGCCAGTAGCAGACGCAGGTTTCCCAGAGGAGGGGCCTGGGGAGCTGCAGGAAATCAAAAGCCTGCGGAACAGGTGAGGAGAAATCTGAGCCTCCACAGTCAGTGAGGCTGCTGATGCCCAAGACCCAGCTGATGGACAGAAAGGGGAAAACCACCCTGTAGCCAGCAGATGCCGGAGCCTCTCTGGATGCAGGAGGCCTGGCCCGCTGGAGCGAGACAGACATGACCCACAGTGGGCAAGAAATCCCAGCTTGTCTGGTTTCAGAAGCTGATTCCACTCACTGCTGGGCATCTGCCCTCTGCTACTCTAACAGCACCTGGACAGTGGGAGGTTGCAGCCATCAACTCACTGGGATCCTGGCCAGGGTCTCTCTAAAGAACAGGCAGCTCTGGCCACTTACACTCTCCCTGAGCCACTTTTCACCTTCTGTGGAAACAGCTCCCACCTCCCTGAAAACTCTTCCACTCCCAGAAGCGCTCCATGCAGGGCTCCCACCCTGCTCTGCCAGCCCTCTGGGGATGCCGCAGTGTCTGCAGCAAGCAGTCCTGCCTGGGGACGTGGCAAAGGGCTCATCTATCCACACTTTTCTTTCTTTCTTTTTTTTGTACTGGAGATTGAACTCAGGGGCACTCGACCACTGAGCCACATCCCCAGCCCTATTTTGTGTTTTATGTAGAGACAGGGTCTCACTGAGTTGCTTAGTGCCTCGCCCTTGCTGAGGCTGGCTTTGAACACACCATTCTCCTGTCTCAGCCTCCCAAAGTGCTGGGATTACAGGCGTGCGCCACTGTAAGTTATCTTGAAGAGGAATTCAGCAAATAGAAGAAAGTGCCTAAGTGGAAAGAGTTCAGGAAAGGACGGTGGAGGAGAAGTAGAGACAGCAATGAAAAGAAAATATTATCATGAAAGGAAGAGAGAAACAGGATGGCAGCTAGAGGGAATACAGCATAGAAAGAACTTTTTTTTTGGTACTGGGGATTGAACTCAGAGATACTCAACCACTGAGCCACATCCCCAGCCCTATTTTGTGTTTTATGTAGAGACAGGGTCTCACTGAGTTGCTTAGCGCCTCACCCTTGCTGAGGCTGGCTTTGAACTTGTGATCCTCCTGCCTCAGCCTCCCAAAGTGCTGGGATTACAGGCGTGCGCCGCCACGCCCGGCTTCACATTTTTCTTTTCTTTTATGCACACACACAATTTTATCTCTCTGTGGTAAAAGCCAATTTCCCCTATATTCCTGGCAATTTGCAAAAAGCCTCTGGGTTCACGAAAACCCAGTAGTAAAGAAAAACAAGTCCTGGCTCTGCCAGAAATGACGGCCACCACAACTGACTGCATGTCTGGGTCTCCCAGACCCATACATTGAAACCCTAATCCCCAGTGGACTGGTAGTAGAAAGCAGAAACTTTGGGGGTGGTTAAGTTTTGATAAGATAATGAGGGTGGGGCCCCTTTGATGGGATTACTGTCCTTACAAGAAGGGAAAGGGAGATGAGAGCTCACTCATTCTCTGAGAGCCTGCACTAAGACAGGCCAGTGAGGGCAGGGACAGGAAGAGGACCCCTCCCAGCGCCAGACCTTGCTGGCATTCTGACCTCAGACTTCCAGCCCACAGAGCTGGGAGAAACAAACGTCAGTTGCTCAGGCACCCAGGTGACAGGGTTTTGCTCCCTCAGCCCAGGCTAAGAGCCACTGGTATAGCCTGACGACCAAGTGGAGACAGACCTGGAAACCCTGCAACCCTCCAGGCCATCCTCTGCAGTGAGAAAGAGGTGCCCTGACTCCTATTTCTGATAGCACAGTTCTGCTCCCATAGGACTACACATCAGGACTGTCCTGGACTCCCCTTTCCCTGGCTGTGCCATGCCGCAGTGAGCACCTTACTGTCGGCATCTCTAGTGCTATCTCCCAGGACTCCTACCAGCTGGCCAGAGGCATCCTCCTTCCCAGGCAGCAGCCTGTCCCTCCCACCTCTGGACTGCCACTTCTCTAAGGCAGGTGATACTGCTTCTTCCAAAGGATGTCCCAGAGCCTCTGAGCAACAGCAGATCATTCTGAGAGTCTGCTACATCCTTGACACCCTGGGAAACCAACTTCATTATGTCCTCCTGTGTGCTCTGAGGATGGTACAGTTTATGGATCTTGTCTTATGATCCTGTTCATCATTTATTTTACGATTTAAAATGTCTCCCAGTTGGAAACACCACGTTGAAACTTTATTTTCCTGATCAATAACTGATTCAATAAGGCAAGGAGCAAGTTACTCATCAGCCAAATGAGACCAATCGCCAGGTCACTCGTGCCTGCTGGCCCACCATGGAAACTGGCTCTGTATCCACCTGAGGGGCTGGGTCCTGCATGGATATTTTTGGGAAACTTCTCATGGAAAAGAGGTTTTGTATGCCAACTTGAGAGTCTTGTCTAGGAAGCTATTCTCCATCTAGAATAGCTTTGAAATAAAATGTCCAAGATTCTTTTTTCATTCCTTTGTTCCCAGAGGTGACGAGGTGGGACTGAGCTCAGGCCTGGAAGAGAACCTGGCCAGACACACAGCTGAAGTTCTCAGCTTCTCCAGATTTGAGAATTTCTTCTGTTGTGTAATTTCAGAGTTCTATTTAGGCCATGAAGTAAAAAACTGGTCTTTTTTAGGGAGCTGTATTATACTAGAAGTAAAAATTGCAAATGAAAAATATTTAATTTTAGTTCAACATGTTACTCATAAAGATAAATTTCAGTTTTTCTCAGCTTTAGTAAGTAACACATAATGTAGCTTAAGTGGCAAGAAAAACTGGAATTTGTTGGCAGAATTATTACAATATTATTGGTTAGGTATCAAATGTATATCTAAAATGTAGATTAAAAACTTACTTTTGTTACATCACAAAGTAAGAAAAAAAGTGCTTTCATGACCTGATGTTTAGGTTTTTGATTTTTGCTTTTAAAAATAACAATTAGTTTACTACTATAATTTTTAGGTTTGTTTTAAAATCAAGAGACAAGAGAAAAAGCTCATGTTTCTGTCTATAACTCCTCTCCACAGGAAACACACTGTGGGTATGCATCATTTTTATTTAAAAAGGGAGGGGCAAAATGAATCTAAACTATTGCATTATTTTTATTTTTATTTATTTATTTTGGCACTAGGGATTGAACCCAGGAGCCCTTTACCACTGAGCTACATACATCCCTAGTCCTTTTTATTTTTCATTTTGAGACACAGTCTAGCTAAGTAGCTGAGGCTGGCCTTGAACTTGCAGTCCTCCTACCTCAGCCTCCTGAGTTTCTTGGAGTATAGACACATTACTCACATTTAAAATATTTTGGCTTCTTAGGAAGCTTTGAAGTGCCAGACACACCTTGATGATGCTCTGGGAGAACCCTGATTTCACAAATGCAATGCATAAGCTAGGCCAGCTCTGTAATAGGCAGGTCCAGTTGCAAAATGCAAATGTAGAGCCTTAGGTTCAAAAGGCAGGAAAACAGTGATCACCTTTCTTTCTCAGTCTCTCTCCCTCTGCCATGCTTATTTGCTACTTAATGTTGTACTCACTTCATGGGAACATCCTCAGGTCAATGCAGCCCCTCATGGTGTCCAGGGCCCTGTCCAGTTACTAGCACTCAGGACTCACACTAGACCTCAGCCCTCCAGCACCCATGCCAGGGCCTAGGGAGCCTGTGGCGAGAGCCAGGCCTGGGAAGGCGGGAAGCAGCAGGAAGCGGGGCAGCAGTGAGCCCTGAGCACATGCTCCATTGTCTTATAGGGCTTCATAAAACAGGACTCAAAGGTAAAAACACCAAGGATTTCAAGGTGGTGCTGCAGAGCACCAAGTCCCAGGCACGGGGCCCCAGGCCACTGCTCTGGTGGACACCCACAAAGCCAGTCCCGGGCAGAACTGAGCAATGTGCACAAGAGTGAAACTGCAGGATTATTTTCACTTTTGAGCTTCTTTCTCATTTACCTCTTGAATTTCCACATTGTTACCCCTTACGTGTCACGGCTTTGACCAGCGGTCCCTTCAGAGGTGCATACTACACACGGGACGAGGACATCAAAGTGAGAGATAAGCACACCACACTAATAGCATGGCCATCCACTGGACACCTTGCTCAGAGTGCTAAAGGCCCTCATCAACCCCTGTCGCCTGCAGGCTGAGGACTCCCAGGGGAGGGGCAGGCTGCCTGACCGCTCAGGGCTCTGTGATGGCGGGTTCTGCAAAGAGGCGGGAAGGATGAGCAGAGCAGCAGGTGCTGGCTTCGTTCGCCAGTGAGGACACATCCAGACGCGGTAACGACAGACAGCCCCGTGGGCCAGAGCGGGGCTTTCTTCTGCACAGAGCTGCCGGAACAGCAGGCCATCAGCAGGCAGAGCCAACGGTTCCGCTCAGCTCGGTGTACCGTTTACCTGGACATCACAAGAGGGCACAGCGCTGCTCATGAAAAGAGGCCCTTACCTCATTTGCTGTGTTGTGCGTTCCAACGATTCGAATGAAGGAGGCAGGTTGTCTTTCAAATGTCACCGACTGCCAGGACCTATGAGAGGAAACACAACAGTTCACCTGGTTACATGGTGCAGTCGACCTGACAGCGAGGCCACCAGCCTGGCTGATGGCGTGGTGGTGGTGGTGGGGGGGCCTCCTGCCTGTGGGGGGTGTGCAGTAGGAAGGGTGGGGCTGTAGACAGAGTGGCAGCAGAGAGAGGCAGGAACATACAGTGTCCCATTCAGGCCAACATCTCATCTATGATTGTCACTTAGGATTTTTATGAAGCTCTCTAAAAGTGAACACCAAGTGTAGACCATGTTGGATGGGACGAGAGTGTGGCCAAATATCAACACAATCAAGGATGGTGGGAACTCATAAAATACGTTTCCTCATCTATAACACAAGGTGGGATTGTAGTAACCCCAGAGGGCCCTTGGAAGAATGACCAGGAGCAACTCATCAGACGTGCGTGAGAGGGAGCAGGTCCTGGAGGCTTCCAAGAGCACAGTGTTGCAGCAGGGCAGGGGTGGGGCAAGCCCAGCATTTGGGCTTGGAGCAGTGGGGGCGGGAGGCATTCACTATGGTGCCACAGAGGGCACCTGGGGGCCGGCAGGGACCCCCTCCATTGGCCTCCAGCTTTCCCATTTCCAAACACACAGCCTGTCTCTGGGAGGCCTCAGAAGCAAACCCAATATTTTAAAGGCAACTCTGCTCTGATGAGCTGGGCAGGGCCAACTCATTTAAAAACCAGCAGAGCAGACCCCAAACAAACTCGGAGAGGAGGCGCTTGGCTCTCAGCTAGGGCCCAGCAGCTCATCAGCATGCGCTGGAGGAGCACGAGGCACCCACGACTGTAAACTCCAATAATATTTTCTATAATAAATGTGAGGAGTTCACAGTTTTTGCCATCCCTCCTCCGTTCACACAGTGGAAATGCCAGCTGCCGCGAAGCTGTTTCCTGTAATTGTCTAATTACCAAGTAATGCTAGCAAAGAAAATATATGTATTTGCAGTTTGCTGTTCTCTCTCTGGTTTCAGGTGTTCCATCTTCT
Source organism: Xerus rutilus (assembly GCA_028644305.1). NCBI lineage: Eukaryota > Metazoa > Chordata > Mammalia > Rodentia > Sciuridae > Xerus > Xerus rutilus. The sequence continues at coordinate 100,493,161 of CM053406.1, read as the reverse complement.
CTCTCACTATGAGCCTCCCACTGAGATTGATTCACTGCTGCCTGGACACCAGTCCTCTTAAGGTCATTAAAAAGTCGTTACCATCCTGTGTGCAAAGGCGGTGCCTCTGAAAGCAGTTTTCTGAAAACCGAGTAAGAAGCAGCGCTCTCCTTGTCAAACGTCATTATTCACACACGGAGGAGATGCCATCCGACATCCCGAGAGCCTGCATTCTTGCCCATTTCTTGGCAGGAGACTCTGGTCCTCCCAGACCCCCAGCTCCTCTGACAAGCCTGTGGTGGGATGCAACCTGCAGTTCGGGAGGTATGCAAGGTCCTGGGGTTCCACAGGCCTGGCTGCCACTTCTAAGCTAAGTGTCCCATTCCTGTCCCTAAAGGAAGCTGACAGCACCCACTAAAGCTGGTCTACCTCCTGCCTCCCAGACCAGGAAATGGATCAACCAGCACCAGTTACAGCAGCTGTGGCCACTATTATTCGGTTTAAGTCACCATTTCACAAAAGAATTACAGAGGGGAGGGAGGTTGGAGCAGAGCAGACATAATGGAGATTTAGCTTCCTAGCCCCATGCCTGTCTATCTTTTAGTGATTCAGGATTTACAGTAAGACTTTACACTTGGGAGCTTGGGTCCTCCACAGGTGTGGCCCTGCCCCTCCCCCTGCACAGTGCGAAGGGAAGGGTGGAAGTGAGGCTGGCAGTCAGTGGTCCTGTCAGGGCCTCAGAGCAGCCTGACTCAGATCCCGCTTCCCACCTTCTCCCCTCCCCTGCGGCTCTTTTCTCCTTGCCCCGGGCTTGCTGGGGCACAGGGATCTGGGCAGGACAGCAGCCTGAGTAGGAGGGAGCATTTGTGGAGTAATAAGATCAGAAGGTCTCAATTTACTACCGATCCTCCATTATGCTGCATTAATATCTAATCACATTAGAGTTCATTTTCACTAACACAGCCTGAGAGTTGAATATATGATTTCATTTTCGGCAGAAGTAGATACCAATTCCAAGTCCAAAGTATCTGCAGGAAGGAAGCACTGGCCAGGAGGAGGTAACGCACTGCTCTCCCCAGCCACCAGATTCCATTTCCCTTGAACTTCTTTAAGAAATGCTGCTCAACAGGGAAAGAAAAGGTGGCCTTGGAAGAGCATCACCACGACTCAGCCACGTTTGTAATTACTGTGCATCCTCAAAGGACACTACCTCAGCTGAGACTTCATAGGGCCAGGAGATTGGTCCAGGAGAAAGCTCAACAGCAGCTTTTTTTACTGACAGCTGCATAAGCACCCACCATGCAGCCAGAGTCTCCTCTTGAGTAGGCAGTTTCCAAGAAAGATAACAGCCTCAGCCATGGCAGCCCTCTCAGCTCAGCACCAGGACTGGGTCCGGGGAGGAAGGCATGTGAACAGGAGGAACGGGGTCTAAAAATAAATGTGCACTTTACTTTGAGAGTTTACCATCAACTGAAAACTCTACACAGGATCAAAATCCCAATCCTGCACCTGTTAGCTCTGTACAGGACAAAGCTGTACAAAGTTAGCTCTGTATAGGACACTTTCCTAAGATATAGTTTTTTCATCTGTCAATGCATCTGGAAAGAGGTCCCGTGACACCCAACGTACATGTGTACTCTCAGAGGAACGTTCATAGAATGCCAATACATCAACCAAGATCTTAGCTTTGATGGAAGAATTTTGAGAATCATTTACTTTTTTACTTTTCCATATTGTTTGAATATTAGTAGAATATTTATGTATGTGCAGAAAAATGTATCTACCTTGCCTGCTGCCCAAGGATTTGACTCTGATCACATGGTATGAAGCTGGTGAAAAAGCCAGCACTGTGTCCTTACAGAAAGCATTTCCAGTTGACAGGAAAGGTTTTATCCCGGCCTTTCACAGGCAAGGGGCACAATGGTCAAGAGCTCGGGTCCTGGAGCCAGGCTGCGTGAGTTTGAATCTCAGTTTCAACAATTCTATGACCTTAGGCAAATTGCTTAGCCTCTCTGGTCATCTATCTGTAGAATGGGAATAATGAAAACAACTATTTAAAATATTTTTATTAAGATTAAATACATTAACAAATGTAAAACACCCCGAACAGTGTTGGCATATATTAAGTTCCAGAAAAAATTAATGAACCTGGAACAGACATACTGCTTCCCTAGGCCTCATCTAGGAGTCATCAAGTTTGACAGTGATGAGTCAATGACCATCAGGGCCCAGGTGACTGCCATCAGCACCGTTTCTTTGAGGCAGACAAGCAGTTGGGCTTTGGAAGAATTAAACAAGAATGTGCTAATATATTCTTGAGCTTGGCACCTGCTGGGTGTAATGGGGAATCCTTTCAAGATGTAGTGCCCGCCCTTCAGAAGTTTATTGTCTCACCAGGGAGATTAACTATCCTTCCACAAACTAATTAGAGAACAATGCAAACAGTACAGTGGACCCAACTTACAACTGGTGGTGTTCCAAACTTCCCTTGTAATTGGTTGTGTGATGCCTGAAAGCAATTTTTCCAAAGAAATAGAGCTATAAATTTTGATGGAGTTCCCAGGCCCACCCACAAAACTCAAATTAACTCATAATAAGGCTGAAATATTATATATATAAAGTTTAAAAATAGAAAACAAAATTATGTTGTTGCCGGAGTACTAATCAAGCACACCAGAAAAACAAGGGATTGAAAACAATCTTCCTAAAGCTCCTGCTCGAGGAATGAGGATTAAATGCTCTCATGCACGTAAGATCATGGGATGCAGTGGGAACACAGCAGGTGGCTGCTGAAGGTGAGGGAAAGGGGCCCAGTGAGTCAGACCACGCAGACGATGTCTGGGTCCTAGACAAGCTGCCGGGTAGGTGAGCAGCCAACAGGAGTTCAGAGGTGAGGAACGGGGGCAGAGAAGACACGCTCTCTGTGCAGCTTCCCAGAGCTGCCAGGAGCGCGGCAAGAATGAAGAAGCAATGTCTGTTAGTTGTGCTCTTTCCACCAAAGAACAATGAGGAATTTTCCAATAATGAGGGGTGTGGGGGGCACTGACCACTCACTGTCTCCTGGTTTTAAAAAAATTTTTACAGTATTTTTTAGTTGTAGATGGATGCAATACTTCTATTTATTTATTTTTATGTGGTGCTGAGAATCGAACCCAGTGCCTCACACATGCTAGGCAAGTGCTCTACCACTGAGCCATAACCCTAGCCCCATCCCCTGGGTTTTATTTTCCTGGGCCCTAGAGTATTAGTGACGCCTCACTCACAGGTGTGTCATGACTCCAGGGCTGGAGGTGACAGTGGCCAGAACCATGGGGATCCCACACGAATGGATCACAAGCCAACCGGCAAGCAATTGGCCCTGGAATCTAATTTCCTATATGTTTTCCTGGAGGAAACCCTCTTAATATGTAGGGTTATATGGATTCACCAGAAAACCCAAGGAATATGGCTTGTAGGGAAAGCACAGTGTATGCTGGCTAACACCAGTATGTCTTTTTTTTTCTTGGTGGTGCTAGAGATGGAACCCAGGCCTTCACACACGGCAGGCAAGCACTCTGCCACTGAGCCCCGCTCCAGCCCCACTAGTATATCTTTATGTCCCCTCCTGTGGTGACCAGCGTGGTGGGCGCTCCTCCACAGAGATGAGTCCAGGAGATGAATCCCAACACAGGGGCTGCACTGAGCAGCAAGGTCTGGGACCCTGCGCGAATGTGGGACAGCTCACTTGAAGCTACACATTCTCCATGAAATGTACGTGCTTGTTAAATATTCTTAAATATTCTGGAAGTGTATGTGCTCAATTTGTGACAGTGGTGGTCTCTGAGGAGAGGGAGGGAAGGGAACAAAGGAGGCTTTAGCACTAACTGGAATGTCTTACTGCTTTGGTTACAATAAGAGCTTGAAGTGTATGTGAAAAATATTAACTACGGTCAATTCTGGGGAGGAGGACGTGACTGAATGTTATATCACTTTTTATTCCTTATGTATTTTAAACAGCTCTTGGAATAAACGGGAAGAGGACAGAAGAAAGAGATAAAAACAGTTTCTGTGTTTGTGTGTGAAGGAACTTGCCAGAGGTAGAATTAACTTAACCACAGTTATAAAAATGTGGGGAAAGTGAAGCTGCTCCCCTGGTAGGGCTGTGGATTTTCCAGGCACTGCTGGTTGAGGACAGCTGCACCTTTCTCTAAGGAAGTAGCAAAAGAGAGGAGTCACCAGGTGAGGGAGGACCTGCCCTTGCCATCTATGAGGCCCTACTGCACAGGTCAGAGCTCACCCAGCGTGCCTCTCGAAGCCCTGTTCTGTGTCCTCCTAGGGGACCTGTGCCAAGGGATCTGGAAAATCTGTGACTCTGCTGTATATGCTATGAGAGAATGCAAATGCTAGAACCTTCTGTTGAATACCTGAGGAACCCTGGGAAGAGGGAAAAAAGAAGTGTTTATTTACCTGGAGCCAGACTGTCAGTTAAACATGGCTAAATAACCATGGCTTAATCTTTGTCCCTTCCACTGAAAGAGTGGTGAAGAACTTTAATGTACGCTTCACAAATATGTATGCCTTACATACACACACACACACACACACACACACACACACACACAACCACAAAACAAAGAGGAAGGATGAGGAACATCTGGCTGACACCTCGGGGAGAAGGCCATGCACACAGTGGACTCACTGCACACCCTGGAGAGCTTCAGTCCTCAAGTCCCCAGTTGGCTGCACAGGCGGGTGAGCAGGGACGGCACTGGGAGGACTGGCTGAAGGCTGGTCAAAGGAGCAGGAGCACTCCCCAAATCCCCCCTCCTTCTTACACAGTGGGGTAAAACCCCCTTTGCCTTGGCAAGATCACTCTGGAGACCTTGGACAGAGAAAGGCTGAACCCTGGGGGGCCCAGGCACAGCAGAGGCTGGGATCCTGTGGCAGCTGAGCAGAGGAGTTACACGGAGTGTAATGGGTCCCAGAAGAGGAGACTCCCAGGCCCCTTCCCTCCATCTCCCTTTAGGCCCCTGAGACCCAGACTCAGACCACGGCAGGAGACTGGAGAAAAGACCTGAAGGTGCTGACCACCGTTCCTGCTCTCTGTCCTGCCCTCCTTCCTTAGGTAAACACTGACTGAGTGCTTACTGAAAATAGGCTGCGGGGACAGAGCAGAGAGCAAAGCCTTCCGGTGGGAGGGAGACAGGCTGACCACTTAAACGTGCTATGGGGAAGTGGAAAGCAGCGTGAGGAGACCAAGAGGGGTGCTGCTTTGCATCATACACTCAAGATGGTCTCTGGAAAGTGGCATCTGAGCTAAGACCTGACATGAATGGAGGAGTTGGCCAGACAGAGCTCAAAGAGCACTCCAGTGAGGATCGAAAGCCAGGGGGTGCTGACCTGCGTGACCTGTCCCTGCCTGATAACCCTCAAGAAAGCCCACAGCCCATCTACGAAGCTTCTGGCCAGCTTTCTCAAAGTCTAAGGTTTAAAGGTGAATAGCTCACCAAGGATCATCAAAGAAAAACTCTAACATGAAAAATAAAGACAAAGTAAACAGAAGAAAATAATTCCGAGGAAACATAGATACAATTTAGTAGGCAGAATGAAAATTTAAGAAAAAAAAATCTGTTATCCTCTGAAAGATGAAAGAAAGCATCATTCTACCTTTGAAATGAGAATAAAATGATGTAAAAAAGGAACATTTGGGAAATAAGAAAGTGCTCCTGTAAATTAAAACTATGAGCTGAAATAATAATTCAACAAAAGGGCAGAAAGCTTAAGTGGAAGCTGGTTGTGGTGATGCACACCTGTAATCCCAGCTATTCAGGAGGCTGAGTCAGGAGGATGGCAAGTTCAAGGCCAGGCTGGCAACTTAGTGACACTCTGTCACAAAATAAAAAGGGCTGGGGACGCAGCTCAGTGGTAGAGCAACCCTGGGTTCAATCTCCAGTACTTACACGCGCACACACACGCACACACTTTACCAAGACGTCAAAATGACAACAACAGGTGAGAGAATGAGAAACTCAAACTAGAAGACCCACCTCTATAATTAGATGTTCCAATAAGAAAGAGCAGAGAAAATATGACCTAGGAAACTGCCAAAGGCACATGAGAAAGTTTCCCAGATACAAAGGACTTCAGTTTCCAAGTTACAGAGTGCACCGAGTAGCCACCATGATGAAGGAGAAATGATCCACAGAGAAGCATGTTATGAAACTGAGGCACTTCAGAAGACCTTAATTAAGTGTTCTGGAGGGGATAAAGCAGGCGAGCACAGAAACCAAGCATCAGATTCATGGGAGATTCTCCAAAAGCAAGGCTAGGAATTAGAAGATAATGGAATACCTCCTTCCAAATGCTGAGGGGAAAATTAGTTCCTGGCCAGAGAGTAAACCACTAGTTAAGTGTGGGACAAAATGAAGAAACTTTCATTTAGGCATGAATCTCTAAAAGTTTACCTCCAAAGCACAGGAAAAGTGCCCCACCAAAACAAAGGACTAAACTAAGACAAAGGAAAGATATGAAATCCAGGCAACAGAGCCTCTGGCATGGAACAGAGGAAGGAGAATTCCTTGGACACTATGATGAGAAGCCCTAGAAGGAGAGCAGTGCAGGGCTGGGGAGTGTCCAGGCCCCCATGAGGACTTCAGGGAAAAGAAACTCATTCACCACATGCATCAGACCAAATCCAGAGAAACTGTGCTCCTCTAACAAAAGTGAGGTGGAGGAACCAGTGATAAGTACGCAGAAATTCAACAAATAATAGGTATACAGAAAACTAAGTTAAATTTTGACCTTAGGAAAAAGGATAGGAAAAAAGAAAGTCGATCATGGCGTTCTGCATGACGTGGCTCTGAACTATAGCTAAGATGCCACGTTGATGCCCACACGGATTTGATATAAAGAGAAGCTGTAAGCAGGGAAAGGGGAGAGGAGGAGCTGCTGTATGCTTGCCAGAGATCTTTCAAAGCAGCAAGGCAACAGATGATTTTGGTAATGAAATTAAGACACAGCAGATTAAGTGTACAGTTTAGAAATATGAAAATACAGATCAAAAGAAAGGTCTATAATGTTTGCCTGACGATCTTCAAGTCTTCTTATGCTGGACAGGGTAGGGGGACACAGGCACTTTGACATATTTGCCAGAGGAAGTGTGAACTGACAGACTCCCAAATAGCAAAATGTGAAATGCACAGTTCCTGAGAGCCAGCCTCCCCGACTTGGCCTCAGCTTCTGCCAGGCAGGCTCCTGGCATGCCACATCAGCGGGACAGGGACAGGGACTGCAGCACTGTTTGAACAGAAGAACAGAAATAATCTAAAAGCTTTTCACTGGGGACTGGTTAAGTAGGAGATGACACATCCCTGCTATCCCCACCATGAAAGACTATGCAGCGGGAGGGGGAGGCAGAGGGAAAGGCATGGGACCTCCAGGGTATGGAAACATTTGTATTAAAAAAAAAAAGGAATGTGGGTGCATTGGTGCAAGCGGTTCAGGAGGCTGAGGCAGGAGAATAGCAAGTTCAAAGCCAGCCTCAGCAATTTACTGAAGCCCTAAGTAACTCAACAAGATCCTGTCTCTAAATAAAATACAAAGAGGGCTGGGGATGTGGCTCAGTGGTTAAGCACCTCTGGCTTGAATCCCTGGTTACCAAAAAAAAAAAAAAAGGACCCCACACACCATCTTCTTCTTTCAGAGACTACCTATGCTTTGTCATTTTGAAGCCATATGAAATGTGTTCTCTTTGAATATATTTACAACATTCAAATACTGAATATTTCTGAAAATATGAAAAAAGAAAGCGATTGCTTATGGGGGAGTGGAACCTGGGGTATGCTTTTTCTTATGAATCCTGTGGCACTAACTTGACCGTTTAAATTATGGACATGTATACAGTTGATAAAAATTAAAATTTTGTTTAAAGTTTAAAAAAAACCCACAAGCAGAGCCAGGAACGGGAGTGATGCTGTGGTGAGGAGCCATGGAAAGGGTTCATGTGAACACATTTATTTACTGCTGTGGGGAGCAGGGCTAGCAGGCAACAGGAACCTTTGGAAAAGATTCTCAAGGAGGGAGGAAATAATAAAGGCTGTCCCTGTCAACTGAGCTTCCTGCGGCGGCGCCCTCTCTAGTCGGTGGCACTGAGACGTGACGGGTATTAAAGGCCACCAGTGAACATCGAGACTTGCCAGAAGATGCCACTGACAGTTCTTTATGTGTGTGCCTCCTGTGCTGACCCCGCAGCTGCCCCCCGCCCTCCACGCACGCTGCTCTTACTGTCTGGCTCATTGTTGTGGTGGGCACGGACCACATTCGTCTCTGTAATCACACCTGAAGATGATCTATGGACTGGGGTGTGAGGGAGAGAGCACTTCCCACAACACTGGGTGAGGTGGGAATTATTGTGTTTTACCAGCCCTTAAACTGGGCCTGTGTGTCTTTGCCCTCTGGCTTCCAGAGGCAGAGCTAGAGAGTGTCCTGCGCAGTGGAGACACCAAGTCAGCCCACATCCTGTGTCTCCCCTTCTAGAGAGCTCCCTGGTCCCACATGTCTGATGAGGGTCTAAAGAGATGCTTCAGCATGCAGGCCTCTGTACTCAGGAATAGGTTATTTGTATAATGCTTAATTGAGAGTTCTGGGCTCCTTCATTTACCCTCTCTGTCCATTCAACAATATTCATTCAGAACCCTCTGCATGCCAGCCTAGGAAAAATGAGACCAAATTTGTCTAACCTGACTACTGACCTGAGGGATCAGGAGGACTGTTAGGAGTCCCAGGCATTAGGCTCACTGAGATCAAAAGTTGCCCATGGAGGCTTATAAGACATTTTGCTAGTTCACTGAGTATTTTTTTAAAGTTAAGTTAGCTTTTAATTAAAAATTGGGAGATTTCATATCCATCAAAATATAGATTTACAGTTTCTCTTGAACACGGGAAGGTCTGGCAGGAGCTAAGGGAAGAGTGAAACTAACTTCAAAATTCTTTGGAGATCTAGCACCACAACAAATTATGTTTCAGTAATTTTTAAATAAGTAAATATCCACATATAGGTCTCCATATACATCTGTACTGCTCTCCTTACACTGTTGTGTTGTTGGCCTTGAGATGGGTGTAGTGAGGCTCATGGAAGCACATAACAACTTAGGTAGTCTCCAGTCCCGGCTGCCTGCCTTCCTCTGGGCTGTGCTCAGAAGTCTGGTTCTTGCTGGACTGGCGGTTCTCCACCCTGGCTGCACAGTCAGAAGCACTTGTAGAGCCTTTAAACCACTCCCCAGGCCAGCGGCAGGTGGGTCCTGCTCCAGTGCTTTTAAACTCCGCAGGTGATTCAACATGCAGCCAGTGTGCAGGGGGTCCAGGCCCGGTTGGGAACAGAGAGGTGGGCAGAAGCTTGCAAGAATGGACAAGTGCTCCTCCTGTCCCAATTATGGTCTACCTCGTCCTTCTCCCCGGACTTCCCTCCTGCATCTAGGTGGCATCTGGTGCCTCCTCCAGGTGGGGAACTGCAGCCTGCTCTCGGGCAGAGGCACTTGCATCTACTGCCCTAATACAGCTGATCTTGGGTTCACCTGCTCTGCTCAGAGCATGATTTTCCCTTTTAGAGGAGTTTCTTCTCAAAGAGGAGGTCAGGACCCTCCCGCCAGCTCTTCAGAAGAGCTGAGCTGAAAGCTTCTCACCCCTGTGACAGCTACAGAAAGGTAAGTGTCCTAGGGACATACATGGAGAGTTTAGGGAGGGCTGTTTTCACACTCTCCATCTCACTCAGACCCCACCCCCAAGCTCCCTGCTCCCACACTCTGCCATACAGAGCTCCTTGATTCCCCTAAGGGGATGCAGTAATTGATGATTAGCATTCCAAAGCTTGGCTTACATCCTGCTAGCCCGTCATATTTAATTACATTTTAACTATATTCGTCTTCGATAATAGCACGAACATAATTTAGATAATTATCTCTCTCTCTCTCTTATTCTCTGACTCTGTCTGTCTCACTTAGAGCTCCTTGCAACAAAAATCGCTTTCTCGGCTCAAACACATAAACAGACTCTGGGGCCAAGCGCTTTTCTCTCTCCTGCAGCCACAGCTGTGCTAGAAGTGCAATGCTTTGGAATATCATGCAGGAAGAAAGCAAATTCCTGTTTCCCCCTGTCTTTGGATTTATGTTTGTACACAACTGGTGATGAGAGAGAGAGAGAGAAGGGGGAGAAAGAAATGGAAGGCTGGGGGAGAGAGAGAAAGAGAGAGAAAGAGAGAGAAAGAGAGAGAAAGAGAGAGAGAGAGAGAGAGAGAGAGAAGGGGGAGAAAGAAATGGAAGGCTGGGGGAGAGAGAGAAAGAGAGAGAGAGAGAGAGGGAGGTGTGAGGGTGTGTGTGTGTGTGTGTGTGTGTGTGTGTGTGTGTGTGTGTGAGACAGAGACATGTCTGGGCCACAGCCTTTGTGTGGTATAGAAACAGGGCGGCTTAGTCAATCAAATTAGTGTCTACAAAGTACCCTCTTGGTCTGGCATTTCTTTCTTTTTTTTTTTTTTTTTTTTTTTTTTTTTAAATATTTTATTAGTTGATGGATCTTTATTTTATTCATTTATTATTTATATGTGGTGCTGAGGATCGAACCCAGTGCCTCACACACGCTAGGCAAGTGCTCTACCACTGAGCTACAGCCCCAGCCCTGGCATTTCTTTCTTATAAGGTTTAATGGTTTTCCTCACAAATTTAAACTCTGTTGAA
>CM053406.1:100459145-100476175 GCA_028644305.1 Xerus rutilus | reverse complement strand
CCTGTGTTTTCACTGGGATTTGATGCTGTACTTTCTGCATGGTTTGACAATATACACTAGTACTGGCCAACAAGGGATCTTTTACTCAACTCTCATAAAGTTTTACAATGTTTGATTCATTTCAGAAATGAGACTTGATAATGCAGATTTATCACAACGACAAGCCTGCCTTTAAAATGTGATTTAATGATGCCTATACTTATTCGCTGACATCTTTATAAAACTGTTAGTGTGGAAATATATTTGTCTTTTTGAAAGTAATTCTTCCTTTTAAAAGTGTCGTGCAATACAAGAATCATACATTAAAAATGCAGCAGAAAGAGGACCAGTGATCTAATTGTGCTGAGGTGACACAGAACCAAGCCCCATCCCTGCCTTCTTCAGACTCTGGCTGTACCACTGGGTGTGGCCACCATCTCTTCCTTTTCAGCTTCTTCCACCCTCACAGGAGTCGCTTCTCAGAGCTGCTACTGTAACCAGAGGATAGAGGAAGGCTCTCCAAGGTCACACAGATGCAATAATGTAGTAAACAAACAAGCTACTGATTATGATTTAGTACTGCTTTCCTTCCTACCTTCACCTGGTTTATGAGCAGATCTTGATGATTTAACCTTTCAGCCAATTAGAACAGAAGGTTTGATTGACAGCAAATGAATAAATAACATTTTACTGCAGGAGATAGAATCATCCTCACCGATTAATCAGTCCCTCTGCCCATATGCAGGTAACATGATATTTATCATGCCACTCTGTTACAGTCCCTTGGGGTGTCATTTCATGGCCTACCAGTAAAAACTTCACATTTACAGCAACTGCCCCTCTATTACTGTCGATAACATCTAATTGATATGTCAAACCTCCAAGGGATGCTGTAAATTGAAACACTACCTCCCAAAAGAAAATAAACTGGCAAACAGGTAAATCAGCACCTGTCTTCCTGTAATCACTCAGCCACCTCCCACCCAGAACCCCCTCACAGGAAGCCATCACCACCGTCTCCCCTTCAGTCTCAGACCTCCTAACACCCAGATGAGTGCACATACAGGACAGGAGCACGACTGAACTCCCACTACAGAATGTCATGGTAAGCCCCAAGTGCAGTCGCGTGATGAGCCACTGCACCAAAAGCATTGTAGAGGATCCCAGTAAGAGCCCAGCTAAGCCGGGCACGGTGGCTCACGCTTGTAATCCCAGCACTTTGGGAGGCTAAGACAGGAGAATAGCCAGTTCAAAGCCAGGCTCAGCAACGGCGAGGCGCTAAGCAACTCAGTGAGACCCTGTCTCTACATAAAACAGAACATAGTGCTGGGGATGTGGCTCAGTGGTCGAGTGCCCCTGAGTTCAATCCCTGGTACCAAAAAAAAAAAAAAGAGCCCAGCTAGATGTGGGTGCCACCAGCATTATGAGGGGAGTAGTTTGGAAGAGAGCAATAATAATGACCTAATGACAAAAGACTTCCTTTCTCTGAAGCAGGCAATGCTGTCAGAGGTACGAATTCATTTACCTTCCAAATATCCCTACAGAGAGGGAGGAGCTAGAATAATCATTCACCATCATTCAGAAGAGGAAGTGGAGCCCTGAGAAGGGAGAGACTGGTCCAAGCACTCATTATGAGTCAGACACATTTGACAGTGCAATATAACATTTGCCTTAAATAACAGGGCTCTCAGCCACTCAAATGTAACACTTTTAATAAAAATGCTTAAAAATCACACCGATGAAGAAAGAGAGGACTAAATTAGTACTGATAATTCACTCAGCTTATTTACTGAACAAAAGAACCTTGATTTTTAGTAATAGACAAAATGAGATGTATTATATAATACTATGGGGGATACCAAGAATGTAAAGGTTTTAGTTGAAGAATACGTAACACTCATCTCTGTCTCAGAAACAGAAACACCCACGCATGTCAAATGCAAAGATAGACAGACAAGTAAAACATCCACCTAGGCTAAATTCACCATACCACATGTAAGCAGCTGTGCAGCCAGATGTGTTTTTCCTGGCATCCCAGTGCAGCTGTCATACTCCTGCTTTCTTTACTTAAAAAAAAAAAAAAAATCCATGTGGGCAAGTCCGCAGAAATGAAGTTCTGATCCTGAGTTGGGAAAGATCTGTGGGTCATCACAATAAGTGACTGGAGGCCAATGCCCACTCTTCTAAACCAGGAACTTAGCCCTGCACAGGAATCCAGAATTTAGGTATCAAGTCCCTTTTTCCCTGCCCAGTGCCTCTCCAGCCACAGGTCTCCATGTCAAACCACATCTGCTTAATTTTACTACTATCAAACATTTTCTTTTATCCCATTTCTTTTTCTTTTTTTTAAAATTGGTTTTACCCAGCTCCAACATCTTCCTCAAACATTACCAACTTCACATCCTGCTTTGTCCTGGGTTTACTTCTGCAAATATGGTCTTTTAAAGTAGCTAAAAACTCATTAAAATTATGAGCTGTGGATAATTCAGCAGCGAGATTTGAGTCTTGTGGCCCGCACAAGCTCCTTTTCTACATTGTCATTCCTCTTCTTGGATTTATCTGTCTGCCTGGCTTGGCGGGCAAGCCCCTGGCCTTCTGAGCAGCATTCCTAATCTCAGACATAGCTATGAGCATGCTTCTGGATGAGGGCCATCTCATTATGAGGAAAAAGAAAAGGACTGTCCAAATCCCAGGCCACTGCTTGGGGGAAAGATCCTTGGGGCAAAGCCAATGTTGGAAGAAAAATATTTAAAAACCTCATACTATGGCTTTTTAGAGATCACCAGGCAAAGTACACTCAATGTATAAAAAGCAGAAATGGAGAAGCTCTGTCTATTGGAAGGTCTGAACCAGGGTAAGGGAGTGCCATAAATGAAAGGTAAAACAGAACAGAAAAAGCCTGTGTAAGCCCAAGACCCTCAAAAGATAGGATGTTCCAGCACTGAACCCAAGACCAGTATATAACTCGTTGGAGCACACAGCTTTTTCCCATTTCTGATTTTCATGATTAATTGGGGTTATCTAAACATCACCCATTAAACCTGCAGCTCAGCACGAAGCTTGTTTCAGTGTGTGTGTGTTGGGTAGTGCTTATATTGTTTACGAGGCTTGGTCACCAGAACAAAATTGTAATTTCAAGGTAATAATGAAATGTCACGCTGCAAGTCCACAATCTAATTAGGGTAAATCCATAAACGTGGCTCAGAGAGTCAAATGTAGTTTAAAATAACTAGCTTCTGATGGAATTCCTGCTGGCATATGGTGAATGTATGCCTTAATGGGTTTCCTATGAGGGGTACATGTCATCTCCTTGGACAGGAGGTCATGAAAGAGCACGCTCTCTTTCTGGGTGCCCCCTGGCAGCCTTTCCATCTGTACCAAAATTTCAAATGGTAGAAATGCTTGACCAGAAGGCCACTTGCCTACTTCTCTGCCTCTGGTCCCTAACACCACCATCCCATTTCCTACAACATCATGGACAAGTAGAACAGGAACAGATCACTTTAGGTACTTGCCACCTCTTGCCCACTAGTGAGTCCTAGAGGCTTTGAGGTTCACTTGGACCAGGTCACCAGTAGTCATACTGAGAGGTAATGGGAAGGGGAAAGTGCTCAGAGGACAGCAGAAGCCAGCCCAGTTGAAACCACAAGTAAGGACTTCCCAAGTTGGTAAGAGGTAGGAAAACAGGGCCACTCTCTAGCCCTAAATTCCTTCCAACTAAAAATGTTAATATGTTCCAGGTGTTATATGGTGCTATGAATGTCAATAAGAACAAAGCAGACAAGGTCTCCATTTTCATGTAACTTAAAGCCTAGTGGGAAAGACATACATAAAAAAGTAAATTATAAATACATAAAATTACAAATTGTGACAGGTGTTATTAAAAAAAGAACATAGTGCTATGAAAGAGAATCACAGGAGAGGCCAACTCTAGCTTGCCTGGAAAGGGTCCCCTACCCAGCCAGGCAAAGAGCAAGGATTTCCTCTGACAGTGCCAAGCAGCATCAGGGGCAACCTTGAACTTCAAGGCTAGCTGAAGAGTACCAATTCTATCTTATACTACATAGATTTCTACTACTCAGAAATTACTTCCACATGCACCAATTCATTGAAGGCAGGTATGACACACACATAAAGAGAAAAGATTAATAACACTAGTGCTCAATGAGCCAGCAGGGTCCATCACCTAGGATGCTAAGGCCAGTGGCAGATCAGCCCCTGTCTGGCACAGAGGTCCCAAACTCTGAGGCACACCAGGCTGCTCTTCTCCAGGGTTAGCTCATGCTGTGCCCTAACTGGTTCCTTATAAGAACACCTACCTGACCCTATCCTCTCCAGGTCTCTGCTCCATCACAGGAATGCTAGTGAAGCTCCTTCAAGTTACTAGGAATAGGTCACCTCAGGTTTCAGAGAGGGGTTGGGAGTGCGAACCATCTCCTCAGTGGAGACCTGCTAAGATGCTAGTCCCTGCGTAGGTGGCAGCACTGCACAATTCAAAGTAGGCAACCTGTGAGCACTGCCCATGGCAGCCTTCTCAGGACACTGCAGGGCCAGTCAGCAGGCAAAGCACTCACAGATGAGAGTGCCAGGGTCCTGGCTGCTGCTGCAACTCTGCAGAAGCCAGAAAACTGGGACTGGATGACATACAGCAGTCAGCCAGATGGCAGAGGTTCACAACAGAGCTGAGATGCAGCTCAGACATAGACCAAGAAGAGTCTGGCTGGGCAGTGCCACCCCAACCAGAGTGGGAGAGGAGGACAGTTAAGGAGCTAGAGGTGATGTCAAGATCTATCTTTCTTTCTTTCTTTTCATTTATTTAGGTACTAGGGAATTGAATGCAGGGGAACTTAACCACTGAGCCACATCCCCAGCCCTTTTTTGTATTTTATTTTGTTAAATTTTATTTTATTTTTGGGGGGGTCCTAGGGATTGAACTCAGGGGCACTTGATCACTGAGCAACCTCCCTAACCCTATTTTGTATTTTATTTAGAGACAGTGTCAGTTGCTTAGCATCTCATTTTTTCTGAGGCTGGCTTTGAACTTGTGACCCTCCTGCCTCGGACTCCTAAGCTGCTGAGATTATGGGTCTACGCCACTATGCCCAGCGATGCCAAGAATTTTGACTCTGGAAAAACAAATACAGTAATATACACATTCACTGGAATGCTATTCAGTGATAAAAAAAGAATGAAATCCTGTCATTAGCAGTAATGTGGAAGAACCTGGAGAATACTATGTTAAGTGAAACAAGCCAGGCTCGAAAAAACAAATACTGTACAATCTCACTTTTAGGCATAATTGAAAGAAGCTGGTCTCACAGAGGCAGAGTAGAAGCATGGTTACCACACTGGAGGGGGGGAGGGGGTGGACAGGGAGAGACTGGCCAAGCGTAACAGTTGGACAGAAAGAAAGAGTTCTGGTGTTCTGTGGCACAGAAGGGTGACTATGGTTAACAATATTGCACCAAATATTTCCAAACATCCAGAGGAGAGGATTCTGAATGTTCACACTATGAAGAAATGATAAATGAGGGGATAGATATGCTAAATACCCAGATTTGATTGTTAAACAACATTATATTGCATCCTGTAAATACATACAATTATGATGTATCAATTTAAAACAAAACCCTCAAACCTGAGACTAGAGTCCAAGAACACTTAAATCTTGCTCAGGTGGAGGACCCAGGTGTACACACACACAAACACACACACACTCACAGTCACAGAATTATCTCCCCTGACATAAAAGGCTTCTAAAGCCATTTGTGGTACCATGGGGATCCAATTAACCGCAGTCTCTCACAAACATTAAAACACTAGTTAGACATGAAAAACACTGCTGAGGCCTATCAAAGGCAAGCTGCAGCTGACGGAGCAGCCCTGAATAAAACAAAGACTCAAAGACAGCAGGTTTGCTTGGAAGCAATCGACTTTGCAACCACAATTTGACCCAAGATTTCACAGCTGAGACAAGCAGAGGTTAGGGCAGGACCAGGGTTACCATTTAACAAGTGTGTCCTGGAGTGGCTCTCTCATCCAGCTTGTGCTCAAGTCTCCCAAGTGCAAAGCCACTTAAAAGGGAAACCACATGCTTTACTACAAGGAGATGCAGCACATTGTTTAGAGAGGCAGGGCAGAAATTCCTTTCAAGTTCTTTGAGAATTCTGGGATTCTGATTTTCTCTCCAAATGAGACCACTTTTGGGATTTGTACTTTGAAGTCTTGGCTGCAGTCATTGGGGTGCTACTTAGTGTTGTTTTAGGTACTCATATTAATTAGGTGATTCATTCCTGCTTTCTCATTCCTCTAAATCCTGGTCTCTAATTCCTCAGGTTTCTAATCTAAAGATTCTCAAAGGCCAAAACAATGAGCCTTGAAAAATAAGGCTGGACAAGAACATTTGGCTGAATGCTACAGATCCCCAGATAAACACACTAGTTGCTTTACTTCCTGCAAACTAAAATGTTAATATGTTCCAGGTGTTATATGGGTGCTGTGAATGTCCCTTTCCCCTCTACTCTGATGCAGCTGGGAAGAAAAGTGACCCAATAGCAGAGATGGCCACAGAGGCAGGCTGAGTTAGCTGTTGAGCAGCTTCAAGAGCGCTTCTGAGGCCACAGAGATGCCTGCAGAAGGTCACAGCTCCACATCTAGGAACAAATGAGGGATTGCTTTCCTTTGTGCTTGCAGCTCCAACTGCTGACGGAGCTCTGAGTGAGTGTGTAATGGAGAAGGCGGTGTGGCCAGCAGTCTTTCCACACAGAGAACTCGGGCACCTTGTGCTGATTAGCAGAGAGACTTGAGAACAGTGGGTTCTGTTGCAACTGGCACTTCTGGAATGATGTGTAGTACTTTTCTCTGAAGATGACTTTCTGCCTCTGACAATTTGCCCTCCGCTGCTCAGCCTGCTGACTGGTTGCCCCAACTCTGCCCACCCTCTGCCTCACACAACTAGGGCACAGAGTTACAAAGGGAATTTCCTGCCCTCTGTAAAAGCCCCCCTTAGTGTCTCTCCTGGAATACTTTCTATCTCGACTGCCTTAGCTCTAGTTTAGGCTTGATTACCTCTGTATAAGAGTTGCTCCTTGCTTTTCCTGACTGGTCTCTCTTGCTACCTATCCATTCTACTTTGGAACAGAACAGTCTGCCAAATGAATCACAGCTTTACCACACCTTTGCACTACCTAAAAAGTAAGGTTGAACTTCCTGACACGCATCCAGGGTTTCCACATTCTGGTCCAGTCAGCCTCCCCAGTTTTCTCTCCAGCCCTTTACCCTGAGGGCACCTGGGTGAATCCTCCGCACCCTATACCTCCCACCAGCTACTGAAGGCACTAGTCAACTTCATGCACCATGCCTCTGCACAAGCTGCTTCTCTGTGGGAAGGAGTCCCCGCGCTCCACCACCCACCCCATGCTGCACGCTCACTGAAGGCTCAGCACCAGTGACATCCCATCACCCGTTGACAGACCTTGTCAACCTGTCTTGGGTAGGCTGGCTACTCCCTCCACTGCGTGCCCTTGGTCCTCAAATAATACTTCCACAAGGTGTCTGGAATACTTCAGTGCACTTATTTATATATATGTGTCTCTGAACCATAAGTGAGGGCCGTAAGTTCAGGGACTTTATTCCTTCTAAAAGTAGTGACTTGCTATGTACTATATAATACCAACAATAGGACATTTTGGACAATGTAAAACTCTGGAAAGTAAGGATGATCAGTGGTTGCCAAGGATTTGGGGAAGAGAGGTATACACTGGAAGAGTAGAGAGAATTTTTAGAGCTATGAAAATATGATACTATAATAGTGGCTACATCATTAGACATTTGTCTAAACACACAGAATATACAACACCAAGAGTGAATCCTACAGTAAATTGTAGATACTGGGTGATTTTTACTTGCAATATACGTTCATCAAAAGTAATACATGTGCCACTCTGTTGATAATGCAGAGTTGTGCATATGTGGGCAGAGGATATATTGGACATCTCTGTACCCTCCTTTCAATTTTGCTGTGAACCTAAAACAGCTCTAAAAAAAAACAGTCTCTAAACTGGGTGTCATGGCTCATGCCTGTAATCCCAGTGACTTGGGAGTCTGAGGCAGGAGGACTGCCAAGTTTGAGGCCAACCTCAGCAATTTAGCAAAGCCCTAAGCAACTCAGTGAGATCCTGTCTCAAAATTAAAAAAAACAACAACATAAAAAAGACTGGAAATGTAGCTCAGTAGTAAAGTATCCCTGGGTTTAATCTCCACTATCATAAATAAACAAATAAATAGTCTCTAAAGAAACAAAAAACATATCAATCAGGTACTTTATTTGAGATATGAAAAAAATAGTAACTAGCAAGCAATAGAGGATGCTCACTAAGGATGTGTTAAGGTATAAATACAAATGTACTGAATGCCAGCCTTTGGAGTCACACAAAATGAGGGTCTCCAATCCACATGATAGCTTTACAAATTTTTACAGATAATTATCATGACTCCATAATCCCACTGATGATTTACCTGGATTTTGTTTTATCCCCAGTTCCTTTGATTGGTCCTCTATGAAATAAGTTCCTGACCTCTCATCATAAGCCACCTTCCATGTATCTCTTTAAAAAATTTAATTAATAGATAAATTAATTTCTGGTACTAGTGATTAAACTGCTGAGGCTGGCCTCAAACTTACTGTACCACTAAGCTACATTCATAGTCCTTTTTATTTTTTATTTTGAGATAGGATCTCACTAAATTGCTGGTGCTGCCCTCAAACTTTAGATCTTCCTGCCTGAGTCTCCTAAGTTGCTGGGGTTACAGGCATGTGCCATTGTGCCCAGCTCTATGTGCCTCTTTAAGAGTGGACAAGGGCACATGGGTACTGTGCAACAGTGTAGACTAAGACGTCCCCAGGTTTATAGCTGCCCCACACCAACTCTTAGCTCATATTGAGTTTGTGGCCAACTAAAACCACAGCTATTTTCCCCATAAACTTGTCTCAGGCTTGACTATGCCCATCCTGTACTTATACAATTGATTTTCTGAACCTAAATGGAGGGCATCACATTTATCCCCATTAAATCCCATCCATTGGTTTGGTCCCACATTAGGGCTTGGAGAGATCATTTTGAATCTTACATCTGTCATCTATCACATCAGTCCTCCCTCCTGGCTTTGTCTCATACAAAAGCTTGAGAAGCATGCCTTTGAGGAGGTGGGAGAAATGACAAAAAGTTCAGGACCAAGGACAGAGCAGGAAAACACTCTCCTCTCTTGGTCCAAGCCTGGGACCCCAGCCCACTCCCTCAGCAGTTTTTCCACAGTCCAACACTTCTCACCACCCCACTGTCACTACCCTATCCAAATCCCCACCATCTCCTATCTGCGTTATAGCAACAACCTCCTCCTGGTCTCCCAGTCTCATGTTTACCTCCCTCCAATTCATTCTCTACACAACAACTAGAGTGAACTTTAAAAAGCAGAAATAGGGCTGAGAGTTCAGCTCAGTGGTAGAGCACATGCCTTGTAGGGTTCAATCCCAAGCAATAATAACAATGATAATTTAAAAAGCAGAAAAAATTCTTACCATTTCCATGCTTAAAACCCTCCAAAAACTCCCCACTGCACTTTGAACAAGATACACACTCCATACCAACACCCAAGGTCACGCACCATCGGAGAGCTCCTGCCCCTCTCGCCTCCCCCACCCCACCCCATTCACCCTTCCTAGCTCTCGCCAAGTTCACCCTCAGCCCCAGGGACTTCGCTATTCCTGAAATTCTCTTTCCCTAGGCCTTCCGAAGGTTGGCTTCTAACTATCACTTATCTTGTCTCAAGTGTCACTTTCTCAGAGGCCTTTCTGGCCTAAGATAGCTGCTTCTTGCCTGTCACAGCCTAGTCACACCCTCCCCTGCAGCTGCCTTGGCTGGTAGCACTTGCAGTAGTTGAAACTTTCTTATCTGTTATCCCCACTCCCAACACACACAGGATGCAGACCTAAGGATAGTAGGGACCTTGTCCATCCTCTTCAGTACCAAATACTTAAGTGTTGGTTTAATTATTATTTGTTGAATGAATGTGTTGTGGTGAGAATTAGAGAATCAGGAAAAACCTACTGTATGTGCTATGACTTCACTTGCATTAATAAAAATGCTCTTGGTTCCACTGTTACACCATTATTAGTATCTACTTTGTTATCAATATTTTATGATGCCATCAAAGAATCAAATTGAATTACCAGCACTGAGTTAGGTCAGACAATAATTGGTAGTAA
This sequence comes from Xerus rutilus, assembly GCA_028644305.1. Lineage (NCBI taxonomy): Eukaryota > Metazoa > Chordata > Mammalia > Rodentia > Sciuridae > Xerus > Xerus rutilus. The sequence continues at coordinate 100,465,932 of CM053406.1, read as the reverse complement.
AAATGCATTATGTGGGATAATACAGACAGGCTACTTAAAAACCACACTCTATGAGAGACCTCTACATTGCCGGTGCAGTTCTGTGGCTACAGAATTAGATTGTTTTCATATCAAAAGAGCCATTTATGAGAGCTGCTGCTCAGTCAGGTCAAGTTCATGCAAATGTCATTAACTCCTGCATTTATATATATGTATGCCCAATATAACATTAAGGGCAAGGCTCATTCTGATTTTAAAACCTGAGTTTTATTGACTTGGAATCCCATTACAATGTCATCATAAGACTATCTGTAGTAGGAACTCAAACTGTTGACCTGGCAGCCAACACATAATGTGGGCTGTAAAAGGGGCTGGAATGGCCCATCCAGAGGCGGGCAGCTCAGCCTCCCCAATGCCACACAGCTGACTCCCCTAAAGCCTGTGCTGGCTCCTGGTGGTCTGCTGTGGCCTAGCCACATGACAGGCACACCAGGCCCGTGGTGTCCTTCGCTTACCCAAAGGCTACACCAGGAAAGCTTGGGATTTGAATATGTAAATTAAAAATTAAATGTAAATTAAAATTACATATTAATTTACTTAATATGTAAATTAAGTACTCACCACACAATTGTGGAGAGAGAACCATGAGAAATAAGGAAGGGGAAGGAGTAGAGCAGGAAGCAGGTGACAAGAGTGAAACTGTCACTCTCATCTTTCTTCCTCCTTAAAGAAACTGTCTGCAATTTCAGTCCAGCTTCCTTCTCCAGCAGCCAGAGCCTCACCAACAGCATGTGGCCCTTCTGTGAGCTGAAAGCTGCAGGCTCTCTATAATCCAGAGTACTCATGTCAACGAGACAAAATGTGGCCTTCCTTCCCCACACAGGTGTTCTGCTCCCCAACACTGAGCCCTGGTCTGGAAACATCCCAAAGTCTGTTTCCTTTTTTTTTTTTTAAACAAGAGTTTTATTGTAATATAATTCACATACCATAAAATCCACTCCTTTTAAAAGAGTACAATTTGATGGTTTTCAGTATCTTCACAGAGTTGTGCTACCATCCCCACAATCAAGTCTAGAAATTTACATCATGACAAAAAGCAACCCTGTACCCTTTAGCAGCCAGTCAACCCCCATTCCTACCTAACTTCCCCAGCCGCTAGAGACCAGTGGCATGCTCTGTCTCTATGCATTTGCTTATTCCAGACATTTCATATACACACAATCATGTGATACGTCTTCTGCAACTGGCTCCTTTCACTCAGTGAAGTATTTGCCAGGCGTGCATGTTGTAGCGTGCATCAGTGCTTTATTCCTTTTCATTGCCAAATAATATCTGTGGATGTACCACAGTGTGATTATCCTTTCGTCAGTTGGTGGACACTTGAATTGTTTTCACTTTTAAGATGATCCTGACTAATGCTCCTATGAACATTCAGAGCAGAGTTGGCACAGTTTCTACTCATCAGTTGCCCAGTTTGTACATGATTCTTTTTCCTTCCTGAATGGCTAAGTTCTTAACAAAGTCATAGATCTCTTACAGTTTTTGTAAAACTTGTCTTTTGTTTGTTAATAGTCCACTGAGAATCTTCTTCTAAAAGTTTTGCAGGTAGGCCTGTCACACAGAAAGTACACGTGCCAGGGTGCGGGAATGGGTCCAGTAAAATTCTCCACCTGACCCAGAATACAGGACAAGTATGGATGCAGTGCCTGACTACATGCCTCATGTGCAGAGGTATGCAAATGCTCATTGAAAGAAGGCCCTTTTATGATCTTCAGTGATTAAAGACACAAACAGCTCTGGCTAGGGGTATTCAGAGGAACTCTGGAGCCATCCGGCAGCAGTTCAAAGTCAGAGGTGACAATGATCTTGTCTGTGGAGGCTAAGGAAAATGCTAGAAGGAGCAGCAACAGGGAGCATCAGCTCCACAGTGCACAGCCCTCTCCCGGAGCCAAGCATCCTAGCAGGAAGGGAGGGTGGAAACTAGAACAGCTCAGAAAAGTTTCCATCACATTCCCCAAGAAACCTGAGACACATAAAGATTCTCACCCAGAAAAAAGATAAAAAGATACAACAGAGATGCAGCGCAGCATAAAGCTCTTCCCTAAAGGGTCCTGTCATTGCACTTCTGAGCTGCAGTTCATTTAATGAGGCCTTTTGAAATGAGTCTCTCTGGACTATGGATTAGTAGCACATAAAGAAGCCAGGCTTCCTCCCAAAGCCCAGGCCCTGCCCCGCCTACCCCACTCCAGCAAGCCCTGCCCAGAGGATGCTGTGCTCCCCCTGGGAACCATCCCCTTCCAGAATCCACTCACCCAGGAGCTGGGCCAATTGGATTTTTAATTCAAATTTTAGGCAGGGTGGTCACACTTTCTTACTGGGAGACCTCTTCTCTCCAGATCTGTAGGAGGACTCCAATTTTTAATCTTCAGGACAGTGAGCAAGAATTTGATTTGGATTAGTTTAAATCTCATTTTCTGCTCTTCCATAGTGATAACCTTTATTTAATTCACTGTAAGTGACAAAATCTGTGTTGCAATTCCATCTTTTCTTTTAAAGAGAAAAAAAAAGAAAAAATTGTACCCAAAATATAACCACTCATCCATTCCTAAGTTTATTCCCTAATTTTTTCACAAAATCATGTCAGGCTCTGTGCCAAGTTGTGGTGATTTGGAGTTGAATACCACATAGTCCCTGACCCGAGGGACTATCAGATAAACCCATAAGCATATCAAAGAGCTTCTTTGCAGTACCTATTTAATTTTTCTGTGACCAAAGCCTCCAGATTCTCAACACCAGCAGTGTGGTATCCGGAAAGAGCAAACCCCTCTTAGTCCCATTCTTTTTTTTTTTTTTTAAATTTTTTTTGGTTAAAGATGGACACAATATCTTCATTTTATTTATTTTTATGTGGTGCTGAGGATCGAACCCAGTGCCTCACGCATGCTAGGCAAGTGCTCTACCACTGAACTACAATCCCAGCCCTCTTAGTCCCATTCTGTTGCACCCAGCACAGGGCTGGGCGGTAACAAGGACTCAAAAAGGTTGAACTTTAAACACAGCCACTGCACCGCTAATGTGGCCTCTTTGCCTGCCAGAACCTTTCAATTCCTACCTTTTGGCAGGTGGAGTTTAACACAAGGCAACAGCCCTGCTACTGGATGACAGAAGAACACGATCTGAGGGTTGATGACCTTTGTATTCATTTAGACAGCTCAACCTTTCTCACCCAGAACCGTCATCCACCTCCACCAGTGAACCCGAGTTCTGCTGCCGCATTTGCATGCATAATGCACCCAAAGCCTTTTTTATAATGTTTACTTCTCTGTTTCTTCCAAATGAAATCACTGAAGGGCAAATTTGATTTTCAAATCAGTTTTAAAACATCTGCCTTCTAAAAAAGTAAGAGAGATAAGGCTTTTGGATTATAGGCAGGGGCTAATTATTTTAACTGATACCACTGTGTCCATGCTAGAAATATAAAACGTTAAGGCATTTTTAATGAACACTCAACATCTATTGAGTGTTAATGTTTCATTAGGAAAAGGTTTCTAATCATGAGGATGTCCTGTGCGATTTTAGAAGGAAAAGACTAACTTTCTGGACCTTCTTTAAACACAAGACCATCTGACCTTGTACTTTAGGACCTTTATTTGCTGTTCTAGATGACTCTATTTTTTTCAGGTATACAACTCTATCTGTTACAGACTTCATCTCCAGGGAGCGAGGTGTTTAATACATTTCATTTTGTTCTTTTGCTTTTAAAACGATCTGAGGTTGCAGGCCTTTCTGGAGATGTGGAGCTATCACCTGCAGCTTCTGGGCTCAGGTACATGCCAGTTACTTACTAATCGTTCCAAGGGGCTAAGGACAGGGAGAGAAGCAACTGTCGAAGTTGGTTCTACCTCACATGGCAGAGTTGAAAGGTCACGTGCATGTGGGTGTCCATGCATTTATCTGTCCAGCCAACACCCCATCCTAGGACTTTAGACCCGTACATGCAAACATTAGAAGGAATTTTAGAGACAAATTCATTCTATGTTATGTTTTACATAACTATTATATATTTTATTGATAAAATAATAATAAAACATACTATTTTAATAAAAGCAGCCTTTAGAGCCAAGTACCAAGCCTTGTTTTAGGAATGGCAGTATTATGGACAGTGAGTGATTTGTCCAAGGACACTCAGCTGGTCAGTGGCAGAGCCATAATTTCTAGTTCAGGGATGCTTTCAGTCCAGGGATACTTTGCTTGCTTTACTTCCTTCGTGTGCAGTTAAATCTGCCATATTTCACACTTTTCTTCCTGGTGGCCAGGACTGGTAAGTATTCCAAGAACATAATCACTAACATAAAGGCCAAGACTGAAGTACTTGTATATTAAACATAATTTTGACAGATTTGCACTTTTATACATGCATGGTTATTTCTGCTACTAGCCTGTACTTTCGGGGGGGGAGGCAGATTCTGAGCTCTCCCCCAGTTAAGTGTCCAGCACACAGCAGGTGCACTTAAATTCCTGCACCACAGGATTTCCACTCCACATTCTTCCCAGTTACCCAGGAAAGCCAAAATGCAAGCATCAGCTCCCTCCTACAGGATCTTGAACTTTGTGGTTGGGAGATTTTTGCATGGCACAATACCAGACCTTACAGTAGGAACTTCACAGAAAAGGGCTGAAAGAATGGATAAAGGTCAACACTAGCAATTCCTGCAGGCAGATATTATATTCTCCTCTTGCCAAAAAGGGAGTTCTGAAAGCAAGCAGGCAGGACTGGAGGGTAAGAGCGTGGGCTGGAGGCAAGCAAGGGCTGGCCACATCTCTGTGCCTTGATCTTTCAGAGAAGACCTTCTGGATTGATACACAAATGCAGCTAAAAAGATCTTGACTCTGAAACCTGAGCTGGCAGGAAGGTTTGGTTTCACTGTGAAGCTGATTCTCAGAACCACTGGCTGCAAACTGACAATCGAGATTGCCACATTTCAAGGTTGAAGACAGGGAGGTCAATGACAAAAATGAGCTTGACATGCTCTTCTTGGTGGCAAACAGACCCAGACCTAGGATGCACGTGAGATGGAAAAGGTCTCAGGAGATGAACAGAAATCAGGTAAAGGAAGGACACAATAACAAAGATATCTGTCACCAATGCTTCCTGTTTTTATCTAAATGTCTGCTTTACCTAAGGGTGTGTATATGTGAACATTCAGTTGACCCTTAGATCTTTCTCATGCTGCAGATTTCTCTGGAAGTCTGGAGAACCTATGAACACTTTTCAGAATGTTTTCAAATGCATAAGAATAGAACACACAAGGAAACTAATGACAATGAAATACAGTTGTGTCTAGAGACCCCCTGTGCATGATGATACAAGAGCTCTGGCTTGAGGGTGAAATGACTTGGGATGTCAGGGCTGCCTGGGACAGGACTCAGAGCCAGGAAGCTGAGACTACAGATCTGTTCATAACCAGAAGAGAAAGGGCTGGGGGTGCAGCTCAGAAGCACAGCACTTGACTGGCATGTGCAAGACCCTTGGGTTCCAGCCCCAGTACCATTTAAATACAAAACAAAACCAAGCAATTAGTTATTCTTATAGGAAAGAAGTGCCCCATACCTTGTTAGGCACTTTTCTTTTTCAGTTCCCTTTCCAAACAGAATGGAAACCAGGAATTAGCAACATTGGTATAGATTTTAGGTACTCTCTGAAAATACAATCTGGAGTTTTTCATAGCTCTCACCACTTTCATTTGCAGTAAAATCAACAAATCATATGGCAGACATTTCCAAAGGAGAACACTGATCTGTGACATCATTTTTAACAACTTGGAATCCAAACACCCAGCATCCCAACAGAGGCTCAACAATGACACCCAAATCAGATGTAGGACAAACCATCTCTGCTTTGAAGGAAAGACCTTATTTGGATTACCAGTTTGCCAATACATAAGATTATTAGAAGAAAGGATCTCTATATAAAATTCCTACATAAAAGGACCTTAAGAACTGTGAATCCTAATTTTACTCAAACCATCTAAGTAAACCCCAAAAACAACATGCAGGGCTGAAATCAAATCTCAGACGTTAAGTGGAAATGTGGGTCCCAACAATACCAGGACTCCAGAGATTTGGGTAGCAAATGGTTGTTTTATTGACATTTGATTAGAATTCTGCTTCCACCTGGGTCAGTGCATTTCATGTGCAGAGTGGATTCAGTTGCACACACAGAAGAGCAGCTTCAATGGAAGGCACAGTGGGAGGAAGAAAACAATAGCTCCTGAAATCCCGGAGTCACTGAGATATGTCCAGATTCAGATCTGGGAAACAAAGGGCTCCAGGAGGGTGGATGTGCCAGATGGATGTGAAGCACTTTCCCTGAGTGACACTGCAAGCGTGGGGGCCCACGGGAAGCTTGGTCTCTGCCCTCTCCACACCTCACTGCTCAGCAGCCAGGCTTCAGAAAGGTGCACTTTTAGTTCCAATAGGCTGTCTTCATAAACTGCTCACTTGTCCTTCCATGATATGGACAAATTTTTAGGCAGACACAGGCAGAAAACAATCAATCAAGTCCAGTTTGCTTTTTAGGTGACACCTGGGAAGAGGCAGCTGATGGGAGAGTTTCTGAGGTGTATTTCTGAACCAGACTACAGGCAAGTGGTCTATCTTTCCTTTTCTTCGTAACTCCACACAGAGCCCTGTGCACAGAAGGGATCGATCTATCATTCTGATGAACAAATACAACCTTTGTGCCAAAAAGGCAAAATTGTCTTTTAAATGAAGGCTAGCTCACTCAACTTCTGCCTCTCACTGCCGC
>CM053406.1:100426347-100458645 GCA_028644305.1 Xerus rutilus | reverse complement strand
TGGCCTGTGTGTGTATCCACGATGCTTCTATCTGCATTTGGTTTGAACCCCCCCTCCCCCCTGCCATTACTGGGGATTGAACCCAGGGGCACTTTACCACTGAGCTACGTCCTCAGGCCTTTTTATTTTGAGATAGGGAATTGATAAATTGCTTAGGGCCTTGCTAATTTCCTGAGTCTGGCCTTGAACTTGTGAGCCTCCTGCCTCAGCTCCAGAGTCACTGTTATTACAGGAATGAACCACCACACTCAGCTGAGGCCTCTCATTTTTACTGGTCCCAAGCAAATTAAGACTGAGAAGGTTCAACCAGTGAGCTCACAGAGACGGGCATGCCCAGCACAGTGCCTGGCCTAAAGCAGTGGCTCTAACTATGTCTGCCAAGTTAATAAATGGATAAATATCAGATTTTTTTTTAAAGCTAACATTAGCCTGTGTCCCACAGACTGGGGTTCCTGGAAGGGCAATTATTCAATAATAGTTGAATGATAATTATAGGAAGTATCAAAAGAAGAAAACAGTACCTAAAAATTATCAGCTATTCCATTCCTAAATATAAAAGGCTTAGAAGACTGTGCTCCATGTTCCCTGCTCATCTCCTCAGAAATGCACAGAGTTAGTTAATATTAATGTTAGCTTACCACAAGAGTGCAATGTGAAGGTATAAATTTGAAAATTAGACTAGAAATCCACAAATGAATGGAATGCATTGTAACAGTAGACGCCATGTCTTAAAAACTTGAGTGCCAACGTTCTGGTGGCTCTCTGCAAGGTGGCTCTCGGTTGGCCTGCTAGAACCACCTGGGAACAGGCAGAGGCTGTGATAGCTGAATAGTGCTGTGAGAAACAGGGACTTTAGAGTCCTGCTAGTTTAAATCTGTGAACTCAACATTAGATTAGCACAGGTTTGGAATTCAGAAGATTCAGAAATGTGAAACAAACTGTAACTAAGGTCCTAGGAGCCCCTCCTTTTTGTCCTAGCCCCCAGCAGAACACCCTAGAAAAAAAGACTATGCACTCAAAGCTTAGCAGTCAGAACTGCTAAATCCCATAGTCCAGGAACTCCCGAGAAAATTAGGAAGGGAAAAGGAACAATGCAAACCAGGCACTCTCCTCTAGCGGAGTACTACCAACACGTGCTGTCCTCCCCTGCCTGAGACTCACCCCACAGCAGAGATTTACACTAAGGCAAGCAGGTGATAATACCCAGGCTTCTTCACCAAAGGAAAGCCATAATGTCTCCAGGACAAATTTAACATGCAATGCTGCCTGGAAGTAGAACAACAAGATGACTACTCCCGAGGCTGAGGCTGCTGAGCTCCAGCACCAGGACTGTAGACACTCTTGTGCTCTGTTTAGATTTGTCACGTGGGCTCTGCACTGTTGTATAAATTTAGATAAAGAGGTAAAAAGTGTATGCACACAGCACACTCACAAATTCCCTCCAAAGCAGCCGGTAAATGTGTGCAATTCCAGATGATCACCACTCTGAAACTACACTTTCAAACTTTGTAAGAAATGTTTATTACTGATACTCAGTGCATAATTTACAACACCATGGTGAAATTCACTTACATTCCATTTCAAGGGATCATGAAAAGAAAATGTCAACTGTGGGAAAATATGCTTTATGGATCTTGGCTTAAAACAGAGGGCAAAAAAACCCATACATGCAAGTCTCTGTTGGTGGAAGGAAACAGTCTAATAAATGGCCTAATGAACTGTGTAATGATTTTTTCAAAAGTAGGCAATAGGAAGCAAAAGGGAAGAAAAGGAGAGGTTAATATGCTCTGTAGCCTGGATAATGAAGCCCTAGATAATCTAGACTTGACCACTGGTGAAGAGGCTATACTTTAAAAACTGATTTTCAAAGTATGAATTATGATAGAGCTAATAGGCTGGTCAAATTAATATTCTGGGGAAAAGTGTTAATAATGGCAGGGTAAAAAATCATATTAAAATATAGGTGGACTTCTTTGTGATCTATAGTTTTCATCACACCTCTGGAAGGTAAGTCTATGTCTGCCTTGTACCTCTATGTGGGTTTGAAATCTGAAGTTCACAAGTCCTTTGGTTGGGACATTGCCAGTTGTCCCAGGTATGGCATGGGCCAGCAGCAGGTAGGTAGACTAAAAATTCCTTTTTTCTGAAAACCTCCCTAACTGCATTCCTTACTTTGGTCATGCCTATATCTTTGTAGCACGTATATGTCAGTTTTTTCACTATGGTCTTTCACGCCATGCCAACTTCTGGGGAAAATGACTCAGAATCGGGAGACCTGAGTACTAATCTGGAACCTGCCATCAGACCAGAGTCTGGAAAGCACTTGTACCTGCTATCTCAGCTCCCCATCTGGGCGATGGGGCTCAGGCCAAGATTGCCAATGCAGAGAAGATGATGAGTTTTAGTTTGAGGCACTATCCTAAGAGGGGCCAAGAGAAAATATGAATGGAGACAGCTAAAGCCAGAGAATAAGACAGGCTAGAAAGAGTCAAGAATAATGTCCCCTTCAGCTCCAAAAGTTAGTTCTATGCACACATTAAATCTCTGAATTCATATCAACCCTTTTAACACCCCCCCCCCCGCCCCGTGTTTTTTTTCCCTTTTTCTTTTACCTAGAAAGAAAACATGAACCTCTTGGCACTTTAGGGTAGAGCTGAGTCAGCATTAATCACAGCATGATTAACAAGACAGAGCCTTCTGCTAATTTCTGGCTATAATTTGGTAAACAAAGGTGGGTCACTTTAAGAAGATGATCAAAACGATAAGGCCTTTCCTTCCTGTACCTTTGCTTACTATCAACAAATGAGTTCCATTTTTTCTTTTTCTGCAGATGCTGGCATTCATTTTTAGATGCTTATCTGTGGATTGGGAGTGTAGCTCAGTGGTAGAATATGTGTTTAGCATGGATGAGGACCTGGTTTCAATTCCTAGCACTGCCGCCCACCCTCCCTCCCCCGCTCAAAAAAGCTAGGTGTGGCGGCGCATGCTTGTAATCCCAGCTACCTGGGAATTTGAAGCAGGGGATCAAAAGTTCAAGGCCAACCTGGGCAATGTAGCAAGATCTGCATTGACAGGTACTGTGGTGCTCAGCTGGCTTGCCTAGCTAGGGCTGAGAGGCAGGTCCCACGTCTGCATTCCTTTACTGGCAATGCTGCCTCAGGGAAGGAGTTAATCAAGGTTGGCTCACAGTAAGGGGTGCTGACCGGGCACTCACAAGATGGTGCTGCGACTGGAACCTTCTGAGACATCCTGAGACCAGAGTAGGTAGGAGAGCTCTCCAGGAGTTCAGAGCAAGGTCTCTTAGGTGCATCAGACTCCTACACTGCTGGAAGAGAAACGTGGACTGCCTTGGCAAGAGATTTTGAGTCCCTCTCCAGAGTTTAAGGTCAGCTCTTATTTTTTAACCTTTTACTCTGAAAATTCAGAGAAGCAATTGAAACATATTAACCTGACAAACTTGGGATTTTAAAGCAAATCAATTTCCAAAGTGAAAGGGGCACAGCTGGCAAACAGTTCTAAAAGCACTTGCCCCTCCATAAAGGAAAATTTTTTTCTCCTAAGAGTGGTTAAAAATAAAGGTAATGGACATCTAGCCAATAACCAACCTCAAGTGATAAACTGTTACTGGGGGATCTAAGTCATTGACTTGAGGGGCAAGGAGAGATGTGGAGACCAGAGAAAACTGAACCTCTGGCAATGATTGAATTAAAATTTGTGGAATAAAGCTGTAAGTAAATCAAGGATGACAGATCAATGAGGAGTTAATAAAGAGGGAAAGACACATCCATAGTCTACAAAGACTATGTAAGGGCAACTCTTATTTTCTCACACTAACTCTTCCTTCCTTGTAATCACATCTGAACTGAGATGTATAGGCTTCTGTGACAATAACTGCTTACAGGATGTCCAGAGTGTAACCAGACAAATGAAACCAATGTGTATGTATGAATGGAGACAGTGATGGCACTCAAGTATCCATACATTCAGATATATACACACTGATCCCTACCAGTGCTAGGTCCTCGCAAGGCTGCCATGGATAAAAGAGTGAGGTAAAGACACCAAATCCCTGCTCTCATGCAGCTGACCTTCTAGTGGGAAAAACAAGAGTAGCTTAACCACCAGGCAAAGAAATGATCACTGAGAACTACAATATGGGCTGTAAAGAAAAGGAGCTCAGTTCTATGAGAAGGGATAGCAAACTGATCTGATGGAGATGCGTGGAAGCAGCACACTTTCCTCAGAAACTGGCCCTTGAATTGAGAAAGGATAAAACCAGGCAAAGGGCAGGTCAGTGGGCCCCAGATCGAGGCCAAAGCATCTGTGGTGGGGAGGAGCATGATGCACGGTGGGAAGGAGAAGAACCTGAGAGATGGAACCATGGAGAACAGGGAGAGTGGGGCAGGTGAGCCTGGAGAGGCAGGGGAGCCAGGCTGCAGAGGGCACTTAAGGCCGTGTGAAGAATTCTGATCTTGATCCAGAGAGCAATGCGGGGCAGCAAATGATCCTAAGCAGGGATGAGGTGAAGTTGTGCTTGAGAAGTTTACTCTTGCTACCGTAAATGAAGACAACTCGAGGGAGGATGCAGAGGGAAGGCGGGGAGGCAGGCTAGAGCAGAGTACAGCAGAGAGAAATGACGGCAGGTGGACTAGTGTGATCCTGATTTATTGTCATTTGGAATGTAACATTAATATAAAAGTTACTTCTACAATTAAAGAAGAATCTTTCTGACCAGGTACATTTTTTTTTTTTTTTTTTTAATATTTTGTTTTTTTAGTTGTAGATGAACACAGTATCTTTATTTATTTTATGTGGTGCTGAGGATCGAACCCAGTGCCTCACGTATGTGAGGCAAGCGCTCAACCGCTGAGCCATTACCCCAGTCCCTGACCAGGTACATTTTAAGGGAGCTCACACAGTTCACTGAGTAAGTTTTATTGAGGTATGCTTCGTTTTTTTTTTTTTTTAATAACAGGCATAGAAAAAACATTACACTTACAGAATAAGATGGCTTCTGGGTTAAGTAAGGAAGAGGGAAACGAGAGTTCTCAGATTCTCCCTCCTCCTCATTTGCTACCCAAGAAGATTTCATTCCTTCCAGATTCTTCATCTATCAAGTGTTCTGAGCAGGGAAGAGGTCCCCCTGAGGTTTCGCAGGACCTGTGGATAGCTCTAAATTTAGAACTCAGATAGTTCACATATTAGCATTAAAATCCACTTTTCACACATATTCCAAGGTATAGGTATGGTGGTTGTTATGGTCAGGATATGAAGTGTCCCTCAAAGACTCATGTGTTGAAGGCAGGGTCTCCAGTGAGGATTTGGGGAAGTAAGTAGTTCATGAGGGCTCTGATCTCAACAGTGGAACAGTCCATGGAGAAGTGCACAGCTGAATGAACTACTAGGAGGTGGTGGAAACTGTGGGAGGTGAAACACAGCTGGAGGAGGGAGTCTCTGGGGGTGTACCCTTAGGTACTATATCTTGTCCCCATTATCTCCTCTCTGCTTCCCAGTCACTATGAGACGAGCAGCTCTGTTCCACTAAGCCCTCTCCACCATGATGTTCTGCCTCACCACAGGCCCACAGCAATGGTGCCAGCTGACTGCAGGCTGAAACGGTGACCCTAAACCAATCTTTCCTTCTCCAGTTGATAATCTCAGGTATTTTGTCACAGTGATGGAAACCTGACTACACAGTGGTGCACACCTGTAATCCCAGCTACTTGGGAGGCTGAAGAAGGAGGATCACAAGTTTGAGACAGCCTGAATAACACAGCAAGACCTTGTATCAACATAAGAAATAAAAAAAAAAAAAAGGACTCAGGATGTAGCTCAGTAGTACAGTGTTTGCCAAACATGTATGAGGTCCTGGGTTCAATCCCAAGTACCACAAACAAAACAAAACAAAAAAATCTTCTGCAATACAAAAGATAAGTCCCTTCTAAAGGTTCAGGTACAAATGATAGACTTCCTGGTAATGTTTCCTACTCTACAATATTCTTCTAGGTTTGAGGATGTGGCTCAATGGTAGAGTGTTTGCCTAGCATGCACAAGGCCCTGGAAGTGATCCCCAACACTGCTAAATAAATACACAAATAAAATATTCATCTATTTAAGGTACTTCATAGTCCCAAGAGTTTCATTAACAGGTGTCTCCATGAACAAGAGTTTGATTAATAAGTGTCTCCAATCGTACTCCAACATAGATGCCTTCCACAGGACAAGCTCTGATATCTCATTATTAATACAGGGATCTGCCAAGTATCAAAACTGACCTCGGTGAGTATGTCATCTGAATTTTTTTCCTTTTCTTTTTTTTGCCATTCTTCTTACAAGGACATGTTTTTTAAATGTTCAAATTCTAAAAGTCTTGACAAAATTAACACCAATGTTTGCCCTTTAAATAAAATACAGGAAAGAACATGACTGTTTTTTCATTATTGTCAAATGCTGTGTAGAAAAATGGAATTATGCATAGAAAGAGAAAAATAAAATCTTTGTTGAGCACTTTAAAAGTGACAATTACACAACCAGAGTCCATTAATTGGCTCGCACTTCCAGAAGGAACAAGTAAACACACTCCTCCGACCCTGAAGGAATGAGAAATCTGAGAAATTACCACAGTAGAAACTCACAAGAAAACAGTGATATTTCAGCAGAGGATCTATGTGACAGCCACGAGCTTCAATCCCTTCTTGGAAACTAACCCTGACACTGATGGTGAACTTCTCATCAGCAGTGTCGACAGTGAGGGTGTTTTTCCTCTCAAACCCACTGGCTTCCTGAGCTTCACGTTAGTGGCACCAAGCCCTCCACATACGACCTCCAGTCACATGGCTAGCAGTGACCTCCTGGAACCAGCCCAACGGTTTTGTGCTATTGAGTGTCAGGTTAAGAAACAAATGGGCAGAAAGAAAGCTTTCTTGACTTTGTCACCAAAAACGGGAAAGAAAATGCAGAAAATTGCAAAGTCAACTACCTCGGTTTAAATGTGCCATTTTTCAATCCTGCTATACTATGGAAGGGTTTACTGAGGCTGTAACTCTCCATTTTTAATTTATCCTGTTGTCCTTAGCCACTGCAGCCTTACTAGAAACATGATTCCTTTTTAAGAGTCCCAGGTGAATAAACAGTACCAGCTACAGAATCAGAACCCGGAATGCTGCCCTTCCCCAGGTCACTTACTGACTATAAGAGGGCTCAGATATGAATGAGATCATTTTGACACCTGGACAGCAGAGGAGCTGGCCCAACACAGGTCTCTCAAGTGATGCAGTGTCTGTAAAGATGCTTCTCAGGGAGAGCAGAGGGGAGATACTTCCTAAGTTAGGATGCTGTTAGCAACTGCTTGCTCCCATGAGGTGCCCCACCTCCTGTAGGCCAGGGCCCTCTGTGAAGGGACACTTGGATGGAAATGGGCTTCTGGAGTCCCAGGGAAAGGCAAAGAAAAAAGTACTCCAGGAGAAGCGGCACTGAGAGCCCTCCTGGGGAAAGCATGAGGAAAACGTGGTTCAAGTGTCCTTTTTAGGGAAGCACAACTTGTGCCTGGGGTAAGTGGCGTCAAGGTCCTGAAGAGCTGCTGGGCTACCGCCATGTACAGCACTTATTTAATTTCTTTGATTTACTGCTGGCAGTGAATAAAGAGTGCCACTCTGCTGACATATGCTACTCAAATAATGACAAGGACAGACATCTATAAAACATTTACAGCTATGGCAAAGAAAAATTTTTCTTCAAATATAGTTTTTAGATTTTAAAATAAATACATGTAAGTTAGCAAAAAATGTAGAAAATTAGAAACAGTTTCCATAATCCTGCTCCACAAAGGCAACAATTAGTCATATTTTGGCATATTTCCTTTTGGTTTTCCTCTTTCATCATTTTCTTCTACTTTTGATAATACTTCTATAATTTTGTACCATTTTTTAAAACCTCATTATGTAAGTATTTTTCTTGAGTTATTAAAAAGTCTTTGCAACATCATTTTTAATGAACACTTAGTTGAAGAAAAAAATTCAGAAGGGAATCTGGCTGGTAAATCTGGCAGGCAGACAGAACATTTCTGAGAAAATCAGAAGCTAATAGCTAGAGAAACTAGGTAGTTCTAGATTATGACCAAAAAACTCTCAAGTGGATAAGCCAAATTTTCATTATTACCCAGTTCTTTATATCTATCTAATCATTTACATTTGTCAAAATGTTTGCCAAGGGCACAGTATGGGAGGGACGACGGCTGAGGTAATTCACACTTTGGCAAAAATTATCCAACAGGACAAAGTGACAAAATGATTAAAAATATGAACACAAATGACATCAATATGTGAGAAAGTACACTTTGGCATGAAACAAGACAACTACCTAATGTGGCAGATGTACAGCCAGGCACAGGAAAAGAAAGGGAAAAGATTCAAGGTCACTCAGGATTATTAACAGCTGACTGTCAGCCCACACAGTAGAGCTTTTGGAAATTCATGTATAAGATGGCCTACCCTGTGGGCACATCTACCTCCCTCTCTTCCCCTTCCTGAAAACCACTGACTACTGTCGAAGAAATACAAACGAATATGTTCATAAAGGTACTGCAAACTGGAAAGGAGCCCACTGGGATAGCAAATATTTTTGGTAATTTCTAGAAAGTGGCAGGCAAGTGAAGAATCACTCATTCATAAACTGAGAACTGGGCAGATGTGCACATTGAAGCAAGCTGAGTAGGATGGAGGAAAACTGACTCAGAGCCAGTCCCACCAGGGATGAAGAAAAGGTCCTAAAAGCTTCTAGAGAGAAAGGTAAATTACTATAAGGAATAAGATTTAGACTGATACCAGATTTTCATCAACAACATTAGATCCAAGATGGCAATAAGTCCAAGATTTCAAATTTTTGAAGAAACTGAATTCTATACCCAAACTATAATCCAGATGTGCAAGAATTCTGAAAATTTGCTTTCCATACACCTTTTCTGGAAGAAGGAGGAGGGAAAAAAAAACCTATAGATTTACACAGTGCAATGGCCAGGAACGATCTTTTCTTAACTAAGTGATCAGACTCAAAAGACCCAACAAGCCACACTTGGCTGCAGATTCACCCAGGAGAGAGAATGGAAAACATGGTAAGTCACCAGGGTAGCATCAGGCATTTCTTCCCAGTGGGAGTCTTTCTAGCAGTCTACATAACTGTCCCAGGAGCTATTCTTTTTGCTCTGCAGGTGATAATCAGGTAACAGTGAATAAGATTCAATAATGGGCAGGTGTGGAGTTAACTTTGGCTTAGAAGCCTCATGTTCCAAATAGAAACCAATATCCCTTGTAATGGTTCCATGAGCAAAGATCCCAGAACCACAAGGAATATGTGAATTTACACAAGTTGTCACACTCAGAAAAGCCCAAAGCTGTCTCCTAACCAGATATTTACAGTCCTCCCAGAAGAGATGCAATTTAGTGACCAGGGCAGTTTTTATTATAAGCAATGCTGCTTAGTAACACATTCCACTTCTATCAGGTTTTCAGGGAAACATCTAGAAAGTAAGCAGACCCAAGGTCATCATGTCATGCAAATGGAGAAAGGATCCTGTTAACTCTTTACCACATTACACACATGCGCGCGCACACACACACAAATAAAAAATAAAAGGAAGGAAGAAACAAAGTAAGAAAGAAATCCAAGAAACAGGGGCTGGGGATACAGCTCAGTTGGTAGAGTGCTTGCCTCGCATGCACAAGGCCTTGGGATCAATCCCCAGCACCACAAAAAAAGAAATCCAAGAAACAATATTACCAATCTAGAGAGGAAAGAAAAAGGAAGTTTAGGATCACAGCTGTAGAGTAGGTGTAGGAAGCAATCTGCTCAAAATTAACCAATGAATAAACAGTATGTTTTAGAAGCCTCTGTAACAGGAAAGAGAGGCAATTAGGAACTTCAGAAAAACTATTCAACAAAACTATTCAGAAAAGGCTATTCAATATGTGAAATAATTCTGACACTCTTTTTTTTTTATTTTTTTAAATGTTTATTTTTTAGTTGTAGGTGACAGAATATCTTTATTTTATTTTTATGTGGTGCTGAGGATCGAACCCAGTGCCTTATGCGTGCTAGGCGAGCACGCTACCACTGCACCATAACCCCAGCCCCAATTCTGACACTCTTAAGAAAATCTGATCTATTAGATCTGAACAGGGTTTAATTCTTTCCAGAGGGGCACATGCTTAGTGACACAGAATATTTCTCACTGCACATCCAATTACTAGATATGTTGTGAACACTGTTTATATAATCAGAATATTATAATGAGCTCTTAGTGGTTTTCCCTTCTCAGGATCATTTTATAGTTAACACATGGAAAACTTCAGCATAGGTTACAGAACAAAATGTACACATCATAGACCTTTACAATGTCAGTGTGATTAGACAGCTTACAGAAGAGAGGAAGTAGAAAGAAGAAAGACAGAGGGAAATGGATGGGAGTAACTTCTTCATCAACATAGTAGGAGATCAGGAAATACTGTCCACAATTGATGGATCAAAAAATAGAGGTTCAAGTATACTGTTTAATTTTAAAAGCTAAATAACAGCAGAACTAAAGTGAAAATCATAACAAAAATGAAGAGTGGTTAAGTGAGTTATAAATCTATCATTTTTTAAAAAATATTTATTTTTTAGTTGTAGGTGGACAGAATATCTTTATTTTTTTTATTTTTATGTGGTGCTGAGGATCAAACCCAGTGCCTCACGCGTGCTAGGCGAGCACGCTACCACTGCGCCACAACCTCAGCCCATAAATCTATCATTTTTTATAGCAAGAGTTAGTAAAAATAAGTTAATTAGAAGTATAAAATATTAAAATCAAGAAGTTACACACACAAAAAAAAGCCAGAAGTACTTACCTCTAAGGACTGGAACAGAAGATGGGAAGGTAAAATTTTACTTTTTATGAAATGCTGTCTGCATTATTTAATTTCCATGTGCATGTTTGCGTATATAACTTAAAAGCTAACATTAATGAACAGATTAATTGTTCAACAATGTAAAGGATAGCAGAGAAAAGGAATCAATGGTTGGAAAAGCAAAATAAGGCTAAAGTGTACAGGACTAGATTAGGTAAAGAAAGAGGAGTAAAAAGTAATTTAAAAAATTTAGACAATGCAGGGCTGGGGATGTGGGTCAGTGGTAGAGTGCTTGCCTAGCATGCACAACACCCCAGGTTCAATCCCTAGAACCACACACACATACACAATTAGGGCTGGGGTTGTGGCTCAGTGGTAGAGCGCTTGCCTAGCACATGTGAGGCACTGGGTTCGATTCTCAGCACCACATATACATAAAGTCCATTGATAACTAAAAAGAAAAATTAAAAAAAATTAGTTAATACAAAAGGTTATCTACAACAGAAGATGACTCTAGTCTGAAATGAAAGCAAGAGAAGCATCAAGTCTAGCAGAAATGACCCGAGAACTAGAAAAGAAACTACCCATCCCAGAGCTCAACACAGGGAGCAGCTCATTCCCGAGAGATTTCTCAGAGGATAGCAGAAATCTGAGCTCTCATCCCTTGACAAGGAAGAATGCTACCAAGAAGCAGAGCTATGATCTTTAAATATTCCAAGTAATTTTATTTATAACATGACTCACATTCTATTTCAATAAAGAACAGGCTACAATTTTTTTTTTTTTTGGTA
Organism: Xerus rutilus; assembly: GCA_028644305.1. Classification (NCBI taxonomy): domain Eukaryota; kingdom Metazoa; phylum Chordata; class Mammalia; order Rodentia; family Sciuridae; genus Xerus; species Xerus rutilus. The sequence goes on along the minus strand of CM053406.1, from coordinate 100,446,974 downwards.
CTGGGGATTGAACTCAGGGGCACTCAACCACTAAGCCACAAACCCAGCCCTATTTTGTGTTTTATTTATTTTTTTTTTTTTATTTATTTTTTTTTTTTAAAGATTTTTTTTTTAGTTGTTGATGGACACAATGTCTTTATTTTATTGCTTTGTATGTGGTGCTGAGGATCGAACCCAGGGCCTCACGCATGCGAGGCAAGCGCTCTACCGCTGAGCTACAATCCCAGCCCCTTGTGTTTTATTTAGAGACAGGGTCTCACTGAGTTGCTCAGCACCTTGCTGTTGCTGAGATTGGCTCTGAACTCACAATTTTCCTGTATCAACCTCCCACAGTGCTGGGATTACAGGCATGCGCCACCACGCCCAGCTCATTCTCCATTTCTTAAGGCCTAACTTGAAAATGGGAAGTACAATACATTCAGGCTATGCCTGTAAATGTAATATCATAATCTTGGGTTCCATTAATCTTTATAGGGTTAATAGGCACTTGCCTTTTCACTACTCTTGTTCTTCTGTTGTATTATTTACTTATTAATATGTAAAACACTTATTGCTGGAACATCTAAATGCTAAAGTACAAAGTTAAAAACATATAAATTATTTAAATCCATCAAGTAACAAAAGAAATAAAGATACTGATGACTTAATGCAAAGTTACATGAAAAGAGTTAATGAATGAATGGGTTTTTGAATTAAAAAAAAAACAATATTTCACTAAATACAAAATTATTATGACATGTACCTGGTCAAGAGTCAACCAGATTTTGTTAAAAACACACCTGGTACAGCACCTTTAGCAGAAGAATATAAAAAAGAAAGAGATGAGGAATGTATTTTACAACATACAGAATGTCATAAAGGAAGGGTACATGTCAAAAACGACAAGTTTTGAGGAAGCACAGATCTGGTCTGGACGCTGTAAGCAAACACTCTGGAAAGACAAATGGGTGGCTGGATGCTCATGGGCCCTGGAGGCCCTGTAGTTTCATAAAAAGAGTCTCAGGAGCTTGGGAAAAAAGTTAACCACTTTGTCTCCCCTTTTCCATTATCTAGCCTGGCTTGGCACTCAGGCAATGCTTTGCTTTGTTACTAGGAGACGATGTGGTACACTGGAAAAAGCCCTGGGTTTAAATCTTAGCTCCATTCTTTGGAAAAGATACTCTCCCAGAACTTAACTTCCTCTTCTATAAAATAAGGCCAATACCCCACATTTTGTATTCATACAAAAAGAGAGAAAATACGTGCAGGTACTGGAATATTACTTAGGATACAATTGTTAGTTTTTTTAAGCTGCAGGTGAGATGCCCACAAAATTTGTGCTTCAACGGAAAATGACTGCCCAGCCAGGAACTGATTACATCCACATTAGCATACAAGTATATACTTGTCTTTTCTTTTCCTATCTACCAGCTAGATGTAGGTGATGTTGATGAGGCCCTAAATGACAGTGGAACTATAAGAATGGAGATGCATGGGTTCCTCATTCATCTGTGGAGAAGAGCCACTGGACAACCAGAATACCTACACTATTATATGACTGAGAAATATACTATTGTGTTAAATCACTGAAATACTGAAAATTGTTACAGTAGCAAGTGCTAACTTAACCAACATGCACATGTGATAGTATAACAGTAGTGATGATGGTGTCAAACATGCCCTCAGACAAGCCATCGTTAATGCTACTTAGAAATCTTGCCTAAGTAAGCACCTGAAAAGATGCTCCACATCATTAGCCAATAGGTAAATGAGAATTGAAGTCACAATAATATGCCATATGCCATTTTCCATATTCTGTGATCAAAAAGATGGAGAACAACAAGTGCTGGTGTGGAAACTGGAACCCCTCATATGCCGCAAGTGGGAACAAAAAATGGTGTAGCAGCTATAAAAAAATCTGGCAGTGCTTCAAAAAGTTAAATACAGTTACCGCAGGACTCAATGATTCTACTTATAGGTTTATATGCAAGAAAACTGAAGAAATATGTTCATATGAAAACTTACACAGGACTGTTCATAGCAGCATTATTCATAATAAAAAAAGCGGAGGGGCCGGGGTTGTGGCTCAGTGAGAGAGCGCTTGCCTTGCACGTGTGAGGCACTGGGTTCGATTCTCAGCACCACATACAAATAAATAAAATAAAGGTCCAATGACAACTTAAAAAAAAAAGTGGAAATAATTCAGATATTTAACAACTGATGAGTGGATTAAAAAATTGATTATACAATGGAATATTATTTATTCTTAAAAAGGAATGAAACTCTGATATATGTTTCAACCAAGGATTACCCTGGCAAACATCACGCTAAGTAGAAGTAAACAACAAAAGATCATATAAAATTTCATTTATATGAGATGTCCACAATATGAAAATCCATAGAGAGAGAAAGTAGATTATTGGATGCTGCGCTAGGGGGAGTTGGAAAGAAATGGGGATGAGTGACGGTTAACAAAGAGAAGGCTCCGTTTTGGAGTGATGAAGACGTTCTGGAATGTTGGAAGAGATGGCTGCACAACTCTGTGAGTATACTAAAAATCACTGAATTGTATACTTTATAAGGGTGAATTTATAGTATGTGAACCTGTCAAAGGTTAGATTTAAAATGTCCCAAAGGCAACTGTGGTAAAGGACTGGTTGTCAGCCTATGGTGCTATTGGGAGGTGGGTCAGGTGGAAGAAGTTAGTCATTGGGGGCAAGGACTTGAAGGAAATATTGGGACCCCAGTTCCTTCCTCTTTCTCTGCTTCTCAGCTGCCACGAGGTGAACAGGTCTCCTCAGTCATGTGTTCCTGCCCTGATCTACTGTGCCACCACAGGCCCAAAGCAAAGGGATCAAGTGACCATGGACTGAAATCAAGAACCTAAACAAACTTTTCCTTCATATAAGTTGATTTTCCCAGGTATTCTGTTACAGTGATAGAAACTGTTACAGGGAAGAGGGAAGGGAAGGGAAGAGGGAAGGAAAGAGGGAAGGGAAGGGAAAGGAAGAAGGGAGGGAGGGAAGGAAGAAAGGAAGAAAGAAAGAAAAGAAAAAAGAAAGAAAGAAAAAGAAGTACCAGCCCTTTGCTCTGTCTTGTCTCCCAGAGAACCTGGCTATACAAAAGGCTCTTTTCACATACTGTGATTCTACGCTGGTCAGAACCCACAGAATCCTTCCTGCTAGCTGTTCCTACAACCAGGTAAGCTAAGAGTTCCCATCCTAAGTGCACTGAATGCCTCTGCCTATGACGAGCCTAAGGCACAAGACTCTCCTTAACTCTGGTAACAACTAGCTAACACTGAGATGAGATAAATTTTTAGCTAATCCTGAGACTGATATGAGGGTGAGGAGTAAGATAGAGTCCCAGAATAATTTCTGAAGTATATATCATGTCAGCAAAATTCTCCAAGGAAGAAAAAATATACCCTAAATGGGTGGTGTGGGATGTGGGAAAGATCTGAGGGGATTGTGTGAGGAAAGTATCTGTCTTTCCCTGTGTAGATACATGTGTTATTTTCGAAAGAGTGCATCAGGTTCAAATCACGACAGAAAGCTTGTGTGGTCCTATCAGGTAGATTCCCGTGTGGTACTTAATAGTCAAAATTAAATTAAAGGATTACTGTAAGTTTTCAACCTCAATAGAAGAATATAATTTGGTGGTTCCATGAATACAAACTGGGAACTGCCGAATCCATCAGAAAGACGGCTCTTGCAATTGGAATCAATTACTGAAAGGAGGCCACTTACTTGCAGGAGACTTTTGTTCTATCAGCCACCATGGTCCACTGTTGCTGGTTGGTAGAAACCTCAACGTAGTAGCTATAGCTGCGATCATCACAGTCCCAAAGTAATAATCTGAACAAAGAGAAAAACAAGATTGCTGTAAAGATTCCCACTGGCACGGTGACACAGGCATGTCTCCAGGCAATCTATGGCTATCTCATCCCTTCCACCTGCTTCCTTTGCCCCGCAATTCCAGAATTGGGGAAAGTGAATCTCCCAAAAGTACAAACAGAACAGTCCGCAGGTCATCTCTTTAGTAAGAGTCGATTTCACAAATTACCCAATTTTGGGTAGTCTCTGTCTACCTACTGGCACAGTTCTTCAGACTGGCTCTGGAGAGAGATGTCTCCATGTCCTCCTTCCTTATTTTCCACTTGGCAGGGCTGACTAAATATAACACCCTGGAGACCACTGCTAGTGGAGGAGTCTGCTTTCTAATTGGTGATAACTAGCATGCCCCATGACCTTTATTTATCATGTTTCAGGTTTCTTCTGATTCTCACCCGTATATTTGCCTAACTTTGGTAAGATTATCTGATTTAGAGATCTAGTAATCCCATACCTGCCCTACCATGGCAGGGTAGTTCCAGTATCTTCCCAAACCTGAAGATGCTTAAACTACTTAATAATAAAGAAAAAGTGGTGTAGTACTTGTATATAACCTACACACATCCTCCTATATACTTTAAATTATCTCTAGGTTACTCCTAATACCTAACACAAAATAAGTTCAATGCAAATAGTTGTTGCATTGTATTTTCTAGGGAATAAAGACAAGAAAAAAGTCTGTACATGTTCATTACAAACCCACACATATGGAGGGTATTCTACATAGGTAAATGTATATTCACTTGTAAAACTTCCTTATTCATTATTTAGAAATTTATTATCTTGGTCCTTTTCTTCTTATCTCCCTTTTCTGCCCAGATAAGAACTTAAGCATTGACTACATTATTCTATCAATGTGAAGCTCAAAGCTGACAAAATTTATCTATTGGTTTCAGAACTATGGTTACCTCTGGGGAAGATACTGATTGGGAAATGGCGTGAGAGAAACTTCTAGAATGCCAGAAGCATTCTAATTTTGATGTGAGTAGTAGTACATGAGTATAGACATGTAAATATTCATTAAGCTACACATAAATTATTTGTGCACTCTGTATTCTTCAATTAAAAAGAATAAAAAAAGAAACATGGGATCTGCACTTTGCTACTGACAGTACTGCAGAGGAGAAAGATCACTGTTTTCTATGATTCCAGCCTTAAAAGTCCTTTCTACATAAAATTCACACAGTATCTTATTGCTTTATAAGTTGGTCATGTGCATTTGCTTCCTTCACCAGCTAGAACAGTGAGCTCCCTGAAGGCAGCATCTATGGCACAGAGTTCTCGCTACCTAGTACCTGGCCTTGTGTCTCACAGAGCTTATGCTCAACCGATGTCTGGGCAAATACATTCCTTCCAACAACAGTAATAATGACCATGACAGCCAATACTTCCTTAATGCTTACTGTTTATCAGTCCCTGTTAAGTGTTACACAATTTGTCTTTTTTGGCACCAGGCATTGAACTCAGGGGCAATCGACCACTGAGCCACATTCCCAGCCCTATTTTGTGTTTTATGTAGAGACAGGATCTCACTGAGTTGCTTAGCGCCTCACCGTTGCTGAGGCTGGCTTTGAACTCACGATTCTCCTGCCTCAGCCTCCCAAAGTGCTGGGATTACAGGCGTGCACCACTGCAACTGGCATGATTTGTCTTTTTAAGTCCTTCCAAATATTCTTTCAGTGAGTACTATTATTCCTATCAAATTACAGATGGTGAAAAATCTTAATGCTATCAAGTAACTTGTCTAAACTCATGGTTACTGAGTGATTAAGGATTTTGACCTGATATCCTGAATCAAAGCCCAGTTCTGTTATTATGCTGCCAAATGTTTCCTTTACTACCAGTTTATGTATCTGGATCATAATTTTCAACCTGCAACCTATCAGCCTATGAAAGTAGTTTGTATTACTTTCCTTTAATTTGTAATTATAATCAATGAAAAGCCTTTGCACAAGTTCAGTTTAGTGTCCCTATAAAGCTATTATGGAGGATTAGGACTGCCTATGTTCCCCTTTCCCATTAGTTCTTTGTTTTCAATTGTAACGCTGTTTGCTATCAAGTAATATATGTTTGCTACTGAAATTAGGAAAGGACTTCAGATTGATTAATCATTCTTTTCATTAATAGCTCTGATAACAGGTTTTCTGGGAAACAATGTTGAGTTTATTTTCTCATTGGGATTCTGGATTATATATGGACAGCCAGATTTGTCAACCTTTCAGATAATCAAGAGTTAGTGTTGCTACAGAGTATCCAAATGAAAACAATCAGTCCCTTTTGGAATAGAACCTAACCAGAACTTAAAATATTTCATGGAAAAAGACTGCCTTGAGGATATGGGATATACAAAAGATAAAAAGGACGACCAATTATAAGTATTGTAAACATTCCAGTAGAGAATCTTGGAGAGAGAGCACGCTGGAAGAATTTTTAAGTGGCTTATTCTATGAAGTCCTCCATTTTGTTTTAAGGCAAATCATTATTTTAAAATGAAGATCATCTGTAATTTCAATAATATTGTAAACACAAATGCACAGTGCCTATCGTTTATAACTTGCTTCTTTTGCTTAATGACCTATTATGAATATCTTTTCCTAAGTCAAATATTCTTGTACATCATATGTACTGACTTCATAGTATTTTATTTTTTGGACATCTCAATTTATTTTATCAGTCTCATTGGACCCTTAGGTAGCTGATATTATTTCACTGTTAAGAAATTCTGTGCTGAACATTCTTAGCTAAATATATGATTACTGCATTTCAAAGTTCCTATAAGCAAAACTCCTAAAGCTAGGCATGCAAACATTTTGAGGCTTTGTTATGTATCACAAAATATCTCTTCTCCCTCATCCCAAAGTACTCACACCACCACCAGTGTGTAACAAATGCTCGTGTATTGCTACCAATACTGTGGTTATGTTTACAAATACTGCCAATTTGATAGATGAAATATATTTAGCTAATTTGCAGTTTTTTACTTATCATTGAACTTGAACATTTTACCCATTTCCTACTTATATTTATCCTTTTGTTAATGACTTACAAAATGTCCTCTATATCTAAAGGATATTAATTTGCTGCCTAGCATAGTTTGCATGCTGAAGATATTAATTTTTATTAGCCCAGACTATCGATCTTTACCTCAATAATTTCTCCTGGTCTAAATTCTTTTTTTCTGAACAGCAGCCAAGTGCACATATTGGTTGAAATTCTCCTCCTCTATTCCTCTATTAGGAGTCCCTGGGGGCTGGGAATGTGGGGTCATGGTGACTCCTGAGTGGAAAAGGGACACTGATGGATCTCAGGTTATCAAGACCATGGCTCAGACTCACCTACACTGCAGGGGTTTTCAGCGAGATTCTAATTCATGTGCCAGGATGCATATTTGCTTGGGATTTAGGCTTCACCGAGAATAAAAATCCCCTTGTGGATTCAAATGAAAAAGCAAGTTAAGTTTAAGAACACTAAAGGAAAGCTGACTCCATCTCTTTCTCCATGGACAGGAATTTGGTTCTGACAAGGCACAAGTGGAAAGCCCACCAACAACCTGCATTGTTTCCCCTGCCTACAATATAGAGATGCTGTTCTTATGCCTTCATACTTGCAGGGACAAAGAGACACTGCTGACCTCTATCCGATACAGGATGTCTGCAGTGAGCTTGCCCGAGACAGACACCCCCTCTGATGTGTGTGTGAGCTCTTTAAACAGGCCCTACCTCACACACACACATCCACACACCTCCACCATTCAGCAGAAGCCATTTCCAAAAAGGATTCGAATAATGGACACCACTGGCCAAGATCTGTTGGTGCAGATCAAGGGTGTTTAGCTATGGCTACAAACCTCTCCACGCAATGAGCACTGCATGAAATACCTAGTGATATTAAACATCATCTCCTCCATCTTCCTCATTCTTATTGTGGAGTTTCCCTAAAAGCAGTTAAGTGGTAGGTTTTTTAAAATTGATTAGCAGATGTGAATTTGCTTACATCTTCCATAAATGCTCTGGCTGGCTGCATACCATTGATTACTAAGGGTTCAGTTTACAGCAACTAATTGCTCTCCTTGTCGGTGTTTTGATACAAAATTCAATAGTGAATATGATTTCAAAACTCTTGTCTTTGCGGCTTGAGTCAGAAGTGACTTGAGGCAAACCCAGTGGACTGAGTTTTCCCTTCTTAAAATAATTGCTCTCTCATCAGTCTGTGAAGAAAGTTTCCAAATTGTAGCATTTTAATTGGAAAGCCTGCATTATGCATGCGATGACAAACTATGTTGTGCTGAATGGCATTTTTCTGTCCTTTCTTAAGGGATTAATTCTCTGCCAGATTGTGAACAATGGCTGAGGCCTAACAGTTGAGATCAACAGCTTCTCCAATGAATTGGGGCCTCTTAGACCAGGAGCCAGGGCCTGCCTGTTTTGCCCATTTCTAATTGTCCATCATTTGTGGGAGACTCCAATGAAAGGCCTGGAGCCGACACTGCTCTTGTTGTGAAGAGTTTTCTCCTTTGGGTGAGGGAGAAAAAAAAAAAAAAAAAAAAAACCACCAAAGAAAGATCAACTACCAGCTGTTGGTAATGCTGTATTAACATCATCAAATCCATTTCTAGTATTTCAGTGAAAATTAAAGATACTCAAAAAATCATGCAGAAGATTATTTGTTAAAGATTCCTTAAATTCTTGAGAAATTACTGTCTTCCATTCAATAGTCCAAGAGTTATTTACCAAGTACCAACTATGTAACACTTGGACAAGTCACTTAACTTACAGTTAAGTTACTTACTTGGGTTTCAGCCCTGGTGAACTTCAGTGTCTGGGTCTGGTGGTTTCCCAGGGCTCTTGCAGTTCTAACGGTTTATGATACTCTGCTATCACATGTGCAGTCAAGATTTTTTGGTGTGTCTGTACATTACAGAGTAGCTCCTCTCCTTGGGAACAGTTTCCAGCCCAACATCAAAGTAGACGTGGGGAGTTCCTGAGCTTAGCCTGTCCTGTAGACCTGACTGCATGCTGGAAAGCCACATGACCCATGCTGGGCTCATCAGATTTCCTTTCTCAAAATTTGTGAATTATGTAGGATTTTAGCTTAATTGGGCCCTGTTCACTTAAACAAGATAATGAGAACACAGGCATGCTGGGGTGGCCCTCTGCTATTACAGGCTCAAGGAAGCAATGAAAGCCACCTGCAGTGAGAAGTGGGGAAGACAGTGCAGCCCAGAGAAGACAGCTTGGACTCTGGACAGATTCCCACGTCTGTCTAATCCCTAAGACGGCCTTCAGAGTTTCTGCCCTAGTACTCTATGGGAACTCATATATTCACTTAAATAATGTCACTATTTTTAGCTTAAGCCATTTTACTTGGTTTCTGTCACTTAGAACTGAAAAGGCCTAAGATAAGCTCCTAGCAGAGTGTATTGGACAGGAAAGGTACTCCACAAAGAGCAGATGCTGTGCAGATGAGGATGGCAGTGATGCCTGGACAGCCACAGGACCACAGAGACAGGAGGCAAAGAACAGGGTGGCGGGAGAAGTCCCTGCGGAGGGCAGTCTTTTCATTCGTGTATGAAAGAAGATGCCTCGTAGAAGGGGGAGTGGGAGAACTCAGAGTGGGCTCTGGAGTAGGTCAGAGTGGGTCAGTGGAGCTGCAGGGGGAAGGCCTTGCAGAGGTGGAACAGTCTGCAGAGTTTATCACTCTCCTCATGGGGACACAGGGCCAAGGGGCGGGGTCCACAGTGACAGAGGACACAGATCGGGGTCAAGGAATGAAGGACCAGGAAGATTACTGACTACTTCCAGGATGAGGTGGGGGGTCAGAAGACAGGACCTAGAGTTCACAATGTAGAAGAACAGATGTGATAACGAGGGAGAAAGGTAACAAACTGGCGGCACAGGGAAAGGTAACAAACTGGCGGCACAGGGAAACGTCAACACTTGCACTTCATCCAGCAGAGTCCAGATCTCACTCTTCTAATTGAGAAGCAGAAAGATAACATGTGAGGGGCACCTTTCTACCCCCTGCTTCTGCAAGGCAGGAGAGGTAGCCAGTAACAACTGCCAGAGGATTTAATACAGCTTCAGAGAAGCAACTCTACCAGCGAGAAACGGGATTTTACCAAACATGAAAGGGATCCTTACTGTCAGCTGTCACAGAGTTCGATTAGGTGGCATCATCCTCAGGTAGGGAGCAAGGTCCAGCTGAGAAGAGCTGTTGGAGGACTGCAAGTCCAAAATGAGATTCTCAGCAGGAGACTAGAGTCAAGTAACAATGCTTCATCAGGAGTGTGTGAAGGGGACCAGGTGGCTGCCCTGCAGATTCCAGACACAAGAACTCCTGAGGAGCTGTAGCCATAGGGGTCCTTCCTCTAAGTGGACCACAACCTTTCAGGGCGAAGGGGATACCTGTCTTCCTCCAACAGCAGGAGAAGGGAAATACAGATTGCTCCCCAGATGGAAGGGGTTCCTGGGAAATACAGTTAGAAGACAACAGAGAGAGTCTACATATTATCTGATAGTTTAATTTTTCAAAACTGGGATATTGTATTAATCAGCTCTATGTAACAGTGATAAGATATCTGAGATAATCAACGTAAAAAGAAGTGTTTATTTTGGTTCATGATTCTGGAGGTTCTGGTCCCTGGTTGTTTGGTAGCTTTGGTTTTGGGCCTGTGGCAAGGTAGTGCATCATGGTAGGAGCATGTAGCAGAGAAAGCTGATCATCTCATGGCAACCAGAAAGCAAAAAGAAAGAGCCAAGAAGGGGTCGGGGGCACAATATCCTTTCCAAGGGCACACTCTCAGTGGCCTATCTTCCTCCAACTAGGTCTTTCATCTTAAAGATTCCACTACTTCTCAACAGCACCAAGAGCTGGAGACCAAGCCTTTAACACATGGGCTTTTGGGGGACATTCCAGATGCAAACTATAACAGATATGGAGGGTAATTTCTCTAAGAAAGTTAAAAATAATGGCACTGACCAGAAAAGAAGACAAGCACAGGCTCTAGGTTGTTTGGCACATGTAGCTTCTGTGTTTAGACATTGAAGCCCCAGGATGAAATAAAATGAAGTGAAGAAAGTGTACACTGGGGCTCCACTGTGGAGACTGCCTCACTGGGAAAAGGTGGAATAAAAGGAGAGGTTGTGTAATCCAGTTAAGTTATTGAAAAGTAGATTGATATTAATGGAGAGTATGTTGACAAGATATAACTGCATGTAGCTGGATGAGGCAGAGCTTTCCGAAAATTTGAGACAACATAAAACTATCAACTCTTAATGGCTAATCGAGACCCTCTTTTTACTCCTTGGTGGGGGATTAAGTTTTGTATTTCCAGGTTTAGGCAACAACATAAAACCCACCCCTGTACTATCCATAGCATGGCTGAAGCTGCAATTTTCAGCAAATGCCAAGTGTGGAATGAATTGTAAAGGACTAAGCCACCATCCAACCTCACGTTCACACAGACCTCACCAGTTTCAAAATGTTTTTGCATTCATTATCACATTTGGAAAAAATTATAATCAGTACATTTTCTGCTTTCAGTGCAAATCTATTTTTCTAAGTTTCTGTGTTAATTTTCTTCCACGGGCAAAACACTGCCCAAGTGATTGTTTACAGATTAGTCAATCACTTGGCAAACCCTTATTTAACAAATAAGTTTAAGTCCAGGCACATGGTCTAGATTTCATACTACACAGTTCAATTTGAAGAAAATTCTTTCATTTTATGCTTTGTGGATATGTGAGAAAATTTTGTTCAGGCCAAACAGTCCTTGAAAATAAAAGCAGTTTTCTTATATTTCTGAAGGTGACTTTGCAATACAGCCCTTTCTTAAGCAAGATATTGGCATCAGAAGTATCAGGAACTGATCAAATGGTCTGGAGCTATTTTAAAGGTGAAGTCTCTATGTTCCAGATCTTTTAGGCTATGACACAGTGAGCAGGTACACAGCTTTTGCAGATCTTCCCCTGTTTAAATCTGGCATTATCTAACTCCCCTTTCTGCAGCAAGGCTACCCGCCTTGATCCCAGCAGCTTCTTCATCATGGCGCATGCACACAATCAGTGAGATCTGTCTGACTTGGCTCACAGCAGATCAGAAAAGGACATGCAAGAGGCAGAAATGGCAAAGTCCTGCCCAGACCACAGGGCTTAGCTTCCCAGGTATTAATTTCAGCTCACTTTCAGCTTCATTTGCTAGGAAGATTATTAGGCACTGTTGTGACTGTAAAAGGCCAGAATCAGTGTCTTTTACAACTCAAAAGTAATGTGCATTAGTGTGAACTTTTCTGTTCCCTGTCCTTAACTCCGTGAAATTATCAGGAGGTGAGAAGAGATAGGCTCAATAAAGAGCTCAGGAACCACTAAGCTACAAGTTGAGTGTTAGGGTTTTTACCATGTCAGCTTCTATTTAACATATATAACTTCTGTGGAATAAAATGGCCCCACTGAGGGTCTTCATCCAACAGTTTGAGGAAGAGAGTAACCTGGCTCCAGGTTCCCTGCATAACAACATCCAAGGTCCTCTCCCTTCAGTCTTCAGGACCAAGATTATTCAGGAGGAACCATCTGACCATGGTTCCAGAGTGCAGGGACCATGTATGGTGAATGGTCTTGGAGTTCCTTATGCTCCCCAGCACAATGGCTTATGGATCACAGGCTCTACTGAGTTAAACTGATGGAGACTTGGGAGCAGGGCAGGAAAGGGTGATGGAGAGAGGAAATTACAGATAAATCACAGAATCCAGGTAGCTCATTCCAGTATAACATTTTTAACACCTCATTATGTTTCAATCAAAAACATCCCTCCCCTCTTAGATGGAACCAGCCCTCCATCCGTAGTCCCCACCACCATTTTGCCAAGACTTCCATTAGAGATGATTTATGAAAAATATCAACTCTCACCACTGTTTCATCTCTTTGCTTCTTCTCCTGCCCCTCCTCTGACCACATGCTAATAGGTGCCCACATGTGCACAGCCTACAAAGCACCAAGAAGCAGAGCCAAAGAGAAATTTAATAAGCTCCACAGCTCTTTTCTATTCCCTTGGGTCACGTTTTCATAGAAATGCGTGTCTGTGGGAGAACACACAATTTAGCTATAGGCAGATCTTTGTATTCTTGCAACCTGGTGCTAAAGAGAGAGAACGGAAGGGCAAAACAAGGGAGGCTCAACTCCGAATGTTACGGGCAAGAGAACATTCCAGCAGGGGTGAACTATGAGGCGAAACTCTTCTATTCAGTGGTGTCCGCTCTCTATTTTTATTCATACCAAACCTCTTTTCTGGTCTCTCTTAACACAGCCGGTACTATTTTCACACATTTCCCTCTCTTTCTTATCAGCCTGACCTCTTCACCTTAATCAGATCTGGGTTTCAACCTTTGCTCCAGCTGTGAATCATCTTCTTTTCCCTACAGGGCACAATCTACAAAGTCCTGAGCTCTTGCTGAAAATGATTTTAAACACTCGCCCATGCAATCCAGACCCTCACCCACTTCAGCACCACCTGTGCTGCAGCTCTCCCTTCTCCTCCAGTGCTCCCCTCCTGAGCTCCTGCCTCCTCCCGCTGCCCCCAACCTGGTGGTGAGATAGCATGGCCTGTACAAAGTCTGTCTGTCTGTCTGTCTCATCTACTTGGCTTTTAAAATTCCTCCCCATAAGTCCCTTTTCTGTTGAACTTCCTTCATGAAATCTTTTGTGAAAGCTTTCACATGAAAATAACTGCCCATCAAAACACTAAAATAAAACTATAATAAGTTTACAATTTAAACACTTAAAGTAGATTAAACAGTTTGAGGGCTGAGGTGTCTGATAAATCATAATTCTCCATGTGGTATATGGCTTACCATTAAAGACATTACTGAGAATGTTAATAGTACTATCTTTTCCACCAGTATATAAAGGTGAACATCCTAACTATAAGGTCTTATAAACAAAAGATAATGAATCAATTTGATAGGTAACTGTGTGATAAATCTTTTGAAGAAAGGTAAGAAGCCAGGAAAAAACCCACGACATTTTATGTGTTTTTTTGGGTAATGGCTAGAGGAAAAAATGGCTAATTATGTTTTTTAATGAAATTCTTTTGATCACTGGCCACTCAGTACAGTTTTCTTGATCCAGGCCTCCAAAGCTGAGATCACAAGTTTTAATTCAAACATTTTCAGCTGAACATTAATAACTCTTAACTTTTCTAACTGATAAACAGCTGTAATTAAACCAAACTAGTGTGGGCTACAGCACCAAAGGCTGAATGAGCAGTTGCCATTATCCTCTGGAATCGCCTACACTATTCTCCCCAGAGCTGGAGGCCCAGGCAACAGCTCATGAGCGGCGGGAGGAGTCTCAGTTCTCCCCAGGGCCACAGAACACGTGAGGACGCAGATTCTGTCTCATAAACACGCACTAGAATTGCCCAGGAGCTGCCCCTCCCTCCCGTATTTGTTTGGCGGAAGGATCACTTAGACAAGAGAAACGCAGCCCCCCTCTGGAATGTATTCTGCAAGAGCTGCCTGTTTAGAAATAACCCTTCCAGGTGCCGAAATGAATATTCACCAGAGTCTACTGGGCACAGGGGCCAGTCTCCATGCCATGAACACTAATCCTCCGAAATGTATTCCAGGCAAGCTACTAAGGTAAACTCCCATACAGAAACTAGGCTTTCCGGTGATGGTTACTGAAAGGCTGAAAGAAGGAAACCTGAGTGCAGGAGGCAGAGATGTATAATCGCTCCCATCCAAGACTCTGCTGCGCTAGATCTTGCTCCAGGGACTCAAGCACAGCATACGGCTTCATTAGAATACTGCACTCTCGGAATTCAACTCTTGTTCAGTGGGCTCACCCTTCCTCATCAAGAACAAACATTAATCTCCCCTATGCCTCTTGGCCCTATTGGTTGGACTCCTGCTTTCTTATTTGGGCTGGAAGGACCTACATGGACATCCTGAGAACCGGGCCTTGGGGCCACACAGGCACCCAGTGCAGAAGCACCTGCACACACTTCCCCACACCCCTCAAACTACTGCTCTGACTCACATCCACAGAGTATAGACAAAACAGATCAGGCACCTTCACAAGCCAGTGAAGCAACCATGCACAAGGGGGCGAGATCTCAGGCTTCTTGGGATCCTTCCACTCTGGCACCTAATCCCTAAGAGCAGACACTGAGATTTATGCTGAAGGGCAGAACAGGACCTGGCTTCAGCAACCTGAGTCACACCAGACTGTTCCAATAGTCAATGTTTTGGTGCTGGGGGGCTAGGAAACATCCCTGAGATAATCTCCAAGGAGTTAGTGCCAGAACTGACTGCACAGTTGGCACACTAACAGCCTGAGAGCACTGAGGAGCTTGGGATCTCTGACCTGATGAGCAGGTAAGAAGAAAGTGGTGGGGTTGCCAATGATCTCCTTAAGCCCCTGGTGGACACAAGCACTGCCAAGGCAATGTGGTGTCATGAGCAGCAGTGCCACCAGAGGCGAGACAGGAGCCCTATTTTGTCTCTATTTCTTTGCAACCACAGACCTGTAGATTTTAATCTGTCCAATGAGTGGGGTGGTGGAAGAGGGGTAGGGAAAGAAAGGGAGACAGATATTCATTTAGATGATTTGAGGTTCTTTTCAAAAATCTGTTTTCTTCCATTTAATGACAAATCTTTTGGTACCTTTTTCTAAAATATCCATTATAAAAAGGTAATATACTATACTGCAAAAAAATGTGAACCAATATATTAAAAAGCATTCTTTAGTAGCAAACTATTTTACAAACAACATTTTGGAATAACCTTAATATCTAAAACAGATAAAAGTACAACTAGGGGGCTGGGGATGTGGCTAGGTGGTACAGCACTTGCCTAGCATGCATTAGGCCCTGATTTCCATCCTCAGTACTTCCAAAAAAAGGGAGGCCCTGCTCTACTGAGGTCAGAGCCAGGGGCTAATAGCTTGGTTCATCTGCCAGGACTTCCCGTTGGTTCCCTCTCCTTATGCAGACCCCAGGGCTCATTCTCCCACAAAACTCAGGAAGAAAAACCACTTGGTCATGGTATGTATTTTGTCCTCAAACAAAATGCTGATTTCCCATATTCATGTCTAAATAACAAGACTGTATTACTATTCACATGTGTGAAACCATAAAAGGCAAGTGAATCCCCCAACTCTATACTTTTACCTATGTACGCCACATGTTAGTGAACAAGAGCTGAACAAAGCACTGGTAATTGATGTTCTACAGATGCTTGTTTTGTAAGTTTATTTTGAGACACAGCCACACTTACTCAGGAGAGTTGAGTAGCTGCAACAGAGACTGTATGGCCTGCAAAGTCTAAAAGATCTACTAGCTGTTCAGTTATCAAAAACGTGTGCCAACTCCAGGAATAGACACACGACTAAAGCCATTCTCATCTAGCAGTCAAAAGTTATGGCACCAAGGTATGAAATAAAGGTATGGTTTAAGATTCAGTTTAACCTAGAAATGTCAAAAATTTCTTCTATTGAATGTTTCAATAGAATTTTATGTAGCAAATTCCACATGGAGTTTTTAGATTCTGCTATAGTCACAATCCTATCTTTGTTAGGGTGACAATTGTACTGACAATTTTGGCTTGCTTTTCACACCAAATTTTTGGTATTTTTCCTAAAAGAATTAGAAGGGATATGGGAAGAAAAGCTCTAATTAAAAATTAAAACTGTTCCCAACCTTCCTCCCTGAACTGAGGAAGTGCCCAGGAGTTACATTCACAAGTTGGAGTCGTGCAAACAGGACAGCCATTGGCCACCACGTTCCAGATCCCTACCAAAGGGGATGGAAGCAGTAGGGTAGGGTAAAGGAATCATAGAGACATGTAAAGTCAATAAACAATATGCCAAAAAAAAAGTTATCCAGTCATTGACAAGGCAATTAATATGACAACAGTAAAATAATACACCAGTCACAGGGGCAGACAGCACTACGTACTAACCACAACACGTAAGTACACAGTGTTGTTCGTTGGTCGTCAGGAGAAAATGAATTTGTATAGATCTGCTATTCCCTTGTCATCTCTCCATCTCTGTCTATTGTAAAAGGCACTTTACGAGCTAGGTGGACCAGACAGTGTGTGACCACAGAACAAGGAAAACCTTAAACCTTAAAACTTGGTGTTTTCACAGAACTGCTCCTTTAGAATCTTCGATGAGCCCAATTTTAAATGGATGACTGTTTAACATGTTCTTCCCAAACAGATCCAACTGATCTTCATGAATTCCCTACTTGTCTCTCAGTCTTAAATGAACAGCTAAAATCTCACTGTAGTGACCATGATCATGACAGCACTATCTTCCTATTGTACTAGGAAGGCTGCTATTAGCAAGATATTATTCATCTGGTTCCCAGCAATTCTCAGACAATTCTCTATAGCAAATGCTTTATGTATTTCTTTTTTCTTTCTTTCTTCTTTTTCTTTTTTTTAAGCAGTATTGGGAATTGAACCCAGGGCCTTGTGCATGCTAAGCAAGCACACTACCACTGAACTATATCCTTAGCTCTGCTTTACCTATTTCTAAAAGGGTAACTATGGACTGTCTAATAAAGACAGTACTTTATTATATGTGCTTTGTTATATTTTTAATCTCCAAGATGAAATGAGCACAGAATGGCTAGGTTTCAAGAAAATAATGGACAAGGGTTTGCATCTGACATTAGGGGACAATTAAATGGTAAATGCCTAAGGGACTCAGGAAATTAGATCTATCACACTAGACTCCAATCACCCTACCCACAAGGTTCTTGAGTTAAGTATATGACAAGGAAAGGTCCAGCAAATAAGAAACAAAGGAACACTATTGCTAACAGAATTTCTGGCTAAAAACCCTAATGCGAAAGGCACAGAACATGGGAAACTCCCTACTTTTGGGCTGGGGTATGCCTGGACAGTCTCAAACCAAAACAAGTCAGGAGGCCTGCTCTGCTCCTTCAACTCTCAAAACTTGGTTCTGACCACTAAAATTGAAGGAATAATCAATCCAATACACATTTTAGTACCAAAAATCAGAGTGAATGTAGGAGAGATATTGTCCCTTCTCCTCTGCCCAGCCCTGAGTTGTCCCTGGGTTGAGCCAGTACCCTTAGCCTGGCTGCTCTAAAAAACAGGAAGTAAGAATTTCCAAAGCCGGAGAAGGATGGGGCTGCTTATCACTTTGTTCTAAAGACAGAAAAGAGGAAAAGAGGAGAGGAGGAGAGGAAGGAATAAAGGGCAAGGCAGGGCCTCCTCCTAGGCAGGAGCAGTTCTGTCCCAGGCCACTTAGGGCCCAACAGGAGACAGAGGCATGACGTGCCTCCACTGAACCATGGCTTACTCTCTCAGTCTTGCAAACTCACCATTGATCAGCATCTCTGTTGGAAAGCAGCTAAAGGCCCTGACCATAACCACATTTTAGGGAGGAGTAAAGATGGCTGTAGAGAAAGACACAAAGAAGTGGTGGGAGAAAAACCAGAGGATATCTGAATTTCTTCTCCCAAGGTTTAAAATCCCAGTACTGCTGTAATTATCTTCCCACTGAGTGTACTTCTCATTTCAAATGTCCCCAAAGCCAGAAACACTCACTGCCATCCCACAAAAAAACAATACAAACAAACCAATAATAACAAAAACCACATCATCCAAAGGAAGAACAGACCGGAGGTAGCATAACGGTCACTGCCCATTTCCCTTTTGAAAGTCATGCGTCTTTTGTTTGTTTCATTCCAGGGCAGGTGGACATGTGTTTTTAAACTTCAGATATTAAACACTGAAAATGTCATTTCCAGAGGGACTTTTGACATAATTTGCTACTATAAGATAACATGGATATGCAGTGAAGTTTCTAATATTGGAATAATTTTCTGTGTACAGAAGAAGAGTCAACTCTCTATGATCTGGTTAGGTAAACAGATGCATTGTTTAATCAAATACTTCTAGCTAACAAATTCCATATGGGTTGTCAATTAAAAAACGAATTCAGGTATGATAAAATATACTTGACAATATTGAAACCACACCAATTAATTTTTTTTTCTTTCTCTCCTCCTCCCTCTCTCTTTTCCAATGTTGGGGATTGAGCTCAGGACCTTGCACATGCTAGACAAACATTGTCCCACTGAGCTATCAGCCCAACCCCTATTTTGATCAATCAGAAAAAGTACGTGGGATCTTGTCCTGTCCCCTGAATTTCCTTATGTACATGAGTTATGACTATGCTGGTAAAATATGAGACTAGTTACAGAAAACCAGATTAAATGTTTGTAATGGAAACTTAGTTTTTTTACAAGCAAATTTCATGAATAAAATCAAACATATGTAATCAGTAATACCTCTCATTTTGGTTCCAAACTGGACAGTACGAAGATAGGTTTTTAAAAAATCTATATAGCATTTTTGGAGCTGAGAATAATACAAAATATAATTATTACAGTACTGTTTAAGATACATCCAGAAGTTGTGGGCTCAAAGGGTTGCTTTTAAAAATAATAGAGGGCTGGGCATAGTATCACATGTCTGTAATCTCAGCTACTTGGGAGGCTGAGGAAGGAGGATCACAGGTTTGAGGCCAGCCTGGGCAATTTAGTGAGATTCTTTCTCAAAATGAAAATAAAATAGAAAGAGCTGGGGATGTAGTTCAGTGGTGAAGCACTTTTCTAACAAGTATGAAGCCCTGGGTTCAACCCCCAGCCCTACCAATAAAAGAACAACAACAAAAAAAAGCATTCTGAAAAATAAAATAAATGGGGGCTGGGGGAAGGTCCCCACTGCATTATATACTTTAAATGGGTTAGTTGTATGGTATGTGAATTACATCTTAACAAAACTGTTTTTTAAAAAATAAACAGAACATGTGAAATGTAAAGATATGTAAAAAATTTCCAAAGCAGATATAAAATGTCATGCAAGAGGCAGTATTCCAAGGCAGAGCTGTTGGCTAGGTGAGCCAACTCATCACCATGGCCAATCGATTTCTTAGCGAGCCTTGCAAGGGCTGACCATATAACACAGTTCTACCTGATACTCCAAGTTGGAGGCAGTGGACTAGGGCTTCAAATAAAGCTCTGGCTTTTCCTAATGGAAAGGAACAGATTTGGTTGGTAGGGCTCGTTGTACTTTTATCCCTTCACCCTGTTACTTCCTGCCTCAACACAGACATGGTATTTAAAGCTGTAGCAGTTGTCTTATTTCTCTCAGTGAAAACACATATGGAAAAGACCAAGAAAATTGCAGAGCTCACTGAACTGCAAAACCACACCCCTATGGACTTGTTGTTATATAAGCCCAAAACAGTCAAAAGCAAAACAAAACAAAAATAAAACTTAAAAAGCATTTTAGAAGTCTTTCTCAGTGAGATTTTCTGTTATTTGCAGCCAAATGCAACCCATATGCAAGCTTCCTTGGAGCAGTGAGTGCTAGTAACAAAAACCAATGTTGTGGGGCTGGGGTTGCAGCTCAGTGGTAGGTGCTTGTCTAGCCTACATGAGGCACTGGGTTTGATCCTCAGCACCACATATAAATAAAATAAAGGAAAACAAAAGACCAGAAACTGCGGTACAACCTCCTCCCACCAGGCTTTTGGACAGCACAGAAGGAAATTTCACTCGCGCGGTTTTGGCTGATTTTTATGACTATTCCTGAGAGAAGTGTTCCTCCAGTAGAGCAAGATTCAAAACTCGGGGCAGTTCCAAGATGGCGGCCTAGGCAGACGCTGCGGTCAGTCTCTCCAGAGCCAGAGATTGAAGTTGTGGAAATACCATCTC
>CM053406.1:100399137-100425847 GCA_028644305.1 Xerus rutilus | reverse complement strand
ATTTCTAAATGTTAGACTGTATGGAAAACCTAAACCATCCTGGCTGGTGTTTGGTTACAGTAAAATAATCATGTGGCAAGGTTGGTAATATCCTAAGCATCAAGGAACGTGGTTTCAGGTCTCACAAAGTAGAAGGAAGAAACAGGATCCTCACCATTAGGTTTTAAGAGCAGCAAGTAAAGAAAATCCAGGCAGAAGTAACAGTATACTCTGCATTTATTTACATAAGCAATATCCCTTATATTGAATCTGATACATGGTTAAAAGAGGCAATGCAGCAGAAAAATATGATTCCTCAGCATCCATGAAACCCCTAAGGGCCTCAAAGAATTGCTGAAAAGAGTCCTTGAGAGGCACCAGCCCATCACCATGGTAGTTATTTCTAGAAGAAGGATGCAGAAATGAGGGTGGAGAGCTAGGAGAGGCCAGAGGAAGAGGTGGAAGACTTCTTCTTGGTCTTGGGGTTTCTTAATAGATGGATGAGAATGTTTTGGTTAAGTGCCTCTGTGGTCACTAGTTTACAAAGGGCTAATGGCTAAGCTTAAAAAGGAGAGAAAGAAAAAAACAGACAGACTAAAATTAGGAGCTACTAAGATACATCCCAAACATATTAATGAGGTGATAAAATTGGGCTCCTGGGAGGAAAATCCCTGAGTTAAGGGTACTTGGGGAATATGAAGATTTCCAAAGGTAGATTACTTCCTTGGATTAAAGATTTAATTTTAAGTGACTGTCACCCTTCATCAGCAGCCAGAATAGCTTTATTCACTTAATACTTAAAAGATATATTAAAGCAATCTGATGTATTAAATTTGCAGAAATTTCAGTCAAAATGGCTGGGAGTTCTATGCTGCTGTTAGCCTCCTAAGAACAGCCACACTTTTGTGGCCCTAAACAATCCATCCTGGGGTTGTACAGCATCTGCCCAAGCAAAGCCACAGGAGGAGGCATCTGATACACTCTACTTATGTGATCTTCCAAGGAAAATGATTCTGGTGTGTAAGGTGACTGAGAAGTGAGTATTTGTTTTAGAAGTGTCTTAAAGAACAATTCTGGATAATTAATAAATATGTTTTGTGCATGAAATACTGGGTTAAATGAAGCTGAACACTCTGTAAAGATGTCTTCTTGATGGGTTAATCTTTGAAAACTAAAAGGATTTTTCTTTTATGTATCAAGCTATATTTTATGATGACTAGTTGTCAAGTTCTCCAATCACTCAAGAGAGATAAACGGTTGACATGTGAAGTAAATCACACATACACACACAAACACATTTTTTTTTGGGGCATTTAACCTTTCCTGCTTTTCCAAAGAACATCTGAATTGTAGTGCCCCTCCTGTATTTTTCACACACAACTTAGTTGCCATAGCAATACTTTCTGCTCTTGAAATTTCTCTAGGATGAAACTAGCTAAGGCCTGTTTACCATGCCCCCAAATTCTGCTGTTTCTAGGCTCCAGCATTTCTGGTGCCTTGAAGTGTTCACACAGTTCAGACTCCATCATTGACTGAGAACCATGCATATAATTCCTTCTTCAACGATTTTTCTGGGAACCAGAGCTCTGAGATCTGAGGGTGATAAGAGAAGACTTCAGTGTGATGCAGATAGGCACAGAGGAACAACACTTAGTAAATAAATCATGGATCAGAGAGACAAGGAAGATCCCTTGGTTCAGGGCTGTGACAGACGACACTCAGCATGACTGATATGAAGTAAATTTTGTAAAATATCTTTCCAATTTCAGCTAGAATTATAGGCAATCTTAATCCAAGTCAGAGGAGTCATATATTTAGATGTTTGTTTTATTCTTCAGACTATAAAAAGGAAATTTCTAGCTCTCTAGGTTGCAAAGAAGGCTGTCTTAATATAAATAGATGTACTGCTTGCTGGTGCAGCACTCAGGCAGAATGCAATGAGGGAGGCTAGCGTCCTCACCTGCGTTAATGTCAGTGCCTAACTCCAGAGCTTAATCTCAGTCATTTGCTGGGGGTGCCAGATCTTTAGCAGTTTCCTCACATACACTTAGATCAGACAACACTGAGCAAATATGATGTCCAATTTAGTTGATAGATAGAAGTCCCTTTAGTGGCACTAACACACTGTGCTGTCAGTTCAGTCAATGAGTGTTTATTGAGTACTCGCAGCACACGGAACCATGCAAGTAGGCGCTTGGAATCCGCTGCAAAGATCCAAGTCCATCACAATATTTAAAAATCACTATCTTCAATTTGAGATTATCTATAGTCCTACTAGAGACTGAAGGCAGCACAAATGCAGAAAATACTCAATTACAAATATTATTTGAGCCATTAGCTTCCATTCCTCTCCCCACCCTTACTGACACAGCCCTCATGTGGAGCTATTAAATAGGAAACAAAATGGAATGGTCTGATTCCTCTCCTTTTTTTCTGTGCCTATCCTTTGGGAGAGAAGCAAATGAGCGATATTTTGACAGTGTGGTAAGCAGTAGGAAGGGGAAAAATAGCAATCTAGAGTTGCTTGTAGCCACCCAGTAGTGCAAAGGCAACTGAGTCCGGCATGGGCTTGACAGTTCACAAAGAGAAACAGGTTAGGACAAATAAGGACTACAGTGGCATATGCAATCAATTTTTAAAAAGAATCAACTTGCTATTTCTTTTTAATCTAGGTTTATTAACTACAAGACATAAACCAATTTGTGGTATAGATATTCTGGGCTATTCTTCTGTAAGTGGTAGAACTGCTTTTTTTTCCCACTGCAAAATAAAAAGAGCTTCATCCTACAGACTAAAGAGACTATGGATACTCATCAAGAACACACTTGAGGGGCTGGGGTTGTAGCTCAGTGGTAGAGCGCTTGCCTCGCATGCGTGAGGCACTGAGTTCGATCCGCAGCGCCACATAAAAATAAAGCTATTAAAAAAACACACACACACTTGAGGCTAGACATACTGCATTTATATACATTCCAACCGAGGAATTCAAAACATTTTGTCATTAGCTCCTAAATCCTCACAACACCGAGAGAGGCTATGGGCACATTCAGCTGCATCTGCTGGCACTGTGTCATCTTTGGACATCCTGTCTACTTACAATTAGGTTGGTTACTTAAAGTATTATGGGTATTTTACTTACGCTACTGCACATATCAATTACAAAACCATTATTTTCAGGCTAATGTAAAAATTGTTAATTTAATTGACTATCCCATAATTAGGGTTTCAACAAAGTGCTGTCATTCATGAGCTGAAAAAGACTGGGTGATATGTGTATTTAATGCACAGCATATTTGATTTCTCACCCTAGCCTGAAAACACTTAAGAGGATATCACAATTAGCAAGTAGAAAGATACTAAGTCTTAAACTAAAGTGACAGAGGGACCATAAACTAAGACATTAGGCAGATTTGGTTGGTTAATATGACTCTATCCTGGTCTTTTTTATGTGGTCAGGCCTCTGAAGATTTGCTGTTATTTAAATTGTAATGTTTTTAAAATGGCATGGAAATTATATAATTACGACCCAATTACCTGCTTTTAAGGTACATTTCAGGTAATTTCTTTCTTTTTCTCTAAAATAAAATGAGCATTTTGCTATGTCTATAACTCTAGCAACAACACAAACTCCTTTATTTCCCAGTTATGTTGCCTTGAAAAAGTAAAAGATGCAAAAGGCAAGAGAGAGTTTTCTGTTAAATGGTCAAGAACTAATAAGATGCTTCTGCTGGGATGCAGTGGCACTTGGGAATCCCAGCTATCTGAGAGCCTATAATCCCAATTACTTGGGAGGCTGAGACAGGAGGATAACAAATTTGAGGCCAGCCTGGCCAACTCAGAGAGAACTTCATCTCAAAATAATAAATAAATAAATAGCCAACCAACCATCCTAGGACACCTCCTGTTGTTGCTTCTCCAGGAGCTGGTGGAGCAAGGTGAGACAGGAGCAGA
Source organism: Xerus rutilus (assembly GCA_028644305.1). Lineage (NCBI taxonomy): Eukaryota > Metazoa > Chordata > Mammalia > Rodentia > Sciuridae > Xerus > Xerus rutilus. Next base: position 100,421,917 of record CM053406.1, on the reverse strand, counting down.
GAAGGCGCCATGCTTGTTAAGGCATGACAGCCTCCCATTCCTGACCCTCCTCTCCTCTCCTGGTACTCATGAAACACTGGATGGGAGTGGGGTGGGGGCGATGGCTTTAGGAGCTGGTGTTGTGTACAGAGACAGCAACAAAACATCCTAGACTGTCACTTCTCAAATTTCTCCCTGGCCTCCTTGTTGTTTTCCCCTCCCTCCTTCTGCTCCCTCAGGTGCCAGGTGTGCTCCCAACCCAGGGTCTTGGCACTGTCTATGGCACCCGCCCCTGGGTCCCCAGGTTCTGCTCAATGTCACCCTCTCAGTGAACCTTTCCAGACCACTCAACCTAAAACGGCACCATCTCCTCCCCTCGTCCTCCTTGCTGACTTCCTGTAGCACCTGTAAATACCTGACATACTGCAAATAGTGCCTGTTTGTGGTCTACATCCCCCCATCCACCAGACCATCACTCCAGGAGAGCAGCAATGTTTATTCTGTTTATTCAGTGCTGTAACCCCAGTGTCTACTACAGTGCCTGTCACAGAGTAAAAGGTTTAATAAATATTGAATGAATGAAAGGAAAAAAAGGGCTAGAAAGATGGCCGGAGATGAGGTCTCAAGCTCCCCTCTCCAGGAAGCCACAGGGGACTGACGCCACACATGCTAGGAGGATTGGCTCTTGCTGACCATTTTCTGTCAGAAAAGAAGGCTCTGCTTGCCTATCCAGCCACAGAGCAACCTCAAGAAAGGAAGAAGTGGTTTCTGTGGATGAAAACAGCCAAACAAAAGAAATCTTATCCATAAGCCAATTATATCCTCTCTTAGGAATAAAGAACGCAGTGATCAACATAAATCATGCTTGAGAACTCTGCCTCTGAAGTCACCAAAGTCAAAGAAACTTGAATTTCCAAAGCTTGAGGACCATATGACTAGGCCTCACCTTGCAGAGGGGAGGACTGTGTGTCCAGGCTTTCCAGCTCTCTGCCCTCCCCACTGGGGACATGGCAGCCTAGGCTCTTCAACTCCCTCTCTCTAGGTGATGACGTAGAAACATGGGCTGCTGCAGATACAGTGACTAGGAAAGTCAGTCAATCATCACGAGCAATAGAAACTGCAGGTCAAATGTCACTGACTAATCAACCTGTCATTGGTCAATTACCCATCCCCATGAAGAGGTGCCACTGATCTAGTTTCCTATCAATAAATGTCTATCTAGGCACATCAGCTGCTGCAACTGCAGCCTGCCAAGATATCCAGCACCGTCCACAGGCATTGGTGGCTAGGAAATCTCTCTCTCTTTCCTCTTAATAATGTCACAGAAGAGGCAAATGCAGTTCCTGACAACATAATGTTAGTTTCACCGAGACGTGTCTCTTTGAACGCTCAGCTAGTTATACAGAGCTTCAATTGCATGGATTTTCTTCCTGAAAAAACAATACCTGGGCTTATGGAAGCTGGAGGCTTCATACTGTGCCGAGATACACAATTCTGCTTCTGGTTGTGTTCCTGCTCATCATCCTCCCTCTGAGTCAGGAAAAGAAGAACTGTTCGGGGGAATCATTTTCATTCCACATTTAAAAAAAACCAATGGGTACTGCTCTCTCTTGCCTTAAGCCCCGATGACACGTTTTGCTGAAGTCAGATTCGACGTCTCTGATTCTTAGGTAGAGACAGAGGCCAAGGTGGCCTTGTCCCATTAGCAGCCTATTTGTCTTCAATTGTCACCCTAGTAACAACCTTATGAGGTTCCTGCTGAATCTAAAATTGTAGATTTCCTACTATATCTGCCATAATTCCCCCTCTATCTTGACAGGCCGCCTCATGCACATTTGACCTGTCAAGAGAAGCTTATTTGGTGTTGCCACAGGTTCACATGCCAGGTGGGGCTGGGTGGAGCCAGCAAGTAAGCAATTACAATACAAATGCTGTGACAGGAACTCTAGACAGAATGCATGGGATGGTAGAAGAGGGATGTCTCAATAAGCCCAGGAAATGATAGAAGGTTAGAGAAGCATTCCCTAAGGAGTAAATAAGAAATAAGGGGGGATAAGAAATAATAAGGGGGAATAAGAAAGACAGGTAAGAGGGAGGAATAAGGTGATAAGAGGTGCAAGCAATGAGAACGGCACGATCAAAGATTTGAAGGCAGCGGGTAAGAAAGGGCAGGCACCATGTGCTAACCTCTAAACAGCAAGAGAGGCCGAGGTGCTGCATTGTGTAGGCTGTGTGGCCTGGGGGAGGCTGAGAGAAGAGGCTGTATAGACAAGGTGGGTCAGAAAGCTGTTAAACGGTTTAGTTGGCATTTTGTCCTGAGGGCAGAGAGCTGCCATGAATCCTCTTAGGGAGGGTTGCAGCCACATCACACTGGTGGTAAGGGGTGAGGGATGGGTATGGGTTGGGAAGGGAGGGTCAGTGGAAGTCTGAAGGTCGGACAGAAAAGCCACACTACAAAGGTACAGCTATGGTCAAGGCAATGGATGGAGGAGATGTGAGCTGGTGAGGTGTTTGGAGGCAGTACTGCCAGGACTTCAGGGCTGGCTGGTAGGAGGGGGAGGACAAGGAGAGGAGGGATCTAGAAGAGCCTCATGTTTTTGGCTGGCAACATAAACTGGAGGGAGGGAGAGCCGACTGCGACAGGGAGGTGCACCACAAGGTAACTTGAGTGGAGGGGGGAGGGCAGTGAACTTCACTCTAGACATCTTGAGATGCACATGGAGTACAGCCAGGTGGTGGCAGTGGTGGGGAGGCTGCACCAAGTACCAGGAAAGTGAATGGAATGAAGAAAACATCACAAGAGAGAGGGTCCAGGTACTAAGCTGCCCGTTTGCTTCAATCTTCATTGGCAAGAAGACTGGCCTTCAAATTAGAAGTGGCAGAACAAACATAATAAAGAGAAAATTGAAGTCCCAAATAGGTGAAGTGAAAGAAATAGAGTATCCAGTCAATTTAAATGATTTCAAGTCTCCTGGCTCAGATGAGTTACACCCCAAGCCTGCTGAAAGAAATTGCAGATGTAATCTCAGAGACACGACCGGTAATCTTTAAGAAATTGTGGGGACTATAAGGAGGGCCAGAAGACAAAAGAAGGACAACTGTTTCCCAGATTTTTAAAGTAAAGAAGGATAGATTATAATGGGAAATATACAAGCAAGTTTTACATAATCTATGACAAAAATTCTCAAATAGTTTATCATTAGGTGGTTGATAAACACTTTAATTAGTTCACGCAGCTGACGGCAAGGAAGGGGAATGTCCTTTGTAGTGTGACAATTTTTATTTGTGCTGGTAGCCTGTCTGCACTGGTTGTGGCTAGTCTTTTTCCCCTCCCTAAGCCACAGTAAGTTATCTGGCCTGCCGTCGAAACTAACGGCTTCTCTGATTTGCTGCCTTATAGTACTCAGCCTGTGACGTGGCCCTTGACTAAAAGGGGTTGCCAATTTAATGAAGAAATGGACAGTCTGAATTTGCCAAGAAATCCAGTATCAAGCCTTCAGGGTGCTTGGGAAACCTCTGGGGTTATTAGCCCCTTGACAAACCTGTGCCTGTTACACACCTACTTGCTAATTTTTTGTTAGATCTCTCTTTAAACACACAGTCTTTTTTTTTTTTTAATTTTTTTTAAAATATTTTTTTAGTTGTAGATGGACATAATGTCTTTATTTTATTGCTTTGTATGTAGTGCTGAGGATCGAACCCAGGGCCTCACGCATGCAAGGCAAGCACTCTACCGCTGAGCCACAATCCCAGCCCTAAACACACAGTCTTAAAGAAAAGAAATGACACAGCCAATGTGGCACACGATGGAGTGGGGGAGGCAGTCATGCGCCTCCAACACTTCCGCCACAGGCAGACTGAGAAAGCTCCAGAGAGAGACATTTTTTACATGAGCACTTGGGAGGCCTCTGGAAAGGCCAGGGTAGGGTAGGGCAGCCTAACTCAAGATCCAGATGGCCCTCTTCAACTAAAAGTATTCTCTCAAGGGGCAGTGCCCAGTCTCACACTTAAAACTTACATATTCCTGCCGGGCGCGGTGGCGCAAGCCTGTAATCCCAACACTTAGGGAGGCTGAGACAGGAGAATCGCGAGTTCAAAGCCAGCCTCAGCAATGGCGAGGTGCTAAGCAACTCAGTGAGACCCTGTCTCTACATAAAAAACACAAAATAGGGCTGGGGATGTGGCTCAGTGGTCCAGTGCCCCTGAGTTCAATCTCCAGTACCAAAAAACAAAAAAACACAAAAAAAACCTTACATATTCCTATAAATCAAGTCAAGTTAAAGTGCCTTTCTTAAAACAAAACAAAATGGAATAATGAAAAACAACCCAGACACAAAAGTCACTAACAAGATTTTTTAGAACCAGGTTTCATAGTCAGATGTTTGGTTCATATGTAGTCATTTATTAAAACTGAAAACAATTTTTCATTCTACATAAAACCTCCCTTGACATCACCCTCTCTCTGGCCAATGCAAATGGAGGTTTGAGAGGGGGTAAACCCAGCCCAGGGAGGCCTATTCTCTAGTTTCCCATGTGCCTGATGTCAGTGCCTCTTCCCCACCAGAAATCCAAATGTTCACCTGGGATCTTACTGCCCCCACCTTCCACTCCCAACCCCTTCTAGATGTTCAGAGCGGAGAACAGCAGAATTTCATCACTGAAGTTACTGAGGGCATCATTTTACCAAAATGTAATTTTCATACAAATGGTTCCATTTAAAAACAAATGAACAAGAAAAAAATCTTACCGTATTGATCCAATCATGTATGGCTGTGCCAGCTGAACCACAATGGCACCACTTCCTAGCTGGTGACACGTGTAGCCAGAATCCCAATCATAATTTTTAGTGTCCCCATTCAGCAAGGCATTTCGGCTCCGACTGACTCCTTCAATCACACTGGCACAATCGGCAATTGTTGCAACATTCTCCATGGGAACTGTGAATGCAAACCCAAGATTTGGCATCAGGATAAGAGAAGTCAAATATATCCCCAAAGCATGAGTGGAATAAAAATAATTAATTGCTATCTCAAATCAACAATAAAAGGGAAATTAGAACATCTTAATTATCTTAAGGCATGAATTTTTCATGCCAAATAATTTTTAAAAAATTGAACTTAAGGTTAGAACAAACCAAACCATATGTAGCAATTAATCCTATAGTATTTTATTATGAAGAAACACAATAACATATTAAATACAGATTGCAGAACATTACTACCATGAGAATTTGTAGAATATTACCACCATGAGAACAACAATTGAGATTTGTGTGTATGTAGTGCTGGGGAACAGACCCAGGGCTTTGTACATACTAAGCAGGTGCTTTAACACTGAGCTACATCCCTGGCCCAGCAACTAAGATTAATGAACTACAGCTATATACATATGTTAAGGGGGAAATTCCTAAATTCCATATTTTAGAATTCACAAAGCAGGACATGATACCTATCCCTTTTCAGAAAGTACAGTTGGCCTCAGCCATGATTCATTTCCTCTTCTTTTTTTTTTTTTAATATTTTTAGTTATACGTAGACACAGTGTCTTTGTTTATTTTTATGTGGGGCTGAGAATCGAACCCTGTGCCTCACACTTGGGAGGCAAGCGCTCTGCCACTGAGCCAGAACCTCAGCCCTCATTTCCTCTTCTTGTTTACTATTCTGTCACTGCAACACATGCGCTGTTTCCTTTGTTCATGAACTGCTGTATCTTGAAAAACCAGCTGTATTTTGATTCTGAGTCTCTCTATGTACTCCAAGTCCATATCAACCTGCTCATTTATAAAAGTCAAGAGTTTCCACAAAATGATAGCTGCCCAATATGATAAAGATTCTCTAAGTACTAGAGACAGAGATAAAAGATAAGGGCATTTTAAGGCTCTGGGCATTTTCTACAAGGTTTCTACCAAAATCTGCAATTTTTTTTAGACATTTTAGACAAAATCTACAATGTCAACGTGCTATATTTTTCAGTATTTCATAATCTCTGAAAATAAAGAGAGTGAGCAATACTACCCCCATGCCAAAACACTCCTAACTTTATAATGATGTGCAGTAAATAACCCTACATAGATCTTCTGAGCAATGCATTTATTTTCCAAAATTGGACAAGCCTGGACTTGACAGTTCATCTCACATCCTTCACTAATTGCTTTGCTGTTTGAAAATGAAAATGGCCACAGACTAGGAAGGAATGAAGGGAAGGAGGGAGAGAGACAGGATGGTTTTCTGGTGATGAATTCCTTGACTCTGAAGCTTAACTCCAAAGAAACAAGTAAAACACTGGTGAAATTACCTGTAAGGACAATTTCCTGGCAGAAAAGGGGTCCAAAGACAAGCTCCCCATGACTTTGGAACAAAACAAAAGATAAAGAACTATCTTTAGAGGGTAAGTCCTGATACCTCTGTCTCCAGGAAGAGGCAGTCTTCCATAATTAAGAGAGGACGTAGAGAAGTGGCACAACAGGCACAGTAAATTGAGCTGAGCCATGAGACAGCCCTCCAGGGTAGGCCACGCTGCAGTGACAGACAGCCCTCCAGCCCCTCAGTGGCTTCATGTAGCACACATCTATTTTTCACATTTCACATTTTGTACTTAATCAGCCAGGTGGCTCTGCTCATTATATCACTTAGGGATCCCAATGACAGAGGTTTTATATTGACAATCACAGCAGCAGGGAAGAGAATGATCTGGACACTGTCTCTTAAAATATTTCCCCAAAATAATATGCCTCTTTGCTCACATTTCATTGGCCAAGGCAAGCCATGTGGCTTTAAGAGGTTAGGCAGGGCAGAAAGAGCCATCCTGCTGTGTGCACAGGAGAGGTACTGGGAGGGAAAAAATGGATATTTGGTGAACAATATTAACATCTATCACGTACATGAAACCAGGATAAAGGAACATTCAATAGAGACATAAATCCGATCATCTGTTTAAAGTCTATAAAGTATTTCCATGTATAAATTCCAAAACATATATATTTAGCTTCCTGCTAAGGGGCATTTAGATTGTTACCATTATTTTCTTCTCCTTTACAAACAGAAGTGTCTCCCTGTGTTCCTGGTTAAGAGTTTCCTAAAGGAATATATACTTGCTGTATAGAATAATAGAAAATAATTAGTAGAAACAGAAATAATAGAAATGAATTATACTCATGCCCATGTTTCTCTGCTTACCTGGATCTTGCCAAATTACTCAAAGTAATTGTAAACATTTGCTTTCAACTCACTGAAAGTAACTCTTGGTAATGTTGGACAGAGTATGAAATCAATGTGGTTTTAGTTTTTTACCTTTCTTCCTTAGATGAAGTTGAACCTTTCCCTCCACCACCCCTCTCCTCCAGAATCATTCTCAACCTCTCCTCGGTAAACTGCCTATTTTTACCTTTTCCCTATTTTTCTGTTATCCTTCTATAATTGATGTGCAGGATGCCAATCTTTTGTAGGTTAATATTGAGTTTAAATGTTTAATCTTTCATTTATGATTTGAGCTTTCCCTTTCTGGTTTGTAAATTATCTCCTATGCCCAATCCATAAAGGTATTTTCCTGCATTTTCTCCTGAAAGTTTTCAGATTTTCCTTTTCATATTTTAATCTGCTTAGAATTTATTTTTGGAATGCTGTGAGATAGGAATTATTCTCATCTTTTATTCATAAGGATGGCCAATTTCCCTAGCAACATTTAGTGAACAGTCATCATTCTCCCCACTAATTGATGCTCCTGTGGACATGTATAAAGTTTTCCTATGCATTGGCATCTCTCTTTAAGATCTCCACCCTGTTCCATGGATTGCTTTGCCTACCTTTGTGCCTCCATCTTGGTTACTATAATTTTATAGTGATCTTAAAAGTCATAAGAGTAGTGCTTCTCCTTCCCATCTTTCCCTTCTTTTTCTTGAAAATTGTTTTAGATATTTTAGTCCTTTCAGGAAAATTTTACATTTTAAGTTTCCAAATATACTGGCATAATTTTCCACAGTATAACCACTGAGCCACATCCCCAATCCTTTCTACTTTTCATTTTGAAGATAGTCGTCTTGCTAAGTTGCTGTATACCCTCTTTTTATTTCAAATATCACTTATTTTTATCTTTTCTTTTTTGATCGGTCCTATATTTGTTTTCCTACTTTATCAAGGATTTCAAAGAACCAACACTTATTCTTTTTTTATTTCCTATTTCACTAAATTCTTCTCTCCGTTATTTTCTTCCTTCTGCTCGTTTGGATTTACTCCCTCCCAGCCACCCACCCATTCACTTGAAGTGAATGCTTAATACTTCTTTTTTCTCTTTGCAGTGCTGGGGATGAACCCCAGGCCCTTATGTGTGCTAGGCAAATCCTTTACCACTGAACCATATCCCCATCTCATGAATGCTTAAATCATTAATCTTTTTCTTTTCTCTAATAAATGTATTTAAAGCTAATATTTTACTTCAAACTTCTGTTTCACCTTTATCTTCAAGTTTTAATATACCATAGTGTTTTAAAGAGTATGAGTTAGGTATTATGTAGAATGTCCCTCAACCTGTGTTTGTCTAATATACAGTATTTTAAAAGTTGATCACTTTCAAATGTTTTCTAATTTTTATTATGATTTTTTTCTTTTTATTCAGAATATGTGTTTAGATTTCCATACATGATTTTTTGTGTCATCTTTTCATTGCTGATTTTTAATTACATTGCAATGTAGACAAAAGGTGTGGTTCATGCAATAATGAGCATATAGAATTTGTATTATACTGTGGCCTAGTATGTGAATAATACTTAATATTTCATGTGTGTCTAAAAGTAAGTTTGTATTCTTCTCTAATTTGAGGGTTGTACAGTTCTATATATGTATTAAATCAAACTTGTTACTTGTTACTAATCATTTACATGCTTACTAATTTTTCAGAGACATTTGTTAAAAATCTCCTGCTATGACTGTAGACTTGTCAAGTTCTCCTTATAATTCTTTAAATTTTGTTTTATATATTCTTAGATCACATCATTTCATATATACCATTTTGGAATTCTTGTACCTTCCTGGAGGACTAAACCTTTCCCATTATATACTGGTGCTCCTAGTCCTAATAATGGCTTTGCCCTGAAGTCTACATTATCTGATGTCAAATAACTATGGAGTCTTTATTTTAGGTAGTGCTTTCATAGTATCACACTACTTCTTAATTTCCTGGTCTCTTGAAAACAACATGCAGTAGTTTCAAAATAAGTTCGGTGTCCTTTGTCTTTTAATTGGCAGATTTACATGACTTACACTAATTGCCGTTACAAATATATTTGGAGTCTTTTACTTTCTGTTTACAAGTTTCTTCTTTGCTGCTTCCCTTAGCTTTCCGTGCACTCTGCTCCAATGTTCTAACAAAGTGATGGTTCCCTTTATTTCCCTCACCAGTTATCTCTATTGACTTGGTTTAAAAGTTATACATTTTCATTTCTACTCTTTTGCTAGTTTTTGTCTAATGGTTTGTCTTAAACTTTAGACAATCATACCAGACTTAACAATGCCCAAAGCTAAAAACTGCATATTCCCTTTTCCTGAACAATACAGAAGGCCTTAATATTTTTAAATACCAATTGCTTCCTGGGTTGTCATTATCATCTAACATTTTAGTCCTGTTTTATATTCTCTAAATTAGTCATTACTATTATTTCATACAATCACAACTTATTTATCCATATTCACCAATTTGTTCACTATTACTTTTAAAATATTCTCTTTTCAACTTTCTTCAACTGATGACATATCTATTAGTATTTGGCCAAGTTTTTGTCTGAAAGTGTATGTTATAGTTTGGATATGAAGTGTTCCCCAAAAACTCATGTGTGAGACAATATAAGAATGTTCAGAGGTGAAATGATTGGGCTATCACAGCCTTAATCTCATCAGTGCATTGATCCACTTGCATGGATTAACTGGGTGGTTAGCTGCAGACAAGCAGGGTATAAACAGGGGAAGGACGTAGTTCCCTGGTGACGTGCCTTTGGGGTATGTATTTTGTCCTTGGTGAGTAGCCTCTCTCTGCTTACTGACTGCAGTGTCCTGTTTCCCTCTGCTGTGCCCTTCTGCCTTCATGTTATGGCTCACCTGGCGCCCAGAGCAATGGCATCAGCCACTATGGACAGACCTCTGAAACCATGAGTGCCAGATAAACTTTTTCTACTCTAAAATCATTCTTGTCAGGTTTTTAGATCACAGCAACGAAAAAGCTGACTAAAACAGTATATTCTGCCACCACTCTTCAAAAATAGTTTAATTGGATGTCAATTCAAAGGTAACAGCTGTTTTTCTTCAGTACGATGATGGTAGCATCCATAGTCTTCTGGCCTCCACTGTTTTGTCCACTAAAGTCAGCTCTAACTTTTCCTCAAACTCTAGTAACTGCTTTTTCTCTCCCATTAATTCCTTGGTTTTGGTGTTTTGCAATAATACTGTGTTGTATCCATGTGTAGTTGAATTTATTCTGCTCTGGACTAAATAAGAACATTGTAACTATATTAGTTAGGGTTTTACAGAGAAACAGAACTGATAAGATATACACAGAAGAGAGACACACATGAGAGAAGGAATTTATTATGAGAATTGGCTCTTGTATCATGGAGGCTGAGAAAACCCAGAACATGCTACCTGTAACCTAGAAAGAAAAAGAAGCCAGTGTCTTAGCTCAGTCTAAGTCCAAAGGCCTGGGAACCTGAAGTTCTGATGTCTAAAAGCCAGAAGATGAATACCCCAGCTTCGGAGAAGACAGCAAATTGCCTTTGTTCTGCCTCTGTGTTCTACCCTGGTCCTCCACTGAGTGGACAGTACCCCCACTCACACTGGGTAAGGGCAGATCTGTCTTCCTCGGCCTACTGATTAAAATGTCAGTGTCATCTGGAAACCCCTCACAGATACACCCAGCAGTAATGCTTCACCAGTTGCCTGGACATCCCTTAACTCCACCACATCCATACCCCAAATTAACCAGCACCATGCTTCCATTGGTTTTGGAAATTTGGGGCCCTTATTTTATTGAACACTGATGTTCCCACATTTCCTGTTTTTCATTCTTCTTAGATTCCTATTCCTATGTTGAACTTCTCATTCCATCCTCCCTGCTTCTTAATCTTCCTTGCCTTTCTTTCCTTTTTACTCTCCTTAAAGCATTCTGGGTAATTTATTTCCTTCCTTCCTTCCTCCTTCCTTTCGGTACTGAGGATTGAACTCAGGGGCACTCGACCACTGAGCCACATCCCCAGCCCTATTTTGTGTTTAGAGACAGGGTCTCACTGAGTTGCTTAGCACCTCGCCCTTGCTGAGGCTGGCTTTGAACTCACGATTCTCCTGCGTTAGCCTCCCAAAGTGCTGGGATTACAGGTGTGTACCACCGCGCCCAGCTGGGCAATTTCTCAAATTGGTTGTGTTCACTAATTCTCTTTACTTATGCCTAAACTGCAGTTCAGCTTGTCTACTGGTTATAATTTCACTACTAAACAAAAAATTGAAATGAAAATAAAATGAATTAGAGCTATGTGTAATTTTGTATTTCTATGTGCTTGATACATATGTGTACATAAAATAAATATTATGGGATATTATGTATGTATTGGTCTCTGCCCTAGGTTCCTGAGACAGAATTCCTAAAACCTTTGTGACAGGGATGCTAAGAGACTATTTTGTTCTAATATTCAATCTTTGATTCTGGTTCTTGGCATAAGCCTCTAATCCCTTGAACTTCCAGGGTGATAGGAGTGTCTTTTATTCTAATGAGGTGACTTCGTAAGTACCTAGATGGGAACTAGACACCAGAAAGACCAGGCATGATTAGAAGGTTGGAACTTTCAGCCCCTCTCCTCATCCTCTGGAAAGGGAAAAGGGGCTGGAGATGGAGCTCATAATTGATAGTGCCTACAGGTAAATCTCCATAAAATTCACTCGACTATGGGGCTGGGAGAGAGTCTGAGTTGCTGAACGTGTGGAAGTGCTGGGGTGATGGTCCCTGTGTGGAAAGGGGGGCATGGAAGTCTGCCCCCCTTCCCACATGCTTGTCACAGGTCTCCTTTTTGGCTGGTCATTTGCCTCCTTTATAACACCCTTTATAACAAACCAGTAAATGTAAGTGTTCCCCAGAGTTCAGGAAATATCAAATCCAAGACAGGGGCTGTAACCAAGCTGGACAGAAGTTCTACCGCTGTAGAACCTACTGCTTGTGACTAGTGTCCTACGGTGTCTGCACTAACTTCTCTTGTGTCAGAACTGAACTGAGGACACTGCTGGAGAACTGCTTTGGTATATAGAGAAAAGCCCTCACACAGTAGTGCTGTGTAAGAAAAGAAAAAGTTTTTTTCTTTTCTCTTCTTTTTTCTGCTACATGTTATCAATGGGGGATCAATCTCACACAAAGTGGTTAAGAATAAGTGACAAGAAAACAGAGTATAATTCCATTTATATTGCTTAATAATACATGTGTGGTGAAATTACAATGGAAAACTAGGGAATAACAGACACTAAAATTCAGATCCTAGGTAGGAAGAAACAGGGGGGAGGAACACACCAGGGGCTTCCAAGATTTAGTGATGCTTTGTCTCCTAAGCTGGGTGATGAACAGCTGGCTACTCCTGCTCACCAACCTTACATGTGTGCTATTCTTTTGCACACAGGGAACATTATTTTAAATTTCACATGTTTTAACCCCATTTTTATGAAAACCAGAAAGATGGCAAGCCTCTGAAAGGATAAAACCCTTGACAATTACTTCAAATGCTGATATCCTCTGCAGGCACAACTAGGTCTCACCAGTTGTCTTTCTCGACTCTCAGTTTGTTAGTTTCCACCTACGCTGTACTTAACTGCTTCACAATTTTGTCCCAAGACAATCTGATTCAATTAGTACATCAACATCAGAGACTAACGCAAAATCATTATGGATATGCTTTCAAGCTCTTCGGGCAAAAAGGCTGGGACAAGCACTTCCAATTCCTTTTCCATAGCCATACTTAAAAATGACTTTTTAAAGAAGATTTGTTCAGTCTCTTAACACTTTCTCTAAGCAAAACTGCTCTAGAAATACCACCCTCTGGCACTCTGGGAACTTGTGGTGGTCTAACATATATGCTACAGTAAAGAATTTTACCTTCTTAACAAATAATCCTATATTTCTGTGCTGGAGAAGAGTGTACCATGGTTCCTATTGTGATCTTGACATAAGTATTCACTAATGTTTATTAGTCAAAGCCTGTATATATAAAAGGAGCCAAACACAGAAACACACAGATGCCCCATACATATAGACACAGGAACTGACCCACATCATTGAAATCTACCCTAAGTCCCACACTTTCTTTTGTTTCTTTTTTCTTTTTGGTACCAGGGATTGAACCCAGGGGCACTTAACCACTAAGCCACATCTTCTAGCCTTTTTTTATTTTTTTAAGACAAGGTCTTACTAAATTGCTTAGGGCCTCACTAAATTGTTAAGGATGGTTCTGAACTTGCAATTCTCCTGCCTCAGTCCACACAGCTGCTGAGGTTACAGGAGTGTGCCACAGTGCCTGTCAGTCCCACGTTTTCTAAAAATATTTTCTTTTAGTTGTAGATGGACACAATACCTTTATTTATTTTTATTTTATTTATTTTTATGTGGTGCAGAGGACTGAACCCTGTGCCTCCCATGTGCTAGGCAAGTGCTCTACCACTGAGCCACAAACCCAGCCCCGACATTTCTTAAAAAAACAAAACAAAACTTTTGCTAGAACTGGACTAGCAACTCTCTACCCACTTCACAGGGTTGAACATCACAAGCTTAGCGTATTTCTTAATTCTCATTCCTACTTTTTGATAGTGAATCAAATTAACAGTATTATGACCAAATGATGCCACTAAGTGGGAAGAAGAGAACAGAGGTCTGGGCACAAACTCCCAGATGATGATGACCTTCTGACAAGTCACCAAAATGAAATAATCATTCCAGTACTGTACCAATTTTTAATACCAAATCACTTTGTCAATCTGACCTAACGTGATAACTAAGAGATTTAGAATGTGAGTTTCACAAGGGCAGGGACTTCTGTTTCTTTCCCTTCTATGTTCAGTTTCCTCTGGGAAGAAGAACAGCCCGCACCTTCTGTGTGTTGCAGTCAGGTAGAGTCACACTTTAATTTTTCCCAGCACAAAGACCACAGAATGTATTCAGACCATTAAATATTGGGTATCCAGCTAGGCGGGCAGATTTAGAATGTGAGTTTCACAAGGGCAGGGACTTCTGTTTCTTTCCCTTCTGTGTGGCACAGAGTAGGTACTCGGTAAATGTTTGCTGAATGAATGCATGAGAGCTGGAAAGTAATGCCCATGTAAGATCGTGGCACTTCATCTTGCTTAACACAGTTCCTGACCAAAAGTTAAGAAAATCTAGAAGTTACTAAATAAAGCAGAAAAAAAATGCATTCTCAGTGAAAGTGTTCCTAGAAAAGTAAAGTATGATCAATTTCTGGGTCTTGACTTAACCATTCAAAAGAAAACAAATACGCCCGTAGCAGAAGAGTTGCTATGTAAGCACAGCACACCCCCTCAACTTTTCCCTAAAAATTTGTCCCACATACAAAAACTTTGGTCACTCAAGGTAGACTAAAATATTTTTGGTGGAGAAACCATTTTGGAGTGCAAGAGGGAAAGAGGAATGTAGATTACAACACGGTTTTCAAAGAATATAAAAGGTTTTTAAATCTCATGCTTTAGTCATATTATAGGCATTCAGAAAGAAGTAGTTTATTCCAAATGTCACCACTGGGTTTACTAACATAGAGGCCACTTCCTCCATCTCAGCAGGAAATAATCCTACCATTAATTGTTCTTCCTAGAAACACACGTTTCTGCCCGCCTAGCTGGATACCCAATATTCAATGGTCTGAATACATTCTGTGGTCTTTGTGCTGGGAAAAATTAAAGTGTGACTCTACCTGACTGCAACACACAGAAGGTGCGGGCTGTTTTTCTTCCCAGAGGGACTGGGCCACTCCCCGCTTTGAATGTTCATTACCGTCTTTCATATGCATATGATAAATTTATTAAAAACACCATCTGGACAGGACTCGGCTTTGTGCTATATTTTCAGTCTTCCAGCCTCCTCCCTTGTCTCACTGGAATTTCTGCCCCAATTTGTGTCACTTTGTTTACAAGTGCTGCCAAAACCTAGCATCTTGCGTACGTCTCTTCCTGGGTTTCCTCTGCCATCCTTCAGCCCTGCACCTATTACAATAGCTTGTGCTGGGAGCAGAAGGCAAAGGGGAACTGCCTGGGCAGAAATTGCTTTTCCCCCTCTGTGCACACAGCAATTCTGCTCAGACAAATTTAATTTGCTGCTTGTGAATGCAAAAGTTGCATGTTAACAAAGTGTATACATTCCGCCCGTGTATGAATATCGGAATGACTCAGACTGTGGGGAACGGTGGAGAAAGTGATCTGAAAACCACTTTACTGCTCCCTGTTCTTGTGCAGCACCAGGGGTGGCCAACAGCCTGCCAGTAAATTTAATTCAGGAGTAATAAATTTTTAAAAAGGCAGTATTACTTCACTAGGACATGACCTGAGAGCCACCTGTACCAGCTATATTTAAAGATAAGGCTGACATGTTATTTAACTGTCTCCAGAGATCACCTTTGAGAGGTGGGGAAAAAAACGCATCTGAAGCAGCTTTTTTAAAATGAAATAACATTTAGCACTTACAGAGAACTTTATCTTCAAAAACTGTACTTGTGGTGGACTTTATTCAATGCTTCCCTGGCTACTTTCGTTACAAATTGCTTTCTAACAGTGCAGCGGCTCACGTGGCAAACAAGAACTTAATAGGCTCAGAGAAGATTTTTCTCCATTGCTGAGATTTAAACACCAAGTATTTCTGGTCAACAAGACAACTAAGGCTGTTGTCAGCTCCAGGTCACTCCTCCATATGCCCCCACAGAACTTCTTTTTTCTTTCTTTTTTTTTAAAGGGCTTAGCACCCTAAGGGCCTATCTCAGGCCCATATAAGAACTTGTTGCTGATCAGGCAGACTTCCAACCTGAAGCATTCCAACTTTCTGTGGAGTTAATCACAAGGAAAAAAAATACCCACAGCTGTTATGTCTTAACAGCTGTAAAAGAACAATAGCTAATTAGAGAATAAGCCCATCTTTCTTGGAAGCTATCAAAAAACTACAAAAACACACTCTTCAACACAGGCTCCTAGTTTTATCTATCAGATGAAGAAGAATCGCTTTTGAATCATAGATGATGTCATATTTCAAAAAAAAAAAAATCGATCATTTGTGGCATGGAATTTTTAAGCTTCCTTTCCCAAAGTGCTCCCCAGTCCCTCTGTGAGAAGGTTGCCCAACCACGATCCCACAGGACTCAGTCATGGCCACCTCTCCAAACCTGCAGGGGAAAAATACAGGCCACAGTTTTTCCAAATACTGGGTTCCCCTTCCCCTGAGGCCCTGTTCCTACTTCCTTCATTTTTGGCTGTGTTAATTAGCATTAAACTCTGTATTCTGATCATTTTTGTACGAGGTTCAGTTTTCATATCACCAAGTTTGCCCCAACCACACCACATCTTAAGATCATACTCCACCTGGCATGCTGGGCCCCATATTAGCCAAGGAAGGAGGAGGTGACACTTCTAAACATATGCAAACTTAATAAAACCATAGCTCTAAACCCCTCAGAGGAAGCAGCCCACTCCGGAGAAAATGAGAAATCCAAGAAGGTGATCCTCCGGGGCAAAGGTGAGACCGGTGGTCTTGAATGTACAAGTTCACTAGGATCACTGAATTCTCTCTTCACTCTGGGGTCTTTGATGGAAAGCACATTCCAAAACTAACTATATGGTTTACTCTCTTCTCTGTAGTTTGGTGATCCTGCAATTCAAATGCTGGAAGTTTTAGCTGAGAAAATCTTCAATTTAAAAAAGCCTTAAAGAATCAAGCATCCAATTTTTAGCAGCAGTAACTACTGTAGTGTATCAAAGAGGGATTCGCTCTGTAGGAGAGCCTTGAAACTGAGGACAAAGGCATTTCCAGGTGTAAGGAAAAAGATATCCTAAACATCCAATTCTGTGTTTGAACTAATAGGCAATATCTCATTGGGGTGATTTTTTTTTCCTTTTCTCTGGACATAATTTGTCAAAGAAAGAGATTCTACATCTGTTCCCTAAACACAATGAGAATTTATTCATGTGGTAACTCAAATACTCAACATTCAAATAATCATTGAACATGGTTTTGCAAGTTTTGGAAACCTCAACATTTTCGGAAAAAGTTTTAATGTAAGGGGTATCTTCTACAAACAGCATTGTTAGGGTTTTTTTTTTGTTTTTTTTTTTTTTTGTGGTACTGGGGATTGAACTCAGGGGCACTCGACCACTGAGCCACATCCCCAGCCCTATTTTGTGTTTTATGTAGAGACAGAGTCTCACTGAGTTGCTCGCTTAGCGCCTCGCCATTGCTGAGGCTGGCTTTGAACTCGCGATTCTCCTGTCTCAGCCTCCCTAAGTGCTGGGACATTGTTAGGGTTTTACATGGATTTATTTTTCCTTATGTCCTAAAAGAGGTCCAACTCTACAGATTTATTTTTGTTCCATACTACTACTGGTTTAAATGTCTTGTCAGGTCACAACAATTTTATGTCTCAAGAGCAGAGATGTCACCATAGGTTAGGGAACATTTCTCGTTCACTTTGTGCAAAGAACAAAGTATCTATAAAAACTTGTTAAAGGCCTCACAGAATAAGTGGTAGTTTATTTAATACCTTTTGTTAGTTATTTTTGCAAAAAACTATTCCTTTAATAAAGGAGCAACTTTTCTTTTTTAAAGATGGAGACTTGGTTCAAACGTTAACAATTTTAAATCAGATTGGTTTTGGGATTAGAGATAACCTTTGAGTTCTGGATGCTACAGAGAAAATGCACCAAAAGGATCTGTAGCAAAGATGCCCTTCTGATTCCACTTTAGCAGAATCTTCCTATCACAGTCTTTGGAGGTATAGAGAAAAAGATTAGAGATAATAGCAAATTCTGAGGTCTTAGCCCTACACACCATCCTGGATTGAGTAGTGTGAGGAAGATCTCTGGAGAACAGGATGGAATTTAAAAGAAACATGGGTAAAGATGGCTGAAATTTCTGAACACTGGGCTTAGAATTTAGAGTCCTTAATCAAACTACACAGGACACCTGAAGAAACAGCTGGCTTCTGGGGCACTCTCAGTTTCAGCCAGCTGGAGCCTGGGCTGTGGGTGAGCTGGGCAATCCTGGATGTGACTGAGTTGAAGCCACCTCAAGGGAGACTTGGGGCCCTGGGGGAATCTGGCTCCCCAGATGCAAAGGCAGCTAGAGCCTAGAGTGTCTGGAACAACTCCACACTTCTCAAGTAGTCACCAGAAAAACAGCCCGATGAAACACGCAGTTTACACTACATTCTGGAGGCCAAAGTTAATCTAGGTGGAGGAAACAGAATCATGTTATGGTTTTCAGTAGATTTACAGAGTGTGGTTAAAAAATGGGGCAGAGGCTTATATAAAATACAATAAAGGTAACTTTAAAATAAAAGAGCCTTTCCTACTGTTTTTAGTTCTTTAGTAGTCTCAGTGTTTTGAGAAATAAAAAAAATTAATACAGTATTTTAAATGACCCTTGTTATAAGCATTTTCACTTCTGCCTATTAGGAAGTGTCTTGTTCTGCATTCTAGCCCGCCTCCTACCGCATCTCTGCACCGTAAGTCAGAGAGGGACAGGGCTGCTCTTCCCTTGCCTCTTCTGCTCTGGAGTCACTAGACAAGGAAATGGCCTGGAAAGGAGGCCCCCAGAGAGCAGAGGTCTGGCCTGTGAAGTTTCCTAGGTGGTCTCCAGGAAGCCGTTCAGCTACCCCAACTTAATTTCTCTGTCTACAAAACACAACAGTCCCTTCTGCTCCCTACTGTCCTCTGAACACTGATGACTGAATTGGACAAGGTTTACAAAAGCATTCTGAGAGTTTCAGAGAAACAAGACCCAGGCTCAGCACTCACCCAGCCCTGGAGAGCCAGGTTGATGTGGAACGGGTAGGTGGGACTAGCATTTTAAAAATCTGGGTGTAGCACAATAAGGGAGATTTTTATTCTCAGGAGCCACCTTGTCATTGTACAAGGATAGGGGCAAAGGAAGGAAGAGCCAATAACAATTCTACTGACCTGCAAAAAACTATTAGCACCTGCTAGTGCAATATGCAGCTGGCAGTTTTGAGAATAACCGAGAAAGCAGTTCCTTTCTGGTCGATATTTGCTGGGGACAGCAATTTCTGACCTACTGAATCAGATCAAGATCATCTGAGTCATTAGACCAAAGAAGCTTCTTTGTGCTAACAGTGCAGTGGCGAGGGGGTGTCTTTTCATTAAACAAAAGGGTCTGCTCACAGCTGCCTTCTAGGACAGCGGCTGCTTCGAGGTTTCAAGAGCTATCACAATGGAAGGAGCAAATCAAAACACATTTTAAAAAAACCACAGACACAAATGGGCTTATAATTTATTAGCGAGACAAACTGAAAATGTCATGTGGCTGTCCCACTTTCTTGGGGGAAGACAGCAGGGAGAGAAGAGGAAGAAGGAGAGAAAAGGTTCCCTGCAGTATTTAGATGGTCTTCAAATGTTCATAATTTCCTTAGGGTGTGCTCGTTGCCAAGCTGACAGATGTTGCGGGAAAAACCTGTTCTATTCTGGAGAAAGGCTAACCTTTCAAGAGTGGAAGAAGGGGAGGGAGGCAGCCCATCCGCTCGGTGAAGAGATGACATTAAACTGGACAGCAAACCACCCTTGGTGAGCTAGATCTGTGAAAGGCTATGCAATAGCCCTGCCAGACAGCTGTCCTGGGAGACTCTGTCTCACTCCGGCTTTCCTTGCCATTGAGTGTGAATTAGTTTTTAAACAGTATTAGAATGCCCTAGTCAAGTGAGTGAATATTAATTATTACTTTTGAAAACCACATGACTCCAAAGGATAAGGTGACTACATTCCCCTAAGGGAAGCCACAGATATGCCATTTTGTCCAATGTGTTTACCCACTTTTTTCTCTATTCAGGAGAGAGAGAAACAGGTTTTTCAGAGTGGAGGGTCGAGTCTTTCATCCCAGACTTCCCAACTAGGTGCAAACTTGTGTGGGTCCTTTGCTGACTTGTCCTTGACATTTCCTAAAGAGGGCCTTCCAACAGAGGCTAAGTGCGAAGTCATGATACAAAATGGTAGTTCTGCAAAGCCCTAGCCCTTTTTCAAAAAATAAGAAGCAAGTACGCACATTCAAGATGTCTTGTTTAAGATTCTTGGCCTGCAAGTCATTAAGTACTGCAAAATCACCATTTTGGCCGACAAGAGCTTGGGATGGGCAGGGAGAGGAGAAGGCTGGGCCATGTCCCTCTTCAGTACATGCTGCCTCTATCCTGTTACTGAGGAGGCCGTGCCTCCTGGTCATTGCCAAGACGTGTTCCTGACATGGTGCTTCCAACTCTAAGCCTCTGGCTCAGAACTCCATACACTCCTGCTCACTAAGTGACCATAAGTCATTTTTTCCTGTGCCCTATTTACACTCAGTGTTTCTGTGAGCTCTGATAAGGGGTGACTCACCTAATGTCTTCATGAGGAATGCTGATTAACTAATCTATCCACTTAAAGATTAACAGTAATGTGCCATACGGAAAATTATACCCCAGCATGAAAACCTGCAATTGGGGAACCATTTTGCAGGATCACATTCATTTATATCAATTATCTTGTTTATCAAAGACCATGAAACACCAATTGGTAGTAAAAAGGTACAGAGTGCACAGCGAGGAATAATTAGGTCTCGCCCTCCCCGAGGCTGAGAGCTGTTTACCACTTCACTTTGGAGGTGACGCTTACAGTGTCAGTTTTACAACTCTTTTCACATTAACTCTGAAATGTCAAAAGCAGGCAGTTAATTGTTTATCATACAAAATGTCACCTATGTAAAACACTGAGATATAAAATTGTTCTAACTGATCTACCACAAGGAATCCTGCCTTTGAGCTCTTCCAGCCTGTTAGTCTCTGCAGCAGCCTGATGGCCACTGTGTTGACTGTGCATGCAGGCAGTGACTGATGGGTAATATTCTCTGCATGTACTGTGTCTTCAGCCAACTGAAAAATAAAAATAACATGATATGAAAATTATTATTATGGTTTAAAGTAATATGCCCTCAGAAGAATGGGGGATGTCTGACTAGGAATGTCACGTGCTGTGATTTTCATTCTAGCTGAGACTGAGATTCAGCGACTCAAAATAGTTTAAACTAACAAGACTGGGTGTGCACTGCCAAGTCTGCTAAAGCCACTATGTGTTGACACTAACATCATGTTTCTGCCCTCAAATGTCTGAGTCATGAAACTATTCACCAGCGTAAGAATTCGTTTTGTACCACCTGGCAAATTTACAGATATCAAATCCCCTTCCTCTGCTGCCCACCATTCTAATCTTGCCAAAGCTACGCCTCTGGCAATCTTGTCTTTAGGCTCAAATACTCAATTTCCCTCTGGAGCCATAAAAATCAGACAGACAAGAGGGGAGAATTCAGAGGGAGAGAGGGATGAAGTAGGAGTAAAACAAAGTGTACTTCTATAGGGAAGGACAGGAGGGTTTAGGACATCAGGGAGGTGAGGGTGAGGTTTGAAGGCTCCTTAATATTCTATTAGCCCCAACTTCTATATCAAAATTTTTTTAGTTAAAAAACATTAGGACAAATTAATGGATGACTGTAGAAACCACCTGACTGGGGACGTGGTTTAGAGCTGTCAGTGCTGCATAATGGAAAACACACCATTCGGTGCCTGTGGTAGGTTAACTAGCATCACTGTGATCTTGGGTATATATTAATTTGCTTGGCTAATCCACACACTTGGTGAAGCACTAGTTTTTTAAAAAATAAAAATAAAAACCCCACAGGTGCAGGAGCTCACCAAATCACCAAATTTACAGTTAGAAAGGAACTTTGAAGCCGGGCGTGGTGGCACATGCCTGTAATCCCAGCACTTAGGAAGGCTGAGACAGGAGAATCGTGAGTTCAAAGCCAGCCTCAGCAATGGTGAGGCGCTAAGCAACTCAGTGAGACCCTGTCTCTACATAAAACAAAATAGGGCTGGGGATGTGGCTCAGTGGTCAAATGCCCCTGAGTTTAATCTCCAATACCAAAAAAAAGAAAAAAAGAAAGAAACTTTGACGAGCACTTATTTCAAGGAATAACTTACACCCTATCACACACAGATCCAGAAAATATTTTAAAAGGAGAAAATTCATTGCTTCAACATAACTTTGTAAAATACTTAGAGATAAGTCAAGAAAAGATTATAGGTCCATTTTATTTACGAAAACAGGTGCACAAGTTCTAAAATAAATATTGTTTATCCAAGTCTAGTAATTGGCCAATACATCAGGTCCAGGTGGCACGTGTCCTAAGGACGTAAGTGTGAGGCACACTGAACTTATAGCCTTGTGGGGGCTAAAGCGGAGCCAGGGACCAAGCAGGAACCGAGGGTTCCGGGAAGATGGCTCTGGCTGGAGTGAGAAGAGAAATAAGAAGGACTAGAGGGGATGTGGGCCGTCAAGTAGACAGACTACAGTGACAGCAAGAGGGGTGGTGGCTTGCATCAGTGTGGCATCAGCAGCAGTAAGAGACGAATCAGAGAAACGCAAATTAAACAACAGTGATAAACTACTTCACAGCCACCATGCTAGTAAAGAGTAGCAAGGCACATACATTCACGTGAGTGAGGACACGGGAGGACAGAGGCACTAGCGTGCTCCCACTGGGGGAG
>CM053406.1:100341752-100398637 GCA_028644305.1 Xerus rutilus | reverse complement strand
AAAGGTTAAACAACATTCCACTGAGTATATATACCACATTTCTTTTCATTCATTCATCTGTTGATGGACACTTAAGTTGATTCCATAACTTGGCCATTGTGAATAGTGTGGCAAAGAAGATGGGAGCACAAATCTCTCTTCAATAAATTGATTTAAAACTTTCAGGGGCTGGGGATATAGGTCAGTAGGTAGAGTACCTGCCTCGCATGCACAAGGCCCTGGGTTTAATCTCCTGCACCACAAAAAGAAAAACAAACAAAAACAAAAACACTTTCGGGTAAACTCCCAGAAGAGGGACTGCTGGATCATATGGTGATTTTTTTTTAATATTTATTTTTTAGTTATAGGTGGACAGAATATCTTTCTTTTATTTTTATGTGGTGCTGAGGATCGAACCCAGTGCCTCCCGCGTGCTAGGCAAGCACGCTACCACTGCGTCATAACCCTAGCCCCTCATATGGTGATTTTAATCTCAGTTTTGTGAGGAATCTCTAAACTGTTTTCCAAAATGGTTAATACTTATTTATATTCCACCCACAGTGTGCAAGGGTTCCCTTTTCTCTCATCCTTGCCAACACTTGTTATCTTTTGTCTTTTGATAAGCGCTATTCTGATAGATGTGATATATCTTAGTGTGCTTTTAGTTTGCATTTCCCTAATGGTTAGTGATTGTGGGCATTTTTTTCTTCTGCCTATTGGACATTTTTGTGTCTTGAGGAATGTCTATTTAGATCCTTTGCTCATTTTCTCCATTGGTTTTTGTTGTTTTCTTGCTATTGAGCACGTCTCTCAATGATATTAATCCCTTTTCAGATGTATGGCTTGGAATACTTTTTCCCAATCTGTAGGCTGTCTCTGCACACTGTTAATTGTTTCCTTTGCTGTGCAGAAGCTTTTTAGTTTGATATAATTCCATTTGTCTGTTTTTGCTTTTCTTGCCTGTGCTTTGGGAGTTGGATCCAAAAAAATCATTGTCCAGACCAATGTAGTATACTTTTCCTCATTTTCTTTGGAAGTTTTATTGTTTCTGATCATATGTTTAAGTCTTGAATCCATTTTGAGTTTTTTTTTAATATGGCATGAGATAAGGGTCCATTTTCATTCTTCTGCATGTGAATATTCAGTTTTTCCAGCACCGTTTATTGAAAAGGCTATCCTTTTCCCATTGCATGTACTTGGACCCCTGGGTGCAAATCATTTCTGCATGTACGGGATTATTTGTGGGCTCTCTATTCTCTTCCATTGGTCAATGCATCTCTTTTTTTGACCAGTACCATGCTGCTTTAATTACCAAAGCTTTGCAGTATTTTTCAAAATGAGGTAATGTGATACCTCCAAGCTTTGAACTGAAGTTTCTGTGGTTCCATATGAATTTTAGGATTAAACAAAACTATGAAAAATGGCATTAGAGTTTTCGTAAGGACTGCACTGAATCTGTAGATGCAAACATTTTTTAATATATTATTAATTCTTCCAATCTATGTATATAGAATATCTTTTCTTCAAATTCTTTCTTCAGTGTTTCGTGGTTTTCAGCGTACACATCTTTCATCTTTTTAGTTAAATTTATTTCTAAGTATTTTATCTTATTTTTGTAGCTAGTATTCTCTTGATTTCCTGATCAGATACTTCACTGTTAGCGTACAGTAATGCAACTGATTTTTGCGTATAAACTTTGTATCCTGTGACTTTACTGCATTTACTAGTTCTAACAGCTTTTTGGTGGAGTCTGTAAGCATTTCTGTATGTAAGAGCATGTTGTCAGCAAATGTGACAATGTAATTTCTTCCCTTCCTATTTGGAATACGCTTTATTTCTTCTCTTGCCTTATAGCTCTGGTAGACTTCTATGTTTTTGATGAGAAATAATGAATGTGTTACTTATATAAATATAAATTAAAAATATCTTTGCCAATTAAACCAAAAAATGGAATCTTTTTCAATATGCATTTCTTCAATTATTAGTGAAGCTAAACTCTTTCAAGTTTATTGACTATTCTGTTTCATTTTCATTTTTTAATAAATTGTTGTTTATAAAAACTTTCTATTGGCAATTCATTTTTTCTTATTTGTATTTCTTTTATATTTAAAACCAAAACCCATTGTCATGTATGTTGCAATTATTTTTTCTCAGTTTGTCAAACATCTTTGGATTCTGTTTATGGTTTCTCCCTTTGCTTTTATGCTGAGGAAGTTGTTCCCTACCTTGAGATCAGACAAACTTATTAATGGCTCCCTACAGCTGTTTTGGAGTGACAATGTAAAATCTAACTCTTTAACAGGAAACTATTTGGGTATATACTATGAGGAAAGAATTTCACGTAACTGTTTTCAGTTGTCAACTGTCTCAGCAGCGCTTGCTGTGTGACCCTTCCATTCTTAACTGATGGGAAATGTCATCTTCATCTTGCACTATACTCTTAAACCTACTAGGATTCTAATTCAGAGTTTGAATGGTTGCTTAATTTATCTATCAGCTTCTTCTCACAATAATGTCATACTTCTTTTAGTATGCAATACTAATATTAATATATGATGACATGAGATTCCTCATTCTTCTTTTATTTTTACTTCTTCAGGTTTTGTTTTTGTAGTAGGAGTGAAATATTTCCCCTTATTTATTCTCTTGGAAATCTGAAAAATAAACTTTAAAAACCAGTTGAGACTCTGGGCAATCTTGCATTGAATCTGTAGATTAAGATGGGAAGAACTAACATTTTTACTTTATTTTCTCATCCAGGAATATGTAATTCTATTACTCAGTTGTTTTAAAGATTTATAGTTTCTTTATGTTTCCACATAGGAATTTGTGAGAGAAAAAAACTGACCACTTCCTGCAGATCTCCCTGACATCAACATCTCCTGGACATACTATCTGTGGACGCACATCATCTTACTGGATCCATCTCTAACAGCAGATGAGTCAAGGATGGATGCCCAGGGATGCACTAGGTATAAATAGGAGTGTAGCTTTTTCATTGTTACTAGGTAGCTTATAAGTTTTTATTATTAGAAATGAATGAACTGGATTTCCTCCCCATTATACTTATTCTAACTGGTTACTGTATGTACGAGAAAACCAAAGCAATGTCAAATAGAAGCAGCAATCAAGGCCAGCTTTGTGGGCATGTGACCTCTACAGACAGCTTACTACACTCAGAGACCTGTACTTAGTTTGATGATCCACTGTCCCTGTCTTTAAATTCTTAATAATCTTATCTTTGAACTTAAGTTTTTAAAGATCCAAGGGTAATGAAAAATGCTCACAAGCAGAAGAGAGATGCAAAATGTGCACGTCCAACATTCTTTGCTACTCCAACTTGTGTATGGTGTTTGTGATACCCCACAAGCATGGAGAGGCAGTGGCCTCAAACTGCCTGAAGGTTGTGAGACCCGAATCAAATGCCAGGGAAACCTGATGTGTCCACAACCAAGTAAGCAGGGTTGCTGACAATTTGGAGAGGTCGCACTTTCCCTTCAAACCAGAATTTGTTTCAAATATAAAGGTAAAGGCATTTCAAGGAGCACTAATGACTAAGGAACTCTATCATATCCTTTTTTTACTCTCATCAGTACTCTGTGTTAGCCAAATACACATGCTAAAAATAATGACACAGAATGAAAAGGAACAGAACCCAGTCTTTTTTGAGGGCAGGGGTTGGAGGGATCAGCACTGGGGATTGAACCCAGCCAGGGCTTCGCATATGCTAGACCAGTGCTCTACCACTGAGCTATATCTGTAGCCCAACCCAGCCTAGCCTAGCCTAGCCTATTCAGACAGTGTCTTTGCTATTTGCCCAGGCTGACTTCCAACTTGTGATCCTCCTACCTCAGGCTCCAAGTAATTGGGACTACAGGTTTGAATCATCATGACTGGCTCTATAAATTCTTTAAGTCCTTCTTTACCTATTAAACCCAAAGTAGAGACTATTAATAGAATGTACATAAATCAATAAGTGAAGTAAAATCAGTTCTATTAGTTTTGTGCAGTATTTTTACTGTTCTGGTAAGATCCAAATTCATATACATGTATCAGCTACTCATTATGCAATTTTGGTGATGCTGCATATGATATAAATGATCTTATATTTGCAATTAAAACTGTAATTGAACAACATAAAAATAGTAGCCAAGTGCAGTGGCACACATCTATAATCCCAGTAGCTCAGTAGGCTCAGGCAAGAGGATTTCAAGTTCAAAGCCAGCCTCAGCAAGACTCTAAGTAACTTAGTGAGACCCTGTTTCAAAATAAGGGGGAGAGGGGCTGGGAATGTGGTTCAGTGGTTAAGCGGCCCTGGATTCAATCCTTAGTGCCCCTCAAAAAAAAAAGAAAAGAAATTATGCCAAGTTAAGAGAGAGACTGATACCCACATGTCTATCAAAGGAGACTGGTTAAATAAATTCCAGCACCTTCACCAATGGGTACTGTACAAGTATAAAACAGAATGAGAAAGCTCTACAGGTACTGGTGAAGAAAGATCTCCAAGAACACTACTGAAAAAAGACATGTGAGTATGTACCACTTTTTTAATAAACAGGGAAGAAATAAGAATATATAAGTGTAATACCTATTCAATACATTAATTTAAAAAGTTCCTAGCCTTGGAGATTTAGGACTGGGCTACGGGGTTAGCGACTAAGCCAACAAAATTAGATCTTAGGTCCCCCTGACCACCACAATATCTTTCACCATCAGTGCCAGAGAAACATCCTGCCTATTATAGTCTTGCTATTCATAATGCCAGTGTGAGGCAGAACTATGGTTTGTGAGAAGCAATATTGCCATGTGCTATTGAATACACACTCTGAAATGTCCCATTTAATGTACACGTTGTGCACATTTACATTACCCGAGCACTTGCGCGCACGCTGCTGTATTTATATAGCCCTGTTGTAAAAAGGGGGTGTATAAGTAGAGTTTGAAAAATTCAATCCTGTAAAATGTAGGAGTAAACTCTGCAAAACAAGAGCTGTAAAATCTTTTTTCAGGCTGCCTTTATTTAAAAACCACACGTGGAAAGGATAATGGAAGGACACATATACACGCAACTGACCACACACTAAACTGAGACTCCTAAGTGTAGGAAGTCATTTTCTAACCACCACCCCACACTCTTCCCCAAGAAGAACTGCATCTCATTTTTTTTTTTGAGGACATAGGCTCTGTGGAAGCAAAAACAAACAAACATTACACATTATTGTGGGGTTTTTACTTTTCTGAGATGTTCGTAAAACCAAATCTCTTGTGAGAAAGTTACGCTTTGTCTTCTGTGGGGGGAAAAGTGAACCACACACGTCACTGTCGCTCCTCTTCTCCCATCCCTCACCCAACACCAGGTGCTCCACAGGAAGGGGCTATGGCTGTGGAGCGGGCAGACTCAGCCTTTGCACAGGATGATTCTCCGGAGCTTCTGCCTTTCCCGCCTAAGGACTGAGCCGATGACCCCTCCGGCGGGAGCTCTTCCCTGGTGCTGCTCCCTCAGTTCAGGCTTCTGCTCCTGTTCAGTGTTGCCACCACATCTGCTGAACACCCCAATACACCACTTATTTTATTGTGTTGTCATCTTTTAAGTCTTCCTCTATTTGCTCGTGACTCTCCAAGGCAGAAACTACACCTGTGTCTCTCTCTCCCCAGTGCCTAAGATACACTTGGCAGCCTCTTCATAAGTGTCTGCTTAATGCCAAGTCATTTACAGTAGCTAAAGAAGTTATGTTTCACTGACAGAATCAGCCTTAATACCTGGTTAGAGGAATCGGCTGGTAAAGACCCAGGCTAGCCTAGTCCACACTCACCAGGGCCACTGCAGGGGAACTGCCTGCATGGGGCGTGGGGGCCCCTGGGCCAGGCTGGGCAGTGTGCTTCTTGCCACATTCCAACACCTTCATACACTAATGAACTCCCCTTCTCCCAAATCTCTGTCTCTGCCGTAGGGGACATTTATTTTTCCACACAGAGTTGTGAAGTACCCAAGGCGTATTGTAGCCCTAGTTCAGTGGCTTTAAAGCCCTTCACTGTCTAGCTTTCCAACTGTTTACTTTCCCAGAAATTGTACAGCAATTCTGAACACACTGTCACAATCTTAAAGTACTTTTAAATGAGAGTTGCTACTACAGACCACCTATTTCTACTTCCTGCCTTCAGATCCTGGGAGGGAAATAAGTGTCACCTATTTTGTTGCTACGTAAATTAGCACTTTTGTTGTGCTCTGTGAAATTTACTGAATTCTTGAGACCCTGTCTCTACATCAAACACAAAACAGGACTGGGGATGTGGCTCAGTGGTCGAGCACCTCTGAGTTCAATTCCTGGTACCAAAAAAACAAACGTTTTCTTTATATCCCAACTAAATATTTAACGTTTCCTCACTGTTTGCGCCTTTGTTATTCTCCACGGCACGTATGTCCATGCCTCACCAACGTCGTCGGGATGCGCCGACTCAGACGGCGCGGTCCTGCGGGAAGGAGCCCTGGCTACGCTGCTTTCCGCCTTCGAGCTCCTCTGTCTCCCTGCTCTACCCTGCACCTCGAAGGCTAACCCTTTGCCAACTGCAGCTCCAAGATTCCTCTTACCAGCCTGGCTTTTTGTTCTGCCAACAGGGGAAACTGGTGGGAGGCTGGAAGACAGAAGGAAGGAGACATGTTCTGTTCCACCTGCCTCTGGTGGTGGTGACGGCAGGGCAGCTGGCTGGGGCACCACTGCTCCTGTTCAGACAGCACAGTCCAGGGGTGGCGAGAGGCGGGAGGGCCTGACGGCTGCAGCCACAGAATTCCTGTGCTTCTGCTGCCTATTTTGGTTGCCTTAGGTCAACTACTAACTAGAAACTAGAATAAAAAACCCACCAGTCTTCTGGCCCCATTCTGGTAGATACTTAAGAAATACATAATAGCCCAAAGCTGATAAAAGAATTTTCTTCCTATTCTTTGAACAGGTTAAAGAATCCTGAAGTTTTGAGCCTAGAACTCCATGTTCTAGTTAGTATATATTAAGTAGAGAGCTTATATTTTCCAGAAGACCCAGGAGACCTTAAGAAGTAAAACCAGATTCCTGTAATGCTGGATACCACATTCCAATATCAATGTAGTGTTTACTGCTCCCCCAGGTCTTACTAAAAGCATATTCTCTATTCATCTAGAAGACTCATAGGAGGAGAAGAGCTATTTAAAGAAGAAATGTAAATGGCCCTTAAACCTATGAAATGCTGCTCAATTTCTCTTGTAAGAGAAATGCACTTAAAACTGCATTGAGATACCATTTCTTACCTATCAAACTAGCTAAGATCCTTTGGTTAGGCTGTGGGAAAGTAGTTTTAATATACACTGCCAGTGTGAATTTAAAAATGGCATCATCTCTATGAAAGTAAATTTGCAATATCTAACAAAATCCTGTGTGCATTTACCCTTTGATCATGCAATCCCTATTCTAGAAATCTATTCTAAAGATAGATTAGCAAAAATGGGAAAAGATCTATGCACAAGGGAAGAGCATGATTTCTAGTAGCAGAAGACTAAAAACAACCTCAATGGTTCATCAAAAGAGAACAGGTTTTGAATAAACTACAACATATCTACATCAAGAGCTGTAAAGCTACAAACAAGAATGAATGATATCTTTCTATATAGCTAGCATTAGAGTAAGCCTTAAGTAGAGAAAAAGTGAAGAAAAAGATGTGACACATGTAGTATGTTCCAATTACTTGAAACAGTGAGGAATACAAAATATATATATTAACATATGTATTTATACATAGTAAGTGTATTAAATGAGAGGATAAAAAAACAAAGAGGGAAAAGAGATTACTTATGAGGTAGAGGGAACAAAAAAAGAAGCTTGATTTTTCTGACTATAGCTCCTTTTCGTACATCTGATTTTAAAACCATGTATTTCACAGTTATAAAACAAAATTCATTAAATTTTTTTGTTTCGTTTTGTTTTTAAACCAGAACATTCATTGTGTGACTAACTCCTGAAACTCTCCAGCTGACCTGGATGCCCCAACAGTTGCTCTTTGGGTTAGGTGTTGCTCCTTCATAGTGTTCATGCTTGACTCTGAGATACACAACTTTTAGGTGCCTCATTCAACCAGTTCTGGTGGAATTTCATTTTGTGGCCTGAACACTGCAGTTATACTTTATTTTGTGCTTGGCAGAATAGCTACATTTGCCACAGACCAACTTCTGGAGGTGGCAGGCCTAGAGCATAGCAGTGTGACATGTGCGTTATACTATGATGCTTTCCAAACAATGATGTTTCCTTTGTCAACTGGCTTCTGCCACAGAGATGAAAGAGCTAAAGCAAAATATGTTTTAAAAGCAATCCCTACATAATGAAAGCAAAGTAGAATAGAACAACTAACAATATACTGAAATGGTGAGCCACACAGAATTATTTCAAGCAATTTAAAAATAGTCATTTTCTGGTATATTTCTAGCACAATATGTTCTCAGGACACAAAAAATAATTGTAAAAATCTTAAACTATTTTCAGTAATCATATGTCTCATGAGTTTTGGTAGTTATTCAATAGCTATTTTGTATGTACTTGGGATAAAGTAAATGAATTACTGTACTGTGTCACTGGTGACCAACATTTTCAATATGGAGAAAAGGAGATGAAAGAAAGATCGAGAGGTTAAATAATAATCTTGGAGTATTGAATTTGAAGTATCAGAATGTACTCATGATATATTTTGCATGTCAAATATATGTTATACAAATATTTAAGAATATGTGCATATATGTTCTACTCTGCCTTCTGAAAGCCTAGAAATAGTGATACAATAGCAAAGATCACCTACTGTACCTACCCTGTTTCCAAATGTCATTTCACACTAAGCAGAACCAGGGTTTCTTGAAGAAATGGCTGATTCTAGATCAAGGGCAAAATGTACAAGATTTTGTACCTAGTACATCTTGTCATGCCAGAAATCAAAGAACTATTGAGGACTACTGAAGTCGTGCCAAAAGGTCTCCAGAACAAATCCAAAGAGGCTAAAGGTAACAATTTGAAGATCAATAATAATAACTGCAACTGATTAAAAGATACCAAATGTGTTTAATCCCATAATTTTAAAACGATATGTAGCCACTACCTCCTAATAATTCCCACAAACAAAGCTCTTTGGCCACCCTTTGAGGATGGTAGGGAACAATTCTTTATTTTAAAAACTGGTAAATAAAAGGAAAAAATATAACATTTAGACTTGTTTCCCTGTGCAAATTGCATTTTAGGATTACCAAACAAGTCTTCAGGGAATTCTTCTCTTTCTAGCTACTAAATTAAGAAGGAATGACAGAACATTTTGCAATACCAAATTTATGAAATAATGGGTCTAGGAAATAATCATCAATGGATGTGAACATCTTAAAGAGAGAGACAACCAGAGCTTTTCTGTGCTTGATAGACACACTTAACATACTATGGAGCAATGCTATCTAATACTAATAATAATAACACAAAAGAACAACAATAACAATAATAGCTGAATCTGACTTAGTCTCTAACTACCAAGTTTTAAGAAATGCAATGGCCAGGCATGGTGGCGCATGTTTGTAATTTTAGTTGCTCAAGAGGCTGAGGCAAAAGGATCACAAGTTCAAAGTCAGCTTCAGCAACTTACCGAGGTCCTGAGCAACTTGGCGAGACCCTGTCTCAAAATAAAATATAAAAAGGGCTGGAGATATGGCTTAGTGTTTAAGCACCCCTGGGTTCATTCTCTAATAACAAATAAGTAAATAAATAAGAAAAAGAAAAACAAATGCAATGGATAACATGCTAAATAAACATGACCATGAGGATCCAGTAACCAAAATCTAGGGTGTCAGAAACTATAGGGCAAACCAAATTCTTCAACAAATTTTCATGGGGAGGGGTGGAAGAGAAAGACAGACAAGAGACAAAATAGATGGAAGGGAACCTATAGAGTTAAAGATATTTAAGTCACAACAGCTATTGGCATAAGGTGGACTTTATCTGAATTTATTTGTGGCTGTAGGGATCAAACCCAGGGTCTTGCATATGCTAGGAAAGCACTTGACCACTGAACTACATCCCCCAGCGCTACTTTTTTTTTTTTCCTGAATTTTGATTTTAATAACTCATAAAACACAAAACACTCTCACTCCAGATTGTGAAACAGAAAAATTTCAACACTGACTGAATATTTAATGCTTTTAAGGAATTTAAGGATATTTAAATCTTTTGGGAAACTATGATAGTGTTATGATTACGGCTATAAAAATAAGGCCTTACTTTTAGAGATATATAATGAAATATTTATGGATAAAAAAATAAGATGTCTAGACTGACCTTAAGCTAATCTGATGGGAGAGGAAGTCACAGACAAACTAGGTTGGCTGTTAGCTGGTAGTTCTTGAAGACAGGTAATGGGGACTATTCTTTCTATATGAATGTAAGGGCCAGATGCAATGAAAAGGAAGATTTGGTCAAAAAATCCCAAAACACCAGAAATTGGTACTGAGAAGTGAGGCTGTTCCTGTTACTAGCTTAACATTGCGGTTCTAGAGCTTTTGGAGTTTGGGAGAGGAATTCTGAAAAGTTCAGAGATGCAAGCTGGAAAAGTTTTAGGATGTTCTAAGTCAAGTCAATTAAGGTCAATTGTGGAGGGAGCTCAAAAAACCAGAATGCCAATAGGCCCGTGGACAGTAAAGACTGGGCTTATGAGGTTTCAGAGGAGAGAAAGGACTCTATGGAAAAAGGACTAGAGGCCATTCATATTACATTATGGCAAAAAAGTTGTCTACATTTTGCTCATGTCCTAAAACTTACTGTGAAGCTGAATTTAAAGGTGATGGCCTAATTAATTTGGCAGAGGAAATTTCAAGGCACCACAGCACTCAGGTAGCAGCATAGACATTATTGGTAGATTTGAGTCAAATTAACTGTGCTAATTAGGAGCAGAAAACAGCAGAAAGATTTGAAAAACTTGCAGTTTATCTAGAAAAGGAATGATTAGATTATTACAAATGTGAACTAATGAGTAGGTTAATTTACAGATGGATTAATTGGGTGGTAACTATAAGCAGGTAGATTGTGGTAGAAGGAAGTAGGTCACTGGGGGAGGTGGGTATGACTCTGGAGTTTACATTTTGTTCCTGGTAAGCAGAGTTCTCTTTGTTTCATGGCTGCCATGTCCTGAGCTGCTTTCCTTCACCACACTCATCTGCCATGATATTCTGCATCACCTCAGGCCCAGAGATATAGAGTCAGCTGACCATGGACTGAACCACTGAAACTGTAAACCAAATAACCTTTTCTTCCTCTAATTGTTCTTGTCAGGTCTTTTGGCCATAGTCATGAAGAGCTGACTAAAACACAAGGCAAACACGTTGTGGGGTAGAAAGCTTATAAAATAGTAGCCAATTCTATTCTAATTTTTCTTCCATGCCTCACTGATGAGATAGTTTAGGGTTTCCTATAAATGCCTCCTAACAGGAGCAGTCATCACAGGCCGACTCTCCCAGGAAAGAATACATCCCAGCAAGATCCAGAAGCAGCCATAAAATGAGAAGGGATTGTGGTGGTAGCAGCTAAGATGGACAGTTTGGTAGAGCTGGGGGGCTCTTATCCTTATTCCCAAGGATAAGACCCTGGAGAATCTCAAAGCTTTCCCATGAATCTGTATAAGCAAAGTAGCATTGGGGAGAGACATGCTGTCATCAAAAACAGGAAAGAAACCCTTGGAGGAAAAAGAAGACTAAAATGTCATGCAGTTGATAGTTTTTGTTTGTTTTGTTGTGTTGTGTTGTTTTTGGTACCAACAGGGCACTTAACCATAGAGCCACATCTGTAGCCCTATTCATTTATTTATTTATTTATTTATTTTGAGAAAGAGTCTCATTAGGTTGCTTATAGCCTCACTAAGTTGCTGAGTCTGGCTTTGACCCTACAATCCTCCTGCCTTAGTCTCCTAAGCCACTGGGATTACAGGCATGCGCCGCTACACCTGGTGGCTAATGCAGTTATTTTTACTTGTATTATTTTCTGGCATCATTACACATTTTAAGCGGTAACATTAAAATCAGATTTAAAAATACAAATATTTTAAAGTCATTTTTTAAGGCCTATAGAAAAATGATTAGAGGAGCCTATCAAATTACAAAAGGATGACCAGGAACTGCAAAAGAAGAAAGTTCTGAACCTAGAAACTAAAAGTAGGTTTTGATACTGTATTAGTTATTCATGATATTATTTTAGTTTTACAACTTTTTTTTCTGCCATGAAAATCTGGGGCTGATAACAGTGGTTCTCAAAGGCTGGTAAGCATGTTTCACAGGACATAGGAATAAGAAGCAGGCATCTATGATTTAAAAACAACTCTGAGGGCTGGGGCTGGGGCTCAGTGGTAGAATGCTTGCCTTGCACACATGAGGCACTGGGTTCGATCCTCACCACCACATAAAAATAAATAAAGATATTGCGTCCATCTACAACCAAAAAAAAAAATTAAAAACAACAACAACAACTCTGAACTAGGTGTGGCAGTGCATGCCTACCTTCCCTTAGCTACTTGGGAGGCTAAGGCAGGAGGATTGCTTGAGCCTAGGAGTTGGAGGCCAGTCTGGGCAACACAGCAAGGCTCTGTCTCAAAATGAATAAATAAATAAATTAAATTAAAATAAAAACTCCTGGTGAATCTGACACACCTGTGTCCACACTAGAGGACCACTCCTTTCTGGGAGGTTCCTGCAGGATAGCTGGCTGAGGCTGCAGTCATCTTTGTAATGCACCTGAGATAATCAACATGGAAAGCTGGCCATTACTATTTCAAACACCTCTCTAAGCAAAGCAAAGCTGCAATGTCAGACAGAGGATAATGAGATCCCCCTGTACTCCTTCACACTCACACCACCTCCCCGTCTGCCCAGTGCAGGCAGCTCTGAGCTGTGAAGACGCCCCAAGTAGGGCCAGAGGGGATCCCCCTGCAGGCCATCTGCTGGCAAGTGTACACATATAGCTGCCTGCCTGCACCACTGCTCCCATTTGGTTGGGGAACGATGACAGGAGGATGATTGCAGTGATCTTTATAATCAAACTGGTGACCATCACAGAAAAAGGCTCAGAGAAAAGTATTCAACCAGACACCAAAAACACTTCTTGCAACTCCGCAATCTTCTTTCATAGCCTAACATGCCTGGGACTGTTGCTGCTTCCGATAGTGCCGAGTGGTTCAGCTAGGACAGAACACTCACCAACAACAGGATCTCTTAATAAAACTCATACTTAATAAAATTCTTACAAGAATTTCATTCTTGTAATGGTCTCTCATACCAAATGGGCCTGCTTCTTTGATAATTACAGTTTCCTCCAACAAAGAGGAGGACTGATTTAAGCAGATGGCACTTTCTATGGAGTATGTTCAAA
This sequence comes from Xerus rutilus, assembly GCA_028644305.1. NCBI lineage: Eukaryota > Metazoa > Chordata > Mammalia > Rodentia > Sciuridae > Xerus > Xerus rutilus. Next base: position 100,385,258 of record CM053406.1, on the reverse strand, counting down.
AATGTAGCACATGTGGCTGAACTGAGTAGCCCAATGCTACCCATGTTGTGAATAAGCAGAACCTTGGTTAGTGAAGTCTCTTCTGGCTGCAGAGTCACACACAGAGTGAGGCCTTCAGTCTACAGAACCTGGGAGGAAAAGAAGGGCCCTCTTCCAAACCTATGCAGGCTACAGAGTTAACAACAGCAACACCAGGTAATGCTTCAAACTTGTTAACTTTCAAATTACTTAAAAATTACAGAAATTAACTTTGATATTTCGTATTAAAAGTTATATCCATAATGAAGTTAAAACTAAAACAATGATTTTAGTTGAGCTCTAAAACGTTTCTACACATTGTTAAATTCTCCATTCCTGCTATTTTATTAATATTACTCTCCCAACTTTCCATAAGTAAAGGATTAATAGAACATAACAGGTGTTAGGAAAACTTAGGTTATGACCATTCAAAGAACTGATAAACATTTTTGAGTTACACTCATCTTTCCCATTCTAGTCATTACCAAGCTTTTAGGACATGTGTCAATATGGATATGTGTCCCAACATGGACAGGACTTGATATGTTCTACAGAACCAAGTCCCTTTGTAAAGACATAGAATTCTATTTTTGGTACCACAAGGCAGGAGCATCTTAACCCCTTACCCCTGAATATATGGAGTAAATACACATTTTCAAAGATCTCTTTAGTTCAACTATGATCTTTGCAGAAGGGGAGTAAAGACATGTGGGTATGGGGAAAAGAGAAGAGGAATAGGTAGTCTGCATGAGAAAAGCCACTCATGATACATCGTGATCCATCAGCCCAGCACGGACTGTACACAATGCCCAGCTAAGCACTACCTAAAACAAGACCAAAGTCAAACATATCAGAAAGCAGCTAACAGCTAATCCAAAATTCAAAATACTTTTCAAAAGATCATTCAGGCAGTATTTCCCACCCAATAACTTGACTTTTGCAATAACGGTTCAATCACTCTGGTCTTATTTAAATTATAGGTAGGTACTTTTTTGAGGTGAACTTGGCTAAGCAGGGCAAATATGGCCCGAACATTCATGAAGAAGCTACTCCCACAGCTGAGCACACCATTCATATCAAATCAAAAGCCAACATACCGTCTTAGGCCTGGAAATTATGAGCATCCGATCAGTATCAGGCCGACTTCCTCCCCAGAAAAGCCTTTGGTATGAATGCCTTTGCCTGGTTATCAAGAGCATTCTCTACATTGCAATTCTGAATGAATCACTAAAATATTTTTAATTCTTAACTACTAGTTACAACTACTTAACTACTACTGGTACAATATTTATATTCTTTTCCTTTAAGTTTACTGGAATTACTATTTTGACTGCTTCTAAAAATGTAAGCCATCCTCTGTCACTGAGTCAGAGTCCTTAAAGCTGATTATGATGAGTTAATGGAATAACAAAATATCTAAGTATACATACAAAAAAAAGTATTATAATACTTACCTATCAGCCCCTTCTCCAGAGTGAAGATTTTGTTTGTAAACATACATTCAAAAGCCACAATGTGAAAGATCTTGTTTACTGTATTGTGAGTCCCAACTATTCGAATATACCTGAGGGTAAAAAGAAAAGAAAATCTGTTGAAAATGAGCCACATCATAATCCAAGGATAATATGATAAGGTCCTCCATTTAAACATATAGTGTACCAGGATATGGACTAGAGAAGATTTTGAACTTGACTTCAAGATCCTGAATTTCCTTCTCAGCTGGCTCTAACTGAGCCTAGAATAATTATAGTAAAATCAAAGTGATGTCATTTTCCAGATAATTAAGTAAAATTTAGATTTATCTAGAAAATCATGCCAGGTATTGTTCAGGTCAAGCCTTGGATATCAGTACTAGTATATGTCCATGAAACATTTACATTGGAAAATAGTAAAAAACTTCTACCTTGCCTAGGCTTAGGAATGTATCTGTGCACATGTGCACGAATACAGTCAAAATCGAATGCCCTCCAACTCAATCAAAGATTTCATTCATTGGAGAAAAATGCATGGAATCAATATTACTTTCCTGTTTAAAAGGAGAAATTCAAATAAAGTACTGAAAACCCTTCCCAGTGTCTTTTATTTTAGTGCTGCTCTTAAGTGCTAGTGGGAAGTTAATCCCACATACTTACGCCAGCCCACCACCTGACTGCTGGGAAGCCTCCTGACCAGAGGATGTGATCAGCAGAGGTGGCCCAGCCTGCTCTGCAGCCTCCCTCCTGGTCACACAGATCTGGCATCTGCACATGGTGCAGGGTTTCACAGGGCAGGTCTTGAGCATCTTGGCCTGTTCACCCTACTCTACCTCTCAGGAGGCTTCATCTCCGACAAACAAGCGTTAACCTTAGAGTTACTTGCTCCCTTCACTCTCCAAAGGGGCCGATAGTTCACAGGTTAATGAACAGACAAACTCTTCTGAGTGTCACACAATTCCACAGGGAATGTGCACACACTGTGTTACTGAAATTCAAAGGAAGAACCAGAAAAATAACTAGATTAACTGATAATGCTCTTCCAAATTATGAACTATGCACTCTGAAGGATGGGGCATATTAAAGGAACAGATTTCAATTAGGATATGACAGACTGGGCAAGATTTTGGTAATTTCCTCCCTCTGTGTGTAAAACAACCTTCGATTTGGATGATAAAATTTTACTTCTGAGTTAATCGCTGTTCACTAATTTGGTAATTTTCTTACATTTCTCATCACTCAAAGTTAACTGTATAATGTAAAACCTGATTTTTAAAATTCACATTAAGAAGACTATATTTAGGGTTTTTGTATCATGGGCTATTTTCCCTCCTGTTTCTTCATGCCTGAATCTCAGGGCATTCCCTATGCATCTCATTTAGCCATCTGCTCCTTGACACAAGCTGATTGCTCATCTTCATAACCAATATTAATGTTATCTCCTGGATTGGCTGTTCAGTGTGCTCAGACTCACTGCAGGGAGACACCACTCTTCCTGTGCTGAGAATCAGAGCTCTCTGGTTAAGCAGGAGGTTGTCCCTGATCTCTGCTCTTCAGTCATTAAAGCACAGAGAAGGTGTTGATTTTACTAGGTTTGGTAGGTGGGTTCATTTAAACTAAGTTCTTAATGGTCTGAGCAGGATAGGTTGTGGAGTCTTTTACTACTGGCAATGATGATCTCCCTGGTTGCTTTCTGGAAGGGAAGGGGTGTGTTAAACCTGGCACCTTGGCTTGACTCTAATTTTGTCCATTTTCTTAAACCCACAGGAACTCAACCAGCATAGCATTTTCAACCACATAGGCCCTGACAGCCTGAGTGCTACTGTCTGCGACCTTGCAGGGAATGTGGTTTGATGGAAATGGAGCAGATCATTTTTCCTCTTCCCTAGGTCGGGTCTCCTCCCAAGGAGAGACAGACAGCTCTCCTACCATGCACAGTAGAGAGCCAGGAAGTGGTCAACAGTGAAGAGCAGGGCCTTTTCCTCCTTGGTGTTCTTAAGGTCAAATATAGTCCAGGCTGACACAAGGGGATGCTATAATGCTCCCCCCTTTCCTTTCTTTCTTCTTTCAAACATTATATGGAATCAAGCTTTCCAAGTTTAGTTAATAGTCATTTCCCAAATTTTACCCTAGTGAGAATATGCAACCTTTCCCTACCTCGCCACCTCCACTCCCACAGTTAGAAGTAATTGAAAATAAAAAGTGGTAGTGGAATGCGTTTTACAGCCTTAATGATAGTGTTTGATAATAAACAAAATAATACATATGGCTGGAACAGCAGTGAGAGATGCCTCCAGATAAAAAAGTTCTATAAATGAAGATAATGTTATCTCTGCTGCATAATTCTGAGGTCAAATTAGCAATTCACTACTGTACATCATGCTTCTTGATTAGCCCACTATATGTAATGCTCAAAACAAGTTTAATTATTCTAGTTCTACAATACTTTCTAAGTCTCTATAAAATTATAGCATAATTTATAAAAATGGCATAGTCTTACACAAATACACATTTAAAAAATGATAATGTCAAAAGAAAGAAGTCATGCTCTAGGCCTGGAGATACAGCTTGGTGGCTGAGTTCTGCCTAGCAGATGCAAGGCCCTGACTTTGATCCCCAGGCAGAAAGCCAGGAAGGAGAGGAGAGGAGGGGAGGGGAGGCAGGCAGGTAGGCAGGCAGGGAGAGACACATAGTCAGTCATGCTCCTTTTCCTCAAGGAAGAAGTTGTAAATATCCTGGACCTTTTCCTATACTCAAGTTCTAGACTAGAAATGGCAAATCACTTCAACTAATGGCCTAACTTCAGTGACTGGTGGAGGCAGCCTGGAGCTGCACATTAAACATGCAGAGGCCCTGCTAGCTTGGAGAAGTGCCCTGAATCCCAGGGAATAACGGGATCGGGTGGGAAGTACAGGCACCATCCTTAACTGTGAGCATATTTCCTTAATGGGGCTCAGAATGGAGCATCCCGAAGGTTGAAGAGAAGTTATTACCATCTGAGTCACTGGAAACCCAAGGGCTAAGGATGGGAGAGAGCCCTCTTTTTACTTTTTTGAGAAATAAAGCAAAATCTGGTCATAACACCTAAACAGAAGTAGGTACCACATTTTTTTCTGACACAAGAAATCCTGAATAACAAATAAGTAAAGCCTAAGGTTTGTTTATTTATCTTTTTTTCCTTTTCAGCTCCTCCTCTCCAGTGCAAGTGGACTCTGATTTAAACTCATAAGAAGGGCAGTGGCAGTTAGTGATTTCATCAGTGTGTAAAGAGGAGTTCTTTTGAAAACTGTAACAGGTATCCTTTGTTCTCTCTGAAGTCCTCAACAGCAGTTCAGACAGTTGGAAGATAATTAAAACTTAAATGGTCATGGGGAAGGCAGAGAGGGAACAGATTGGCCAGTTTGAGGAGGACGAGTGCTGTCCACATGAGCCCCAGCCTAACAGTCTGTTTCTAACACTCTCCTCCCTTCCCTATGTTAGCTGTCTTCAAGTGGCTGACAGAGCCTGGATCCGGAACACAGTTCAGAACAGGATGTTTCAATACCAAAGTCTCTCAGAGCTGTGTGGCTGAGGGTGAAAGAGATTCTGTCTTCTTTAATAAAATGAAGCCTAAGCCCTCCAAGGATAGCACACTAAAACTGAAGGGTGCTGTAGAGTTTTGCAATGGCATGGGCTGTAGGGTCCAACAGAACAGGTTTGCCGCCCAGTCCTACCACTTCATTAGGAGTGTCACTTAGGGGAAAAATAAATGTTTTAAAGACCTTTTTGAACTTTAGTTTCTTTCTCTGTAAAAAGAGGTCAATAAGAGAAACTTCATAGGGTACTTTGGTAGGAAATTCAAAGAGTAGATTATTAGATGCAGAATTTCTAGGTTTGCACTTTGAGTATACTGGTTGTCTAGAAGAGTAACTCCCAAACCCTGCAAGTTAAGAATTTTAACTTATAAAGAAAAGAATAGCATTTACTTTCAAAGGGACATCACAGTGACCTGGAGATTCATGATTGTAGATGCTGAAGTGGCACATCCATAAAGATTCGGTCAAGGAGCAGACTTCACCAAAACAGGTGGAGTCTTGTCACTCCTCTTAGGGCCCCACAGTATGGGCACTATGGGTTACAGAAGCAAGTTACATTCAGAATGTAGATTTCCTGGCTCCATGGTATTTTCTGCTTTGATCCCCTAGTCTTTAAAAAAAAAAGGTCTCAGCTGAGCACGAGGAAGCAAGGGAAGAATATTTTGCCCATATTTAGGCTTAGAATTTGAGCCCCACTGCTGACTTCCAAAAGCACCCCTCCTTGGCAGAGAAGGTGAAGTCCAAGGAGACTGCTCAGGGTCCCATGGCCCAGCCACCCACACCCACTGAAGGGATGCTTTCATGTGCAAACCCTGAAGTTAGGAGCTTTAATTTATTAAGGAAAACAAAAGGCATTTCCTTACAAAGATACACTAAAGTACTATGACCTGGAGACATTTTGCTTTGGAGATTTCAATGCATTCCCTACCCATTTTGAAAAGGTATAAATTCCTACATTACATTTATCTTTCTATCAATTCTTGTCAGAATGCTACTAGAGTTAAAGTCTAAGCCAAATACAATAGATTGTTAACATAGTAAAGAGAGCACAGAAAAACAGCAACTAGTACACCCCCACCTTAAGCCCCTGATATTCTCTAGTCTCATTCTGGTGGACCACAAGCCCATCTGTGGTTACAGCTAATCCTTGACCTTTACTTCAGTTATGTACTATTCTGTACTGGGCATGTTCTATTACAAGATAAAATTGAATTTGGTTAGAAATATTTAAATGGGCTCTCAGGGAATCAACTAAAGTCAAAATCCATCAGAATTCTGTTCTTCGGTAAACAAAGTTTTATTCTCCAATTGAACTTCATATTGTTGGGTTAAACAAAGAATACTGAAAACTAGTTAGCCTCAGACTGGTGCACAAGGAGGGGTCCTTAACATTTTGGTCCTTCCCTCAAGTAGCCATGGAGAACTCTGAGGGGGAGAAAAAAAATTTTTTGCTGTGTCCAGAGTACAGCATTTACTAGAGATTGGGGACCGCCTGGGGTTTGGAGTCACTGTTTCCAAGTCCTTCTACTTGACCTTTCCCTTCAAAGAGATACTGAAAATGTACATAAATAATTCTCTAAGCCAAGAAGCAGGTAATGCCAGCAGGTTTCTCCAGTATGGTATTTTCTTCGAGTTCTGGTTATAATGTTAGTGCTCTTATAATCAAACTACAGACTAGAGGGGGAGTGACTTCAGTTCTTGTTGCTAAGGCAGCAAGTGGAAAACAGTTTGCTGCCAGAATGACAAAAAGCTTCTAGAAAAAGCATGTTGCAACAGAAAAGATTTGTTGCTCTTAGAAAACCTTCCCTCTGGCTGATCTGTGGAGCTATAGATTCTCCTCTACTGACTTCAGCAAAGGGCCCCTGCAGCATTTGCTTATTTGGGAGAGAAGAATTATGGAAAGGTTAAACACTGGGTGCAGTTAGCCTAAGCAGAGCTGCTGTCTCGGAGCAGCCCTGACCGCTGCTGTCTGGCCATCAGCCCTGCAGAGGGAGCAATCATGTTTCAGCACCTGCACTGCTCAACCTGAAGGGCAAATGAAACAAGAAGTCATCTTATTTGCAGGGAAAATTGATGGTATATAGAATCAAGTGTATGGAGAGAATAAGATGAGTAAGAATAATTACTAATACATCATAACTCAGTGCTTCTCAAAACACAAAGCCACTCCAACACTAGAGATAAAAATCTGTTTTTTTTTTTAATTGGGAAAAACATGAATTTTGAATAGTAGATTTGCACTGCCCTCCTCCAAATATTCAGAGTCTAACACCTGTTATAATATTATAAAATTATATTTGAGATTATTACAAAACAATTTAATTGCAATATTTATAGAAATCATATGACAATGACATAAGCACTAAAATTCATTTAATTCATTTAAATTTTCTGCCTTTACATTAACCAGTCAACAGCCCTTATAGGTATCCTAGGTAAATCTACTCTTTTTAAAAATTTTTCTTTAAATTTTTTTTTAGTTGTAGATGGACACAAGAACTTTATTTTTATTTATTTTTATGTGGTGCTGAGGATCGAACCCAGTGCCTCACACATGCTAGGCAAGCGCTCTACAACTAAGCCACAACCGCAGCCCCAGTAAATCTACTCTTAATCAAGATTCACTAACTGTCTATTAGGTACAAGAAATTATGCTCAGCCCTATGAGAAACAGGCCAGAAAGGGCATAAACCTGGATCTGAAGTTTACAGTGCAGTTTTGGAAGGTGAGACTAAACCTTGTCAAACTATATGACTTTGGACAGAAAGACCCAAGAAAGACCTGGGTTTTAGTCAGAGTTTTGTAATATTAGCCTCAGATATAAAATTTGAGGTAAGCTTCTTAATTCCTCTCAGTCTCAGGCTCAACACTGTGGTAAGGACAGCAGAGCTTATTACAAATTCACTTATGGTAGCTTAATCTTAAAACCCCGAATCTAGCAGCATGACCTTCTAAAAAAAGGCCTCCCTGGGAACTCCCTACTCAAAGACCAAAACAACACATATGTGGCTAAGGAGAGATAATCCCCTTTTCCCTGTGTCCCCCATGATCAATGACCCATCTAACAAATATTAATTGAACATTTACTATGTGTCATCTGCTGGTGCTGGGTCTGGGATACAGGACTGAATTATAGAGGCAAATCTCTCTCTATGGGATTTATCTTTAAAATTAGTCAGGAGACAAACAACAAATTAAAAATTAGAAATTATCCACTGGTTAGTAGGTGATCTATTCAGCACAGAACTTTATAAGCAAACCCCATCAACAGGAAGTGCAGACAGTTATAAAACCTCTACCTGCCAGAATAAAAGACAGGTCAAATGGGAAAGCACACCTAGCCCTGGGGAAAAGCACGGCTATAATGGAAATGAGTCTGAGGTGTGGACACAGTGCACTTATCATGGGTATTTAGCAGAGTATAGTACAAAAATCTAATTATGTAAGCTTCTTATGATCTAAAAAGGGGACTGATTTGAATTTCACGGGAAGAAATATTTATTTCATGGTTTACTTTGCTTTTCATCTTTCTGTTTTTTTCAGATTGTAATTTTCAAGGTTATTATAAAGAGAAAATGGGAGGTAGTGTATATAAAGTGAAAAATGAATAAGAGAAAGGAGGAGGGAGGGAAGGAATAAGAACAGGAGGAGGGAAAAGGGAGGAGGAGAAGAAAAAGAGAAGGAGAGACGGGAGTAGGGAGGGGGAGAGGGAGAGGGCAAGAGAGAAGAAATAAATATAAATAAACCAGTCCCTTCTTCTGTTTCTGTTATGTGCTAATGTGAACAAATTCCTATGTGGGAATAATGTTAACCAATTTTATTACTCAATAAAACATTTGAAATGAACACAAAGTATATTTTAAGAAACAGAACTAAATTACCAAAAGTTCAACATTTGCATTTTTTCATTAACTTTTCCCCTAGCCCAAGATACTGGGGCGGGGGAGAGAATTTCACTAGTTTTATCTTTAAAACAGTCACATTATCTCATTCAGCTTATCCAATAGGCTGAGCATTTTCACGAATGTAGACAAATGAGTCTAATGGAACTGTGCACTAGAGAGAATGTGGAAGAAAATTCAATTTGTTAGTTTTCTTATGAACCCATTTGGTGACTGTGACCTATAACACATTCTTGCTTTGGGATCATGGTGGTGAGGAAAGTTTCTCTTTTCTTTAACTTAAGACTATGGTATATGCCATTTATTGCAAAAACATTTTAAGGGCTAGAGGAATCTTTTTTTCTTCTTCTTCTTCTTTCCTTTGGAATCAGGATTAAATAGAAGTGAAAAGAATTTGCCTCTCTCCCAGGAGGCAAACCTAAGAATGTACATATTGATCCCCCTGAGAAGTAAGAATTGCCAAAAACAGTTTGAAAACCAGAAGCAAAAACTAATTGTCAAAACTAAGAGTAATGCAGAGAGCATAGGGAGGGAGGAAATCACAAATCTTCATTTCAGACTCCTGAGAAATCAGCACTGGGATTAAAACAAAAGCTAACAACCCTGAACACATCCCATGTGCAGCTTCTGCACACATTGTTTCTTTCATGGAAAACCCCAACTCCACACACTGTAATATAGGTTCAGATACTGGATATATATACCATTGACATATAGCATTACATACAGCAGTGATACAAATTCATCTTCAGGCTGGAGATTTCACAGATGAACAAAACAGAATGGTCCTAGAAGCCTCTACATTCTTTCCAACTACTTAAAGAAACCCGTGTTCTAGGCAATAGCTCCATAGAAAACTAACTGAACTACACACTTCAGGGAAACAAGCCCAACTCACCAAAGTCCCACATACTATCCCTAGACTCTTCAATTCTCACAGAAAATTTCAGGACACTTCCTTTCCCCCTTGAGAAATTCTGTACTTCTATTTAGAGAAAAGAATAGGAAAGAAAAAGGGAAATAAAAGGAAGAGAAGAGAAAACAAGAATAAAAAAAGATTCAGAGATTTTTCTTAGCACAGAATTCAAGCATCAGTATAATTTTGTAGAAAGCAATCAACCAGAGGTGGACAAGTTAAAGCAGATAAAATACTAGAGCAAACTTGAGAAAAATGATCATCGCCAACGAGCAAGGCACACAAACACGAATTGGAGAGATAAACACACACAAGAATCTTTTGTCCTGGATGCCAAAACTGGTATGGATATGTATAAGGCACCACCCTCAGGGATTGTTGAAGTTGAAGTGCTGGACGGATTCTGCTGTGGAGCCTGTACTCCAGTTTCCACATAGCATGAAGGATTACTGAACTAATTTCAGGACTACTGGTATCAGAAATTTTGCTGCTAAAATGTGTCAATATGTTAGAACTTTAACACATGCAAAATAGAAAACAGCAAGATGCTCCAAATGGCGCTATTTGGGGGTCTACAGAATTCACTGCTTATAGCAGGGGCTGAACAGACACCACAGATTCAAACCGTAGTCGGCCCAGTCATCTTAAAAGACGCTTCCCCATATTCACACCTGGTGTTAGGAATCCTATGCACTGTAGAAGCTCAATGTGAAGCCTGCCCCCAATCCCTATTTCTGGTGGATTAGCAAGCAGGTTGGAAGGTGGAGTAGTTTGGCAAAAAAAAAAAAAAATTTCCCTCCCCAAAGCTTCTTGAGAGTTTAATCATTCATGACCTAGACTTTACTGGTGCAGCATTAGTGCCAAGACAGTGATCAGAAAGAAAATGCCAATCCTTACACTTGTTTTAGAAATTCAAGAAAAGAAAAACCTCTGAACATCAAGTAGCATGTATATTTTTGTTAAGATAGAATCTTTTTAAAAATAAGATTCTATTACATTACTAATAATCACTGCTACTGTTGTGGGGCTTGGCCTCTTCATTAAAACAAAACAAAGCCAGCTGAACTGTTTTTTCTTCTTTTACATTTTTTTTAAAAGTACAGTTATACATGTGCATAGTTTAAAAAGTCAAATAGCTGACACAGTTTACTATGAAAAATCTCCTTCTATGCTCCATTTCCTCCCCTCCCCAGAGGCACCTGTTTTTACTTATTATTTTAGGTTTTATTTCACATCTATAATTAACATTCTTCCAATGCTACTTCTTGATGATCCTGGTTTTAGGCTGTACTGATCAATCTACCAAGACAGAAGATGAGGGTTTGGCTTCGCCTTTTCCATATGTACCCTGTCCACACCTAGTTTGTGCTGTTGTAACTTCAGTTGGATAAAAAGACAGTGTTTGCACTGTGAATGTGTAGATGTCACTCACAATTACTACATGGAGAACTTTCCTTTTCTGCACAATTGTCTTCCCTATTAGAATTAAAAAGTTGATTTTTATTTTGCTTAGTTCTGTATGAACTCAACACAAATTCACCTCCTTCCTATAAATCTCCCTTAATTAACTACACTCCTCTCAAGACATTCTGAAGCATCAGATATTTCTAGAAATTTCTTCTTTTCAAGGACATCCTCCCCAGCCTTCTGACCAGCTTCAGTCAAGTCTAGGTGTCCTCCAAGCCTGATACGAGATGTCGTCCTAGGGTCTGCCTTTGCCATCGTTCTAGGGACTGCTTTGATCTCTCTCACAGGTTACCAGCCCACATCCTATAGCTCCTGCTTTCTTTGCTCCTGGTTAATTCTGTCATTTTGGTGGAATGCATCTACCAAAAGCTTCCTGAAAAATGGCTTCTGGAAGTTGAGAATTTTAAGACTTTGTTTGAACGTGTCTTTGGTATCCCTTCAGACCTGATTGGTAATTTGGCTGGGAATAGAATTTTAAGTTGAAAATAGTTTTCCTTCAAAACTTTGTACTATTCTCCTGCCTGTCAAGCTTCTAGTTCTGTTATTGAAAAGACATTATGATACGTGACCTGGTTTCTTTCTGTTTCTTTTTAAAATCATATCCTGCTCTGGAAGCATGTAGATTTTATCTATATTCCCTAGTATTAGAAAATTTCATGATGCTATGCCTTTGTGCAGATCTATTTTCTTCTAATGTGGTGGGCATTCAGAGGGACCCTGCCAACAAGAAACCCACAGACTTCACTGTAGGTAAATTTCCTTGAATTACTGCTATTTATTTCTTCACTTGGATTACTTCTAATTTTTATGAAGCTCTTAGTTTTGGACTTTGGACCTCCTAGACTTGACTTGCAGCTAGGATAGCTGCACGGCTGAGAAAGGCTGTACCACAGCAGCCTTCTCTTATGCCATAATCGGGTTGTTCTGTTCTACTTCCTGGGAGAGTTCCTCATCTTTACCATCTATGCTATTTATTGAGTTTTCTGCTTTTAACATTTTAATTTTCTAACTATACTTCATATTCTCTAAATGTTCCTTTTTATGCATCTTCTTCTTGGTCTAGGATTCCCATATGTACCTTAATTTCTCTACAGAGAGTAGGGATTTGTTTAAGTTTTCATCTCCCTTTAATTTTTTCCTGTTGTTCTGGTAGGTTTCATATTAGTTTTCTGAAGATGTCTGGTTTTTAAGAAGGTTATGAAGTAGGAAACCAGAAATAGAACGGGAAATTTTGAGACTATACTGAGCCTTATGAATTTTGAGTTTCCCCTTATATAGTTACCTAACTAGGTCAACTGTCAGGAAAACCCTCTTTCTGGATTCATTAGCTCTTCCCTCTTGGGCTGTTGAGATTATTTAGGAAGATGTTTCTGACCCCCTGAATGGAAGATGAAGGTCTGACTACTAGACTCCTAGAAGCTGAGTGGTGAAACACAATCGGAAGTGTTTGGGGGATGGGCACGTTACTGCGAGGGATCTTAGCACAGGCCACCCAATTCTGCTATTATACATCCTTTCTCAACCGTGCAGCTATCTTACCTGGTTTAGAGAACCTCTATTTTACTCTCAAGACAGAACTGATTTTTACTTTTCCATCAGGGCTGGGCAGAAGCAGCTAAAGTTCTATGAAGTGGGAGAGGGTGTGGAGCTCCCAGTCCTGCTCATGGTAGCTCTTCCTGGCTCCCTGATCCCACAGCTTCAAAGCATCTGGTGCCATTATCTCCTATGCCTCTGAGTCCACAGCTTAGGATCTGAGGCCCCTTGGGCCTATTAAATCATTAGGCACTCGTTCATCTGCTCCACAGCCGCCTCTTACCATTTTCTTTGTATTTATGGGTTTATGCCTAAAAGAAAATCCCTTTATTGTCATTTTAACGGGGTTTTATTCTGAAGAGAATAAGAACTGATTTGTGTCAACCTGCCATCCTCACCTGCAACCTCAACTGTTCTGTACAAGAGCATGTCCCTCCTCTTGGTTATTCCTGTAAAGACAAGGGTCCAAGAAGGGACTGTTACTGGACTCACGAAAACTGAGACCTTGGGCGTTGCAAGCTGTTGTGGCCAACAAGGTATAACCACTAACACAGTCTGGCACTTAGGACAGTAACACAGGGCATAATAAGCAGTTCTCATCTCCTTCCCCATCTTTAGCCTGAGGGCTACAACTCTTTCTTCCTGCTTGTCTTGAAATCATATTTTTTCCTCCACCCGCTCCTTGTCCCACTCCTTCTACCAGGTCTTCAAATAGTTGTCTCAGATGACTTAGTTATTTTATCTCCTGGACTGGTTTTTCACTAATTAAATGTCCAAACCAGGATATGTCCAGACAATCCCATAAATTATCACCATTCTCCAGAAAGATTCAAATTGTTGAGCGGTTTTGTTAGCCACAGTCTCTCTCCTCTCAAAAGAAAAAGGGGATATGTTAATTCCCACCGAGTGAAAATAAAGTAATTCAGCTCATCCTCACACTGAAACAGCTGCACAGACAGCATTGGCTGCTCTGTTTATCTTGATAACTGTGGAAAAACACCATCTCCTCCCCTTCCAGCTTTCTCCAGCACAATCACAAGGCTCTGCATGCAGATGGGCTGATTTAGACCCTCTGGAGCAGAGACGGGCTTGTCTGGTGTTCTTCCTGCACATCCGCACGGCACCCTTCCTTTGCTGCTGTCACTTCAGATAACAGCTGCTGTGGGGGACCTGATAGATTCAGCTGTGGGTCCCCTGGAGGCCTCCTAATGCCCCAGCTTAGCCAGCTGCATCTAAGCAGAGCCATGGGAAGCGAGTGCCAAAGTAGGAGAAAGTACATACTGTACATCCTCTTTAATCCTTGCAGTTATTACAGCAGCAGCAAAGGGGGGTGGGGGGGGCAGAACTGGGAGAACAAAGAAACACCTCATGTGCCTGGGGAGCAGGCCGCCAAGGCTCTAACCAGACAAGTGGAAGCAAGATGCAGGTGGGGCAGGAGGAGAGCATCCAACAAGGGTCCATTCACGGTCCTGTATGCTCCAGGAAGTCCAAGAATATTCTGCGCTTTTTGTTTTCCTCAGTCACCCAATGAGTCAGACAGAAAAAAAGACAATAGGAAATGATTTCAACTGATTGTGCCCTTTTTGTTAAGTTTGGGAAAGTTCAGTTAAACACACAGGATGGCCAATCATCCAGGTCTGCCTCTAACTGTCTCGGTTTTAGCAGGCAAAGTCTCACATCCCAGGACACTGCTCAGCCCTGGGCAAACCAGGACAGTTGCTCACCCAGTGCCACCAACACCATTTCCCGCCTGGGTCCTACTGAAGCTGGGCTGCATTCATATTCCACTCAGCTCCTCACTTATCTTTCAGGGCCGCTCCTGCCACACACACGCTTTTCAGCCTGTATCATGTACAATCTAACAGACAAGGGCATTAAAAGGCCACTCTGTGCTTGACTCTCAGCAGAAAAGGGAACTGTGTCATTCTGAGCTCTCTCAGGCTTCTTTTCTGGAGTCCCTGTCAGAAGCACAAGCTATCCAGCCCACATGGCTGCATCCGATGATCCTGGCAGAAATTGAAAACTGGATGCGTCTCAGTGCCTAGAGAAACAGTGCATCCCTCAATAACTTGCTGAACTCCGAAAAGAAGATGCCAAAGAAAACTCAATCACACGGGGGGCTGGTAATTCCGTGTATTCAAACTTTCCACTCTGCGCTCTCCTCCTCTGGACCTAGTCGTTAGGCCACTTCACCACTCAGCAGCAGGGAGGCAGCGGTGGGGGGTGGGGGGAGGATCAGCCAGTTTTTCCATTTCTGAGCAGGTTTCCTAGGGAGGATATTCAAACTATTGACTCAAGAGGTTCTTCAGTGGGGAGAGAGGATTAGGAGTTGGGGGTTGTAGCACAAACCTGCTGATTTTGGTCATTGGGTCTCTCCTAATTCTCAAATAGGCTGAATTGTTGGGCTTCTATTTTAATTGGAGGTCTAGCAAAATTATACCAGTTAGGGGGCCAGGGTTGTAGCTCAGGAGTGGAGCACTTGCCTGGCACATGTGAGGCACTGGGTTCGATCCTCGAAACCACATAAAAATAAATATATAAAATAAAGGTATTGTGTCCATCTATAACTAAAAAAAAGTATTTTTAAAAAAATTTAAAAAGAATATGCAAGTTAGGAAAAAATTACTCTTTGAACAGTATAATATCCTATTTTTTAAAAAATCCTTTGACAAACACTAGAGATAACTGATAATGCTAGCAATTTATAAGGTAAACATATGTGATTATATACTTATGTTTTAAAGTTTTTACAGCCTAAATTAAAGAAGTCCCTTAATTCACACTAAGTGTGAAATATCAATTTCATAAAGACATCTGGAAGATCAACTCATTGTTGCTTTATTCCCTTAACTTCTCAAAGCCTCAGTTACCTCATCTGTAAAAGAGAAAATAACACTGCCTAACTTGGGGGAACTTGTGGGACCCAAGCACATACTAAATGCTCAATAAATGGGAGGTAGCATATTAGAGGTGTTTCAAAATGTTAAATCAATGTATTCAACAACTTTTTTTAGCATTTTATTGAGCACTACTATACCATGGCCCTGTTAGGCACTAGATAAGAAACAAATGATAAAGTCAATTCCTAAAAGGCTCATTGTTTTAATGCAGGCAGTATAAATTAATAAGTGTTACACAAATTCCATACAATAGCATGGCAGCACATGGGAATGGCTCCTAATCCAGACAGAGAAGAGCATGAAAGACTTCCCAGATGTGAGCACTTTGTAATAAAAAGCTGGGGTGAGGAGCATGCTAAGGAGTGTGGGGAAGGAAAGCCCAGATAAAAGAGCAGCATGTGCAAAGTTAGGGAAGGTGAGACCCTGGGAGGCAGGGAAGGCTGGGCAGCGCAGTGCGGCTGAGTCTAGGATGAACTGCGAGGGAGCAGAAGCAGAAGTGGAAACACTGGGTGTGGTTGTAAACAGAGGAACAACAGGACGGAAGGTCAGGATGGTGGCCACAGGAAGACTACAGAGCCAAGAGGGGAATCTGTAGTATTTATCAGTATGCAGTAGTGACTGGAACAACTTTAAATGCTACCAGGGGGGTGGGAGGAATAAGAAGAGAAACAGAGGTTGGGGCTTTCTGCCCCTGTAAGGGACAAATGGGCTCTTACGGTTCCCCTTTCCAGTTTTATAGCATCTCCTTGGGAATCTCCGTGAACCTATCCACATGTTGAGGG
Organism: Xerus rutilus; assembly: GCA_028644305.1. NCBI lineage: Eukaryota > Metazoa > Chordata > Mammalia > Rodentia > Sciuridae > Xerus > Xerus rutilus. The sequence continues at coordinate 100,368,693 of CM053406.1, read as the reverse complement.
GTATCAGCCAGTGGTCCTTGAACCTGGTTGTGAATCAGAACAATGTGAGGAGCTTTAGAATATATGGCTGCTACCTCAGAGACTGGGATCTCATTGAAATGAGGCTGAGAATCCAATGTGTAGCTCAGGGTGGAAATCATTAATCTAACTCATAATAAACACCCACGGTCACACATAAAAACACCCATTTCAAAAGCAAAGAATAATTACTTTGGGGTTCTGCTCCTTTGGATTACTAGACTGCTGGTCCCCCTTTCAGTGCACTTCTGCTTACTTTTCTGGCTCTATTTCTAGCAGATACCCTATGTTTGCATCCCAGGTTGTTCCCCAAAGTCCTCCAGGTGTCTATGCCTTATGCAGGAGGTTTCTGCACTTGGCATTCCTTTCTCTCCTTCTCCCTTCGTGAAACTTAATGTCTATAAAGCCAAGCTCGAATGGCACAAACACTAAATATAATGTCCCATGAGTAATGATTCATCTCAAGAAGCATTAATTTTTCCTCTTATCAGTGTTCACTTAACTTCTATTTCTGCATGTTTCACATTGTATAAAAGGTAAGTGTTCATTTTTTGGCCTCCCCTACTGAACTTTGATCTTTCTGACTCTTCTTTGTCCATTTTCCTTTCGAAAGCACCCAGTGCAGTGTCCGCTAGAACTCACTGAATGTGCTCAAATGTTCACTAAATGTATGGATACTTTAAATAAACAAAAGGTACTCATCATAAGAACTGCATTTAAGATTATAATGATGTTTAAAGATTGTTAAAATACATCAAAAGCAAACACTATTTAAGCTGGGCATGGGGGCCAAGGCAGGAGGATCCTAAGTTCAAGGCCCACCTCCACATCTCAACGAGGCCCTAAACACATTAGCAAGATCTTGTCTCAAAATAAATTTAAAAATGGCTAGGGATATTGCTCAGTGGCCCTGGGTTAAATCCCTAGTTTTTTTTTTTATTATTATTATTATTATTTTTAAAAAGTAAATGAAATTTAGTAGAATTGCATCTTGGAAAAGTAGAAATTACTCCCATAAGAACAAAGGACAAATAGTTATCCCACTAATGCAGAGCATGAAACTTGATGCTTAACGTCCAGTACATATAGCTCTCAATCAGGCAGTGGTTCTTTTTTTCAAAAAGAACCTTTTTGTAGGCTAGCCATATGCCAGGAGATAACACCACAATGGACAGTGGCAGGAATGAGGCAGAATTTGATGAGTGCAGCAGAAGAAAGGAAAACCACCAGTAAGGCTTCTAAGTGACAACCGTCAGCAGGTTAGAGAACTGCTTATAAATACAATAGAATCAAATAACCAGGTATGATGGCAGAAGTGCTCAAATATCACCACGGAGAGATAAAAATTCCCTTCTAGAAGGATGATGTTATTGAAATCTGACTCTCACTCATGGGAGTCTCAGTAATAGGAGAGAGTGGCCCAGAAATGACAGAACTGGATGATCTAAGAGAAGAAAATGAAGGAAAAGATTTTAAAAATCAAAACTACTCTGATTATTGCTATGAGAAGGTTATATTGCCTGTTCCCGTGGGATTCATCAGTCTCTGCTTTGTAAAAAGTTACTCCGATTCTGAAACTGCTTGTAATACACTCCAATTCTATTGGCAAGGTTATGTTTATCATGAATACTCTCGGAAAAATAGAAAGGGAGGAGATAAAATTATTTATGTAATCAGAGAAGTACAAAGAGAAGAATATAAAATGGCTTGAGAGGTATATTACTAGGAGTAATGGGAAGAAATTAAGAAAGTGGTAAAATTAGGTTACATATCAGACATTCTCTCAGCATGATTTTTACTGCAGTATGAAAGCATCTTCTGGAATAATAATGCTAATTTTAAATGCCCTCTTAATAAAATGTTCAGGTTGCTATAGCCTATTAGGCAGCAATTAAAGCCTCATGAGCTCTGCCACCCTTCTGGCAGGTCTGCGGCAGTATGGGCATCACAGGGAATGAGGCCTGCGAGTCCTGGGCACTCAGGGGTTACGCTGGCCAGGTAGAAGATGGAAGGCCCATCATTCAAGTCATTTAAAATTGGACACAACATTAGAGAAAATGCACTGGAGCCGAGTGGGATGAACTAGAGAACCTAATGTAGCATTTTTTAAAAAATCATATTCATTGGTGCCAAGGGACATTTGGAGGACGCTGTGTTTAAATTTGGGGCTCATTTTGTAGGAATGAGTGTTAACTATCCTTGATCTTGCAGCCTACTCTACATAGAAACCCCCTCCTAAAAATATTAAGAAAAGCTCTACTGAGCTGATGGGGTCAGTTTAAATCCTTAGCTTACAAAATGATTTTCTTTGCTTCCTTCTTTGGTCCAGTGATGGTGATATCATCATGCATCTGCAGTTTGTTATTTTTATATGGGCACAAAAACAGACAGAAAATACATTAAAGTGATGTGTAATTTTCCATGCAAATGCTTTCAGACTAACAAGAGTTGTGCTTTATGATTAAGTGGAAATTGGTTATTTGCTTTAAATATTTATGATAAAGCATTTAGAATTAACACTTAAGCAATTCAATCCAAGAGATAAAAAATTGCAGTTCTCCTTGCCTGACCTTGGAAGCTAATGTGATATGGCATATGTTACCTGAGCTGTGGAAGGATTCTGTGTAATAACTCAACATCCACAAGTAGAAGTCCAATGGTTTTGTGCCTAGTTTTGCTACCAAATCCAGGTATCCTGGAGAAAATCCCTTAACCACACTCTTTTTCAGTTCATCCAACAGGATAAAATGGAAAAGACTGACACATCATAGACTAGAGAAAAACCACCAAATAGGCTGATGGATAAAGCAACATCCTGTCAAAACCATTCAGCAAGGCACTGGTTTTGCGTGTATGAATCAAGCCCTAAGATGTCAGGATCCTCTGTCAACAGAAATTCCAAAGCACTTGGGGGACAGCTGAATAATCTAGTCTTCAAAGGTGATTTCAGAACTGGGCTAAACTATACCACCTTTAACATCAAATCTATTGTTGAATGGTTTGTAGCAATATAATAACTATGGCAAGTTAGAAAAGTACTTAAGATTTATTGAATGCTTAGTCTACATCAGTCACTAAATATTTTACCTGTTTCATCTCATTAAACCCTCATAACTTATGAGGTTGGCACCATCGCTATCCTATTCTATAGATGAGCACACTGAGGCATAACTACAGAGTTTAACTAACTTATAAACTTGGAAGTGAAGAGCAATGCCTTGAGCTCGGCTGAACAGCAAAGATCATTTCAGATCATTAAAACTGCTTGGGCAATGCAGAATAGCAAGGGCTGGAGAGTCATAAATTTTTACTTATTTATTTTTTGGAGATACGGTCTTGCAATATGGCCCATTCCAGGCTCAAGCAATTCTCTTGACTCAGCTCCTGAGAAGCTGATATTACAAGCACATGTCACCACATCCAGCCTTTTTTTTTTTTTAAACTTCAACTTGTATTTGCATTTGACTATTAAGTCACTGACTATGGACTTGGGGCTTAATTTGCAAAGCTAGGAGAAATGAACTGAAAGGAGAAGTAAAAATCAGACATATAATAATGCCATCCATACTAGCAAGAAATATAGACCACAGCCAGGTATGATGGGACACTCCTGTAATCCCAGTAACTAGAGAGGCTGAGGCAGGAGGATTGCAAATTCAAAGCCAGAATAAGCAATTTAGTCAGACCCTGTCTCAAAATAAAATAAAAAGGGCCAGGGGTGTATACAGTTCAGTGGTAGAGCACCAATGAATTCAATCCCAGTGCCGAAGAAAGAAAAGGAAAGAAGGAAGGAAAGATGGAAGGAAGGATAGAAGGAAAGATAATAGGCTACTTACAATTGGTGATAGAATCCCTTAAAGCCAAGTTAACCCATAAGTAACATTTATGTGTGGTCCATAATGAATAATATGAAGATACGTTGTGGAAAAATAATTTTTGTACTTAAAAAAATGGAAGGAAGGGCTGGGGTATAGGTCACTGGTAGAGCACTTGCCTAGCCATGCGCAAGACCCTGGATTAAATCTCCGCCACCACAAAAAATTAAGTTAAAAGAAAATAAAAAATGGAAGGAAAGACTGTCATGAATTCAGTAATGGCTGGTTTTCAGAAACAAGGTTCACATGAAACAACAAAAAACAAATTTTCAAGTCTATATTCATTGATACTGCTTACTCAAGGGAAGAAAGCACCCTGAAGTCTGGCTCTCATCTTTGCTTCCTTCAGGTATCTGGTTCTCCAGTGCATGAGGATGAAAAAAAGCTTCACTTTTCAGCATTAAAAGGAAGCCATCACTTACTTATAAGTGGATATGTTTGGCTTATTAGAATGTAAAGAACTTATGAGTTAAATAATTTTTAAAAAACACACGGAATCTAAGCCGGGCGCGGTGGCTCAAGCCTGTAATCCCAGCATTTAGGGAGGCTGAGACAGGAGAATCGCGAGTTCAAAGCCAGCCTCAGCAACGGCGAGGTGGTAAGCAACTCAGTGAGACCCTGTCTCTACATAAAACACAAAATGGGGCTGGGGGTGTGGTTCAGTGGTCGAGTGCCCCTGAGTTCAATCCCCAGTACCAAAAAAAAAAAACACACGGAATCTGATTTTCATTTGTCCAAAAAAGAGGGTCGCAATTAAAATTTGCAAAACAAGCGCTCCAACCTTGACCCACCATCACCTAAGCTTCTTACAATGCTGCATAGGCACTGCTCTGCAGCTTCCTCCAGCTTCGTTCTAGGGAAACCTCCTCCAGTGTAGATAGATTAATCCTGATGGCTAAGTCGCCAAGGAACCACTCCATTTCCCCAGCACTGGGGATGCCAGTCGGCTGACACCAAAAGCAGGTTCTGAAAAGGAAGGCTGTCCCCAAAGCATATCATACACGGCACATACACTGTACATTTCATCCCAGGATAGGACCAAAGAGTACATGTTAACCAGAGACCTACCCTGCCCTTAACAAAAGAGAAGTATTGGTTTATGAATTAAGACCAGAAGACATACTTAAAATCAAATGTTTGAGGACTTGCTAAATATTGAAATGTTCCTAGTTTCAAGGATACCACAGTGATTGATCCTAAGAAGAAAAGTAGAAAAGTATGATAAATGTAATGGTGATCTATCTTACGGAGACTTTTTGGAAGAATGAAAAAAAGATGACTTTCAGTTTTATGACCATTCACAAGGAATGGAAAGAGGAATGATCTTTCCTTCAAATGATAAATGCTCACTTTCTTCTAGCACTCCTATATTTTTGCTATCACAAATTTGCTACCTCTGGTCTTTCATTAGTTAAGGTAAGCGCACAAAAGCACACTCTAGGCGCCCTGACTGTGAAGGCCTGATAACAGCTGCATTTTTGGTAACAAGGCTTCAAGATGAATGTATGTTCAAAGGGTCAAGTTGTTTTTCTTGAAGTACACAAAGGAGACCTTTCCCCTATGAAAACTCTCACATAAATGTGTTTAAAAATGTGAACACTCCAGAACAAAAGTTAATGCAGATAAACGATTTCTGATTTAATGAACCACAGTGGCCAGAAACCTGCTGATCTTGCTTTCCCTTTCCAAGACTTGCTGCTCTCAGCTCTGGCCCCAGGGGTGGCCAATAACTTACATTAAAATAGGATAATGGGAAGATTAGTGAAATTTGGTTAATGTAGCCATCTTTTTTCATAAGCAACTCACAAAATAATTAAGATCAGGAATGCACACAATACATTACACAGTGAAGTGGTGGCCTCCAGATATTTTACGGTGATTTGCCTCTTTCTGAGGAGGACTCAGAACTTGATTTCTGACGGTTTCTCCACAGCAGCAGTTGACTCTGAAATGAACTGCTCCCTTTACTTCTGTGGGGAAGAGAAGCTCTTCCAGGACAGGATCAGGTCCTCTGAACTCTGTACAGCTACTCAACATTTAGATCTGGTGTCAGGCATGCAGTGAGGGCTTGATCAATACTCAGTGGGGAAAACAGCCAGCTGAAGAAGAGGGGTGGAGAAGCGTGCAGGAGTGCGATGGGATTCGTGGAAGCTCTCAGCTCCCCAGCCCACGATGGTGCTTCCTTTATCAGTCAGCACTTAGGGCAACTAGACATCTTTACTAACACGCAAGACTGAATTTAAAATGTGCTCCTAACTCTAGAGATTCATAACGGTCATTCTGTACATCATCTAGAAAGAGTGGAGAAAAAAATATGTAACTCCTTCTTGAAAAGCACCAAGTTCTCCCTTTATTCCCTATACCCTCACTACACTCAGTTCACAGTAATAAACTCTTCAGATGGTTTGTAATGTAGACGTGTATGGAGCCGATGGTAGATGCGATAACAGAAAGGAGGAAAAGGTGTGGCATGGCGATACTGCTGTCAACAATAAACACTAGAGATTCTTTTTATCCTCTGCTTTTGAAGACACCAAGAGAAAAATAGATGAGAACTCCCTACTCCTCTCATTCCACGTCAATGTTCTGCACCCTTTTCTTCATTATCATTCCCTAAGGAGCCTTTTGGGATGTATTTTTAATTCCTCCCCACCTTAAGTACTCTCCCAGCTTATTTATTTCTTACTCTTAAAAATTCTTAATTTTAACTGGACTCAGATTGGAAGTAAAAGCTCTAGGGAGGACCGTCTGCATCTCTTAGAAATCTGTTCGTAGTGGGTTTTTTGGTCTCCTTCATTGTTGTGGCCAAAGTTTAGTACACTCTGTACCTTCTTTCTTTTTCATCTAAGTACACTTTCTCAGAGCAACATGTCAGCTTTTGTGTTGCAGAACACATGGAGGAGCAAGATGCTGAGTGCTTTGGTCCTAGGTTATTTCTTACCTCCTTCTTTTTGTTTTGTTTGATTGTAGTGCTAGGGAGGGATGGAACCCAGGGACTCACACGTGCTAAACAAGTGCTCTACCACTGAGCTACGCTCCCAGCCCTCTTATCTTCTTCCTTTAAAGGGCTTTCTCACAACATATTTGTGGACATAATCCTCTTATTATTACTTTTTTTTTTTTTTTTAACCAAGGATTGAACTCAGGGATGCTTCCCACTGAGTCACATTCCCAGCCCTTTTTATTTTTTTATTTTGAGACAAGGTTTTGCTAAGTTACTTAGGGCCTTGATAAATTGCTGAGACTGGGCTCCGACTTATGATCCTCCTTGCCTCAGCCTCTCAAGTTGTTGGGAGTACAGGAGTGTGCTACCAAGTGGACCTCATCTTCTTTAGAGACTGAAAAGTCTGTGGATTCTACTAGCTCTTTTGGGTACTCGGTGAGGAGGTACTACACTAACAGTCCAGGAATAACCCTTTCTACTTTTGCTTTTTAAACAATAATCAAGTTGAGAATGCTCAGATTGGCATCCACACTGCAACCTCAACGGATCTGCCCCACACTCAGCTGTGGTGAACATGGTCATGGGTTACGACACCCTGCTTCACAGAGAAACCTTGTTTGTTGTTCTCACCACTGACATGGAATGCATAAGGCTTCCATTCTCCACCTGGAGCTCAGAGGCATCTCTTCCCAGTTTACCAAGTAGGAACCTGGATTATCTTTAATTCCTCAATCCTTACTTGACAGCCAATCAATCAATGATATTTCTCAAATTTTCTCAAAATTTTCCCTCTTCTAGCATTCTGCCCTGATTCAGGGCCTTATCTTCTCCCACCCGAGACACTCAAATGATCCATCTGCCTGTATTCTTGCCCTCCTCCCTCCAACCCATTCTTTAAACTTCTGCCCAAGAAAACTTCTGAGAATACAGAATCTGACAGTTTCTGGTTAAAGCCCTTTAATGATCAACTCCCTGGGGAAAAAAAAAAACCCAGAAATATATAAATGGCCTTCGGGACACAGCCAGAGACTCCAAACAGAATCTCCAAATCACCTGCTGGGAAGACTCATGTTTATGTTATCCCCACTCCTACCTGAGGCTGTACTGGCACCAAACTGAACAGAGCTCACTCTGCACTCCTGCCATTTCCTCTACCTGAGATATCTCCAGCACTCTCTCTTATTTTTTTTTTTTTTGGTATTAGGGATTGAATTCAGGGGCACTCAACCACCGAGCCAAATCCTCAGCTCTATTTTGTGTTTTATGTAGAGACAGGATCTCACTGCATTGATTAGTGCCTCGCTGTTGCTGAGGCTGGCTTTGAACTCGCGATTCTCCTGTCTCAGCCTCCCTAAGTGCTGGGATTACAGGCGTGCGCCACCACGCCCAGTGCACTTTCTCTTCTTTACATTAGAATTACTAAAATTAAAACATCACCAAAAATATCTGCTAGCTAATTGGTTGGCTGCTTTTATTGAGAAGTAATATAAATCTGATATGAAGAAAACTATAGCTGGCCACATATTCTCACTGAAGAAGAGAAAAACAATCTACATGTAAAAGCAGTGGTAAGAAACAAGAGGATGTTCAACAAAAATAACAACCGGTCATGACCACATTCCAGTCTCTATCCTGGTCTCTAATGAGGCTTGACTGCATTTCCTTCTTTGGCTCCACTAACTCTCCCTGTACCCAGATTATAAATTCCAGTGTGTTTCAGCCAGTCCGAGCAAATTTCTGCTCCTTCAATATAAAAGACTTGATTATGTCAGGGTCAGTAGAGAAGTGACATCCAGGATGGAATCCACATCACCTTCTTTTGTTTCATGGCCAGCATTATTCACTCAACCTGCCTCTTTGAATATAATATATTACTTTCTGTGTAAATGGGAGGGCAATCATATTAAAAGTCATAAATGTACCTCATTTAAATAAACTACCCAAGCTTCAATGCTCCAAAAAACATAAAACAGAATTGAAAACAAATGAATCTTTGCTTTGGGCTTTAAGGCTTATGAATTAAATCAGCTATTAATCAGACTTGGAAAAACACTGGCTTCCTTCTCATGGTCATTACTATAGAATTATTTTAAAGAATCAATAGCACTCACTAACCTACATGACTTTCTGGTACTCTCACTCTCTAGTTTACCCTAGAACTTATGGCTAATTACTGTAGGTCTAAGAGAATCCACATGAAAGCGACAAAAGACATAAATTATTTACAGGGCTATTCATCTGCAATGGACATCCCATCAGATTCAACCTTGTAAGTGTCACAGGACCAGTTATTTTTAAATCAGATTGTATTTTATAGGAAATAATAAAGATGCTATAGCAGCACAATAAATTCACACTAACAGCAGATCTGCATTTCATTGCAACAAATGTCTACTCTATTAAGCGAGTACTGAAATTTGCCCTTAACATGTCTTGAAGCCAAGGGTTTCCCTGGAGCTGTTTGCACACTTGCAGGTACTAGAGGCTGAGGGCCTGGTGTGGAACTTTTTTTTTTTCCTTCCAGTTTCCACATGGGAAACAAGATTCTCTTGGATCAAAAAGGACTTGCTCTAATCTAAAAGGACCTTGCTCCTGGCATTTATTTGCCTCATCTGAAGCATTTTTTTTTTCTCTGCTGTGATCCATTTTGTCTCTGCAACAGAACCATGTTTATCATCCAAGACTTATCACATTGCTCTTGCTGACTGACTGAGTGGTCAGCAAAAAAACAAGTTGATGAGTCTAGGATGTGGGCACTTGGCAGCACCCCATGGCTTTAATGGATCTCAGCAGTATTAGTTTACTGAAAGACAATCCAGTCTGCCTGGGACAATTTACTACTCTGTGTATTGTGCACAGATGAGACCTTTTATTTTTGCAAGAGTTTAACTTTGGCTTGCTCTCCAAAAGACAGAGAAATTTAAACTCTGAGTGTCCAACAATCAGGCAGCAATAAATAAAATCAGCCCGGTGTAATTGTGATAGATGCTAAGAACACTTAAGATACCAGACGATCACTGGCTGGGAGGACTGGGAGAGATTGTGGACCCTCTGTCTCAGGATCTCATCACACACATGACGGACAGGCCTGGTGTGCCCAGGGGTGTTTGTGAGAGATAGTCCCGTGCAGAAGCTCGGGGTGAGTGAGATTGATGACTTCTCAAGGTCACTGCCATCACCATGATTCATTAATGTTGGACAGGCTGCTGCTCTGAGTGTGTTTTCCTAAAGCAATAGACTCTACTGTTCACCTTCTGTAAATAATAAATCTCGCAGCTTCCCAATCTTTCTGTAATCTGCACACCAGCACATTAAAAATAATGTAAACAAGGTTAGCTCACAAAATAAGGCATGTACCCACAGTGAATCCAATAAATATGGTGTGGCTGTTGTTCTTTAATGTCTCCAAACTGTTTACATCAGTATCTAACCTATGATTGAAATTGGGAAAATCAATAATATTTGAGTTCTTATACCTTTTAGAGCCTCAATATCTGTTTCTAATTCTTAGAAAACTGAAGGAAAGTTTGTGTAACTTTTGGACAACACAAATGAAACAAAAGATGATGATCTTACCCATAGACTGCCACCAGCAACAAATTACAACACCTCAGTGTAAAATAAGTAGGTTCAATTAGATGCCCCCTGCCCTGCAGGTCACACAGGAATCACATACCATACACAGTTCACTATCTCCTGGGTCATCAGTTGCATGTGTTAACAATGACACAAATGTCTCCTGGGCTGTGAGTGACAGAATTTTTAGCCATACCTTCAGCTTCACTCATAACCCAAAATCTAAAGTGATTAAAATTTAAATATCATCAAAATTCCTGGGAGATTATATCTTTGTAAAAGCTGCCAGTTTATTCTCTTACCATGCAGAGTCACACTCATTATTAAAAGACGTTAAGGCTAATCACAATATGATGAGGTACACTAATTTGTCACTTCCTCAGGCTATTTCTGCAGTTGTGAGTTGGGGTTTTAGTGGCTTGGTGTGGACTGACATAGCCCATTTTCTAAAAATCAAACATATTGCTATAGCAGCTAAAAGAAAATCCTGCTCCATCAATCCATAGATCCTTCAACAAAAAAGAAAAACAAAAAGCAAACAAAAAACCTACTTAGGGTGTGAAATAGGATAAAACCCTTTGCACATCCATATTTTCAGAAACAATAATTTTCTGTGTTTATAGTTTCACTTTTTAGGCATATGCTCTTGGATTTTCAGCACTGAGACCATGGCCTTCTCACCTGGTGCCAGAAGGGCCTAGGAAAGGCTGTTTGGATTCCCTGGCTTTTCCTCAGTACTCTCCACTCAGACCACACAAGCCTCTTTCCAGTCTTCATGGAAAGAATTTTCCCAAAGCAGACATGACCTCTACCACTTTCTACATTTGACATACCCCAGTGCTCTCTCCTCTAGCCATAAAGGTCTTATATATGCCATGAAACAAATACAGCAAAGGTCTACCAGATTCTGTTTAACCATGTTGGGTCTCCTACTCTACCTGTGTCTTTCTCCTTGTCTCCTCCAATGCCCTCCTCTGGGTTTCTCTGAAAGCTGTGCAAGCAATATGCATGGACTCTTTGTTTTTCTATGGGGGAAGGGTGGAGTTAGGTCTTTTTATTGGTTTTACTGTAGTTTGAGGGCTCCCAGCTATGTGTGGCAACCAGCACCAAGAACATAAGGACTGTCACTAAATAAGAACTGTGGTCCTTGGTGGCTACTCACCTCAAAAGGCCTCTATATATCCACAAGAGATCAAGAGTAAACTGTGTCATTTTGCTGTTTCCAGTCATTCTCTGGACACCACTAAGAATAACTGAGGAGTTAGAAAAATTCCTCATTAAGCTGATTAGGAGACAGACTGTACATGTCAGGTGGTATTATATATAATTACTGAAAGACTACTCCTGCCAGTCTATCGCTTTTGGAGCAGATTATTCTGTGCACTGATTTATTTCTCTATATTGGATCAGAATTAATAAGATTTTAAGTTCATTGAATATAGGAATTAAGATTAAGTCATCTCTGTATTTTCTACATTATTATATATTACTTAAGTACCCAATATATGTTGAAGGAAATCTATTATGACAGTTTCCTTTTAATGAAACCATAAAACATGCACTTCAGAGAGCATTTCTGCTACACTTAGTGTTGCAAGGTACACATAAACTTGTTAATATTAGTTTAAATTTCAGGCTTATAAGCTGTTATTAAAATCAAAACTGAAAAAGGAAAATTGAGATATCCAGGTAAGTGACATTTAACTCTGCTTCCATGCCTGGCACCTTTTGTACACATACTACATGGAGTAAGAGGGGATAACACAGAAACACTATAAACTCCCTACAGCTAGATTTATTAATACTCACATTTCTGGTTACTTATAAATAGTGCTATTTAAAAATTAAATATATTATTTTAACTTACTATATCCTAATAACAGACCTATCTCCCTAAGACTTCTCAATTCTAGCATAATCAACAGAATAAACTAATTAATGAAAATGCTTTCAACTTAAAATTTTTTTAAATATTTTTTTAAGTTGTTGGTAGACCTTTATTTTTTTTTCATTTATTTATATGTGGTGCTGAGAATCGAACTCAGTGCCTCACACATGCTAGGCAAGCGCTCTACCACTGAGCCACAACCCCAGCCCTCAACTTAAATTTTTAAGAAAGTTCTGCATGCATTCAGCCAGAGGCCCCCTCCCCATGTACACAATAGAGAGCTACAGAGAGAACTAGCCCTGCATGGAAATCAGCATGAAATCAATACCTTTTATGTAGCCCTGAAAGCACTGATAGACCTACGGATACACCTACTGTGTCTTAGAAAAGTGTCATTGGCTTTTTTCCCCCTGACTATAGTGACAGGAAAGAGATTCAGAGTCAGCAGCGACATTTTAGTGATCTTTGGAACACAATGTCCAAAAACCACAAGGCAGTCTCTGGAGCAATTGAGATGTGATAGCCATCACTCTGCAGATTTGATGGGGGAAGAGGCTTATAGTCGTCTTTCATAGGTTCTCACCTTTAAGGCAAGAGTTTAGACTCAGTCACTCAATATTCCTTCATCTATGGAATTCTAAGTCCCTTGATAAAACCAGAATTGAAGAAGTCAGGAGGCAAGATATGCTGGACTAGATAAGTGCAAGGAAAGTTAATGAAAGAAATGTCGTTGAGCTGTTGGCAGGAGTTTTCTCAGAATGTACAGCACTGACAATGCCACAATAAAACATAAATTTGGTCAAAATCATGTTCAATAGAAACAGTGGGATGGCTTATTTGGAGAACTAAATTGTGTATCCTGCTTTTTATTAGCATGAAATATTTACTGAACATACATAAGATGCATACTACTGTGCTAGGGGCTTGGTACTAAGAAGTTTTCATGCAAGTTAGAAAGTCTGTGTCCTCAAGGTGCTTGGAATCTTCTGTGCAAGTCCAAGCTGAACCAAATGGTAGCCACTGCATCCAGTAATTACAAAGGACAGGGGTCAGCAAGCATCTAAAGTCAGAGAGTGGAGGCTAAGAACATCTTCCAGATTGTTGTCTATCACTGCTAACCACAGCATGAAAGGTTACCAGATATTTGAACTCTGGCAACAGTTTCAGACCTTTTCTTACTCAGAGGAATTTAACTATCTCAATTATTGAACAGACTTCTTCAAAAAAGACAAGGTCTATGGGAAAGGGCAAGTTGGAAAATAAATCTACCCATGGTTAGGTTGCTAGGGATGCACACAGACACTGCACACTGTGCAACTCTAGTTCTTTTAAAATGGGCAACAGTTATTACTATACTAAAAATGTAAATTTGGGTTTAGCTAAAATTTTTCCAAAATTTTAACTCAATAACCTTGAGCCAAAAAAAAGAGAGTTAGACTATGACAGGAAAGGGATAGACTCTAGGGATAGATTAGAGGGATAACTATGACAGGAAAAGAAAGCCGCACCTGCAGTCTCATATATGTCTTATTCAATACAACCGCAAAACATATACAAAATCTGGGAGAGAAAAGGAAACGGAATTGTTTTTTTTTTCCTCCCAGTTTCCTCGGGGCCAAGGACCACTTGTGCACGCTTAGACAAGTGCTGTGCCACTGAGCTTAAATCCCCAACCGTCCAAATTATTCTTTGGTCCTTAATGAGCATGGGAAGCCATAAAGGAAAAGTTCTCCATGTAGCATTTTTTTTAATGCTACACAAAGAATGATGCTAAACAAAGTAAATAAAATTTAGGGAAAGCAGTATATGTGAAGAAAGGCTCAGAGGGAATGATTTAAGCAGAAAGATTGCAAAAATTAAGCATGTATCATCTGGCTAAGGGCTGACTAATTAAGGATCTGCTCTCTACAAATAATGTTGAAGGGTATTCCAATAATGAAAAAATAGTTTTTAGTAATATTTGTTAGAGTGGCAGAAAACAGGAAACTAAAATAGGAAAAAAAGGAAATTTTATCCTAAATGCCAGAACTTTCCCCACAATCCTTACAATACAAATATCACAGAAGGAAGTTAACATAAAAGACACATACATCTCAAATGATGAAAGTTTGTATACAGATAGACATTTAGGTTCAAGAGTGAAGACTGTTACAAAATTATTCTAAATCCAGGAACAAGAGCTGTGTTAAACTCTGATAAAAGAGAAATCATTATGTAAATCATTAACCACTAAGAAACCTCCTAACATCCTGAAATGCACATCCAATTTTATTGCCATTGTGTACAAAGATAATTGAAGACAAGCTGATGTATTCTGATATCATTCATTTTACCTAGTTTCTGCACTCTGGATACTCAATAGCTTTGTATGCTTATTACCTTATATTTGTCCTTCTTGGAGTGGTTATAATCATAAAAAGCTACCCAGTACCTTGAATGGACTGGATAATTAGAATTACAATGACTGCCATCTGAATATACCGTGTCATAATTTCCTGTAAGTGCATTATCCTGCTTGGTGACACACATGCCTCCTTTCCAGCCTGTGATGCTACAGACTGTTCTCAGGCAGAGATAAGTTCCTTCAGCAAAGTTAGGATTACCTCAACCAATTTTTTGAGGTGATGGATGAGGTCTCCAATATTCCATCGGGTTCATTGTGTAAACCTAATGTATTTCTCTTCTATAACCATCCTATTCTGCTCAGAAAGTACATCCATTTTTGGTTAAACTTGTTAGCAGTCAAATCTGATGTGCAGATAAATGAAAAGTAAACAATTTACATAATGCTTTCTGACTGCTTTGTGGAACTCATATCTTAGTATATAACTAATTCATTCTCAGAAGAAACCATGTCAGGCACAATAAGAAAGCTACTCTGGGGCAAGGGCCGATGTTGCTGATAGAAATAATTACTCACCATAGAATGAAATCATCCTCTTTATTTAGGCATGAAGGGACAGATATTATTTACCATAGTACCTTTTCAGAATATCAGAAACCAATGATAGTATGCAACTCTTACAGATGAGGCCAAAGTCATCTATTACACAAACATGAGAAACAAGATTTAGCCTCTACTTTGACTTTGTTTCACGATTTACTGTGCATTTCATTCTTGGGTTCCTAAAAGTTAATGTACACATACAAACCCACACCACACAAACCCACTCCACATACATATACCTTCTATTAGATTTATCCAGAACTGTTTCTTACTTGTTTTAATGACTCCAGGCTCTCCTTGGAACTTCTAGTCATATTTGAGAAGGTTAATTTTTAATCAAGATGTAATTCTTTCTGTTTTTGTAATCATTATTTACTCCAAACATTACTTATCTACATAGTACATTCTTTCCATTTTAATAATTACTAATTTTGCTGGGTGCGGTGGTTCACGCCTGTAATCCCAGCACTTTGGGAGGCTGAGACAGGAGAAGTGTGAGTTCAAAGCCAGCCTCAGCAAGGGCGAGGTGATAAGCAGCTCAATGAGACCCTGTCTCTACATAAAACACAAAATAGGGCTGGAGATGTGGCTCAGTGGTGAGTACTCCTGAGTTCAATCCCCGGTACCAAAATAATAATAATAATAATAACAACAACAACAACAACAGATTTTCCTAATCTATGAAGTCCTGTATCACCAATAGGCTGGTTTTAAGGAAGGAGTACAGTAAGTTCTTCCTAAAAAGGAAATCTTTATATCCTTTCTCAGAAAAGACTTTATAAAAGATATAGGCAGGGGCCAGGGATATAGCTCAGTGGTAGAGAACTTGCCTAGCATGTGCGAGGTCCTGGGTTCCATCCTGAGTTACTCAAAAAAAAAAAAAGATATAAAAACATAAGCAAGACTTCCACATCCAGCAACATAGGTGACTCTGTGAAGAAAGCCCTTCTCAAGAAAAGTTCCTAAAAATAATAGATAAAACATTCTTAAACTATTTTAAAAGCATGATTGTTATTCAACAGTGCTTATAGGCAAGAATCTTTGAAGAAAAACCATTTCCCAGGGATGAGAAAGTAAGTCTTAGCGCTGATGCAAGCTTGCTCTGGGGTAGGGTGACCATATTGATTAACTGCCCAAACTAGGTCATTTTTGAGTATGAATAATTAAGCTCTAAAAAGTTCATACATTTCCACCAGATGTACCAAGACATATAATGACCCTATCCCAAGATCATTTGCTGATCCCTGGTAGCAGTTTGTATTTTAACAGGTCACATGCATTCATGGGATAAGGAGACAAAGCCTGGGGTCTGAACAGGGAGAGATGTTGAACCAGAAACCCCTTAACAAAAAGTCATTTCCCAAAAGGTAACACATATAGCGGTTAACATTTAAAAAATTAAAATTAAAAGGAGGAGGAGGAAGAAGAAGAAGAGGGAAGAAGAAAGAAGATACAATGAAGAAAAAGACGGAGAAGAAATTCATCTTGTAAAAGAAGACAGACTTTAATTGGAGTTTGACTCTGAATAGAACAGAGGAAAAAAATATGCATGTATGAGAAAGAAAAAAAAATTCCTCTGAGAATTCCTAAGCACAAGTTTGCTCTCTTTTAGGTTTTAGGCCAGAATCCACACTATCAGGGTAGCCTGAGAACCCAAAATTAAAAATTAAGTTTTCAACACTCATTGGTTGGTAGACTGCCCTTAGGTGCTAGAAAGAAGCTAAGCTAATCCATTCTCAGCAAAACATACCTGCAAGTCTCAAAATATTCACACAAAGGGCTGGGGTTGTGGCTCAGTGGTGAATAGCATGCCTAGCACATATGAGGCACTGGGTTCAATTCTCAGCACCACATAAAAATAAATAAATTGTGTCCTTCTACAACTAAAAAATATTTTTTAAAAAATTCACACATATGGGGCTGGGATTGTAGCTCAACGGTAGAGCGCTTGCCTCGTATGCGTGAGGCCCTGGGTCCGATGCTCAGCACCACATACAAAGCAATAAAATAAAGACATTGTGTCCATCTACAACTAAAAAATAAAAAATAAAAAAATTCACATATATACAGAAAAATTAAAAGGAATATCAGCTTATAATAAAAATAATCACTAAAAATATGAGGAAACAAGTCTCAGTTAGAGAGACAAAAAATAACAACTGGCAGACTCAGACTAGGAAATACCACAGCTACCAGAATGATCAGATACAGAATATTATGCTGTGTGTGTGTATGAAATTGTTAGTATAACACAAGACAAAATTATCAAAGTTGACAAGGCATAATCAAGAGAGGAAAACCACACACTACTCATGGAAATACAAAATATAATTTAAATTGGTATCTAATAGACAAGTTTAGCAAAAGATCAAAGATAGTTGGAGAGAATTAACAAACTAGAAGATGAAGCTAAAAAATGCTGGATAGAGACACAAGAAACAAAAACTATCAAAGACTGAGACATATGAAGTGAGAAAAACTAATATCTAAGCTAACCAAGATTTAGAAAGAGCAAATATAAAGAATGAGACAATATTTAATGAAGTAATAGTCGTGCACTTTCCAAAACTACTTAGACACTAATCCTCAGATAAAACAATTACAAAGAACCTCAAGTAGGATATGTAAAAATATATCCATACCTAAACACATAGAAGCAAAACTGCAGAACATAAAAGCCAAAATATAGACCTGGAAAGTAGCCAGAAGAAAAAGACATATCATATCCAGAGGCTTATTAGATCATAAGCCTGAGCAAGAGTGGCAAAGGACAGGGGGATAATATCAAGGAGCTGAGAGGAAAATTACCATTGGTCAAAAGTTCAATCCTGCCCAAATCCCTTAAAACTTCAATAAGACTTTTCCAAAAGCCAAAAGGTAGGAAGAAAAAGAAAAGGAGACAACAAAATTCTGAAGGCTGGAAACTGGCTTAACAGACCTAGGAAGCTGATTCTCAGTAGCAGTAGGCAGATGAGAAGCAACCTATGTCAAGTTACAGAATCCTGAAAGTCTGACACATCAGCAGCCATCAGTGCTTCTGGAACTTGGGGTGAAAGAGTGGTAAAGATAGGAGAAAGCTCTAACTGTTAAGCAGTGAAATATCTAGGACATTTCCGCTTGCAAGCCAAAGAGTAAGGCCACCTTCCATCCCTGTAGAAAAAAACTCAGCAGTTCATCCTTCAGAGTGTAAAACAGTCTTTGGATTGAAGTTGACCTGGGCAGCTGAACACAAGAGTATCTTATTGAAATCGGGGTAAAGTGATCATACTTGCTGGCCAGGGAATGTTGAGATACCTCTCTATTCAGCTCCCAAAACACTGTCAGCTAGACCTTCACCCTGCACGTGGTTGTTTTTTCTCTGAGGAAGCTACTAGCATGTAGGTGCATGGGGTGGGCAGGTGGGGATTCTAAAATATTGACACCTGAGATTCTACACCAAATGGTTTACCAGATTTAGCTGCTCACTGGTATCACCTGTAAAGCTCTAAAAATTAAAAATGAAAATGAAAATAAAAAAGTGACATCCAAGCTTCACACCTGAGGGTCTATGTGAATAGTCTTTGACTTGGTGGCCCAGAGATAGAGACTTTTAAAAGCTCCCTAAATGATTCTAATGTTGAGCCATGATTAAGAACTGCTGCCCAAGAGCAAAGCTCAAAGTCATACTCAAAGCTTCCTTCCACTGTTAATAATAAGAGTACTACAGAGGATCACCTCAGAGCAGAGCTGAGGTAAGCTCTAAAACAGAAGAGGGCTAAAAGCAAAGCAAAACAAAACAGAAAATGGAGAAAACAAATTCTAAATTAAGACAATTTTTAAGAGTTGAGTTCTTGAAAAATTTTAAAAAATGACAGAAAATGTTTTAAAAAGAGAATAAAAGTCAGCTGATTAAGCAGAGGAAATACAAGTTGGAGATGTAGCTTAGTGGTAGAGTGCTTGCCTAGCATCCACAACCATGGAGGAGGTGGAGGAGGAAAAGGAGCAGGAGCAAGGAGAGGGGAAGGAAGAGGAGGAGAAGGAAGGAGAAAATATCCTAGAATGTATAGCTGAAAGACAGAAGGACAGTGAATAGGACAGAGAAGATAAGTTGGAGGACAAAGAGAGATTACACACAAAGGATCAGGTATCAGACAATTTTAGATTTCTTAACAGCATTGAAGCCAGAAAGCAATGGAGAATTGCAGTTCAATTTCTGAACCTATAAGATAATTTCCAACCTATAATTCTCTCTATAGCTAAAGTGCCAAACAATGTGAAGACAGAAAAAAGACATTTTCAGATATGCAAGGTCTCAGAAAGTGGGTAACACTTACTTAGTAAATACCTGGTTTAGGGGTGCCATCACTAAAAATGGTGAAAATCCAGGGCTCCATCTTTTTATTAAAAAACAAACAAAAACAAAAACAAAAAACCAAGAAACTGGTGTAAAACCTGTCAAAATCAACTTTTGCAGAACTCTGCGACCTAAAATGAAAACTTCGCTGGAACCAGGGACAAAGTGTGGTGAAGAAAGAGGCTGTGGTGGCCAGTGCTGGGGTGTTTTGAACTGCCCACTAGTGTCCCCACACCTCAGGTCAGTGGCAGCTGTGAAGACCACAACCCGCACTCCTGCGACTCTCTAGTTCCAGAAGGAGCAATATAGTCCTATTCTCAAAGAGTTCTGACCTTCCAGGAGGTTCCCTTAAGGACAGCTCAAGGGTTTGCCTTTGTTTTGCCCAACTCGGACCCTTCCCAAGGCTGGGTGGCTTCCCACATGGCTTTTACCACAGCATTTAAGGTGTGATTATTGGCCATAGCAGGCTGAGGCAACGGCAACAGTGGAGACAAGCAGCAGATACCACAGTTCACCACAGAAGTGTTGCCATCTCGTAATAGTCATACCCTGTTGTTTTAGTACAAAAATCAGGTTATAACCTTTCATTGCACAATTGTCATATGGTATACTTCTGCTCATCATGCCACTTAAAAGGTAAATGAAGACCTGAATAATTGTTTGCAAAAACTCCCGTGCCTTGCGGCTGGGATTGTGGCTCAGTGGTAGAGCGCTTGCCTCGCATGCGTGAGGCACTGGGTTCGATCCTCAGCACCACGTAAAAATAAATCAATAAAGATATTGTGTCCACCTACAACTAAAAACTATTAAAAACAAAAACAAAAACAAAAAACTCCGGTGCCTTAAGGTAAATGGGGAAAGAGGCTGGAGAGTAGTAAGGAAGTACCCTTGAGGGTCACTTAGTCCTCATTGACACTGTTGTAGCTAAGTCCACCTAACTACCAATGTTTGTAGATTCGGACAATTGTGCTGTGTTGTTTATGTATTAGACTGAATTATCAAGAAGACTCAAAAGTTTTGTCACTATTTGTATTTATTACCAGAGCCTGGGCACCCCATTATTGCTCTTCATTTGTTCACCTTAGGGCATATTAAAATGTTTTTGGAGTTTTTCAAGAGATTTCCAATTATTTGTTTATTGTTTATTTATGTGGTACCAATCAATAATTTTTTTCCCAAATAAACCTTTCCCAACAGGGGTGGGGGGTAAACTGAGTAGCAGTGTATTCATCAGAGGCAAAGGGATGTGCGTTTGTCTTCCTGCAGGCTTGTAAGCCCAGCCATGAGCCTAGGATTCTCAGCGCATGTGCATTTGTCAATGTATTTCCAAAAGCTGACGTGTGTGTATGTTGTGTGGTTTGTTTAGAATGCTTCAGTATTAACAGTGAACACATCTTATAGGAATGGCACCGACGACTGTGTGCCAGATAAGGAAACCAATGATAGTGGCACAAAATCTCTGGACACGGAAGATTAAATTTTCTAAGTCCATACCTCCAAACATTGTGGTAACTTATCTCAAGTGTAATATTTCAACTATAATGCACAGATCAATAAAGCTAATGTACTAACCCTCCCTTTTTTTTTTCAGACTGAAAAATGTTTCCTAAACTGTCACAAAGAAATGACATGAGTTGATTTGGACTATTCGATTTTAAGAAATATTCACAAAAATTCTGTGCATCCTAGTTTTGCACCAAAGATAGTTTACTAATAAATAATTTTTAAGTTCACTGGCAAAAAATTTTTTCAAAAAAGCTTCATATAATAGTTGTACTCCATTTTCTTGCAAAAAAAAATTGGCATAAATCTGCAGTGAAACACTAATAGATTGAGAAGCCTGAGAAAGAAGAGACAGATACACAGAGGACCTTTTTAAAACTTCTGTGAATACAGGAGAACAGAGAAGGAAGGCGAGGTATACTCCCAAGGCTGAATGCCTGCCCCCAAAAGGCCAGAGAAGCCACTAAGCATTCATGTCTATCTGGTCTTCAGATTCTGTGACAACAGGTAGAACAGGCCAAGCAAGCCCTGGCTCAATATTGAAGTGGCCTCAACAGAGACAATCTATAAAGACCTGAGGAGTTCTTGTTTTTGGATCCTAGTGTTAAGGAAATTCTGTCAAAATATTAACTTTCCAATAAGCTAATGGAACACAGACTTTAGTGGCCATCTATATCAAAAAATAAAATCCTTCCCTTCAGACTGGCAATCATCAAGAATACAAGCAACAATAAATGTTGGCAAGAATGTGGGGGAAAAGGTACACTCATACATTGCTGGTGGGACTGCAAATTGGTGTGACCACTATGAAAAGCAATATGGAGATTCCTCAGAAAACTTGGAATGGAACCATCATTTGACCCAGTCATCCCACTCCTAGGTTTATATACAAAGGACTTAAAATCAGGATACTACAGTGACACAGCCACATCGATATTTATAGCAGCTCAACTCACAATAGCGAAACTATAGAACCAACCTAGGTCCCCTTCAATAGATGAATGGATAAAGAATATGTGGTATATATACACAATGGAATATTATTCAGCCTTAAAGAAGAATGAAATTATGGCATTTGCCAGTAAATGGATGAAACTGGAGAATATTATGCTAAGTGAAATAAGCCAATCCCAAAGAACCAAAGGCCAAATGTTTTCTCTGATATGCAGATGCAAATTCATGAATGATATCCATGAATGAGAGTAGAATGAATTGGACATTATCACTCTATGTGCATACATGATTACACGACCTGTGTAACTCTACATCATGTATAACCAGATGAATGAGAAGTTATACTCCATGTATGTACAATGTGTCAAAATGCACTCTACTGTCATGTATAACTAATTAGAACAAATAAAAAATACACTAAAAAATACAATCTTTACAAAAGTAGGCTTAGAAAGTCACTAAAGAAGCAACAACTTACTACAAACAGCAATAACAAACCCTGAGGCGGGAGGAGAACCTTATTCCCAAAGTTGTAACATCATTATGATATTCAGAATTCCACTTTTCAATAAAAAAAAAAATGAGACTCACGAAAAAACAAAACACCAGAAAACATGGTCCATTCACAGTGGAGGCGGGGAATAAAGGGAGAAATCAATAAAAACTGTTCAAGAGGAAGCCTGGACATTGGACTTATTAGACAAAGACATTAAAATTTGCAGGCTACAGTTAATGTGGTCCTAGGTGGGAAATGTACAGTCTAAAAATATTATAAAATAAAAAACATGAGACATTCAACTAATTAACTTATTATTAAAATTATTCTTAGAGAAACAATAGCAGTACAAAGTAGAAGAAATCCTGGACAAGAGCAAAAAACAAAGATAAAATACAGAGAATCAAAAAAGCCAAAGATGGTTCTTTGGAAAGGCTGACAAAATTCAAGCAAAATGAATGAATAACAACAGAGAGAAGGGACAAATAAACAATCCTGGGCTTGAGAAGGAGAGAGAGCATACTTAGAGATTAAAAAGGTTTTAAGGGGCTGAGGCTGTGGCTCAATGGTAGAGCACTTGCCTGGCACATGTGAAGCACTGGGTTCAATCATCTTCACCATATAAATAAATGAACAAACAAATAAACAAAAGTATTGTGTCCATCTGCAACTAAAAAAAGTTAAAAAAAAGATTTTGAAAACTAAAAATAATTGTTAAGCCAATAAATTTGAAGAACCTGATTGAAATGGACAAGTTTCTAGAAAATATGATTAACAAAACCAAGTCAACAAGAAATAGAGAACCAGAATTGTCCTCTAAACTTTAAAATATTTAATCAATAGTTAAAGTTTACAGGTGAGTTCTACCAAATATTCAAGAAACAGACAATTTCAACATGTACAAATTCTTTCAAAGGGAAGAAAAAGAGGCAATACCCTTCAACATATTTTATGAAGCTCCTGTAGCCTGAAAACAAAATCAGACAAGTACAGAAAAATTCTAGTTGAGTTCACTCATAAACACAAACGCAAAATCTTAAACAGAAGTTTAGCAAAATAAATACAATAATATACAAATAGGTAATTCATCATGACCAAATCAGGTTTATTCCAGGAATGCCAGAAAACAAAATCAACAAAAAACTCTTATAATGTAATTCATTAACTTAAAATGAGAAAAACTAGATGATTGTCTCAGTATGTCCTGAAAAACCATTTGATAAATTCAACCACTACTCAGAAATTTTAAAAACACTTAGCAAACTAGGAGTATACGGAAATTTCCTTAACTTGAAAGAGAGCATCTATCAAAATTCTATACAAATGTCATTTTTTAGTGGTAAAATTAATGACAAAAATGTTATACCTAGGAATAAACTTAACAAAAGATGTAGAAAAGGACCACAGTAAAGAAGACCAAAATAGGGGCTGGGGCTGTAGCTCAGTGGTAGAGCATTTGCCTAGCATGCATGAGGCACGGGTTTGATCCTCAGCACCACATAAATATAAACAAACAAAATAAAGGTATAAAAAATACAATAACATTATTTAAAAAAAAAAAAGAAGACCAAAATAAATGGAGAGACACATCCTGTTCATGGATAAAAGGACCCAATATTATAAAAATGCAAAAAGAAACCAGTAATGTTCCATGTCCTAAGTAGGGTGGCAAGTTATAGATCTTCATTTGATTAAAACTCATGGTATAAACTTCACACTTGTGTTGTCCTAAAATTGATAACCTAAAATCCTAACTCCCAAGGTGATGCATTAGAGTTCGAGTCTTTGGGAGGTGAGTGGGTCGTGAGGAAGGGCCCTAATAAGTAAGATCAGTGTCCCCTAAGAGAGGCTCCAGAGAGCTAGCTGTGCCCTTCACCAGGTGAATAAGACACACTAAAAAGATGCTGCTTCTGCGAGGAAGGAAGCAGGAGAGAGAAGGAAGGAAAGAAAGGTAAGAGGGGAAGGGGGAAAGGGCGGAGGGGGAAGGAAGAAAGGCCCTCCCACACTCTAAATACACTGAGGCCTCCCGGATCTTGAAGAACTTTTCTCCTGTGGCGTGCATGTGTGTGTGTGTGTGGTGCTAGGGACTGAACTCACAACCTCACACATGCTAAGAAAACACTGAGTTACATCTCCAGCCCTTTTTAATTTTTATTTTGATTCAAGGTCTCACTAAATTTTAGCCCAGACTGGCCTCAAAGTGGTAATCCTCCTGCCTTAACCTCCCAAATAGAACTATAGGCCTGTGCCATTGTACTCAGTTTGAACTTTTCAACTCCAAGCTATGAAAAATAAATTTCTGTTATTTATAAGCCACCCAGTTCATGATATTGTTTATAATAGCCTGAGCAATCTAACACCCATTTTCAAACTGTACAAACACTATGTGTACATATATATATATATATATATCATGTATCCATATATATGTGTGTGTAAATATATACATACACAAATATATACACATACACACACACTCTTTTTGTACATTTTGTACAAAAATATACACATACACACACACTCTTTTTGTACATTTCAAAAACAATTCAAATCCGGGCAATAATATTTTTAAGACAATTTTAAAGGTTTTTTTTTTTTTTGGTACCAGAAATTAATCCAGGGGCACTTAACCACTGAGCCCTTTTTTGTATTTTATTAGAGATAGAGTCTTGCTGAGTTCCTTAGGGCCTCTAGGGCCTCAGTAAGTTGCTGAGGCTGGCTTTGAACTTGTGATCCTCCTGACTTGGGCTCCAGAGCCGCTGGGATTATAGGTGTGTGTCACCTCACCTGGTATAAAGGAATATTCTTAAAGAGTTTTTTTTTTTTTTAAATTCAAAATTGATTCTGCTATGCTATAGTTTAAATGTGTCCCCTCCAAAATTCAGTTAGTGTTGAAACTAACTTGCCAACATGATGGTATTAAAAGCTGGGTCCTTTACGGGGATCAGTTCCTGAGGGCTCCTCCCTTGTGAATGAGATAAAGTTCTTCATAAAAGAGGCCCCACAGCATTTTTGGTTAGCTTGCCCTTTCCCCTTCCACGGCTCTAGAACACTGCACTCCTCCTCTCTGGAGGCAGCAGCAGCAACGCGCCATCTTAGAAGGAGAGAGCAGCCCTCACTAGACAACTAAACTTGTCAGCACCTCCATCCTGGACTCCACATGTGCAGAACTGTAGGAAGTGATTTTCTGTTTTTTTGTATTAGCCAGTCTACAGTGTCCTGTTGCAGTAGCACAAAACAGACTGAGACAAAACCTTACAAATTTATCAAATGTTTAGCAAAAAACAGAGTAGGGGAGAACCCACACAGACATACACAGGCATACACTACACACAATTAATGACAGCAAATGGGGCTGTAATGAAAGTAGAAGGTATGGTGGCAAAAAAGTCCATTTCCCACTGCAGGCTTATGTTAATAACTGATAAAGTAAGTAAGAGGCATGGATTTTGCTCGAATTTCGCTGAGTCCAAGGATGAATGTGGCCGTGGCGGAGACAGTGCCTTTTGTACTGGACAACTGGCAAGTTTCAGGGGAACATACGACTGTCCTCCTTTTGGCAGGCTGGCACTTTAGGGCTCAGTTACATAGAAAAACTTCAAGCCTAACGTTAATAATGGGAGCACATACGGCACAGTGATTCTGGCTCAGTTAGTTGCAAGATAAGTGCCAAATGAGTATATTTTGTCCTTAAATCTCACCTTAAAAGTTTCCTTTTTCTTTTAAGCCTGCAATTGATTCTTTCTATAAAGTGTCTTGTGATACTGTGAATTAGGCTATATAAAAATAAAGCACACTGCATTATATAAAGTTTTACTGCTTCACTGCTATAGCATCAAATGTGCTTGATTCTTTAGGCCTAATTTGTATATCTTTAGACTCTGAGTAGTTTTCACCTTATGAAGAATTCAATAAAAAGGTATTAAAAGAGACAAAGATTGCTGTCAGATATAAATCCCTTTTTATCTTTCCTCTGAGTCTAGGCCTTTGGCAAATGGGTTTTGTGGATATGCAAAACAGATCAACCAACAAAATACTGCTTAGCTCATACAGAAGTTAGATCAGTTAGCATTTACAAACTAAATTAACCAACCTCCATAAGATACATATTAGAAGGTCCTCACAAATAATCACATAATTGATAAGGAAAATCACAGTGTTTTCTGGCCCCGAAAGACTGGAAAAAAGTTGATGCTTGATAACTCCTGAATGACCTAAAATTTCACAAGAAGGCAACACTTGAATACTTAAACAGAAAGACACTCCCAGAATAAAACACCTCCAGGTTTCAAGAGAAATCTGTCTCATCTCTCCTGGAATAAAATGACAAAAATACCTTGCTTAACATCAGACCTTATTGTTCAAGATTCTCTTAGCATGCACACAAATGCAAGGAAGCCAAGTTCT
>CM053406.1:100178301-100341252 GCA_028644305.1 Xerus rutilus | reverse complement strand
AATGACCTAAAATTTCACAAGAAGGCAACACTTGAATACTTAAACAGAAAGACACTCCCAGAATAAAACACCTCCAGGTTTCAAGAGAAATCTGTCTCATCTCTCCTGGAATAAAATGACAAAAATACCTTGCTTAACATCAGACCTTATTGTTCAAGATTCTCTTAGCATGCACACAAATGCAAGGAAGCCAAGTTCTATGCAATGCTAGTGTAGGAATATGTTCAAATTGGGCCTTGACCACAGCTCTTTGCTATCTGGCTTTAGCATCAGCCTTTGGAA
Organism: Xerus rutilus; assembly: GCA_028644305.1. Lineage (NCBI taxonomy): Eukaryota > Metazoa > Chordata > Mammalia > Rodentia > Sciuridae > Xerus > Xerus rutilus. Next base: position 100,340,970 of record CM053406.1, on the reverse strand, counting down.
GGGTGTTAGGAGCTTAAGGCCTGCTTTAGGGTTAACTGTGACATTCACATAACTGTGAATGTGTTTGTGTTCAGTGCCCCTGTGATCAAATGGGTTCCCAGCAAACAACAATAACCTCAGTGATGATCATCCTGCCTCAACCTCACCAGCAGCTGGGACTACAGGCACGTGCCATTGCTCTGGCTGTGGACTTGGTGTTTGTATCCGATTACTCACTTTCAGGTAGAGGTAAGTATGCTAAATCCAAGTTGGTGTGAAAATCTCATTATGAACTTTTGACAATAAAATCTTAGCAGTAAACACAAGCTGAGTGTGTACTTATTATTCCAGGAATAAAATGCTATAATAATAATGGTGACTGCATAAAAACTAATTGTATACAAAATGAATTATTAAAAACTGAAAATAAATGTGGAAACATGTTAATAGTACAAATACTAGGAAATAATACATTTGCTAGATATGTTTAGGAAGAATAATGGTTTTTTGGGGTTTTTTTGGTGCCAAGGATTGAACTCAGGGGCACACCACCACTGAGCCACATCTCCAGCCCTATTTTGTATTTTGTATTTCATTTAGAGACAGGGTCTCACTGAGTTGTTTAGTGCCTTGCTTTTGCTGAGGCTGGCTCTGAACTCCTGATCCTCCTGCCTCAGCCTCCCAAGCCACTGGGATTACAGGCATGCACCACCATGCCCAGCAGGAAGAATGTTTTTTGAATCAATATATGTCTATGAAATTTTTTAAAACAAGATAATTAGTGATTAGATAATATCACAATTCTAATCTTTATAATATTATTTTGTAAACAATTACTCATAACCTTAAACAAAACCTTCTATTTTATATTAGTTATTTTATTCCATTTAGGTGACAAGTTTCAAGAAACAATGATGTCATGTAAGGATAAATTTAAGACAGAATGCCAACTTTGCCACTTCAAATTTTGTAATTCAGGGTCTGAGGCTATAGCTCAGTGGTAGAGCGCTTGCCTCACATGTGTGAGTCCCTGGGTTCGATCCTCAGCACCACTTGTAAATAAATAAATAAAATAAAGATATTACGTCCATCTACAACTAAAAAAATATTTTTTAAAAAAATTTGTAGTTCAGTGATAGAGCACTTGCCTACCAAGCACAAGGCCTTGGGTTCCATCCCCAGATCCACCAAAAAAAAAAAAAAGGCAGCAGAAGAAAGAAAGAAAACTTCAAAGTAACATATAATAACATTCATGGTCAATATCTTCAATTTATTGTAATAAACATAAAAAGAACAAAGAAATTAATACAGAATTAGAGAACTAGGAATTGTCTCCAAATATATTGTTCCTCCTCAGATTTCAGTTGAAAGTAGGTTATTATTATGTATGAAGAATATAATGCTCACAGCATTGATTTAATAGGTCATAGTCTGAGAATTCTGGCTCTTACATTGTCAAATTTTAAAATTCTATTCTGAGTAGTGTACATATAATAAAATAATAATATTTATATTTGGATACATGTTCTGATTCACTCATTTCTCAGAAAGTCCACCCCATGTTGGTGATAGTTTTGCACTAATTTTTTCAATGTCACCAAAATCTGTAGCCAACCATGATGTTTCCACATCATGGATTCAACACCTCAGATTGAAAATATTGAACATTGAAAATATTCAGGGAAAAAAACTGCATGTGTACTGAAAATGTACAGACTTGACTTTTTTTACTCCTGTCATTATTCCCTAACAACATATTATTGTGGTTTGGATCTGAAACTTCCGCTGAAAAGCTTCTATGTTGAAGCACTGGTCCCCACTGCAGCAGTGTTCAGAGGTTCCCCAGGATCATGAGGGTGCTAACCTCATCAGTGGGCTGATCCATGGATGAATTCGGAGCTTAATGGGCTAATGAGGGTGGTGGCGACTTCGGGAGGTGGGTCCTGGTTGGAGGAAGTAGGTCACTGGGGGAGTGCTGTCCTCAGGTCTTTCTCTTCTCTCTCTGGCTCTTGCCCTCCCTCCTTCCTGGCTGCCATAAGGTAAACAGGTCTGCGGTACTACATGCTCTTATAACGATGCTCTGCCTCACCACAGGCCCAGAAACAATGGCGCCAAGTGACATGGACTGAAACCTCTGAAACTGTGAACCAAAATAAATCCTCCTTTAAGTTGATTTTCTTAGGTATCTTGTCATAGCAACAGAAAGCTGACTAGCACAATAGCGATTTACATAGCATTTACATTGTATTAGGTATTATAAGTAATCTAGAGATGTCTTAAAGTATTCAGGAAGATATGATAGGTTAAATACAAATAGTATGCCTTAATATATGAGAAGCTTGAATATTCTTGGATTTTCGTATGTGGGGAGTCCTAGAATCAATCCCTCTAGGATACCAAGGGACAACTGAATTTGATGTACCTCTAATGTGACCCTTCTTTTGGTGGGGGTGGTAACCAAGGATTGAACCCAGGGGTGCTCTACTACTGAGCTACATCCCTACCTCTTTTTATTTTTTACTTTGAGACAGGGTCCTGCTAAGCTGTTCAAGCTAGCCTCGAACTTGTTTGCATTCCTTCTGCCTCAGGCTCCCAAGTTGCTGAGATTACAGGCATACACCACCACATCTGGCATGAAAACATTTAAGAATTCACTTTGGACATTTCCATTCTTGGAAACTTCAAATTAAATAAATCATGTTTATCAACTACTATTATGTTTCTGAATGAAAATCTTTACATATTTGTTTGTTGTAGGGAAGACAATACTAAATATAGAAATTAAAAAAAAAAAAACAAGGCAAATGAAGGTATCACGTATCCAATAAGCATCAATTCAGCAATTGGTAAGTGGTTAGAGTGACAGATTATGAGTAATGGCTGTAAGATATAACACATAAATTTGAGAGAAACTTCTAAAAGTAAATTATTCATTTTGTTTCATCTGTGCCCAGAAGAGCAATCAGCCAAGGGATAAGCTATTCCACTACATTCTTGGGAAAAGGACTTGCCCAGTTGCCAAACACATTCATGCAGAATCATAAAGGAGAAGAGCAAATTCACAGTGTGTCAGGCATTTGTGGGAAAGAGACCTGAAAACCAGGAGAGAAAAATAATGGCCCGTTTCATTAGCATTCCATGTTCTCAGAAGTAGGTAGCACCACTTTGATTTCAAATGCATGTGCTCACCTCACACTGATAGGATGTACCAATTCTACCTTCTCAGATGCCCTTTCTAATCACAGTCCATGAGGCTGTCGTCTAAAGTGAAATGTAATCTCCAAGTGAAAAATAAAAAATGATGGAAAAAGTGTTTTCCTCACTCAAGTGAAATCTGGTTTTATGATGCTCTTGCTCAAGAGACATCTGTTAGCATATCTGGATTTAAATGTTCAGATGTGCACTTTGTGCCAAGAAAATGCTTCCAGTATAATTGCCCCTGACAAAAAGTTTGCTTTAGTAAAACAGCTTTGAGGTTCACAGTTTAATTGGAGGGAGCCTGGCTGTGTTGTCAGTGACTAGGCCCCCTCTCTATTTGACTCGTAGACAGCAGCAGCGACTCTCCAACATTATGCACTCTTTTGTTTTCATTTTTTAAAAAGAAGGAAAAAGAAAGACAATACAACTTAGTACCTGTATTAGCTGTTAGGATTACGGTCTACTGAAGACTTTTATAATAATGGTTTGTTTCACTCCTGTACATTTCTCACTGAAAAGAGAGGGGGAAAAATGCTTTGGGATTTTGAGCTATTTGTATATTTTCAGCACATGATATAATAGCTTTTCCTCCCTCTCCATGGTATTACCAGAGTTCATATTGACTGAAAGGAAACATACCAAATGAATTCAGTGTGCTCATAGATTCAGTATTGTCCTTTTCAAATGAAGTAAGTTGAAAGAAGCAGTGTCCAACAATCCTTTGGCTAATGTTTCATATCTGTATAAATACCTCAACCTTGAAATGACTATTTCTAATAAATACTAATACCAAAACCTGAGGATCATTTAAACTGGAACTTATAGTTAAAACTTCATGGCTTTTGAAATATTAAAATGTCATCATAAAAGCTACATTTTTAAAGACATTAATAAACTGTGTTTTATGATGTATTGTCATCCTTTCTCAAAGAAATCTGAGTTGTGTTGGACCACAGGTTTTATATTAGCAAAGTAACTCTCTAAACAAAAGGGGGAAATGACAATAGTATAATAATAATTTATTTTTAGGACTATGTAATGTACCAAACTCTTCACTTGATCTTTTAACTGTCTTTAACTGGCAGGAAATCTGTGATAATTTATAGCATGGGAATTAATTAATAGAAGTGAAGATTTAATAAAGAATCTTTTAAACTTATTTTCATCACATTTTAAAGACATATATTATGTCCACAGCCAAATTTCTTTCTACTTATGCTTGCTGGGAAAATTTCATTTCCTTTAACTCAATACATAAAATCTGCACCTTTGTCTGCCAGAGAAATATGCTCAAGACGTGATCTGTTTCATGGCTTGATACACCACAATAAATTGTTAATGATACATTACTGCACCAAAAATAAATAAATAAATAAAACAAGCAAATCCAATACCATGGGCTTTGTACATTCAAACAGAGCCAGGAAATTCAAAATATTCTTTAAACTCTTCAACTTCACCACCAATGAACATGTATGAAACAACTGCCACACTCACAGCCCCATTCTGGATGTTGTTGTGTGTACACAATTCACTCACACTAACTATGCTTTATGAAAAATGTGCTATAATCATTTACCACCTTTCTCAAGAGCCAATCATTCAAATGCATGAATATCCAAACTGATAGTTGCCAGCTGACAAGATAAGGAAATGGCACAAAGGATCAAGAAGACATGTCAGAAAAAAGAAAGTAGTGCACAAAAAAATTAGATGCAATAATTTGTTATATAATTGCTTTAAAATCCTGGAAACTGTTAATATTAAACTAGATCAGAATAGTACATTTTGCAGGTTATATTTTCTCTTTGGCTTCTGGTGCTTCAAGCTTCAATGTTGGTGATTTATGACTTTCATCATCAGTCAAAGCTCTTAATAAAAATACAGCTTTATGTCATGCAGCTGGGAATAGGAGTTTTCCTTTCTCTTTTTGTACAGTCCCACATACAAACTGAATAGCTTCTAGTAATAATTATGAAATACGAGGCTATAGGGTCATTGATTGTAATCATATGCCACTCAAATGTCTCTCTTATTGTACCTGGAAGTGACTAGAAATACCCTTCGGGTGGTGCTGTCACCTATCTCAGCATGTGCTGGGCTACCAGAGCACAGAAGGTTGTCATTCTCCTTAAGATGTGGCAACAATTCCAGAAACCTTCACAGTACAATCACATGGAGCTCTGGAGTCTCGGCAGACCTATTCTTCCCACATGGGATCACCTCACACATGTATTCTTTATCATGTGGTCTGAAACAAAAATTTATAAGTAGATGTATACATTCCATGGGTCTGTATGATTTTGGCTCAATAGTTTCAAAAAGAAAACACTAGCCAGGGGCAGTGGCATATACCTATAATCCCAGTGACTCAGGAGGCTGAGGAAGGACCTCCCAAATTTGAAGTCAGCCTCAGCAACTTAGCAAAACCCTATCTCAAAATTTAAAAAATAAATAAATAAAAAGAGCTACAGATGCGCCTCAGTGGTAAAGCACCCTAGGTTCAATCCCCAGTACCAGGGGGGTTGGTGGGGAAAATACTAGATTTTCTATTACCATTACTTGAATTATATGCTTTTAACATGTCTAAGTTTTTGTACATTTTATACAAAATTTCACAGGAGTATGTGTATATAATTTATAAGTGAACAAATATATTTAGATCAGGGGACCCCACTTGGAAATCTTTTTGTAACAGCTTTGATAAGATATAATTTACCCACTTAAAGTATGCAGAGTAATGGTTTATGGTCTATTCACTGAGCTGTTCCACCATCATCACAATTCATCACCTCAGAAAGTCACCCTCTGCTATCACCTACCCATTCCCCCAGTCCTAAGCAACCAATAATCTGTTTATAGATTTACCTATTATGGATGTTTCATATAAATGAAGTCATATAATGTATGATCTTTTGTGACTGACTTCTTTTCACTTAATATAATGTTTCAAGGTTTATTTGTGTCAAAGCATGTATCAGTACTTCATTCCTTTTAATGACTGAATAATATTTCATTGTATAAATATACCACATTCTGTTCATCTATTTGTCAACTGATAACATCTGGACTGTTTTCATCTTTGAGTTATTATTATGAATAATGCTGCTGTGAACATTTATGTTCAAGTTTGTATATGTATATATGTTTTAATTTATCTTGAGTACAGACCAAGAGGTGGAATTGCAGAGTCAAATGGTAACTATACATAATAGACTGTTTAAAAGCTGTAGCATTTTTATATTCTTACCTGCAGTTTGTAAGGGTTTCCCTCCCTCTTTTTCCTTCTCCTCCTCCTCCTTTGCATGTGTGTGTGTGTTACTAGGGATTGAACCCAGGAATGCCCTCCCGTGGAGTTATAACCCCAGACTTTTTAAAATTTAAAAAAATTTTGAGACAGTGTCTCGCTAAGCGGCTATAGCTGGCCTTGAATTTACAACCCTTCTGCCTCTGCCTCTCAAACTGCTGGGATTATAGGCATGTTGCCATGCCCAGCTCCAATTTCTTAATATTTTTGTCAACACTTGTTGTTACCAGACTTTTTTAATGCAAATATGTTGTATTTATTCTTTTTTAATCAAAACATACACATGGAGGTAGATGAATAAAACACATTAGAAAGATCATACCAAAGCAGGTTAAAATCAAGACAACATATTTCCCCAAAAAGCAATCTGGCATCATATTAATGCCAAATATACACTTGCTGTTCAACTCACCCAGGAAATCATCCCACAGAAGTAATTTATCCAACATGGTAGCCACTAATACTTGTAAATGGAGGAAACAAGTAACAAAATTTTTTAATTTAAATTTAAAAACTGATACTTCTTTTGTTAGTAGAAAACCTGAAAGCATGCTTAGAATAACTCAGGTATGCGAATTTACTTTTCAACTTTAAATTTTAAAAAATATAAATACAGATCAAATATTGCCAATAAAAATTTTGTGTTTCAATTGAACTATGCACACCAGATTTGGAAGGCTTAATTTGACAAGAAGAATGTAAAATATCTCACTGAAATGATAATCTTCAGTATTCTGGGTTAAATGTATTATTAAAATTAATTTTATTTGTTTCTAACTTTTTAATATGGCTACTAGAAAATCTTGCCTTACACATGACTTGCAGTGAAACCGCATTCCTACAGAAAAGCAAAGTACTGGTTGTAACATAAATTATGTAAACTGTTCAAAGCAGGGGGAAAAACCCAAAACCAAATTATTAGACTTTTTGATTCTAGCGATTCTCTTGAGTATGAGGTGAAATCTCACTGCAGTTTGGTTTGCTTTCCTCTGATTTCACCTCAAGATCTACACTCAAGTTGATCATCTTTTCATGTGCAAACTTTTCTTGTTTGTTTTTACCAATAGGTGCATGATCAAAAAAAGTTGAAATGCCATTGGTATAAAGTTCCCCAGGAATTTCAGAGGCAGTTGTCCAATGAAACCCCCAAAGAGGAGGTTTTTGAAAAAACAATAATAGCTCCTGTTCAAAACATTTAAATCTCCATAGACAAGAAAAAAGGAACACTCATTTGTGTCTTGATACAAATCAACACAAAAAGCACGGAAAACCAACAGGGGTTCAAGACTGAGCAGACACAGAAGTTCTAGCTTTCACCTCTAAATCAAGGATGTCCAATAGTTCTGGCTCACAGAAACTGTCACCACTGCTTACTCTGACTCCTGGCTCTACTTTCATTACAAAGAGGGAGTGACAGTGATACCTCAATCACTTCCTTGGCAAACCACCAGCAGTCCATGAGAGGCACCTCAGGGACAACTCTAAAAGAGATGCCTACAAAGACCACACCCATGAAGCCAATGCCTGTGTCTATGTAGACAGCTCTCCTTACCAGAGAACAGAAAGGACTCTCTAGACGTTTTAGTACAGTAAAATATAAGCAATTTAAAGAACTGTTCTCCTCTTTTTGCCAAAATTATATCCATTCTACATTTTGGTGTTATGGAACAACACCTTTACTTAGCAAAATTATTTTTGGAAATGCCACTGTCTGTGAATGACTTTATCACTCCTGCTTTCATCTGCCTGTTCCTGTTGCTTCCCTAACCTTAGAGTACCAGGTCTTCAACTCTTGGCCATCTTTAAGCACCCAACTTCTTATTCACTCAGTCAGTCAGTGATTGTCAGTTTATTCAATAGTTACAGAGCATTTTAATGCAAGATGCCGTGCTAAGGGCCAAGAGATCAGGGGGTGGAGGGTGTGCCAAGACCATCAGCACAGGAATCTGGTTCCCAGGGTTTTTCAAGCTGTGCTCTTTATCAATTCCTCAGTGATAGATGGGCTAACAATTTCTGGATCACGTCATCTGCTAATGGAATGACAAGAGGCTACACTATTTTAAATCAGAGCCACTTTAGAAAATCCAGCACGTATAGGTCACAGTGCCCATTCCTCCATACCCAGGCTCTTAGTGAAGCCTTTTTGGATGAGTCACAGCTTTAACTAGGAAAGAGGGCAAAAATAAAAGTATGTGCCTCAAATCAGATCCGTGAAGTGGTGCTTCCTATTGCCTTGAATTTAAGAACTAACATCAACAAACCTTCTGATTATTTTACCAAGAAAAAAAAATGTTCTAATGATTAATTCTTTTTAAACTAATCCTTTTTATACCTCTAACACCAGAAAGGTTGTTTCTGAATAAAAAGTCCCTTGTTTCTCTTTTTTCACAGTCTTTCTCTCCCTAATCCTCACCCTGCTGAATTTAATTGCCTTGGCAATGCCAAAACAATGTCTGATCCTAATAGGTCAGCATTGATCGCTCTAAACCAATTGGTTCCTTCATTAGCAAGAAAATGAAGTAAAGAGAAAAGGCAGGTGGCTCCCGAACAGGCAGCTGGGCTTTAGCTCCTCTTACAGTGCCTCTCTCTCATTAAACAGGAGCTGATCGATTGGCAACTTGCTCAAAATCCACAAAAACTATTCATCACTTTTGACACAGACCTGTTTTAAAAGGCCACTCAACTCAAGATTTGGATACCCCAGTCTATTTGTGGGGCCCATCACATTCTTCCCAGACAAATCACTCTGAAGATCAGATGGAGAAAAATGAGGACACATCAACCCAACACCCACTGCATGGCGTGGGGCCAAGGAAAGCCCTGAGTGGCTAATCCCAGGTGGGTTTTTGAAGCAAAGGCTTCCCAGGAGTAGTACCTTTTCCTGGGGCCTAGGCTGTATGGCATGACAAAGGCAGGTGGGAACTGGTCTTGGTGACACTGGCAGAAGCAAATAAGTAGGGATCTAAAAATATCAACCATCATCAAAGGGAATGAGAAGAAAATCGAGTGAAAAAGGAAACAAGAACACAAAAAGTTGGGTGGGGAGGGGGGATAACCAAAAAACCACACACACACACCAGGGGAAAAGCACAATACCTTCAGACTGTACTGTGGGTTGGGAAGAGAACTAAGGAAGACAGCAGACTGGGAATTGTGTTAGATGGTCTAGGGAAGGACCTCCTTGTCAGGATGGACAGGTCACTCTTCCTGGGGCAACTAGACACCACTAGAGACACAGTAAATTCCTTTTCAAGTTAGTCAATCTTGATGGAGCATCCACTATATGCCCAAGACAACATTAGACACTTTACATGAAATTAATCTTACTGAGCTGAATGACAATCTTAGGAAGGGGCCAATTTTGTCCTCATTTTTCATACTAAAAAAACAATAATAAAGTTCAGAAATACAAAGTAACTTCTTGAACACATCCTAACAGATGTTCCATCAATCCTTCATCTATCCATTCCTTCATCTTTCCAACCAACAACTTCCAGGAAAAAGTAGCAGTCAGAAAGTGAATGTACCTCTGGTTAATTCCAAAGCTCATGCTCTTTTAATGAAGTCCTAGGAGAGAATTTGAAAACAAACAAAAACAAATGTAGAATCAACTTATGAAGTATAAGAATAAAAATATAAAATAATATTTTTTTAAGGGGAATAATGGGTGGAGCACACGGCCACTTTTAAGGTCAATGCTTTCATGCCAGAAGTTTCTTGGCAACTGACCTCCAGGTTCTGTTCAGTCTGAGGGGAGGAAGCAGGAACAACACTGATGAATCTCCCCTTCAATTGCTGCCCTCTACATAACTAGCAGAACAGTTGAAGAAAACTGGCCCTGAAATAATTAAGCTATAGAAGTAGGTTAATTTTTTCCTGAATTTCAAATCCAGAATCAGAAACAACTTACTCAACTTAAACATCAGTAATTCCTTGTATTAAGAAAACTATTTATTCACTTCTCCTATAATCTGAAAACTCTCCATACTCAATAAAAAGTACTTACCAATATGTTGAATTTATTACCAATCATTCACAAAACATCTTCCATGTTCAACACTTAAGCCTAAGTGAATACCGCTAGGGTTATTAAACCTCCTCATCACAAATGTAAATTACTTAAAATCTTATTACAACGTTGACTTACAGAGGAATGTCAGCAATATTCAATAAGAAATAATCGAGAAATGAATTTTGTGTAAATAATCAGATTTATCACTAATGACAGACTCAGTGACATGGAAGCTTTCAAACATTTTATCCCATTAAAAAGAACAGAGGGAAAGAGAAGGAAGAGAGGTATATTTTTAAGGGCCTACTAGGTGCAGGGCACCAGATAATAACCCTGGGGATGTGGAACTGAAAAGACCAGGGCACTGTTCTCTAGGACTTTAGAGTCCACTGGAAAAGACAGGATGTCTGGTCAATCATTCATCTACCCACCCCGTCCCCTTCATCTTTTCAACAAACAAGTATTTACTGAGACCTTATGTGCTGCCAAGTACTGTGCTGGGCACTGGGGATATGACAATGAACCAGTAAGCTGTGGTCCCTGCCCTCATGAACTCAAGAGTCTAGTGGGGAAGACAAGCCAGGAAGTAGGTGACACATAATAAAATGTAGTACGTGCTAAGAAAAGAGTAAGACACAGCACTCTGAGAGCATGGAGTAAGGGGGCCATTAGTGGTAGGGATGGGGGGCTGGAGAGTGCCTTGGTAAAAAGAATACTTCTCACAGTAAGAGATGTCAAAACTAAGACAAGGATAAGCAGGAGTTAGAAGGGCAAACAAGGAGAAGAGGAACAAGAGAAAAGCCTTTTCTCCGAAGAAAGAACAGTATGTAGAAATGTCCAGAGGCAAATCAGGGCATGCCAGAGAGGCTTATAGAAATTCTATAGATGCATCATAAAGGTGGTAGCCAACCTCCAGTCTGGCCCCCGTGGTTGTCTTTATAACCTGCCTCCTGTATCAGTAACCAAAGCCAGACCTCTGTAAGCAACAGGATACTGTGGTATGATGATGTGTGACTTCTGGGGCTAGGCTGAACAGAACACACACTGTGGATTCTGCCTTGATCTCTCTTGGATCACTTTCTCTGAGAGAAGAGTTACCATAATATGAGGACACTCCAGCAGCCCTCCGGAGGAGAAAACACAAAGCGGTATTAACCAACAGCCAGTGTCTACTTGCCAGCCACACAAACGGGCCACCTTTGGAAGGGACTCTCTCAAGCCTAGTGATGACTTTAGATGACTACAACCCTGGCTGACAGCTTGACTAATTCTATAAGAGACTATTAGGGGCTGAATATTTGTTTCCCCCCAAAATTCATATGTTGAAATCCTAACCTCTGTTCCAATGGTATTGGGGGTGGGGTGCTCGGGTCATGAGGCAGGAGCTCTTGTGAATGGGGTTAGTGACTGTATAAGAGAGGCCTGAGGGATCTTGTCTGCCCCTTCCACCATGTGAGGCCACGAACAGAAGGTTTCATCTATGAATCAGTAAGTGTATCTTTACCAGACAACAAATAAACTTGAGCCTTGATCTTGGACTTACTAGTCTTGAGAAATAAGTTTCTGCTATTTGTCTGTTAGCTATCCAGTTGATGGGAGTTGTTAAAGCAGCCTGAATGGAGTAAGACAGAGACTCCAAGCAAGAACCATCCAGCTAAGCACCTCTCAACTCCTAGCCCACAGGAATAGTGAGATAACAAATGCTTCCTGTTGTTTTAAGTCATTATTTAGGGTAATTTTGTATACAGTCAGAGATAACTAATACATATAACATTCAAGATGGGAGGAGGTAGCTGAGATAAGAAGCTAGGAAGGAAGCTGGGGCAGATCAAATAAAACACTTTTTCCTGAAAATAATGGGGAGTTTTTGGAGGTTTTGAAAGAAGGGAATGAGAGTGCTGGGTTTGCACTTAGGAAGAACATTTGGCTATGAAAATGGGCTGGAGGAAGACAAAACCTGGGTCAACAGCTCAGCCGGTATATGGGGTAAAACCTAGCGTGCCTCTGCCTAGGGTCCCTCTGCCTCCTCCAACCTTCTTTTTTTTTTTTGTTACCGGGGATTGAACTCAGGGGTACTCGACCACTGAGCCACATCCCCAGCCCTATTGTGTGTTTTATGTAGAGACAGGGTCTCACTGAGTTGCTTAGCGCCTCGCCGTTGCTGAGGCTGGCTTTGAACTCGCGATTCTCCTACCTCAGCCTCCCAAAGTGCTGGGATTACAGACATGTGCCACCACACCCGGCTTCCAACCTTCTCTTCAACTCACACTGAGTTGCCCTCCCACTTGTGGTCTTGGATCAAATGTCCTACTGCTTCCTGAGCAATTTTCAGGGAGTTTGAGGAAGTCAATGAAACAGAGGGTGGAGAGTGCGGTGTCTGCTGACAGGCTGCTGTGTCCTGCCGTGGCTGTGAGGTGGTGGTCAGCACTTCTGCTTGCTTAATTCTCCTTTACCCTTTACTCTCACCATTCTGGGCTGGAACCTACCAAAGAAAATGTCAGCACTTCAGTCTCTGCTTTGGGCTCTACCTCCCTCTGCACTCTACAGCTGCGATGGCAATGCAGCAGTCACTAACTGTGGTTATCTACTTGAAGGTAGAAATGTGGCTGATCCAAATTTAGATGTGCTGTAAGCATAAAACATACACTGGATTTGAAAGATTTAGTATTTTAAGAATACTTTAAAATGGCTCATTAATTTTATAATGAGCACATGTTGAACTGATCAGATTATATATACATATATATTGGTTTAAATAAAATACATTATTAGTTTTACTTATTTTTATTTTTTTAATGTGATTATTAGAAAACTTACAATAATATGTTCCTATTGGACAATACTGTTCTAAAGGACTTAAATCAGTACATGATTTAGCAATAAAACAGCAACTGATTGTTACAGTGGAAATGAAGAGAAGGGGATGCACTGGAAGGGAATTTGAGGCCAGAACAGCCAAAATGAAATCATTGTCTATGGAAGAAGGAGGAGCAAAGGATGACACCCAGATTCTACAGAGGGGGCAACTCACTGAGATGAGCACATAGGAAGAGGAACATTCTGGAGGGTAAGATGAGTTAGCCTGAGGCATCCAGTTGTGAATGTGAGATGCTTGTGTGTCACTCTAGTAAAGCTATGCAGTGACCATATTTCAGCGTGCTGACTCCACGTACAGGAGAGAGATCTAAGCAGAAGATGAAAATTTGCTATTAACTGATGCCACATGAGCCCATGAGATTGCTCAGGGAGACTGTGCAGAGCAGGGAAAGCAGAGGACACAAGAAATACATTGAGGGTATCATTCTTCTAAATTGTGATGGATACTATACAGGAAGTAGAGCAGTCAGAAGGCAGTGGTTTGGGAGGGACATGATCAGGATGAGTGGTTATGTAAGCATGGGGAAAACTGAGACAGGAGCAAGGAAACACCCTGAACAAAGAGAAAGAACATTCTCCCGCTCCTCTTTTTGCAGTACTAGAGATGTAAGTCAGGCAAGTGCTCTACCACTGAGCTACATCTCAGCTCATTAAAGTTTTTTATACTTTGAGATAGGGCCTCACTAAATTGCCCAAGCTGCCCTTGAACTTGCAATCCTCCTGCCTCAGAGAAAGAGCATTCTTTGTAGAAGAAACATTGAGTGCATCTGCAGAGAGTTGTGGCTAGCCTGATAAGCAGTGTGAAGAATGGAATAGGAGAAATTGCATGAGCATGTGGTGGGCTGATGACGAAGGACTTTGCATCTTAAGCTACTGATCTTGGACTTGTGGCCACAAATGAAGAGGAACCCAGGGAAGTTTTAAGTAGAGGAGTGACATGATGTCATTTGATGTTGACAACTTTCTTCAAGGTACAGGATTCCAATTCCAAGAATCACTCACCCACTTGGTTCTGAAATATCACTGGGTTCCATGGACTGCACTTGAAAACCACTGGCCTAAATTACTTCTCTAGGCTTTGGAAACCTAAACAGTCTATGGTGAAAGGATTGGTAAGAAAAGTATAAAACTGCATTTGTGCCAGTTTTGTAAGTCCCTTTCTCCTCTCCCTGCTCCCCCATCCTCCCCGTGGTTGCTCTCAGGTAATTACACATACTGCAGGCCAGAAAGGTAGGAACAAGAGGCCCTCCCAAGAACAACTCTCACTTTACATATCACACACTCAGGCAAAATCCATGGGAAGAAGAAGTAAACCTCCTCTTGAGGTTGTCACTGCGCCACTTGAATGAAAAAGAAAAGTTACAGACTGATTATCCATCAATGGCCTCCTCCAGGCCCGTCCACTATCCTCCATCCTCCTGCTGTTCAGCTCTCAATGACTTCCAGTGCCCACCAACCTCCCTTCATAGACACACAGGTTTGAAAACAAAGGACAATAAAGGAGAAGAAACTTCAAACTAATGACTGAAATAGAATTTAACATAATCTGTTTATTTCATCTTTACAAGTCTAAGCACTTACTTTTTCCCCTAGGTTATACCCATTTTTTTTTTTTTTTTTTTGGTATGGAGGGATTGAACTCAGAGGTACTCTGAGCCACCTCTCCAGCCCTATTTTGTGTTTTATTTAGAGACTGGGTCTCACTGAGTTGCTTAGTGCCTCGCTATTGCTGAGGCTGGCTTTGAACTCGCGATTCTGTCTCAGCCTCCCGAAGTGCTGGGATTACAGGCGAGCGCCACCGCGCTCAGAGGGTTATATCCTTTATTTTCATGTAATTTTTAAATTTTATGTCTGGGAGAAGTGGCTTCTGGGGTTACATACTTCCGGCCCTCAGTTCGGAGCCCTTGCCATTGCACTATCATTCCTCCTTGGGTTTTCATTCCATGTCCCTAAGATGAGCAAACATGTGTTTTTACTAGGAAAAGGTTTGTTTTTAAAATAAATGGTGCTCAGGAACAGCTTTCATGAATGTTCCCTATGATATAATAGCAGGTCCTACGGTGGGAAAAATTTGCACTTTCCAAAACACTGAGAAATGAGTGTGTCTCAAAAACCAAATAAGTTTCTGAACAAAAAACTACATTAAATCCATTATTAAAAGCTTTTCAATGGACCACATCTAAATCCCACTGACTTCTTAATCTTTCTAGACTTTAATATAATGTACCTAATACTACATAGATTTGGAATATTTAGAATATCTGCAAGTACAGCTCTAATTCTTAAATTGTTAGTTGAATTATGCAGACTCACATGAAAGGCAACAGGGCACAGAGGAGACTGGACTTGGGAGAGTGAACATGGTAGCTCTGCTGCACTGCCTATGCATTGTGGGAACTTACTTAGCTGTCTTAAGTTCTATTTATCTGTCAGGAAAATAAGGCTACTGGTGAATAGTAAATAATTTAATATCCTATAAGTGCACCAACCACCCTAGATGGGTGATGATCTGTGGCAGAGAGTGAAAGGCCTACCTAAGAATATATTCTCCTCTTTTTCCTTAGTAAAACCACCTTGACTTTTTAAAAGCTGAGCACAGAGCTGCCTAGACAAAAACCTACATTTCCTAAACCACTCTGCAGTTAGAAGTAGCCATCTGACTATGATTTGATATTCCAAATATTTTTTCCCTTTCCTGTCACTCTTTCTTTCCCAGGCATACCTCTCCACCTGTGTTCCTGATCCCATCCTGCCTTGTTTCCTTCACCAGTTCCTTCCTCCGTCTACCCCATCAGTTATTCTTCCTCTCTAGTACCATCAATAGCTCTCTCCCCACTAGTAGTTCCTTTCAGTAACACATGTAAGAACGTCTAAGCTGCATGCTTAGATGCTTTTTTTAAGATTCCCACAGTCCAGAATATTTTTATTTACTTTTTATTTTACTTTCTTATTTTTGACAGAACATATCTTGATTTACTGTACACAAATGCAGCACAACTTTTCATTTCTCTGGTTGTACACAATGTAGCATCGCACCATATATACAGTCACATATGTACCTAGGGTAATGATGTCCATCTCATTCCACCATCTTTCCTGCCGCCATGCTCTCTCCCCTCCCCTCCCCTTTGCCCAATTAAAGTTCCTTCATCTTCCACGCCATTATGAATCAGTACAGATCCTTAAACATCACACTGTCCAGCAATCATCCCTCCCTCCTTCCTTTTCTCATGGAACCTCTTGAACCCATAGTTCATGTAACTTCTTGGCATTTCCTCAATCTCCTTTTCCTCTTTGTTCTTTGAAAGTTGATCTGAAAGATCACCCAACATGCTACTAATGGTTACCCGCCCCCACCTTCGCTTGCCCCTCAGTCTTCATACCATTAGACAGCCTGGGAGTAGCCAGCCTGGTTACCTGCCTTTCTCCTCCAGGCCTTCCCTGGCTCCTTTCCTAAGGCTCTCCCCAGGTTCTGCTGCCTCTCTGGCCACTCCCCCTCAGGCTCTTTATGGCCTTGTCTTCTTTTATTACCCCAGTGGTTATTCCCTCAGGTACCATCCCTGATCAAGGAAGGGAGGTGGGCAGGAGAAAGGCAGGCAAGTTTAGTCTCTCTCACAGCTTCCACTATGTTTTTTTTTAAAAGTCTTATTTTGCCTTCTGATTATTCATGCCCATTTTGTTTTTAAAAGTACCTACTCTGCGCCAGGGCTAGACTTTTTTTCTTTCTTTCTTTTTTTTTTTTTTGGTGCCAGGGATTGAACTCAGGGGTGCTTGACCACTGAGCCACATCCCCAGCCCTATTTTGTGTTTTAGGTAGAGACAGGGTCAGTGAAAGTTGATCTGAAAGTTACTTAATGCCTCGACGTTGCTGAAGCTGGCTTTGAACTCACGATTCTCCTGTCTCAGCCTCCCAAAGTGCTGGGATTACAGGCGTGCACCACTATGCGCAGCTTAGACGTTCTTATATGTGTTACTTATTTCACGCTTGCCAAAAATGTGAGGCAGACATCTACTCTTTCTGCCTGCAATGCCCCTTCCCAACCTGATACTGGACTAATTCCTACCATATTTCAGACAGGCCACAGCTCAGGAGTCACTGCCCTCCCTGACCCCCTTTTCCAGATGGGGACTTCTATTGCTCTCTTTCATAGCACCCTATTCTTTCCCTCCACAATACATGTATGTGTATTTGGTATTTATCTTCCTTGGATTTGCTTTATCTGACTCCTTCAGTAGACTCATGAAGATAGGGGACCATGTCTACTTTCTTTACCATTACACCATCAGCAACATATTGTTGAATATACAAATTAAATAACATGTAAATGGTGAAATGGGATTAGAACCATTTGTCTTTTTCCTATACTCTAATACTCTAACCTTTACAACACTAACTTTCCTTGAATGCTCCAGGGAACCCACCATAATCTGCCACCAGAGTCATCTACCTTCCAGGTGATGCCATCGTCATTTACTTTCATTTCTTTCTCGTTGTCATTCTATATATATAATTGGTTTCTTGATTCTGCTTCAGAATGCCTCTTAAAACCATACCCTTATCTCACCTTCTGTACTTTCCTTAATCATCCTCTGGCTACTGAGAGAACCTCCTGCCTCCAGGCTCTATAATGGCTCATCTGTTCTCGCTGAAGAATCTCTTTGAAATTAAAATTTCACCCAAGAGGGAGAGAATAATGTACAAATGTGAAATGATCAACTTTGATGAGAGGTAAGAATTAGAGATCTGAAAAATATTTCCATGTTACTTAATCTACTGCCTGCATTCCAGGGTAGAGCTAGTATGAATTATTTCCTAAAAGGCAGTATAGGTCAAGTAGTTAAGAACACAGGTTTTGGGGTAATTTATGCCTAGGGATAACTGAGGTGGGATCTAGGAAATACCCTGCAGAAACAGAGAGAGCTCTCTTTGTAGAAGAAATACCAAATGCAAAGGCAAAGTTGTAAATAGCCTGACAAATTCACGGGAGGGGCAGGAATTTGGTACTATTGGAACACAAAGTATGAGGAATGGAACAGGAGAGGCTGTGTAGTGGTAGATCATGAAAGTCCCATGGTTCAAATTGCAGCCATGCCACTTATGTATTCTAGGCCAATGGGCAAAAAAAAAAAAATCCTCATTAAAAAATGGAGACAGAAGTTAGCATTAAATCAAAATAATTCACTGTAACGTATGTTGTTGCCTAGTGCATAACACAGGGTAAGTGGCCAATAAATGTTAACTATTTATAGTCTTTTCCTTAAAATAATCCCAAGGAAAATTAAATGGCTTTATAAATTGGTTCCAATATTTAAAATTCTAATAGGAAGATGTTTTATCTAATGATTACTAAAATTGACATATAAAAATCAGTTGCATTCCTATGAATAAGCAATAATAATAGAAAAATGGAATTAAGAAAACAATTCCATTTACAATAGCATCCATATATAAAAGAATAATACACTGAGGTGCAGCTGAGTGATGGAGCAGTTGTATAGTACAGGCAAAGCTCTGGGTTCAATTCCCAGCATCTCAAAAATAAATAAATAAAAACAAAAAGTTTGGAAATAAGCTTAGCAACAGTGTGAGACACATTGAAAATCACAACATAATGTTGAAATAAGTGAAAGACAATCTAAATAAATAGAAAGACATACTGTGTTCATGGACTGGAATTTTAACATTGTTTAGATGATAGTACTCCCTAACATGATCTACAAATTCTATGCAATCCCTTTCAAAATCCAGGCTGCAAATCGACCATCTGATCCTAAAATTCATATAGAAAGGGTCCAGAATAACTAGAACAATTGCCTTCCACTAAAAAAATTTTTAAATATTGAATGACTCCCACTTCCTGAGTTTAAAACTTACTACAAACTACAGTAATAAAGACTGTGGTATTGGCAAAAGGACATATAGACTAATGGAATAAAATTGGAAGTCCAGAAATAAACCCACATAACTATGGCCAATTGATTTTTGATAAGGGTGCCAAATTAATTCAATGAGAGAAAAAATAATCTTTTCAACAAATGGTGCCAGGATAACTAAATATTTAGACTCCTGCCTCATGCCATATATAAAAATTAACTTATAGTCCATCAAAGACCTAAACATAAGAACTAAAGATCTTCTTTTCTAGAAGGAAATTTTGATATGTATCTTCACAATCCTGGATTAGGCAACAATTTCTTAAATATAAAACCTACATTACAAGCAACCAAAGAGAAAACAGATGAATTGGCCTTCATCAAAATTAAAAACTTTTGACCTCAAAGGACATTACCAAGAAAGTAGGGCTGTGGGTGTAGCTCACTGGTACAACACATGCTTAGCATGTGTGAGGCTGGGTTCAATCTGTAGCACCAAAACAAGAAAGGAAGGAAGGAAGGAAGGAAGGAAGGAAGGAAGGAAGGAAGGAAGGAAGGAAGGAAGGAAGGAAGGAAGGAAGGAAGGAAGGAAGGAAGGAAGGAAGGGTGACAGACAACTCACACAATGGGAGAAAATCTTTCCAAATCTTATATCTGATAAGGTTCTAATATTTAGTATAAAGAACTTTTAAAACTCATCAACTAAAAAATCAAATGACATAATTAAACAATGGATATATAAATATAATAAACATAAACTCAATTTTAAAAATGGGCAAAGGAACCAAATAAAACATTTTTCCAACAAAGATACACAAATACCCAATAAGCACAAGAAAAGATGCTCAATACCACCACTGGTCATCAGGAAAACACAAATCCAAACACAAGAAGATGCCTGCAATAGTCAATAGGTCTGATAACTGTGTGCTGATGAGGATGTTAAGCTATCAGAACCAACCCGCACTGCTGCTAGGAATGGGAGACAGTGCAGCTCCTATGGAAACAGTCGGGCAGTTGCTCGGAAAGCAAAACAGAGCTGCCACGAGACACAGCAAGTCTACTCCCGGGTATGTAACCAAGAGGATGGAAAACTGATGTCTGCACAAAAACTATGCATGAATGTTCAGAGCAGCATTATTTATAAAGCCAAAAGACTGAAATAACTCAAATATCTACCAAGTGATAAATGGATAAGTAAAATGTTGTATACTCCTACAATAGAATGTTATTAAGCCATAAACAGGAATGAATACTTGCCATGACCTATGTGAATCTTGAGAAGATCATGCCAAGTAAAAGAAGCCAGATACAAAAATGCCACATACGTGATTTCATTTATATGAAATGTCCAGAATAAATAAATCCATAAAGACAAAGTAGATTAGTGGCTGCCAGAGGCTGCAGAGAGAGGGGATGGGAAATGACTGCTTATGGGGATAGCGTTTCTTTGGGGGGACAAAAATGTTAGATTGGATAGTGGTGACAGCTATACAACCAATAAACTAAAAACCACTTAATCATATATTTTAAAATAGTGGATTTATGGTTTGAAAATTATATCTTAATTTTACAAATTAAAAAACGAAAGTCAATATATACCCATTCCTTTAGAGCACAAATACCTAGGAGTACATTCCTAGGAGTACAAATACCCCTTTCTGTTCTATTACCTGATTGCCTTATGTAAATGAACAAACAAAACCAGGTGGACAGAGGTGAGAGTGAACAGTGTAGCCCATTTTTTCCCTCAGTAGACAGAAAAAGCAGGTACTCTTCATTTACCATAGCACAATTGTGTGGGTCCTTAATATCTTGAAACAGCTGTAAACCCAGTTGGGTGAACTCACTAGGTAACAGCAGAGGATAGACACATTTGCATCTAATCCAGCACAGTTCCAAAATAGAGAATGCATTCATTACTGACAGCAGAGCTAGGACAATGGAAGAATCAGACATTTAAAAACTGAAAGCTTCAGCCCAAAGCAAGTCAATACAAAAAAGATAACAAAATCCCAAACTACTAAATACACATCCCTGAGCCTGCCTGGCATGCATGGGCTCTCATTCTGCCAGAAAACAAATTCAAAACAAATATCAAGATTCTAGGGAGGGTAAAGCTCAAACGAGCAAAAGCATTTCTAGTAGTTAATGCACATAAGGGAAAATAAACAGATGTGTTTTGTTCTGAGCTTGTTATTATCAAATTGGCCCTGGCTAGCAAAGCAGGTGATAAAAGTGGGCATGTTTAACTCCAGGTGAAATGGCAGAGCTCAGCTCCAGAGCGGCTCCCACTTCAAATACTTTTTACCTCAATTACTTCTCTCACACAAGAGGGAAATTCGGAAATCTCTCCAGGTTAAAGCCCTGGCCCTTTTCGTTTTAGTGTTTTTAAATTCATACTGGGAAGAGGCTGAGGAAGGAAATATTGCTGTAATCACTGAAGCAGTTGGTGCTTACTGTCAATCTTTAGAAAGTGATCCTTGTCTGATTCAGACCTCTAAACAATCAGAAGGAATCAAAGTCACAAAGTGAGAATTTCAGGAACAAATACAGAAATTGCCTGATGGTTGTGGCTTTGACTTGGGCAATTCTAGGAATACACTGTGATCTCTGGCTTCTTTCCAGAGTGCTAAATAAAAAGCTTGTCTAAGGAAGGACCTCTGGTTCCCCCACAACTAACCTGAGCAGGGCTGTGGCTACAATGTGTATCACCCACTTTGAACCTTTTCAAGAAAGTAGATGCCCTATAACTGAAGATAATTTGGAAATTGGCACAATAGTTAAAAAAAAATAAATCCAGTTGGACAGTTGTTGTAGGGCTCCTGCCAACTTCTCGTTTCTCGCCATAGAGAGTAATGATTCCTGTCAGTCACTTAGAAAAAGAATAGCTTCTAGAGAAGCCAAATAGCTGTGACCTAAAAACAGCAATCCTGCATCAGCACATAAAAACTTGCGGGAGTTGGAAGTCTGAAAAATCAAATTCAAATTCAGAAACTTAATCTCAGCTTTAACACTGAAGCTATAATGAGAATCAAGTTCCTACAAAAATACATATTAATTATTTTATTGGTTCTGTTGTAAAACATATACACAGACATGGACGGGGGGGACACACACACACACACACACACACACACACACACATACAGTGTTGCATGCCCAGTGCAAATGATACATTGTTTTGTAACTGAAAAACCTTCAAATTATTCAATCTAGATTTATTCTGTAGTTGTTAAAAACTAAATACTCTCAAATAGAAGCCAATGCCATCAAGGAAAGTAGACACACAGCCCACTCAAGTTTCCATATTAATCACAAATATTCTGGTGGTCTTTAAGATGCTAAACAATTTAGTACCTAGAATATTTCTCAATGTCAGGACTGTGCAATAGCCACAAATTAAACTTTGAAAAAGAATTTGAGGGAGGTAGAGCTGTGAAAGTGTTGGGGACAGGTGAAATGTGGGTGTTTCAGGAGTCCATAGCAGAGAGAATGCTGGTGGGCTATGAAATCAGCAGAGAGATGTGCTAAGATACCCTTCAACTGAGTTAAAATTTGGGCCTCTGATTGCAAAACATGAGCTTTCATCCAACACATGTTCACAGGTCCTTAAGTAAAGGGCAAGGAGAGATAAGGAAAGAATTTCTTTGCAACTCAGTGGGAGGGGGACCTAGTACCTTCTTCCAAATCATTGGTTTGTACAGAACATTTTAGAGTCTTGGAGAAGAGTAACTAACTATAAGAGCATCAGCACAGGCCAAAGGCAAAATTCTTTGCCAAAGCTGTAAGTGTTGTTGAGATTGTGATCTACAGCCTGAGAGTTGATTTTATTTAAAAAAAAAAAAAAAAAAAAACAACTCCAAATTCTACTATCAGCAAGTTTAAGCAAGCTTCACATCACACTGTATAGGAATATACATACATTACCATTCCATTAGATTTCTTGTTAGAATTGGTACCTGGAAAGAGCTCTTAGATTAGGGAATTACATTTTCATTTACAGGAAAGACTTGGTATTCTCCATTCCAGAGAGTTCAATGGTTGTGAAAGGATTTGTGAAAACAGTTTTTTGATACCCTGGCCCTCAAAGAGTGGTATAAAAAAGATTAAAGAACTGTCCTTGATGTGTGATCTCAATAAGAATCACAGTGGGAGAAATTAAAGTGTCCACTGGAGTCTGAAAACCAAGCCCTGAAACCAAGACTTGCCTTGGTGAGGAAGGTAGGACAGGTACTTTTATCACCTTATTCAAGGACACTCAAAGACCAGTCTAAAAAGCACTCACATGGCTAGTAAATAGATCCTGAATTGAAGCTGTTGGAGTACAAATACCCCTTTCTGTTCTATTACCTGATTGCCTTATGTAAATGAACAAACAAAACCAGGTGGACAGAGGTGAGAGTGAACAGGAAAGAGCAGCAGAAAAATACATGGTGTAGGGCTGGGGGTGCAGCTCAGTGGTAGAGCACATGCTCCATCCCCAGCACACACACAAGAAAAGATTCAAGTACTTCCGAAATGGATTTTAATTTTATTTTCTTTCAGGTTGGGAAAACTATTTGATGATCACACTTTCACTGTTCAAACTTAATTCTCCTTTTGAATCCAACTTGTAACACATCTGTTGATCACATAATAAAATGAAATTGCCAGAGATTAAGCAATGAGTTGTTTTCAGTAAATTCCAACATTTGTTCCCAGTCCAATTCAAATGGCAGCTTTCAGAATGAGCCCACTTTGAAAGACCATTTCAGAGCAATAAGCGAGGAAGCTCTTTCAGCTGGCAATCAATTTTGAATTCTAGTTCTCTGAAATCTTATGTTCAAGACTAATTAATTAGTAGGTTGTTTACCCTCTCTTACGCCTGAACACAACCTGGCTCTGCCTGGATCAGGACAAAGAGCAGACCAGTCGGTAATTCCTGAATGCAATTGTGTCAAGCCTGTGCAGAATCTGGCTGAGGTTTTAAAGAATTCCAGGCATGTGTTTAAAGTCATTTCACCAATGTGCTAGACTTCCTTCAGTTCTGAGGAAAAGGGAGATGGTTTAGGTAGTTAAAGGTTAAATGTGGAGAAACATGCAGGATAAAATCAGCTAAGGGACTGATATTTTTTGAAGTGAAATATTTAATTTTTTCCAGGGTATTTTCACAATACTTTCCTATGTTTGTGGCCGCAAAGATATTCAATAGGAAATCCTGAATAAACTATGAAAATACTTAACAATTCTGGATTCAATTAGGAGACTAACAGAATCCATGATGCTTGCCCCCTCATCCAGATCAATTCACGAATCCTTGCATTCAATGACTTGAATGGCCAACTTGATGTACAATCAGACATGTGATCAAAGTAAAGCTGTTCTCTGCTTTCTTCCTACAGATCACTGATTGCTCCCACCCCCCAGAAATGGAATACCAACGAAATATGACCTAATAGTAAGCATTTTATTTATTCACACTTGAAGGACACAATTTTACATCATGGCATCTATCTAGTGAGTAAGAATGCTTCTCTGAAGTGGCCCTGCAAGGTGAGAGAAACAAACTGTCCCTGACTCCTGGGAATCTTGTTCTCCAAATGCTGACCCTGCCATGATACTGTTTAGAAGGAAGTCATGATGTTGTCTAGCAACACTTCAAAGTCATATCTTTTTCCAAATTTTTTTTTAATGTTGGACACTCTATTATTTCTTTTGCACACTTATTCTAATGGCCAAAGATTAAATCCATTGAAGGCTGAAAAATCCAAAGCTTTGTGATATGGAGACAGAGATGGACATAGCAGTTTGTTTTTATTATGCCTGGGTTGAAATAATTCTAAGACTACTACATTGACACCTTAGCCCTGCGTCAAGAGATATAGCTGTGAGGGTCATTATGTTTCCATATGGGCCCCCCAAAATCCCTGAAAACCATTCAACATATAAACTATAAATACTCCAAAGAAAACAGCTGCTGTGTAGAATCGACAGAAAAAAGAGAGATGTATGCAAAGAATAGACAATATGTTGTATTATTTCCTAAACCTGTTGACAACAGGCTTTCAAATTTTGTGTTTAGACCTCTTTCTCTGAAATAAAGCTAAAGGGAGTAGCATTTCTATCATCACTTCTCAGTCTATTCTCAGCACACATCAAACCTGAAGTAAGTAGTTAGAGGGAGAGTTATATGAAATTCTATTACTTTGGGTACTACTGCAGGTACTGATACTATGGAAAAATAGACAACTAGAGAACTACCCATAGAGAAACTGTTATGGTCTACAATGCAATGTAGACCATAGTTTCATAGTTTATTCAGGATTTCCTACTGAATATCTTCGTGGCCACAAACATAGGAAAGTATTGTGAAAATACCCTGGAAAAAATTAAATATTTCACTTAAAAAAAAAACAGTTGCGACACCATGTCATGACCTTTCTGAGATGGTCTATGAGGGTTTAATTAATGTTAACTAGTTTTGAAATAGAAACTAATACATAACATAGCATAGCAGTCAGCAGTTGTTTTTAAATTCTTATTTAAAAAAATTTTTAATTTGTTTTAATTAGTTATACATGACAGTAGAATGCATTTATTCACTTTGATATATTATACATAAATGGGGTATAGTTTCTCATTTTTCTGATTATACATGTTGTAGTATCACATCGGTCATGCGGTCATATACATACATGAGGTAATAATGTCTGCTTCACTCTGCTCTCTTTCCTACCCCATATCCTCCTCCCTCCCTGCGTTCCCCTCGACCTAATCTGAAGTAACTCTATTCTTCGCTAGTGCTCCCCTCCCCACTGTGAATTAGCATCTGAATATCAGAGAAAACATTTGGCCTTTGGTTTTTTGAGATTGGGCAAATATATTAAAAAATGTTGATCATCTCTAGAAATTAGAGAAATGCAAATCAAAACTACGCTAAGATTTCATCTCACTCCAGTCAGAATGGCAACCATCAAGAATACAGGTAATGGGGCTGGGGTTGTAGTTCAGTGGTAGAGCACTTGCCTAGCACAAGTGAGGCACTGGGTTCAATTCTCAGCACCACATTAAAAAAAAAAATAAATGAATAAAAAAAATAATAAACGTCCTTAAAGAATATTTAAAAAATAAAAAAGAATACAGGTAACAATAAATGTTGATGAGGATGTGGGGAAAAAGGTACACTCATACATTGCTGGTAGGACTGCAAATTGGTGCAATTGACCATTTGACCCAGCTATCCCACTACTCGCTCTATACCCAAAAGACATAAAATCAGCATGCTACAGTGATGCAGCCATGTCAATGTTTATAGTAGCTCATTTCACAATAGCTAAACTATGGAACCAACCTAGGTCCCTTCAATAGATGAATGGTAAAGAAAATGTGGTACATATATTTGAAGGACTTATTATTCAGGTTTAAATTCTTATTTTTAATCTATAAAAATAGTTCTGAGGGCTGGGGTTGTGGCTCAGTGGTAGAGCGCTTGCCTCGCACATGTGAGGCACTGGGTTCGATCCTCAGGACCACATAAAAATAAATAAATAAAATAAAGACATTGTGTCCATTTACAACCAAAAATATTTTTAAAAAATAGTTCTGAAATACAGAAAAACATGTACAGAAACTTCCATTTACTTTTCTGATTAAGAATTTCTTGAACAGGCTAACTCTAGAATACGTAACCTTATGGGTGGCTTATATGTATGTGATTTTCCAAATATAAAACTAAAATCAAGGCGTAATTTAAACAAATTCATCTAATCATCTCCTATGGTGAACCCAATTCTGTAATTATTAAGTTCTGAAGCTAAGCCATTATGTTTTCTGGGCTATAGCATATCAACGAATTTGTATTAGGAAACATCATCACTCTATTTGTTCTAAAAAATTAATAACTTAAATAATACCAAAGATTTTTATTTAAATATTTATGTAGTGATAAAATCCCAAACATCTACTTTGTCTTAAAATCAGAAACAAAAATTTAGTTAATGAATAACCTCAAAAGTATAAACATTTTTATTTATTAAACTGAATAATTATGGTTTATAAATTTTTTTTAAAAAATAGCTGTTATAACTTTCATTGATATGAAAATGCTACTTGGTCATACATGTCCTATGAATTAAATGTCTTTAATGAGTAAGTTCCTTACAGAATGTTAGAATGACTAATTTAAAGGTGTAACAAGGAAAATGTTATTTCATGAAATCATATACTATTAATGAAAGTGGTTCCCAGCATGTATCTTTAGCCTGACATCTTTCTCTTGTGAGCTCCTGCTTCACATTTTGACTGTTGGCCAGGTAGTTCCATTTGAATATTCTAACCATCTCTTCAAATTTAACCTGACCCAAATTGAGGACGAGTGTGCCTAAGAAAGAACATGACGTAAAAGTATACTTGAACAGCCAGGTGAGTGGTGCACTCTTATAATCCCAGTGACTCAGAAGGCTGAGCCAGGAGGATCATAGGCCTGCCTGAGCAATGTAGCAAGATGTAACTCAAAATAAAAACTAAGAAGGGCTGAAGATGTAGCTTAATGGTAGAGTACCACTGGGCTTAATCCCCAGTAATACAAAATAAAAATAAAAATAAAAAACAGATTTGAACAAATAGACATACTATGTACTCAGAGGAAGACTCAAGATTATAGACTGTCGCTGTTGCCTTAATCTAAACTTAATAACAGCTGAATAAAAATGCCATAATCCCCCTCCACCTAGAATTAAATAAGGCTAATTTAAAGCAATCAAGTAAGAATGGCTAGGAAAACTCTGAATAAGAAAAGCAGATACTAAACCATATTATAAAGCCTCTATAAATAGAATAATGTGGTACTGGCATATGAATAGAGAGCTCAATGGAATGGAAAAGAAAATTCCAAAATAGAGAGAACCAAATTGCATATGAAAATATATACACACTATATAATATGGCCTACATCTCTGATAATAAGTGTCACTGGGTTAACTAGATAGCTATAGAGAAAAAGACAAAATCAGATCATTCTTCATACTATACATGAGGACAAATTCCAAATGAATCAGACATTCAAATGCAAAAATTGAAAAAATAATTAAGTAATACATAATACATTCTGGGAGTTAGAGAAACATTTCCTAAGTGACTTGAAATCCAGAAGCAAAAGGGGAAAAGATCAGTCAATTTGATGAAATAGAAAAGAAGCAAAATTCAACACAGTAAAAACAACAAAACCCCAAAAATTCCATAAGCAAAAGTACAAATAGCAAATGGAGAAAAAATATTTGTAACTTCTATCACACAGGTAGTTAATATTCCTAACATATATATACAAATATATTATATATAATATATATAAAAAATATAAATAATATATATATTATTATATATATATATACTTAAAAAAAACTCCTAAAAATAAAGGACTAAAGCATGTGTAGAAAACTGGAAAGCAAATTTGAGCAGAGTATACAGAAAAAAGAATTGTCAAGTATCCCCAAAACATGAATATGTGCTCCACACCTCCCTCTTGATACGAAAAATGGAGAGCTCTCACCAACCAGACCTCCAAACATCTAAGAACCATATTCTGTTGGCAAGGCTGTGGGAAACAGGGCCTCTCACACACTGTGGGTAGGAACGTGGGGATAGTTGAGAGGCTCAGTTCTCGCTTCTATTTGACAGTGTACTGAGGAGCTAGCAGCCATTTAGGCTACATAAGAAAATTTCACAGTTGGAAATTCTGTAAACTACCTTAGTAATTTCCAATCCAGCCAACAGCATATTGTGTACAACGGATGGGTGCGAGGCCAAGGACGACTTTCACATGCACTATATAAAAGTGGTGCTCTGGAGCGGTTCGGTATGCTCCACCTGCCTAAACCTCAGGAAATCATTGCTACCCACCAAAATGATACTTTGATTCAAATTCAGTTTATTCATTCTCTCTCTGTCCCCTCACCCCTCCTACACTCATTCCTGTGGGTCCTTCCTTTTTCTTAACTATTCCCTCTAGAAGAACAATAATACCCCTCTTTTTAAAAAGCATCCTTTCCCAAAGTTAGACTCCTTTCCAGTCACATGGCCTAGACAAGGAAAGGCACACTGGAATGTGGTGGGGGTGGCCTGGGTAGGGAAGGTGGGGGCATGCTGCAACTACACTACTTAGACTCATTAGGCAGTGTGGGGAGTTGGGTGTGGTGGTAGCAGTTTCCTTTTTTTTGTTGTTTTTTTGGTGCTGGTATTGGGGATCTAATACAGGGCCTTATACACACTAGGTAAGCACTCTACCACTGAGCCACATCCCCAGTCCCACGTTTCCTATTTTTCAAGGGCAGCTGGTAATTTGTATATTTTAATAGAAAATTACCTACTTTTTTAGGGCTAGCATCTGAGTCAGATTCCTTATACAGTATAGGCAAAAAAAAAACAAAAATGCCACTGTTTAGACTTCTAGTGTGTAAGGCCTGTTTTAAGTCTTTCCTCAGGGGAGCTTATTTCTTAAGCAATTAATCATCTGGGTTGTTCTGCCTAGACCAGCCAGTTGCTCTTCACTTTTCACACTACAGAAATCAAAGGGAGGCATAATTTTCTCAAAATGGCTCACAATATGACATTTCAGTTTTACATGTCATTTTCGTGTGTAAGCATTCCAGGACCCCACTCACTCTTTTTAAAGAGTAAGACACCATCCCATGTTGGATCTTGCTAACAGTCACACAGATGCTTTTTTTTTTTTTTTTAATACAATTCAGATTAGAAACCTGTTCCTTTGATGCCTACTTCCACCTTCCCATTCCACTGACCTCATGTGTAACTTTCAAGAAGTTCCCCATTCATAAAAACGGGGAATAATGAAGTATCTGATAATAAAGTGTGTGAATAATACAGTATCTGGGTTGTTATGAAGTCCAAGTGATATGAAATGTGTATAGCATTCTGCACAAGGCCTGGCACACAGACAACACTTACTAAAGTGACGGGTGGTGCTACTGTAGCTATTATGCCAGCTTCTGGCCCACTTAATATCAGAACAGTTCAGAGTAGCCCAAAAGTTTCACCAAAGTTTAGGTGTTACATTGATTATCTGCAATTTATGTTCATAGGCTGCCTGTCACTAAAAAAGCCTTAACAACTGACAAAATTCACCGTTAGCAAAAACAGAGTCATTGCTATTCAGCGCCTCATGCTTGTCAAGGTGCTTATTTTAAGTGGATTGTTTGATGACATGTTGTAATACCCTCCCTGCTATCTGGAACATGAAGACATCCATAATTACCAGGGTCATCCAGAAGCTATTCTCCAGTTTTTACAGCTGTCTTTTGTGTTCCACAGCATCCCCAAAACAATAGCTCTACCAATAAATTTTAGTAATTCTTTGAATAATGGAAGATGCAAGTCACAGGGCCATGCTGATTTGAATTCATCATCTTCCCCCAACCATATGTTATTAAAAAGAAAAAGAGCTTTTCTCAAACCTATATCCTCCCTCTGGCTACTGCCCTTTCTTTTTTCTTTTCTTCACATCAATCTCCACTTTCTTTCTTTCCATTTATTCCTCAGCACGCTGCCATTGGTCTTCTGCCCCCACCACTCCACTGGATCTGTTCAGATATTTTTCAGTCCTGCTGACTGCTGTGCACTCTTAATGTGACTGACTACCCCATTCTTCTGTGACACTATTCATTCTTTTTTTTCTCCCTGCCTCTTCCTATGCTCTTCATCAGTACCTTTCTTTTTTTATGTATGGTTCTCTTTCTTTATTCTGTCCCTGAAACACAGGGGTTACTTAAGAGCCTCACCAGCTTCTTCTTCTACCTTATGTGCTTGGCCTAGGCTGCTAGGCGTGCTCTCTAATCGTGGTCCTTCTCTTACTTACCTTATAGCAGATGTAAGGTTTGATTGGTTTTTAATCTATATTCTCTGCTTAAAATGTAATCTTCTAGAGGGGGAGGTTTTTTCTTAATCATCTCTGTTCCCCAGCACCAAATAAAATATTGACATATAGCTAGCATTTGTTGAATAAATAAATATTATTCACATGCTTATATGAATACTAGTTATAGTTCGCTTTTCATTTTCCCACAATTTGAAGTAGCATTTGTTTTGGATAACAAACCATCCCAGCCCACTTTTTCCCAAAGGTAAAAATAAAATTAAAAAAATAAATAAATAAATAAGAGAAACCTTTTAAAAGTCGTTTATCAGCTTTGCCATGGTAGCATGGGCCAAGAAGGCAGCTGAACAATGTACCCTAGAACTCTTGCCTTCTATAATTGAAGAATGTTTTTTTCTATTATCATTTATGTCTTTGCTTATGGCCCATAAAGAGTCAGGCTTACCCGCATTGGAAATTTAAGGGAAAAATATAAAGGATCTTGGTGAAACAAAACTGTTGGTATGAGATGAGCTTTCCAAGGGAAACAAATTACACAAAATCATTCTTTCTGACGCTAAGTATAGGAAAAAAATATGTTTAAGGTTGCACAAAGACCATGTAAATGTTACAGCTCAGGCGCAGAAATTGGTCTAATTGTATATAAGGTTGTCCATTTATAAATCAGGCAGTCTGAACTCATCTACTCAAGTGTATCCTGCTCCATTTCTCCTCTTCATCTCTACCACTTCCACCCTGCTCCCTGACCTCCAACCGAACAGAAAGACGGTGAGGGAAAGATGTAGAAAGGAGCAAAGAATGTGTGTGACCGTGAGTGTGAGTGAACAAGCGAGTTTCCTGCTTGCTATAAGAAATCCTTAGGAAAATTCCCTAATGGACCTGAAATTTCCCAGGTCCCTCAGAGTAAAGATCTTCCTCCTTATGACAGACTTCCCAATCTACTTTTCATTATTGCCCCTTAAGGAGTTTTTAAAGACATTTTTCCCTAGTCGTTCCCCACCC
Source organism: Xerus rutilus (assembly GCA_028644305.1). Taxonomy (NCBI): domain Eukaryota; kingdom Metazoa; phylum Chordata; class Mammalia; order Rodentia; family Sciuridae; genus Xerus; species Xerus rutilus. Next base: position 100,308,852 of record CM053406.1, on the reverse strand, counting down.
CTATGAAATCTCAGTACCACTACTATACTGTATATCCGTATGCACACTCTAGGTATTTTTGTATCCTACATATAAAAGAAAGCCCTAGGCTGTTAAAGCACTTACCTAACATGGAAGTTAATTCTTTTCAGCCCCAAGAACAAATTCTCACTGTTTGGGGGCATTTATCACCCTGGATAAGAAATTCTGGTCTAGGATATATGAATATGATAGCCACTGGGTTTTGTTGTTGTTGTTGTTGCTCATTTGTTTGTTTTGTTTTGCTTTTTGGTACCAAGGATTGAACCCAGGGGCGCTTAACCACTGAGCCACATCCCCAGCCCTTTTTATATTTTTCTTTAGAGACAGGGTCTTCCTACGTTGCTTACTGCCTCATTAAGTTGCTGAAACTGACTTTGACCTTGTGATCCTCCTGCCTCAGCCTCCCAGGCCACTGGGATTACAGGCATGCACCACCATACCCAGCTTAGCCTCTGTTCTTAAGTAAAGTGGGCTAAAAGTCACAAAACCCATTCTTAGAAAACAACTGCAAGCTTGTATTTAAGGAAAATAATAGATGAATCTGAGTATGGAATTTACCTTTACTTGTGAGTATTGGCAATCTGCTCTATTAATGTATTTTGTTATCTTTTTAGGTATGGATCCTTTCTCTTTACTGAAGTTCTATAGAGCTTATGACTAGTTGAGGTTTAATGTAATAGTGGCTTATGTCCTCTGTTCCCCCTCCCCCTATCCTAAGGGCCCAGTGGGGATTCTGTTTTAGGGAGGTTCTGTGTAAGTTCTTACCTACAATCTCTGACCTCAGGAAGGGCTATATAAAAGGGGTGAGAACATCTTTTTCATTTATTGATTATTCTTTTTTAAGGCTAGTTATAAGGGGGAAAAATCTCACATTCATTCCTACTGCCAAGTAAGCATTAAGTCCTGGGGTCAGAGATTTTAAACTTTTGAATAATTCTAATTTCAACTGATGTGGTACATTCACATAATGGACTATTAGTCATAAAAAGGAATGGAGTAATGATACATGCTGCAACATGGATGACCTCTGAAAACATCATACTAAGTGAAATAAGTCTCCTATGATTTGAATGTGGTTTGTCCTCTAAAGGCTCATGTGTTTGAAGCTTGATTCTCCAGTGTGGCTAAGAGGCAATGGGACCTTTAAGAGGTGGGGCCTAGTGGGAGGTTGTTAGGTCTTACCCAGGGTGAGGCCCTTGGTGTATATTAAAGTTTTTCCTCATGGTACACAGAGGAGTTAATATTAAAGAGAGAGCTGGTATAAAACACCAAGCCTGCTCACTCTGCAACCACCATGGTTTCCTGCCCTGCCTCTCCCTCATACATGTGCTGCCCTTCATGATGTCATCTATCATGAGGTAACACAGCTAGAAGGGCTCTCACAGAGCTTACACCATACTAGTTGGACTTTGTCTCTAAAACTAGAAACTAAGTAAATATCTTTATAAAATACCCAGTCTCAAGTGTTTTATTATAGTAACAGAAAATGGACTAACACAAAGTCCAACACAGTAAGGAGGGAGGCCTTGGTTTCAATCCCATGTGTATACATACATACAGCCCAAAAAGAAACTCAAAAGGCCACATATTATGAGATTCTATTTTCATGAAACATCAGAATAGGTAAATATATAGGTAGAATTGTTTTTATTCATTTATTTCTGAATATATGTTTTGGTTTTAAATGTTATTATCTGAATAATTTAATAATTTTTAAGCCTGACTTCAGTGTTCCTTTTGCATATCTGTCCTAGGCTACTTTATAAATGGGACAGTCTGTCTCAAACATGCCGGCCTCTATGCCTGGGCCTTAGGACAAAGGCACAAGGAACAAAGAATTTTAGTGGTTCATAATAAAATGACTAGTCATAATCATGATGCTTGCCTGATATTTTCATCCATGACCAGATAAACAGATTAAAAGCAGATTCAACTGAATTCTGTGATGACATCAAACAGTAAGGCATTAGCCAGATAATAGAAGTTCTGACCAAAGTTAAATTATCAATGGAATAAATAATTAAAAGTTCATTAATGACAAGTACAGAGTACATCAATAATGCAAAAGAAATAAAGAAAGGAAATTGGAAGTACAAATACAAAATGCTGAAAGCTTGGCCAGAGGTATCAACGACTGCCAGTGAAAAGAACGATCGTTTGCTCTCAGTTTCCATTAAGAATCAGTCGTCATGGGTAGAGAATGCAAGCCCAAGGGATTTGGGGTAACCAAGACATAACTATTCTTGTGGTATACAAACACAATGGAATATTATTTTACCACAAACAGGATGACACCCTATGATTTACAGCAGCACAGATGGAACCAGAGTACATCATATTAAGTAAAATAAGTCAGGCACAGAAACGTTAACACTGCATACTCTCACTTATATGTGAAAGCTAAAAGTTGATCTCAAAGAAGTAGAGACTAGGGGCCGGGGTTGTAGCTAAGTGGTAGGGCACTTGCCGAGCATGGCAAGCACTGGTCCGAGCCTCAGCCCCACATAAAAATAAATAAATAAAATAAAGGTACTGTGTTCATCTATAACTAAAATAGAGAGAGGGTGAGGAGGGAACAGAATAGTGTTACCAGAGCCTGAGAAGGGTGTGGGAGAGAGAGGGAGGGTTAAAGAAAGGATGGTTAATGGGTAGAGGGGTGCAGATGGACTGGAGGAAAGACTTCTAGTGTTCTGTAGCCAACAAGATAACTATGGTGGACAAAATTAATTCAGTATTTCAAAATAGACACTAGAGAGAATTTTGAATATTCCCAACATGAAGAAATAATATGTCTGAGGTGACAAACATGCCATTTAACCTGATCTTATCATTACACATTGTATACATGACTGAAATGTCACAATGCCTACACAAATGTATACAATTACTATGCACAAATTTAAAATAAAAGTATAGCCAGTGTGGTGGAACATGCCTGCAATCTCAGTGACTCAGGAGGCTGAGGCAGGAGATTGCAAGTGTAAGGTCACACTGGGCAACTTAATAAGACCCTGTCGCAAAAGATTAAAAAAGGGGCTGGGTAGATATAGTTCAGTGCTAGAGCACTCCTGGGTTCATTCAATTCCCAGTACCTACAAAAAAATTATATGTATATATATTTTTAAAGATTTCATATATATATCCATATATGTATACATATAAATATATAGATATAAATAAATTATATATAAATAAAATATATAGATATAAGTAAATTATATCTGTATTATATATTTTTTAAATAGTTCTTCAATTGGTTAAACAAAAAAAAAAAACAGTGCATCAAACACAATTGGAAAAACTCCATAACAGGTAATTTTTTTAAAAAATAATTTTTTAGTTGTAGGCAGACACAATACCTTTATTTTTATTTTTTTGTGGTGCTAAGGATCAAACCCAGGGCCTTAACCACACTAGGTGAGCACTCTACCACTGAGCCAAAACCCCAGGTCCCATAACTGGTAATTTTTTAAACCAGAGTCTTTCAATGGGGTAGCACCACCCTAGCGGGCACTGTGGAATCTGTTGGAGTAATTCTGTCTTCCAGTCTAATTCATTCCTTTCATTTCTCCTTTATGACACAGCAAGAACATAATATTGATTTATTCAAACTCTCTGTTCATTGTGATATAACCAATATACACAAAAATAAAACACAAAGGCATACCTTAACTGCTGTAAAGTGTACTCCCACCCAGCCACCTTAGAAGCCCTCAGGTGCCCCTTCCTGATAAATCCTGATAGCTCATAAATCAAGTTTTCTCACCCTGTTCTCTTCCATAAGTGACTTGGCTTTTTTTGACCCTTTATGTTTCTGTATAAATTTTAGAATCACCATATTAAATTCCACTAAAAAATCAGTTGAGGTTACATTGATTTTTGAGAAAAATTTATGTATGTGGGCAGGTTATATTTTCTACAGATTTTATTTCAGGATGGTAAAGAGCACTGCATAATATTTCTTTTAAAAAGGGCATGTTGGGCCTGATAGGGATAAGAACCAATATTCTCAGTGAAATAAATATGTGGACCCTTCCCCTGTAGAACATGGATCTAATATTCTAAAACAAGATCTTACATGACAAATGAAACTCACTCAAGATGACCACTAAGATCATCTCCATTTGAAAACCTTTCTCAGATGTCCTGAGTTGGCCATCTCATTATTTTACATAGGGTTTTCTAGGCACAGATACGTCTTGATGTCATTGATGGAAATCCATTGATTCTTCCATAAACTGTGATAAAGTGACCAAAGAACACACATACTAATGCCATGCAGATCATTATAAATAAATTCTTCATTTTTGTTTGGGAATTAGAGCCAAAATAGTTTGTGTTAGTCAGCTTTCTGCTGTGAACAAAATACCTGACAGTAACAACTTAAGATGAGGAAGTTTATTTGAGACAATGGTGTCAGAGGTTCTGTCCATGGTAAGCCAGCTCCATTGCTCACGGCCCGAGAGGAGGCAGAACATCATGGCAGAAGGGCGTGGCAGAAGTAAGGTGCCCAGTTCATGACAGATGGGAAGCAGAGAGAGAGCATAGGAGCCAGGGACAAAACATATAACCTCAAATCACATCCCCAGGGACCCACCTCCCCTTACCCTGCCTCACCTGCCTACAGTTACCACCCGGTAATCCATTCAAATTATTAATCCATCAAATGACTAATTACTGATTAGGCCACGGTCTCATAATCTAATCATTTCACCTTTAAACATTCCTGCATTGTTTCACACATGAGCTTTCCAGGGACACCTCATACCCAAAGCATAACAATGGTTAATAAAACTGGAATGTATATCAAAGAATAAAAGTTAGTGTTGGTATCCTATAGTTAAATCATATAATTAAAAACAATAAATACAATGGATTAAAAGAACATATTTGTAATCTTAAAAATTCAGTTCAGGCCTTTTGGTCTTGGATGGATAAATGATTATTATTTTTAAATGGTTCATGACAGGGTTCAGGCCATGTACAGCTCTTTCACTTACTGGCTATATGATGTTGGGCAAGTTACTTGACCTTTCAGAAATCTGGTTTCCTTATTGCAAAATGGAAATAATACTGGCAATTCCTTTTGGTTTTGCTTTATTTTTTGTTTGTTTGTTTTGAGAAGGACACCCTGTTGTGTTTCCTAGGCTGGCCTTGAACTCCTGGGATCAAGTGATCCTCCTATCTCAGCCTCCCTGGTGGCAGATGGGAGGACAGGTGCAGGACACCTTGCCTGGCTCCATTTTTTGTATAAATGACTGGAGATAAGTATTCGAGGCATCTAGGAGCTAGGTGGTAACTATTAGTGTCATTTTGATACTCACTGACTACAACTTATTAACAAGTGAATGAGTTCACATGGGCTGTGTCTCTGAGGCTTTTTTGGGGGGAGGGGGTACCAGGCATTGAATTCAGGGGCACTGAACCACTGAGCCACATCCTCAACCCTATTTTTGTATTTTATTTAGAGACAGGGTCTCACTGAGTTGCTTAGTGCCTTACTGTTGCTGAGGCTGGCTTTGAACTTGCGATCCTCCTGTCTCAGTTTCCTCAGCCGCTGGGATTACAAGTGTGCGCCACTGTACCTGGCTCCTGAGGCATTTGCATCTTGAAGCTTTCACTTCTAATTGTGGAATGGAAATCTTTGCCTCTTTTAAAGAAATTTCAGGCATCAGCAAGCCAATAGTATAGTCCATTCAAAATTCATCCCACAAGGTCATACTGCCCTTTCAGTTTATAAGCAAGAAATTGTGAAGTGATTGAGAATTCTCTGCAATACAGAAAAAGTGTCACATTGCCCAACAACTGGCTTGATGACAATGCACCAGCTCACTATAAATTTTCAGTCAATTATGGAGCACAAATATTAGATAGGATGTCCCCTACTAGGTGTAAATCTGACTGAGTTGCAAAAGTTCCCAAAAGTTAATCTCTCTTCAAAAATATGGAAGTCTTTATTCTACTGGAAATATTAGACAGGAATGTGATATGCTAGAAAAAGTAATGAACTTATAGCTAAGTGAAGTATTTCATTTTAATTATTTTTTTAAATAATTTTTAAGTTATACATGAACACCATATCTTTATTTTGTTTACTTATTTTTATGTGGTGCTGAGGATTGAACCCAGTGCCTCACATGTGTGAGGAAAGCACTCTGCCACTAAGCCACAACTTCAGCCCTTCATTTTAGTTCTTATACTTAAAGCGCTAAGTGCAACACTAACCAGCACATTTAACATCTACAGGTTTTACTATCTCATCTAATAATGAGAGGGACAACTTAGGATTCCTTTCAAGCTGAGTGTCTATGTGTAAGGTACATCTAAGGAGAGGGGAGGGAGAGAATATTCCCTCAGTGGTTAGTGGTAAGTTTGGCTCAGAAGTTAAATCTGATTAAATTCTTGGTGTCTGTATAAAATAGAGGATCAGGATGGGTCTCCAAGATAAGGAGGGGCTGTCTAGTGCACTTTAAGCCTGTTCTCATGTGTTGCAGTAAATACTGAAGATGTTTGACGTGATGCCACCTCTGGACCATAAGACAGACCAACCAGCCTCCACTGCCTCCCCCAAATAACTAAATGAAGCCTCAATTTCAGGTCTCCTAGATTCCTAGGTTGAATCTCTCTATGCTCTACATCCTACCTCCTAAGCTAGGAGGATCTCTCTGCCCTCTACAGCACCATGATGTTCATGCTGATCCTCCCTGGACAAATCATCACGCTGCACCTCTGTCCCTTCATAGGCAATGATGTTCAGCTCTAACTGCATCGATACTATCTGAGGAACTTTAGAAAAAAAATTTAAAATATTGATGACAGACCCATCCCAAACCAGTCAGAATCTCCCTAAGATGGACTTGAGATAGGGTAGAAGATATATAAAATTTAATTACAAAGCAGACAAAAGGAAAAACAAAAAACTATAACTTTAACCTAAAATTCCTATGCTAAAGTTTCTCATACCTTCCCTCCTGAAATCGGTATTCCTCCCAGGCCTGTCACTCCCTAAGCCAGTATTCTCTGGAGCCTGTCATTTACAAATTTCTGAAAACTCTGTTAATCTTAGAATTACCATAAATTCACTCATGTTATGAAAACTACCTTGGGCACTGTTGATCAGACCACATAATAAACAAGTTAAGTGAAGAAGGACCTAATAAGACACCTGTGGTTTAGAGGACATTTCAACATTATCTACTGATCAGATAATGGTGACCATGCCAGCCTAAGGACCCTAAGAATTGGCAGATCACCATAAACCATCTTGTGATCACCAGGCTGATTGATGTCATCCCACATACTTTCCTGTGCCCACCCCTCAGCAGGTTTCCTTTAAAAGATGAGCCTGAGAATCCCAAGTGTCTGTCACTCTCAAGAAGGTGAGCATGCTCCCTTGAGTGTGCACAAATTACTTTCCTAAATACATTTTAGGTGCCTCTGATTGACACATCCTTAAATTAATTTCTGACATTTCCCAAGAACCTCATTCATCTCAGGTTGAGGTTCCTTCTTCCAAGGAAATCCTTAGACCTCCTCCAGTGACAAGATCTAGGCACTTGGGTTTTGTCAAAGTTCCCCAAATGATTCAGCGTATGACTGGAGTTAAGAAGGGTCCACACGCCACACACTGCATCTGTTAACAAGTCCAGAAAAGATGCCCCTCTAAAAGGAAAAAGAAGAGATCCTGTAGACACAAGTACTAGCCAGAGTTTTCGTTTTCTAACCTGTGTGTCAAAGAAGCTGTGTGTTTATGAGTATACAAGAAAGATTAAATTATAGCAGTCTCAAGAAAAACCATCAATAGGAAAGATAATTATAGGTAACGGAGAACTCACAAAAAGAAGAGAAAACCCACAAAGATCTATTTTCACTGTATAAAAGAAATACTAATTGCATTCTCTTAGGTCAATCATTCTCTACTTGACTAATTACAATGCAGCACACTAACACTGAGGTGGTTATGTGTGCTGCGTTAGACAGAGTAAGTCTTATTTGATTACAAGATTAAACTGTTCCTGTAGCTTAACCTTCATAGTTTGTTACTCCTGAACAGTGGAATGTTTGAGGGAACATTGCTCCTGGGCACTACCAGTGTTAATGTTCAGCATTTGCATAAGTGAAGGTACTTTTCTATATTTGCATAAAAAGAGGTAAGTAGGCCCTTTCAAAGGAGTGAGGAACAAAGAGCAGCCCCTCTCAAGGTTGGAAGTGTTAAAAGGATGCTGGTGAGTTAGGGGGTAAGGGCTGAGCAGGATGTAAAGATTAATGAGATAGATCCCTGGCATTTAACCATCAAAAGGTACCTCCTGGAAGACTGCTATGGTTTGAATGTTCCCACTAAAACTTGTGTTGAAATTTAACTGCCACTTTGAGGTGCTAAGAAGCCAAACCTTTAGGAAGTCATTAGGTCAGGGGGCTCCACCCTCATGAATGGATTAAGGCCTTTATCCCTACAGTGGGCTGCTTATCTTGAGAGTAGTATGAGCACACAGGGGAGTTCTCACGAGTGTGCACGTCCCTTCTCCCCACCTGTCATGTGATGCTCTCTGCCATGTTATGACAGCCAGAAGGCTCTCACCAGATGCTTCCTTCTTGATATTAGACTTCCCAACCTCCAAAACTATGAGGTAAAATTTACTTTTCTTCATAAGGTACCAAGCCTATGGCATTCCGTTATAGCAGCAGAAAACGGACCAACACAAGGGCTTTCTACAAAGGCAGAGATCTTGGAGTAATGACTCTTCTTCAAAAGACAGACATCTTGAAGAAAAAGCAGCAGTACCCAGAGTAGTGCTTTGAATGAACTGATAATTCCCACAGTTAGGCTTCCAGAGACCTCTGTACATACCCGTATGTTAATGCCTGCACTATCAAGGCATTCTTTCAGCAGTATCTATAAGGTCCTTGAAGGAAGAAACCACAACTTGTTTCTCTTTGTTTTCCCATGTATTCCCAACACCAAGCATAGTATTTCATACAGTGGTCTCAAGAAAAATGAATAAATGAATGAGCCAATGAATGGTTTTCAAATGAGTGTTAAATAATATAGCATATCTAGTCATTAAGATGATTGTTCATTATTTCTAATTTACTGTACTCATTCTCTTTCCACCTTGATGTTTTCTTCTAGGTTTCTCATTCAGGACACAGCCAAGAACAGAATCCTTTGATACTCCACTAAAGAATTTTATGGGCATAACTGAACTAGTGTTCTGAATGCAATTTCACTATCGTATCAAGCACCTAGCACAGATAGGTGCTTAAATGGTAGCTTATCTTTCCTCCTGTGACCAGAGTCCTAGGCCAGAGGCCTGACTCCAGGGGTTCCAATAAACCAGCTACATGAGAAAACAAGAGAACCTACATCCTTAGCCCTGTCTTGAAGGTGCTAACATGAGCTTTAGGTTTAAAAGAGGGAGCACTGGGGCAGGGGGTGAGAGTTATGCATATTTGAACAGTCTCGGTCAAATTGACCTGATGAATCATTATTTCCATTCTGTTTCTGCAAGGTGGCTACAGAGAAGTCCTTATCACTTAAGGGAGCAACTTCTACTTGCTGATCAGAATATTTATTTATCAAACCTGTGGTCCTGGAAGGGGGCAATCTCATCATGGGGTGATGCACCTGCCAAGCTCCTCTCTACCTGGAAGGTGCAGGGCAATCACTGGGGACTTGAAGATGTCACTCCAGGGCTCTGAAAAAGTATGCTGTAAATTCCTAAAAATCTTGCCCCAGTCCTGAAGTGGGGACAGACAGGTTAGGTAAATTTAGGACTAATGAACCTTGTGTTGCCAGAAGAATACAAGGTTTAGATGTGTTTAGATGAATGCTCCATAAATGATTACCATGCCTATGTGCAGAGCTGAGCAGGTCACAAAGTTTAAGATAATAAAGGACACAGGAAAAAAATGAAGATACAGATGCCAATATTTATCCTACTAATAGCTGTCCACTGAGCACCTGCAGGCCTAAGTAGAGAGTCACTGCCTTTAGCAAAGGCAGCTGCTCTAAGTCCTGTTCTACTCTTACCTACAAAATGGCATGAGACACTCCATCAAATCCTTGGTCGAATCCGGATCTGCTGCATCTACAAACTGCTGCATCTAAAAACTCTAGTTTTCCAACAGAACTCTAAGAGAAAAATCTACTTATTTGGGAATAACTTATTTTTACCTAAGTTTTTTTCTTTCAGTGAAGATTGAACACAGGGTCTCACACATCCTAGGAAGCACCCTACCACTGAGCTGCACCCCCATTCTGAGGGAATAACTTATTTTTAGACAAATCAGATTGGTTACAAGTGCTGTGCAATTTTTCTCAAATGCTCATAAACCATCAGGCTAATCTCTGGTTCCAGAATTTTGTTGGGGATTAAAGCCAACCCTATTGCTCTTAGTATATAGAATTTCTCCTTTGCCTTCCTTATAGAAGTTACGGTGAGGGAAAACTCCAAAACTAGATCTCCAAGTTCCCTGAGCCCCTGCGGAATAACCTAGCAGAACCCAGAGATCACCACTAATTTAAAGCCGCAGGCGCTCACTTGCTCTTACCCCGCTTTGAGCCTCTTACTCGGCTTCAATTCCTTCCCTACCATGTTTGCTTTTTCATTTGGGTTTGACGGCCCAACTCCTTACTGAAGAAAATGGAGGTAAGATGGGAGTTACAACTCTGTTCTGTCTTCAAATTCTTACTTCCAAGCATGATTGGATATGATGGAATTTGAACAACTGAACAACCTGAACAACTTCTGCACCTTGTTTCCTCGATGCCAACCCTTCAGGCTTCCCTCCTACCTCTGGACAGTTCCTTCTCAGCTCCTTGCTGACTCTGCCTCTTCTTCCTTACTGAATGTGCTAGGCCGGGTTCCTAAGTCCTGCTTCCCTTCTCTCCTCTCTCCTAAGCAATCTCAGATTCTCGCTGGGTTTATTATTTATTTATTTATATTGGGGGGGGGTACTGGGGAAGTCCCTTGGTTTTAAACACCCACTTATATGCTGATATCTACCAAAGTTTATCTCCAGGCCAGGCTTCTCTCAGGACCTCCAGACTCACATATCCAATGGTGTAGTCAACATTTCATTTGGAGATGCTACTACAACTATTATGGATAATAGAAATACTATTAACAAAAACAGTAGCAATAGCTAACATCTACTGAGAGTTTACAAGGTGTCCAGTTATGTTTTAAGTGCTTCAAGAGTATTAATTCATTTAATTTCACATCAACCAATTGGATAGGTACTGTTACCATCTCCATTTCATAGATGAGAAAACTAAAATTATTTGTTCAATATTCCACAGAGAACAAATGTCAGAACCATGCAATTCAAAATCAACATGGCTAGCCAGGTATGGTGGTACACTTCTGTAATCCTAGAGACTCTAGAAGTAGAGAGAGGAGGATAGCAAGTATGAGGCCAGCCTCAGCAACTTAGCAAGACCTTGTCTCAAAAAATCAAAGGGTGCTGGGCGTGGTGTAATGTCTGTAATCCCAATGGCTCTGGAGGCTAAGATAGAAGGATCACGAGTTCAAAGCCAGCCTCAGCAACAGCAAGGCACTAAGCAACTCAGTGAGACCTTGTCTCTAAATAAAATACAAAATAGGGCTGGGGATGTGGCTCAGTAGTTAGGCGCCCCCGGGTTCAATCCCCAGTACCAAAACTAACTAACTAAATAAATAAAAGGGCTGGGTGTGTAGTTCGGTGGTGGAGTGACCCGGGGTTCAATCCACAGTACCAAAGGAGGTGGTATAACATGAACAAAACAACATTTCAATTTAGATCCCTCAAACCTGTTCCTCCCCATTCACATGCTCAAATAAAAAAATTTCCTCCTCACTCTGCATTACTTCATCAGCAAATCTGGAACATATCCTCAGTCTTATCACAGTTCTTTTCTGTTGGTTCCATATTTTTTATTGGTACATTACAATTGTACATAAAGGTGGGATTTGTCATTACACGTTCATACACGCACACAATATAACAACATAACTTGGCCAATATCACTCCCCAGTATTTCCCCTTTTTGTTTGTTTTGATCAGAGCTTCTTAATTCCCCTATTAGCACCCAAGGTCCAGCCCCATCACAATCCTTTAGAAATAACACAGGAATAAGCCAATTCTTTTCTGGTCTCTCTGCTTCTGATCTTATCTATATTTCCATTACAGCAAGAATAAAACTTTTTTCTTTTTTAGTTTTTATACAGTTGCTTAAAATCTTCTAAATGGCATAATGGCATTCAACTCACTTGGAATAAAATTAAAACTCCCTAGGGGCTGGGGTTGTGGCTCAGTGGTAGAATGCTTCCCTAGCATGTATGAGGCACTGGGTTCAATTCTCAGCACTAAATAAAATAAAGATCCATCGACAACTAGATAAATATTTTTAAAAAAATAAATAAAACCTCCGTAACATGAAGGTCATATGCTTTCTCTCATATGTGGAAACAAGAGAGAAAAACGGAAAAGGTGGGGGGAATCTCATAATAACTGAAGGGATATCAGTAGAATAGAGGAGAGGGACCAGGAGGAAGGAGCAGGACAAGGGGAAGTATTGGGGAATGATATTGGCCAAATTATATTGTAATATTGTGTGTGTGTGTATACACAAATATATAACAACGAATCTCACTATTATGTATGACTACCATGCACCAATAAAGAAATGTGGAGGCTGCATCACTGTAGCATGCTGATTTTAAGTCCTTTGGGCATAGATCGAGGAATGAGATAGCTGGGTCAAAGGGTGGTTCCAGGTTTTCTGAGGAATCTCCATACTGCTTTCCAAAGTGGTTGCACCATTTTGCAATCCCACCAGCAATTAATCAGTGTACCTTTTTCTCAGCATTTATTGTTGCTTGAATTCTTGATAATTGCCATTCTTACTGAAGTGAGATGAAATCTGTTTTGATTTGCATTTCTCTAATTGCTAGAGATGTTGAACATATTTTCATAAATTTGTTGATGGATTGTAGATCATCTTCTGTGAAGTGTCTGCTTATTTCCTTAGCCCATTTATTGACTGGATTATTTGGTTTTTTGGTGTTAAGTTTTTGAGTTCTTTATATATCCTGAAGATTAGTGCTCTATCTGATGTGCCTGTGGTAAAATTTGCTCCCATTCTGTAGGCTCTCTATTCACTTCATTGTTTCTTTTGCTGAGAAGAAGCTTTTTAGTTTGACTCCATTCCATTTATTGATTCTTGATTTTATTTCTTGTGCTTTAGAAGTCTTGTTAAGGAAGGCAGGTCCTAAGCTGACATGATGATTTGGGCCTGCTTTTTTTCTATTACGTGCAGAGTCTCTGGTCTAATTCCTAAGTCCATGGATCCACTCTGAGTTGAGTTTTGTACAGGGTGAGAGATAGAGGTTAGCACCTCAATTCACAATAGCTAAACTGTGGAAAGAGCCTAGATGACCTTCCATAGATGAACGAATAAACAAACCGTGGTCTATATATACACAATGGAGTATTACTCTGCCTTAAACAAGAATGAAATTGTGGCATTTACAGGTAAATGGACAGAGATGGAGAATACCACGCTAAGCAAAGTAAGCCAATCCCCCCAAAACAAAGGCTAGTGTTTTCTCTGATAAATGGATGCTGGCCATAATGGGGGTGGGCAAGGGAAGAATGGAGAAACTTTGGCTTGAGCAGAGGGGAAGGGGTTTGGGGGGGAGATGGTGGAATGAGATGGACATTATTACCCCATGTATGGGTATGACTGCATGAATGATGTGACTCTACATCATGTATAACTAGAGAAATGAAAAGTTGTGCTCCATTTCTGTAAAAAACTAAATTAAATTAAAAAAGAAAGAAACATGGAGGGAAAAACCCAACTACTGTACATGACTTACAGTGCCTTATGTGATGAAGCTCCTAGCCACATCGTCAGCCTCTTGTATTATTACCATTTACTTAAATTAACTCTTGAACACACATACCTTCTTTCTCTCCTGGTCCTGGAATAGACCAAGCTCATTCCAATCTTGTGACTTTTGCAGAGTAACCCTTCTGCCCAGAATGCTTCCCCCTGAGATTTTTACTTGCCTGATTCCATTCTGTCATTTAAAATTCAGCTCCAATTTTACCTTCTCTGATGACCCAAAACAAAGTTTCTCATCCCTCTACCATGTTTTATTTTCTTCTAGCATTCATCACATCTGAAACTGCCATGCATCTTTGACTATTTATTGTACTCCCTTCATCTGTCATAAAACGTACCTTCTACAACAGAGACCTTGTCTGCTGAGTCCACTGCTGTATTCTTAGTGACTGGGCTGTGCCTGACAATCTCTATTTGTTGAAAGAGTCAATTGAAATTCAAATCCCATTCTGTTGCATACTCATCCAATAGTGGTCTGCCATTCACAAACTATGTGATTATACATTAAATTTTGTTTTTATTGTTTTATGTGGATAGAAAGATATAATTATATGTCTACATTCTCTCTCCATAGAAATTTTTAGAGAACAGGAAATATGCTTTAATTTCTGCTGTATCTGAAAAGTCCTCAAAACATAACCAATGTTCAATGTTGGGTTGGCTTGTTTTCTCATAGCCAGGGGGATATGTTCCAGTTCTCTCTTAGGCAGAATAATGCTACCAAACTCATGCTGAACATGTGGTTTTCCTCTTAGCCTTTTGCAAGAATGAGACACTGAAGACTGTTAAATTGATCCTTAGAGAAAGCATGATTAAAGTTTTGTTCTGAAAAAATATATAGATCACACCAACAAACAACATTTAGAACTGAAGAACCCCACCAAGTTCTCTAATTGTAGACTGAAGCCTAAGAGTATTCTAGTATAGCCACGTCTGTAGGAATGTTCAATATTAACATTCTGAGTATAAACTTAACAATTTGAAGCAAAATCATTAAATGTCATAAATTTCTTAAGCATCTTGAAACTGGAAGCTGTATAGAATCTCTGCCTCGTACTGACAAGTAGATAAATAGGAAGCACCATTTTATTAAGTGTGAAAAATGAGGCTGAGGTACAGACTCCTGCCCAGAGTTAATATAAGCAACAGAAGGAAGAACACCCAAAAAGACATCTAATTCTCCATCTGAAATCTAAATCTCCAACTCACTCTCCCCCATACTTTATTATCCAACATGAGAGGAAAGGCCAGACAATCCTCACTAGGTAAAACTATGAAGCAGTATCTACCCAAGTTCTCTAATTTGAGTTTATGTTAATGACAGCATTCTCATTCACCAAGTTTTTCATAAAAAGCAGCACTGGAACAGATTTGAATGCCTCGCCCAGGTTTCCTAGCGTTGAGAACCAGAATCGCTGGCTGAGTCGGCCTGGCTGCTGGCATTACTGAAGTAACGGAGCGAGCCTCTCTCTTGGTATCTGTACACATGAAGAGCTATAAATGATAAGTCTACCATGATGACAGCTGCAGTCATAGACATAGGCATGTGTGCACCACTCCGGTCACTCAGCTCTTTCCCTGTTCTTCTCTGTTTTATAAAGCAAGCCAGTTTCTCCCTATCTTCCTAAAGAGGCAGAAACAAACATGGTTATCCAAGAGAGTTGGGCTGGTGATAATGTATATTAAACATTTAATTGATACAAATGACAATAATTTCCAAGCTTAAAGAATATAAATACATAACACAGAGTCGATTATGACCAC
The DNA here is from genome assembly GCA_028644305.1 of Xerus rutilus. Lineage (NCBI taxonomy): Eukaryota > Metazoa > Chordata > Mammalia > Rodentia > Sciuridae > Xerus > Xerus rutilus. The sequence goes on along the minus strand of CM053406.1, from coordinate 100,293,176 downwards.
TAGTATATGCTCCGTATTGAAAGTTAAGATGACAAAAAGAGGAAGAACAGGAACACTCCTTTGCATGTGTCCTGGGGCCTCAGGGTGGCCGTGGGGTAGGGTGTGGGTCCAAGACAGTACCTTGCCCCTGGTCCCCCATGGTTCTGAGGTTTATCAACTGCAGGATTTGTCAGCTGTCAACGGTCTGAGGAAGAAAAAATATAGGAAGATGCAAATACCTTATCTGCATTCCTGTTCTTTTTCACATTATTATTAATTTTTACTTCTATTCACTGAAAAGAAGTGTGAAAATATCTGCTTTTTCTGCATTGATTCTTTTGAAAAAGAAAGACATCTTGAGAAGGGCTGTAAAAACTGTAATGCCCTTTCCTCACGTTTTCTAATGCAATCATCTTTAATCTTATAGCCAAGGCATATCTGTCTTACTTTACAGTGCTTGCAAAGTGAAGATTCCAGGCTTACTGCTCAGTACATAGTTCACGTAGAGAAGATGGTTTCATTAATAATAATTAAGGAAGAAAGAGCCTACTGAAATGTTCAAGATTAACCCAGAATATAATTTTAAAGCAGGGAACTATGTTCAAATAGGATTTCTGTAATAGGGCTTGAAAAGTCCAGCGGTCTAGTCTCTGTCCTGGGTAGAGGTGGGAAGAGAAAAGGGACAGAGATAGGAAAGGCAAAGGAAGTAACCTGTGTTGGATGGTGTCAGATCCAGTTTCATATTTTTAGCATCCTTTTCAAGGTCACACAGCTGGATGAGTGTTGCAGCTGGAATTCTGACTTTACAAAGCCTACCCGGATCCAAAGCCCAGTGGTCTTTGGGGACAGAGAAGGGGGACATTTTTACCCAGTTTAACAGCACTGAGATTGAAGTTCGGAAATATGTATAAGAAATAATCTAGCTTGAGGAACATTTCCACTTTCCTACAGCTTACAGCAATTCAGTACATGGAAACTATTCTCGCATACTTTATCCTCAAGATAAGGTTGGGCAGCTGAAAAGCAGAGAAAATGGAGAAATGGTGATCACCATACAAGGTGCAGACTACAGGGTAACAGCCTTTTAGATGAGAAGGCAAGCACATAGCTGATTCCTCTGGCAGGGGCTTGGGAGCAAGGGAAGGTGTGAGTCAAAGGGCAAGAAATGAAAAGCACCAACCAGAAGCAGCACCTACCAACAAAATGTCTGCAAACACAAACATTCTCAGGAAATACGCTTTCTGGTCATTCACAATTCAATTAGATGAACAGATTCTTTTCCTTTAAAAACCACAAAGGAAGAGCAAAAGTTCATTCCTTCAATTTTACAAGTATACTCACTGTGTATCACAGTGCAGTGCTAGGTGCTGGGAGCTTCACTTCAGAGACAAAACTAAACAAGACAATGAATTAGTAAATACATTTGGTATGTGGTGATCGATAATATGAGGAAAAATAAACAAGGCAGGCAGGCATTTAGCATTACCGAGGCCTTACTGAGAAAATGACACAGAAGTGAAGACCTGAAGGAGGTGAGGAAATGAGCCTGCAGGTATCTGGAGAACAACGCTTCCAATTGAGGGAATAGCGAGTTCAAAGGTCCTGAGGCAAGAGTGTACCTTGTGTGCTCAAGGATAGCAAAGAGTGCACTAAGGGAAAAAAAAACACAGAAAAGTACAGAAAGAAAGAACTTCTAAGAGGAAATGGACACTAGGTAATGTGGGGCTGTGTAGTCCACTGTAAGGAATATTAACTTTTAACTTGGGTAGGAAATAAAATCACTGTAAGAGATGTTAGATGTGCTGGCATGATCTGACATTTTAAAAAAACCTATTTTGTTGGGGCTGGGATTGTGGCTCAGCGGTAGAGCGCTTGCCTCGCATGCGTGGGGCCCTGGGTTCGATCCTCAGCACCACATATAAAGCAATAAAATAAAGACATTGTGTCCATCTACAAAAAAAAAAATTTAAAAAAAAAAAAACAAAAACCTATTTTGTTGAGAAAAGACTCCAGGAGACAAGGGTGGAAACTTATTACTTATCACTGAGCTACTGTAAAAATCCAGGCAAGAGATAAGAAGGGGGTTGATTAGGGATGAGTGATGTTGAAATATTAAGAAAAGATCATGTTCTAGAAATATTCTGAAGGCCAAACTAACAAGACTTATTGACAGACTAAGTGAGGGGTAGGACAGAAAGATGGCCTGAGCAAAAGGTTCCAACTGAGGGAACAGCAAGTTCAAAGGTCCTGGAGCTGCCACTTACCAAACTACTAAAGATTGCAGGAGGAGGGAGATTTTAGAGGCTAGCCCAGGAGCCTGGCTTTGTGTACATTAAGTTTCAGATTCCTATTAAAGTAAAAGTGTCAAGGAGGCAGCTTAATTTATGAACGTGAGTGGAATGCAAGGGAGAAGGCTGGGCTGGATATATGGAGTTGGGAGTGGTTTAGAGCCTCTGAAGCTGGTAAGATTACCAAGAATGTGAGCTTGAGTGTGTGCTAAGGAGAGAAGAGCGTGGACGGACAGACAAAGTCCAGGGCACTTCCATTTCGGAGGTCTGGGGAGAAGAAGGGGCAATGGGGAGAGGAGGAAACGGGGAGAGCAATGTCCTGGAAGTCAAGTAAATGGAGTGTTTCAAGGACTAGGGTGTGTTCACCTGAATCAGATGCTGTTGAGAGCTGAAGCAAGACATGGACTTAGAACAGACCACTGACTCAGCACTGTGGAAATAACTGGCGACCTTGCCAAGGGTAGTTTGAGGGGAGACCTGTTTGGAATAGGTTTAAGAAACAATAGGAATTTCTAGACAAATTTCTTCATATATCTGCAAAGTGTCAAATGTTCCCAGCTTGCTGAATTCTTCCATCCAGTCCCTTCCAAATCATAAAAAGGCAAGCAACATTAATGTTAATTAAATGTTTAGTGCACATTACAGTTACCATATTACTTTTAGGTATGTCAAATTTATGGCCTAAGACAAATTTTAATGTGTTGAATATCTACTTTATAGTGCATTAGGGCCTTCTGTCCAACATATACTAATTAAACATTTATGTGTATTTTATAAAACTTTTAAAGGAGAGATAATAAGCTATAGCAGGTACAATGCTGGTCAGAGAGCTAGAAGGTCTGGGTTTTCCAATTTTGTGTTGGCCAAATCTATAATATTTTTGATATTGAATTTCTAAGTTAGCAAAGTAATTTACACTTATATTTTTCCTATAAGGAAATACAATCCATTTTATTATGTGCTTCTCAGAAACACCCTTTGGAAAAGTGGAGACGCTGGGTGACTGTCTATGAAGGCAATAAAGAGAATCATAACCCCAAGGGTAAATACTGCGGTTCTTCAGAACTGAGAGCTAACACGAAGGTAAAAGAGAAAACTCCTGAGCAGCACAGAACACAGGATGACCCGACCCTAGGCCCAGTGTACTGTGGGACTGCAGCCACAGCAGCCCAAAAGAGCCAGTGGAGAGGAGAGTACTCATTTCTGTTGGGTGGTAGAATTCCTTTTGCTAGGCCTACTCCTTCCTAGTTTCTTTCTACCATTTCTGGGGTGAAGTAGGGTTGCAGGAGGTTTTGGAATGGATTCCTCTATCAGATGCAATGAAGAGTGAGGAAATGTGTCACCTCAATGAGGAAAGTGTGTCACCTCATCCTGGGAGATACAGCAAAGGCAATGATAGCTAATATTTATTAAGCTTTTACTATGTGCTAGATACTGTCCTAAGTGCTTTACATATATAACCTCATTATTCCAGACAATAACTTATGAAAAAGATGTTATCAATAGTCCAGTTTTACATATAGAACAAACAGAAGTTAAAGCCATACAGTCACACAGTCTGAAGTTACATAATCAGGAAGCACAGAGCTGGGAGAGAACCTACTCTGTTCCAGAGCCACTCTCTCAAGCAGGAAGCCCTTCTATTCAAAATTCCTCAGAGATGGCAAAAGTTTTTAAGGGACCAGGCAAAACCACGGTAAGAAAGAATAGCTTCCCAGTACCAGAAGGCAGAGAAATACAAGTAACAAAATCATAGCACTTCCTAATGCTGAAGTTGAAAAGCAGGCTTTTGTTAGACTCCATTGTTACTTTCTGGGGACAACACTTAGTCCATAATCTGAATTCATATAGTCTTGCTGTATCTACACTTTAAATAAAAACAAAAGCATAGAGTACCTAGAGAGGAAGAATGCACCCAAAGATGCTAATATGACCCTATCAGAAGCTGCTTTCTTATGAAGAAGCACAGTTGGAGGAAGGCATGCAATCATATCAGTTGTGATATCAAATATTGAAGAATCAAGGCTTTGCTTTTTTAAACGCTGTAAGGAACTCAAGTTGGACAAAATGATTCCTGCTTTGCCAAGCTTTACTTAGCAGGCAAATGGACTGTAGTGGTATGACCTTGTGACACAAAGGGCCACGTGAACAATTTCCATATGAGAGTAGACAGTACTTCTCGACTAACTTTATCAAAGAAAAAAGATTTAAGTGCTGTGAGGGATATCAATAGAGACTGAACCCGTGACATGACAAACAAGTGTCCTCTATGAATAGAAAGGCAAAGACAACACACTCTAGATTAGCTTAGCTCGATCCTGCTCCTGGGTGAAGGGGTGCAAATGTGTTTTTCCCTGGCTCAACTTCTCGCACCTCAGTCCTCAGAGATGTGTCACCACCTCACTGTTCACTTGTTTTTGTGATGTGCTTTCACATTCATTTCACAAAGGACGCCTGGCCCTGTCTTACTCTCCCTGTATCTTGGCACTTCCACACTGCAGAGGGCATACAGCGACACCTCCTCATCTTCCCTCCAAAGAGCTCCTCTACTCACTGTAGGGATTAGCAAGCACTCAGCAGTGCAAGCCAGGCATCAGAACAGTGGCACCCGTCTGTCTTTCTCTCCCCTTTCCTCCCTCCCTCCCCTACCCGCAACACAACTCCACCTCCTCAACTGTCTTCCTTCTAAATCTCTCAAATCTATTTACATCTCCCACCCCAGCTGCCACCAGCCTGGCCCCCTAATATTTCTCCTCTAGTAGTTGTAACAGGCTTCTACTTCCATTTCCCGCTAATCCACACCACGCCTCCCTTGGCTCAGAGTGGTTTTTCAATGCACGCTGCTGCTCCTGTCACTCCCTTGCTGAATAGTTTCGTGCCTCTTTGGGCCTGCATCCATGTGACCTCCTGACTTTGGGGTCTGTGCTGTGTTCACAACAGACTTCTCCCAGTTCCTCATAAACCTTCCTCCCTCCTCGTCTGCCTCAGTCAATGACAAGGAGCCTTCAACTCTCAGGAAACGGTGAACCCCCCTGGCCATATACCTTCCCTGGATTTTTTGTGTTTTCCTTCAATGAATATCTACTCCATGTGAACAAAAGTTCTATGACATAAGTCCTTAGTAAATCCTCAGAGCCTACCATGGTGCTTGGCATACATTATAAGCATTTTCTGAACTTAATCCAGGATTGTAATAAAATCATATGGGTAAAAAGAAATTTCTTGGTCACCTAATCTACCTCCCTATTAATGTCTCAATTTGCCCCTCTAGGAAAATGGAATCTCCATTATAGCATATGGAATAATTACTTAAGAAATAATGATAAAAGAAATGATCTGCTGTGAAATTTTTAAGGTACCGTATTCTAATACTAGCACTTCAACTCTGGAGCTAAACTACTTGAGTGAAAATCCTGGTTTTGTAATTTATTAGTCATGAGACTTGGGCTTTGTACTGAAACTCTCTGTGCTTCAGATTCTGCATCTATAAAATGGGAACAAAAACCATACCTTTTTTTCATAGGGTTGTTTTGAGGATTAAATGAACTGAAATACATAAAATGCTGAGAGCAGGGCCTGAAACAATGTTACGTTGGTGTTAGTCACTAGATTTTATGTTATATGTATGCCACAATTTATGTGTTAAAACAGCTGTATGGAAACAGTCTGGGTTATCAGACACTGTGATAAAAAGCTAGTCCCACAACCCCCCACATACACAAAATGGTTAATTTTCCACTTACTAGAAGATTCAAAATTCTCATTTATTCATAACTGTAGCCATTATTCCTACCCGCTGATATCCAGATCTAGGGTTCTTCCCCTGCTAGGCAGGTGGAAGGCTGGCTTTCCTGCTCCTGTGTGGCTGGATGGGAACCTGTCAGTAGTGAAGAAGCACTGTGAATCATTTCTGAGCTGGAATAGTGAATCCTGGAGTGAGACCCTCCAGAACTCTTTTTTCCCTGCCTATGTGATCATGGAAGCATGTACTGACGTGGAATGTCAGCCAGGGTCCCTGAGTGACTACAATGTGCCAAACTTCCTGCCAGTTCTCACTGATTTTGTCATGAGTGAGAAACATGTCACCAAGATCTCAGGGTTGTTTGTTACCACAGTAGAACCCAGTCTGCTCTGATGAATAAAATACTATCTGCAGACTACTACTTTCTTAAAAGATCCAGGAGAAAAAAACCTAGATAGAACTCCTTGGTCCTAACTCCTTTTTTGTTGACAACCACCAAATCTGACCAGAGTCAAGCTGAAGAATCTAATAAAAGGGTAAGGGAGGTCAAAGTCTGCCAGGAAACACTAACCAGCCGGTGGCATAAACTAGTTCATGCATCAACCCAATAGGATTAGTGTGATCTAGCGAGGCCTCCTCCAAGTCATTCTTTCTGGTATTATAATTTTATTATTCTGAAGTATTACACATTCAAAGAATATTGGAGATTCTATTTATGAAAAACATTCTTAACATAGATATTTTGACTTCTTGGGTTATCAATATCACAGTTTTTTCATTAAATGCGGACACTTGAACAGAAAAAGAAAAATGTCCAAATGACTACATATTAAAATAAATATATCATCATCAGATCTCAAAATTAATATATAGAGCCAGGTGTAGTAGCATACACCTGTAATCCCAGCAGCTTAGGAGGCTGAAGCAAGAGGATTGCAAGTTCAAAGCCAGCCTCAGCAATGATGAGGCACTAAGCAACTCAGTGAGACCCTGTCTCTAAGTAGGGCTAGGGTTGTGGGTCAGAGAAGTGCCCCTGAGTTCAATCCCTGGTACCCTCCCCCCAAAAAAGAAACTATTGTATGGAATGTACAATTGCAGAGGACATTTGTATTGATATGTCACCATATAATTTGGCAAGATGGGTATAGTGGGAGGAACAAAGACCATATGCTTACTCTTAAAATAAGGTCGATAAGTTAATATAATTAAAAGTAAGTTACTGAGAGCCTAAGTATGGAACATTATGTCAAGTACTACTAAAAAGAAAAAAAATTAGAAAACTCAATTCTAGATGCACACAATGTAGATGGTAGTTAAAGAATATATTAAATGTCTGCAGTACAATCTCATTCCTGATACAGAGGTCGTGCTGCCTCTGAGGAAAGTCTTCACTGAACCCAAGGGTAGAACACGACAGCAAAGCAAAACACGGGACATCTGAGCGGTGAGGGCTCATACAGCTCAAATAACTGGGGGCTTGCTCCCTTTCTAGCTGAAAAGTGCCTAGCAGAAGATACAGCACACTTGGTACCTTGTGGGCCTGACCACAGAAACACCCTATACCTGTGCCCTGTGGCAGAGGTGATCAGAATTGAACAACTATTTAAAAAAAAATTTATTTGTTCTAATTAGTTATACATGACAGTAGAATGCATTTTGACACATCAGACATAAATGGAGTATAGCTTCTCATTTGTCTGGTTGTATGTGATGCAGAGTTACACAGGTCATACATCCACAGAGGGTAATAATGTCCAACTGATTCTAGTATCATTCCTACCCCCATGCCCTTCCCCTCCTTTCATTCCCCTCTGTCTAGATCAAAATACCTCTATTCTCCCCACCCCCTTATTGTAAATTAGTATCCGCATGTCAGAGAAAACATTTGGCCTTTGATTCTTTGAGATTGGCTTATTTTGCTTAGCATAATATTATCCAGTTCCATCAACTTACCAGCAAATGCTATAATCTCATTCTTTTTTAAGCCTGAGTAATATTTCATTGTGTATAAACAACTACTTTAATAAGAATTTGGTGTCTATCTGTACTAGTATACTCTGGGACAGACTACATATTTGGGGATATCTACCATTTATTGAGTATTAACTCCATGCCAAACTTTATTGATATATCTTTATATTTACATGTTCTTTTTTTTTTTTTTTTTTTTTTTAAATGTTTATTTTTTAGTTTTAGGTGACAGAATATCTTTATTTTATTTTTATGTGGTGCTGAGGATTGAACCCAGTGCCTTATGCGTGTTAGGCGAGCACGCTACCACTGCGCCATAATCCCAGCCCCACATGTTCTTTTAATATTGTCAAGAACTATGAGATAGGGTCTAGCATTAGCCATATTTTACAGATAAGCAGACAGGTTTAGAAAAGTATCTTGCCCAAGGTCACAGAGATGAATTTGAACCCAGTTCTGTTAGATACCAAAGCAAATGCTCACTACAGTATACTAAATACCCAGGCAGTGTGATCAACCTGTCTGGCTCATGCTATGAAGTCCTGCACATACATCTTGACAAGTTAAACCAAGGCAGGCAAAATTCCTGTATATCTGGCTAACTAGAAACTAAATAATCCTCAAAAACTCTGGTTAAAAGAAAAAAATCAATAACAATAATTCTTTTCTGTGTCATTCATGTTTCTTCTTTATTACTGGCAATTTTACAAATTATCAAAAGAACTGCCATTGCTTCAAGTTTTGCTAAGAGTACTTAACTGCAGTTTCCTTCCTTCCTTCATTCTTTCCTTCCTCCCTTTCTCTATCTCAGTAAATTAAAACAAATCAAGAACTTTGAACATTGACAGTACTGAAGCAAAATGCTGCAGATGAGTGGAAATTCAGAAAAATCTTCTTACTTTGTCAACACTCATAAAAATTTGGAAGACCCATCAATTAGAAATAGAGAATATGGGTCAGTGTATATAGCGATTTCTTACAACTGAGCTGTCAATTTTGGAGTCAGAAATATAAGAAGAGGCCCAAGGGACTTTTCAATCACCCAGCATAACAAGCAGCAAACAAAAGATGTTACAAATAATTCAAAGTAAACAACAACAACAACAAAACTTGAATGTTAGTAATACTTCAAGACTGCAGGAGTTCATAAAAAGCCCACTGGCATCCTCATTCTAGAATGAAAACACCAGTGGGAGAAGAAACAAGAGCGCCAACAGTCATCCACAATCTTAGCATGTTGCTAAAGGGCAAGAAAGTAGAAAAATTCAAGGATGTTATAGTACAAGCTTAGCCCAGTCACAGCTAATTAGTAGACATCTTTTCTAAATAATTAAGATTACAAAGCAATAAAAAAATATTATAGACCTGCCTCAGGAACCAGAAAAAAGCCCTGAATCCTTCCCCTCCTTTCTCCTACCCACCAGCTTCTTTGTGGGAAGAAGAATGTATGATATAGTTTATCATGTTGGAAGACACCCCATCTGACACAACTGATATTTAAGCTTTTTGAGGGTAAAATCAAAGAAGTTGGTGGGAGGCAAAAATTGAATTAAAATTGTAACTGCAGGGTAAAGCCTGCAGGAAGAATGCGTGAACAAATTGGTCCTGGTTCAACAGCTTTAAAACAGACCTAGAGACCTACATTTACATAACTCTCCAAAAGGCAATTTATGATTTAAATTCAGGTTGTTCAACTACAACTCTGCTTAACTTAACCCCTATGCCCAAGCCTTCCTACAGCAGTCCAGGTGAGTCAAGAGCCACACAGGAGGAAGAACGGGGATGGAAATAGTAAGCCAGCTCCATTCCAGACAAAGCCTCTCCCCTGCCATCAACGTTCTCCAGAACTGTGCTGGTTTACCAACACTCTCCCCAGAAAAGCACCTGGAGTGAGGGGAAGTCACAGATAACCTCTCTAACCTGACAGGTGAAAAAAATTTTAATACATAAAAGATTAAATCACCTTGAAAAAAAAATCCTTAACACATAAGGAAAGGAAAAAGAAAGAGAAGGGGAGAAAGACAACCCTAACAAAGAAGATGGAGGTAGAAAATGAATATTTTCACAAGCCAAGATATAAAGTAAATTAAAAAGAGACAAGGACAGTGTTCTATCTCATTATATTCCATTCCAAAATATAGTAGCTGACAATTACCAAGCACACTATAAGCCAGTTCCATTCCTTTCTTTTTGTGCTGGCATATAATCTCTTAATAAAGGTTATTCCAATCAACCCTTTGTCCCCAAGTTTCCAGTACAATATTTATGAGGACCATATGAGGAAATAATTGATGTAACCACATGGCCCATCTGGGTACTATTCACTTTTAATTCAGAGACCATACAGTAACAGCATTTAGTTCTGGGTGCTACATTTTACAAAGGTCACAGGAAAACTGAAATGCATTCAGAGGCATGTGTCTAGGACAGGAAAAGGACTCAAAAGTAAAACAAGTGAGGACCTGGATGTGTCCTGCTTACAGAAGAGAGGCCTTCTAATACCTGAAGGCTCTCACAAGGGAAAGGGCCTATTATTTTTTGTGTGTGGCCCCCAGGGGGTACAGCTAAAATCATGGACAGAATAGACAAAGAAATTTCAGCTCAGTAAAAGGAAAAAAAAAATTCTAACCAATAGATCTATTCAAATACAGAATAGGATGCCCCAGAAGACATCCCAGGTCATGCCAAGGGTAGAGGACCGCTTAGCAGAGGTGCTTAGAAAGGGGTTTAAGTACTGGCAGAAGGTTTGGGAACAGGTCATTATTTTTCTAAGCATAGTCCAAGGACAAACTGAATTAGAGCCATCTAAAATTCAGATTGACAATTTAAGTTCTGAAAATAATTAACAGAAGTTCAGAAAATAATGTGGCTCCCAGAGCACTCTCAAGGGTCACTGACTCGGGGGCGAGTGGCTGGGAACTGCACTTCAACAAGGGCATAAGCTCTCCAGGTGGTTCTAACATGTGCTCAAGACTGACAAGAGCCCAGGTGTCCCAGGGAGCTTTGTCTAGCACTTATCCTCTATTATCACTGAGCTCCCCTGGTTCCCTGCTTCGATCATGTTGTTAGTGTCATTGCCTGTATCAGAAAATGCCCCACGCTCAAGTTCCACTAACCCCTTCTCTGTGTTTACTCAAAGTCTATCCACTCTTTAAGATCAGCTTAAAGGAATGATAATAATCCTGATCTTCCTATCACATATGATCCCTGATTACTCCAAAACTCTGTATTGCTACATTGTATCCTACAGGCAGAACTTGTTCCTGCACAGTGGAGTTAAGGCCAGGTACCCATATACCAGAAATACTGAGGAAAGGGTTTCTGTCTCATTCTCCATTATCCTCATTGCCTAGCACAAAAGCTGGTAGACACTGTGTACTAAGCATAACCAGACAAGTATTTGCCGAATGCATAAGTGCTTTATGCAGTGGATATGTTGTGCTTACTTAAGTCTAAGTTCTTTGAAGGCAGTGCTCATCTCAAGTCACTGTGGTCCCAGCTCTAGCACAGTGCTTAAATAGACCAAAATCCCAATAAACCTTGAATCAAACTCACTGATAAGTACCTGCCCCTTTTCTTTTGGGTTTTCAGACAGTAAGGCATTTTTATAAACAATGGATCAAATAGTATCTGCTGTCAACTCTTAAAACTCCCACCAGTTTCCAATGCGTACCTCAAAACTGTTTTGCAAATGGCAAACATTCCTCAAAGATCTTAATGATCCAGAGTTGCAAAAGAGAAGCAAAGAGCAACAACTCCATTTCTTTTCTCTGACACATGCATGGTGACCACCCATGACAATAACAATAGTGCCCAAGAGACAGTGCCCAAGACCCATAAAAAATAGAAGTGTCATTCGTCTCCAATCAGGGTCCTTGCTTCCACACTTACCCTCAACATTGCCCCTTCCTCTTTTTCTAAAGGCTCTGTCTCCAGCCTGTGGTTGGAAAGGCCTCCTCTTAGCCCGGTGGCCCCTTTTCTAGCACTCCTATGTCATTCCTTTTCACCCTGGAATGTATACCGCTCTCTGCCTTCACTTTCAACCACAACCTTCTCCCCCACTGGCACTTGTCGCCAGTGCTCGTGCTTCATCCTCCATCACTTCTCTCATGTCATCTCTCTTTTTCATTCCCTTCTGGCACTAACTGCTCTATGTAAAACTGCAATCTGGAAAGCAGCATTACATTTCTAATTGTCAAAACTAATGGGCTGGGGCTGGGGCTCAGTGGTAGAGCTTAAAGGAATGATAATAATCCTGATCTGGCACATGTGAGGCACTGGGTTCGACTCTCAACACCACATGTGAATAAATTAATTAAATAAAGGTCCATCAACAACTAATGAAAATATGTTTTTAAAAACCCAATGTTCTAAGCCGAGCGCAGTGGCTCACGCCTGTAATCCCAGCACTTTGGGAGGCTGAGACAGGAGAATCGTGAATTCAAAGCCAACAGTAAAGGTGGTGGAATATGATGGTCATCATAGCCCTAACTTTATGTATGACTGCATGTATGTTGTGATTCTATATCACAACCAGAGAAAATGAAATGTTATCCTCTTCAAAAAAAAAAAAAAGCCAGCCTCAGCAATGGCGAGGCGCTAAGCAACCCAGGGAGACCCTGTCTCTACATAAAACACAAAAGAGGGCTGGGGATGTGGCTCAGTGGGTGATTACCTGAGTTCAATTCCCAGTACCAGAAAACAAACAAACAAAAAAACCCAATGGTCTAAAATCTTTGGGTTTACAAAGGAATTTTACTTCACATGCCTCAAAAATACTATATGTAGTTGATTTGAGGAAAAAAGACCTAGGTACATTTAAAAATGTAAACGTTATAAAAATACAAAATTTTAAGGATGCTCATTCTTTCTGAATCATTTACTGATGTGGAAAGGCTCCTCCCCTGATGCTTTCTGACAGTAGGTACTGCCCTGGTTCTGTCTCTTCTATCTGTTCCCTTTCTCCATCTTGTCCTACAGGTAGGTAAAAGCACCAATACTTCTGCTGGCAATAACTATCACTAATTAAGCCCACTAAGCTATGCATTCTACATATTGTGGTTATTCTTCATAACTATTATAGTGTCATTCTCTCAATTTTCAAATGAAGACCATGAAGCCCAGGAAGGTCAAGTAACTCATTCCCTAAGGTCAGAATACTACTAAGGGATTAATTTAGGATTTTAACTCATGACTACTTGGTTCCAAAGCCAACATATTACAACACTATGCTGTCTCTTAATAACACTAATAGCTTTAATTATTACTGAAATCACTTGCAAACTTTCAAATTGCTATGTTTAAGAAAGCCATGTTTGGAGCCGGGCATGGTGGCACAAGCCTGTAATCTCAGCACTTAGGGAGGCTGAGGCAGGAGAATCGCGAGTTCAAAGCCAGCCTCAGCAACAGCGAGGTGCTAAGCAACTCAGTGAGACCCTGTCTCTACATAAAACACAAAATAGGGCTGGGGATGTGGCTCAGTGGTCAAGTACCCCCGAGTTCAATCTCCAGTACCAAAAAAAAAAAAAAAGCAAGCCATGTTTGGGGTTGGGATTGTGACTCAGTGGTAGAGTGCTTGCCTTGCATGTGTGAGGCACTGGGTTCAATATAATAAGTGAATAAAATAAAGGTCCATCGACACTTAAACAGATTAAGAAAGAATACCATGTTTTAGTAAGATAAATCTAGTGGTGGTATTCAGGATAAACTGAAAGGGAATTAACTGGAGGTTGGCAAACCAATTAAAGATGTAATACTTTAGGCATGAGGTCATAATGGTCTGCAGCAGAATGCTGGCAATGGGAACAGGAAGAGAGAGGGGTATAAGAGAAATTGTAAAAGATTAATCAGAAGAACTTGGCAACAGCTTAGACACATGAAGGAAGAAGAAAAGAATCGAAGCTGATTTTAATTATAAGTCTATGTGACCAAGAAACAGAGTGCCATGAGCCAAAAAAGGGAAGACCAAGTTTATGGGGGAGGAAGTGATAAATTTCTTGTTATAATTATTGAAAGTAAAACAATGAGGCGACCTAGATGTAGGAGGTAACCATTTTAGAACATATTTATCTTTAAAAGAAGAGTAAAAATGCCTGTCTTTCCTTAATCTGACACTGAAAATGATGAAAAACACATCAATTCCCATAAGAACAGAGGTCTCTGACCTGAATAAATCCCCTGGTGTTCCCTGGATGTGGCACCTTTCTTTTCCCAACATAAAAAATGCAATGCCTGCAAATTCCAACACCATTCAATTCATACAAGACAGTTAATAGGTCTCATCTGTTTAGTTGGAAAGCGTATAACAGGTCCTTCATAAGAAGACCACAGACAATCATCTGAGTGGAAATTTATGCAAAGTAACAGATTAGTAATAGTTTTACACCAGCAGGGTTTCATGTCTCATCATTTTATACAGACTACTAATAGAGTTTAGTATTAGAATTTGAAAAGGAACAGAAAATGGAATGCTCTCCCCACAGAATTTATTGTACTCTTTCAGCTATTATGGGTTTCATTACAGATTTCTACTCCAAGGCGTTATTCTTTGTTTTATTTTCAAAATGTGGCTCATACCTTAAAAATGGCTTTCTGGGAAACCTCTGCATTTGCATGAATCCAAATGAAACTGTTCTCTGCCTGCTGCCATCATTCTGTTTAGCAGCTTGGTACATATTTTATAGGGTTAGGATGTGATTAACAATCGACTCCTTACAGGATTCCATAAAACAACAACATCAACAGTATGGCTCAGCAAAGTAAACACCCAGAGTGCTTTTAAATATTTGGTTTTATAGTATTTAAATGACAAGCTTTAAAAGACCTAATATGATGTAGATAAGAATGTGGCTGCGGTACCACCCAGCCTAACAACTGGGTTGATTCACCATGACGAATATTCCCTCCTTCACTCTTCCACATTCTGTGATGATATTCACTGGAACATCAAATGTCTTCCTGCGTATCATCCCAAATGGGGGGAGAAGATGATAGAAAGAATTAAATGCTACTATTGCAATAACTGCTATATAAATAAATCAAGCTGTTTTTTGGAAGAAGGCATCAGAAAATGGGATAGGTTTCACATCAATGTTTACAGCAGCACAATTCACAGTAGCTAACCTAAGTGCTAACCTGGAGCCAACCTAAGTGCCCTTCAACAGATGAATGGATAAAAACGTGGTATATATACACAATGGAGTATTACTCAGCCATAAAGAAGAATGATTTTATGACATTTGCCAGTTAATGAATGGATATGGAGACTATTATGCTAAGTGAAATAAGCCAAAACCCAAAGGTTGAATATTTTTGCTGATATGTGGAAGCTAACCCATAATAAGGGGTTGGGGGAGAGAAGAGAAGCTTGGTAGATTCAACGAAGGGGACTGAAGAGAACAGAGGGAGAAATAGGAATAGGAAAGACAGTAGAATGAATCTAACATAATTTTCCTATGTACATATATGAAAATACCTAAGTGAATCCCACCATTGGTACACCCCAAGCATGGGGTCCTAATTAGAGTAAGATATATTTCTTGCTTGTATAATCTTATCAAAATGGATTATACTGTCATGTATAAGTAAAAGGAACCAATTTTAAAAATAGGATAGATTCTGACTGGTGCAGGAATGTTGAGGACGCATCCACAGTCCAACCTGGCACTCTACATACTCATAAGACAGTGCTGCACCACCAGGTCATGCTTTGACAGGACAAAACATGCTTCCCTTTTGCTGAGGGAGATAACAGAAAAATAACTACTGGGAAGTTCTTCAAAGGTGATCAAAAGGTGCAGTGAATAATGACTCTGATGGACTTCAAAATGAAAATTCTTCAACCAAGTAGGTCTGGGTCTCAAGTAATTAACCCAACACTTACACAATGGATTGCTATAAAATATAATGAAGCTGAAGTATAAAACACTGTCTGATAAATGTTAACTCAACGCTCATGTCCTGGTGTACAGAGCTGTTTTACTGGAGATGAGCACAAAGTATTAAAAAACAGGGGAAATATTTTATTGTATACCTTATGAGTCTGATTATTTTTGAACTGAAAGAGTTTTAAAGTTCACATATGGAATGGTGGGTTATAAAGCATAAAATCATCTCTTTCTTAGGAAAATTCAAGTTGAAAATCTTTACACAGTGGTTTTTAAAAAGTATCATTACTATAAAATTATTCTGAAAATAATAATATTAAACCTCACTCATTTAACAAAAGCTCATTTTAAAAATGAGGAGAATCAATACAGCAATATTAGCTTAAAGAATGTCACTGCTGTCTGGACCGCCCAAGAGAAACCAACGCTTCCTGTAACCAGACATGTCTTTTCTTAAGAGAATAAAAACAGCTTTGTTGGTTTGGCAGCAAAACAATCATCATTATTGAAACAAAGTCAAGATTTGCCCAGGAGTTAGGGAGTATTGCCCATGATCTTTGTCTTTTTACATTTATGTTAATATTTATAGACAGTTAAATTTATCCTTTTAGTATACTGTTCTATGCATTTAAAAAAAAGAAACCCATAGATTCAAGTACTTGCCACAACAATCACAAAATAGTTCCATCACCCCAAAACATGCCCTTCGAGTTATCCTTTTGTAGTGAAATTCTCACCAACTCCATCCCTGGAAAACACTGATCTTTCTTCCACTGCTATTAGTTTTGCTTTTTACAGAATGACATGTAAATGGAATCTGACAGCATGAAACCTTTTGAATCTGAGATTCATCTATGCTGTTGTTTATCAGTAGTTCATTCCTTCTCACTGCTGAGTAGTATTCCATAATAAGGATATACCACAGTTTGTTCATCTGTCTACCAACTGAAGAGGTAACTTAGGTTATACCCAGTGTTTGTCAACTATGAATAATGTTACTACAAACACTTTTTCCAGTTTTCTGTATGAACTTAAGTTTGCTTTTGTCTAAGGAACTGAATAGCTGGATCATATGTAAGTGTATGTTTACTTTATAAAAAACTGTCAAGCTGCTTTTTAAAATGGCTGTACGATTTTGCATCTCTACCAATATTTTACAAGAATTCTAATGATTCCCATCCTTGCCAAGACCTAGTGTCAGATTGTTTTTTAAGTCATTCTAACAGGGGTGTAGTAGTATCCTATTGTAGTTTTGTTATCTCATTATGGTTTTAATTTGCATATCCTCAATGACTAACGGTGCCAGGCATCTCTTCATGTGCTTAGTTGTCAACTGGTCATCTCTGATGAACTATATGTAATAAAATCTTTAGCCTTTTTTAAAAAATGGGCTTACTAATTATTGCATTTTCAAAGTTCTTTATATATTCTACATATAAATTCTGTGTCATATATGTGATTTGCAAATATTTTCTCTTCTTGTCTTTTTGACATATCTTCTCAAATATCAACTTTAAAAAATCATTCCTTTAATTTGTTTTAAAAAATGATTCCTCAAACCATTTGCCAGAGCCTCTCATAAAATCATGTGGCTGGCCTTATAGTAAGCACTCCGGAGGACGTGAACAGTGACATGACGAAGACAGGGCTATCAGGAAAGGCCCTCTGAGAAAGTGACCTCTAAGTCACAGTCCAAAGAAGCAGCCAGGGAGAAGAATACCCAGGCAGAGAGAGAAGAGCAAAGCAAAATCCTGAGTTGGGAAAAAGCTTTGGCAAGCTCAAGGAGGAGAAGGGAGCCATCAGGGAGCCTTCACTGGTACAGCTCAGTGAAGGAGGCGGAGTGTGGTATGAGAAGACGACGAAGCAGAGGAAGAGGGCCAAACCATGAAGGCCTTAGAAGGCCTCGGAGGAGTTTGAAGGCGAGATCATGGATGGATTTTAAGCAAAGAGAATAACCTGATCTTCTATAATGTAAAGATTTGCCTGGTTACCACATGAAGAGGCGGCAGGAAGAGCAGTTAGAAGGCTGTCACGATCCGATCCGGGCAAGAGACCAGGCTGGCGTCGGCTGAAGTGGAGGCAGTGCAGAGAGCTACAGCAGAGGGGCTCAAGATGCATTTCAGAGTTAAACCAGCAGGACTTGCCAGAGGAGTAAAACAGGGAGAGTAAGAAAAATGAAAGGATCAAGGCTAATTCCTAGGCTTGGGGATGAAAGAACAGGACGGATAACAATGACATTTACTGGGATGGAGAACAACTGAGTGGAGGACTGAAGATTCAAGATTTCCATTGGGACATGTTAAATTTAAAATGCCTAGAAGATATCCCAGTAGAGACTCCAAGTCAATAGCTGGAACACAAAGGAGAGGCCTGGACCAAAGAGATAAACTTCACCACTAAAAGCTCAAACATGTATAAAAAAGAAGGCAGAAAAAAATAGGGGACTTCAGGAACCAGCTCTGAAGGACCCCAACGCATACTGAACTATAATTTTGCTGGTTTCCCTCCCTCCTCCGTCTGGCTTGTAATTCTTCAAGTGCACACATCAGGTCTTTTTCACGTCTATATTTAACAAATCCCAGTGGCTGACACTTAACAAGCATCGTGGATTCCCACAGCACAGTATGTGAGGGAAGATGACATGGGAATGAACTAGGCATGCAAGGACCAGTAAGGCAGGGGTACCCGAAGGAGACTGCAGTCTCAGTGGAAGCTTTTAGGGCCACATTTTAGAGTGTCCATGATGGGCAATTATCATCTCAAGCAAAAAGGGGCCATTCAAAACAGCACACTGGAATGTTTGTTTCTAAGTAACTTTTTACCTAGAACCATTCTGAGGATTCTCTTTAGTACTTATTTTCATTTTCTATCTACAAAATGAGTTTCTTCCTTTTATTGAGAGTTTACAAGGTAACAGGTCAAGATGACTGGACTAAATTGAGACTGAGTGTCTTTGGATTTGATGATCTAAGTAAGAATAATCCCCTGAAGTTCCTAAGAATGCAAAGGAACCAAGAGTGCCACTGAACCCCAGATTCCTTCACATTTGATTGGTTCTACCTAAAGACGTAGGTAGAAACAGCTTAGACCAAAAAAAGCCCAAAACAATTCCATCAGGATGTAAGATTATCTTTCTCAAACTGGTTTGCTTTATTGGAAAGTAAATGTAATATAACTCAGCAAAACATGGGATGGAGAGATACCTAACAGGAGAAACACCCTACCCAAAGATACCTAAAATCATTTTAACAATTTTCAAAACATTTGAGTTTTCACTATAGAAACACATTTCTATATAAACACACACACACAATTTCACTTTAAGGTCACAAGCAAGGTTGTTTTGATTATTTGGAAAATAAAAACTGGCAATTTACCATTTAAATACATAATGGTAAATTGAAGAATATATTCTCTTTTCCTTATTAACAAATGAGAATACACACAAAAAAATAAGTGTGACATAAAAGGCAATTTCATAAGCATCTTTACCAGTTAAATACTTTAATTATATGACATTAAATTTTCTATTTAAGGTATTATTTCAAAAACGCCAGGCAAGGCAGAGTTCATGGTATGCAAAAATTTGACCATCCTTCTATAGCAGAGACATTTATCACTGCATATTCATGAGCTCCCCAGAATCCTCCAGCTAGCTTATAGTTAAGTGGAGCTAGGTTGTTGGTCCTGGCTAGTGGGATATGAGTGAAGGAATGTGTCATTTTTATGCTGAAGAATTTAAAGGATAGTGCACAACTTTCCAACTCTGAATTCCCCTGTAACCAGAGGCTCCTCCAGATGGCATATCTAGCTATAGGGTAGTGGAGCTTCCATCAGCCTATGTCCCTGAGAGACTGTGGAATAGAATCCTTGGTCTCCAGTACAGGACTAGTGTATCAGGCTTATTTCACTCAATAGACCTTTGTCATGCTAAGTTACTAAAACATAGCTTTGCCTATCCCTACCAATATATGTTCACAGTTGAAAGTGACATTCATAATAATGGGTAACCTGAAGAAGATACGTTTAAAGACTAATTCTGGCCAAAGAATTGCACATTTCACACCGCACAAATGAACATTTAGTTTGCAAGTATAATTGTTTGCAAAGACCAATTTTTTAAAAGTAGAGGTCAACATATACTCTTTGATTTTAAAATAACCATTTTATTTCTTATTATTACTTCTTGAATTGATTTGTCTATTATGATTTGCAGCACTACATAGATAATCTTAGTTTTGCATTGTTTCATCAGCTTTAGAGGATCATCTCAAGCTAACCTACGATATAGATATCAACTAGAATATCAGTTGATATAGATTATCAATTAACAAAATGGTCTATTTAGTACAATGAGGAATGAATGTTAATAATGATTTTTTCAGAGAGGTATGTTTGCAGACTTCTCTGTAACAACACTGACCTTCTAAGCATCTGCATCTAGATCTTCCCCAGTAAGAAAATGCAAACTATCTTATTTCTAAACGAGTTTCTCTATGTATTTATATTTTGTGTTTTCTTCCCTTCCAACTTAGCAATATCGCAGCAATCACCTACCGGTTGGATCTGAGAGATGATAAAACCAGTCTGCCCCTTATGTCATTTCTACCCAGAAAGCTGACAACACATTGCTATTTGTTTTTTGGCTAGTAACAACATTAGTCTAAACATCATTATGCATGCTGCAGTTGTGTATTTATTTCCCCTTCCAAGAGAAAAGGAAAAAGAATTTACTAGTGTAATATAAGAACAATAGGATACTCTAATAGCTAGTGAATTTATAATAAACAAAAAGAAATGCTTCTTCATATACCATACAGACACTCAGCCCACTGGTAGAATTTGTTACTATCATTTCAGAGTTAAGGCTTTCAAAAAAAAGAATAATTAATAAAAGATAATAATTAATAATTAATGAAATTTTTAATTTTTGTCCCCTAACTGTGAAAGTAATGAAATTCTGTGCTTCAGGAATTCACCTCCCTAATATTGAATAAAGACTATACTTTATCCTCAAGTGCAGTCTTTACTTCACTCCATTCCTCTTCTGGAGGCAAAGGGAAGAAGGTAGACAGTTTTATAGCCACAGACCTTGATGTCTCCAGTGTGAATTCCTCAGGCAAGTCAGACCTACCCTTGAGTCCTAACAATCTCTTCTAGGCTGATTAAAACTCTGAGTTTCATAATTACATTTTCTTCTTAAAGAAAGTAAGTTTTTATTTTTAACAGATTTACTGAAGTTTCGTTGAAATAAACTGCACTTATTTGAAGTGTACAACCTGATTATTTGTGGTGGTGGTGGTGGTGGGAGGTGTTGGAGATTGAACCCAGCAGCACTCTATCACTGAGCTACATCCTCAGATCTTTTCATCTTTTATTTTAAGACAGGGTCTTACTAACTTAGTATTACTAAGTTGTCCAACCTGGCCTCAAACTTGCAACTGTACTGCCTCAGCCTCCTGAGCAGCTGAGATTACAGTTGTGTGCCACAATGTCCAGTCGATCTGGTAATATTTTTGATAAACAAAAGCATCACTACAATTGAGAGAAAGAACACATCCATCATCCCCAAAAGTTTCCTTGTTGCCCTTTTTAATGATTCCCTCCTGTATTTTCTCACTCCTCATCCCTATTCCTATCTGTAAGGCCTTCTGACACTACAGATCATTTTAAGATTTCCCAAATTTTTATATAATTTAACCATACAGCATATATTCTTTGGTTTGACTTATTTCACTCAACATAATTATACTGAAGTTCATCCAGGTTGTTCTATTTTATCGGTATTTTTCATTCTTTTTACTGCTGTATACTGCAGGTTGAATATCCCTTATCTGAAATGCTTGGAACCAGAAGTGTTTCAAATTTTGAAGTTTTTCAGATATTGAATATCTGCAGAGACCTTCATGGTTAAGAATCCCTAATCCAAAAATACAAAATGCTCCCAAATGCCAAAGTTTTTGAACATCTTGTCAGTGCTCAAAAAGTTTTAGATTTCAAATTTTGGGTTGCCATATAAAGGATGCTCAATCGGTATTCTACTGCATGTAATTTGTGTCACTCTATGTTTCTCCATTCATCTGTGGTTAGACATTTATATTATTACCAGTACAGGATATTAAAAATAAAGCTGCTATGAACACTTGTGTGTGTCTTTATATGGAGGCAAGCTTTCATTTTCCTGAATAATACCTAGGAGTAGAACAGCTGAATCATATGTACACCCATATTTTACTTTTTAGGAAACTGCCAAACTGTTTTCCAATGTGGTTGGTTATACATTTTACATTCTTACTGGCAGAGTAGGAGAGTTACCATTTCTTTACGTCCTGGTCAACATCAGGTATGGTCAGTCTTGCTATAGTATTTATCTTATTTTGGTTTTAATTTTCATTTCCTAATGACTAATGATGTTGAATAATCTTTTCACATGTTTATTTGCCATTTATATATCCTCTCTGGTGAAGTTTCAGATCAAACCTTATGCCCTTTTCCCAATGAGGGAGGTTTTGTTTTGTTTGAGTTGTAAGCATTCTTTATATATCCTAAAATCAGGTTAATTTATCTGATCTGTGATTTGCAAACATTTTACCCCAGTTTGTGACTTACCATTTTATTTCAAAATATCTTTAGAAGAGTGAAAGGCTTTATATTTGGTGAAGTCTATTTTGTCATTTTTTTCCCCATTTATGAACCATGTTTTTGGTGCTATATCTAAAAAAATTTTACCTAATCAAGGTCTTATATTTTATTCTTTCCTATACAAGTTTTATAATTTTAGATTTTACATTTAGATCAATGGTCCATTTTAAGTTAATTTTTGTCTATGGTAAAAGGTATGGATTGAAGTTCATTTTTATGTAGGGATATCCATTTGTTGAGAAAAGCTTTCTTCTCTCCACTGAACTGTCTTTGCACCTCTCTTAAAAATAAATTGTCCATAACTGTGTGGGTCTACTTTTAGACCCTCTATTCTGTTTCATTATCTTTTATAACAATACTATATTATTTTGATTAAAGTAGCTTTATAACAAATCTTAAAGTCAGATAATGTTAGGTCTCCAATTTTATTCTTTATCAAAGTTGTTTTGACTAATCCAAGCTTCTTTGCATTTGCATATGAGTTTTAGCATCAGCTTGTCCTTTTCTTCAAAAGTGCCTGCTGGGACTTTAATTGGGATTGTGCTGAATCTACAGACAAATTTAGAGAGAACATTCTAATGGTATTAAATCTGGCTTTTTTTTTTTTTTTTTTTTTTTTAATGTACTAGGGATTGAACCCTGGGCCTCACACATGCTAAGCAAGTGCTCTACCACTAAGCTATACCCCCAACCCCTTTTGAGTCAGGGTATCCTTAAACTGCCAGGATGGCCTCAACTGGTGATCCTCCTGCTTCAGCCTCCTGAGTAGCTAGGATCACAAGTGTGCATCACTATGACTGGCAAAATACTGAATCTTGTAACCAATAAACATAGTATCTCTCTCTACATTTATTTAAGTCTAATTTCTCTCAGCATTTTTTGTAATTTTCAGTTTCTTGCACATACTTTGCCATTTTTCTTCTCCAAGAATTTCAATATTTTATGCTGTCATAAATGATCTTCTTTTAATTTCAATTGCTGTTTGTAGAAAATATACAGAAGCACAATCGATTCTTGTACAATGATTCATATTCTGAAAACTTGCTAAATTTACTTAAGTAGCCTTTTTGTAGATTTCATTGGATATTCTACACAGAGAATGATACCTGGGAACAAAGGAGTTTTGCTTCTTCCTCTCCAATTTAAGTGTCCTCCAGTCCTCTTCCTTGCCTTTCTGCACTAGCTAGAACCTCCAATACAACGCTGAACGCAGAATGGGTGTTCCTGACAGATTTCTGGTGTTGGGGGAAAGGATGTTTTGCTATCAAGTATTAAGTTAGCTGTTTATTTTTTTTACAGATAGCCTTTATCAATTTTGGGAAATTTTCTTCTATTTCTTGTTTGCTGATACTAATTTCTGGGAATGGGTGTTAGAATTTACAAAATTCTTTTTCTGCCTCTATTGCAATGATCGCGCATGATCATTGGTTTGTTATGGATAGAATTGCGAGCTCTACCAAATGTATACTTTGCAGTCCTAGACCCCAGTATTTCAGCATGTGACTGCAGCTGGTGAGAGAACCTTTAAGTTAAAATTGGGTCATCAAGGGCTGGGGTTGTGGCTCAATGGTAGAGCACTTGCCTAGCATGTGTGAGGCACCGGGTTCAAATCTCAGCAGCATAAATAAATAAATAAATATCCATCAACAAGTATTATTTTTAAAAATTGGGTAATTAGGGTGAGCCCAAATCCATGTGACCAATATTATTATAAAAAGAGGTGATCAGAACAGAGAGCCACACACAGGAAGAAGACAGAGGTGAAGGAAAGAGACCTCAGAAAAAAATCAAACTTGTTGGATTTCCAGCCTTCAGAATTGTGAGAAAATAAATTTCTATTATTTAATCTCCTAATCTATGGTATTTTGTTATAACAGCCCTAGAAAACTAGGAGTTTATTAAGATAGTACATTACATTGAATGATTTTTTTAATGTTAAACCAGCCCTGCATTCCAGGGGGGGGGGGAATTCCATTTGATTATGATATATTGTCCTTTTTATAGATTATTGGAACTCATTTGCTACAATTTTGTTAATTCATGTTCCTTGCAGGTTATTTGGTCTATAATTTTTTGGTCTATTATCTTCTGATATTACTAGTAGGATAATTCTGGACTCAGAATAAATTAGGAAATATGACTCCTTTTTTATTCTTTTTAGTTATATATGACAGTAGAATATATTTTGACATATCATACATTATTGGAGTTACACTGGTCATGTATTCATATATGAATATAGGAAAGTCATGTCCAATTAATTCTATTGTCTTTTCCATTCCCATCCCTCTCCCTTCATCCTAATCTGCCCTGTCCAACCAGTTGAAACACGGCCCCCATTATGAGTCAGCATCTACATATCAGAGAGAAAGTACAGCCTTTGGTTTTGGGGGACTGGCTTATTTCACTTAGTATGATAACCTCCAGTTTTATACATTTACCAACAAATGCCATACTTTCATTCTTCTTTATGGCTGAGTAAAACTCCATTGTGTATATATACCACAGTTTCTTTATCCACTTATCTGTTGAAGGACATCTAGGCTGGTTCCATAGCTTAACTGTTGTAAATTGAGCTGCTATAAAGATTGACGTAGCCCCCTCACTACAGTATGCTGATTTTAAGTCCTTTAGTATAAACCTAGGAATGGGATAACTGGGTCAAATGGTAGTTTCATTCCAAGTTTTCAGAGGAATCTCCACCTTGCTTTCCAGAGTGGTTGCACCAATTTGCAGTCCTACCAGCAATGTATGAGTGTAACTTTCCCCCCACATACTCGCCAACATTGATTGTTACTTGTATTCTTTATAATTGCCATTCTGACTGGAGTGAAATGAAATCTCAGTGTAGTTTTAATTTGCAGGGAAATATGACTCCTTATTCAAATTTTCTAGAAGAGTTTGTATAGAATTGGTGCCATTAATTCCTTAAATATTTAGCAGTATTTGCCAGTAAAGCTATCTGAACTTTCCATGTGGGAAAGCTTTCAGCCTTAAATTCTATTTCTTTAATAGATATGTGGCTATTCCAATTATTTATTTCTTCCCGGTTGATTTAGGTGTTTTTTTTTTCTTTTAATAAATTTATCCACAACTAAGTTATCTAATTTATTATCAAGCAGTTGTTCATAATAATCTTTACTCTTCTAATATCTCTATATTTTCTAGTGATGTTAACCTCTTTAAAGTTGATTGAAACTCTAAGCTTTCCACATCCTTTTCCTTCTTAAAGAGGGAAAAGAGATTTTTGTCATTGTTGGTTTGTTTGTGGTAGTAAACTAAAACTGCAAAGTGTTTTTATGGGCACAATTCTGCCCATACAAACTGTGTAATTCAGTTACAAAAAAAAGTGAATGAAGTATTTAATTTGAATATATGCTTTATCCAGAAATGGCTTAATATATTTAAAATACAAAAATCAAGGTAGAAAAGTCAAAAGATAAATGTGTAGATTATGGCAGTTCCAACACACAAAGAATGAATGGTCACCCTGAATGAACAGAGCTAGAATTAAGTATCTGTGACATTAAGTATCTTAAACATACGACTTTTTTCAATTATAATTTTAGGAAAACTGGAATATCCGGAATACCCTTTATTCCCAGAAGAGTTTATACTGGGGCTGAGGTTGTGGCTCAGTGGCAGAGCACTTGCCTCGCACATGTGAGGCACTGGGTTCGATCCTCAGCACCACATAAAAATAAGTAAACAAAATAAAGACACTGTCCATGTATAACTTAAAAATATTTAAAAAAAAAGTTTATACTGATGGTAAATTAAAAACATCAAAATTCAAGAGTAAAATCAACAAAAAGTCTATGTACAGTCCAACCAACATCCACGAGCCATTAAATTTCAATACATCAGAATGTGCTAGTGAGAGTGGTTTGAAACAAAATGCAAATGACAGCTTTTCCTATTTGTGGTCTTGAATTAAACTTTAAAAAACACAGAATTCAGAATCAGAAGGTATTTTGTTTCCCTAAACCATAGAAAGTGCTGTAGAAAAGGATCTTATCCTATTTTTTATCCCTTTTGCTGTTCTAGAAATTGTTGGGCTGTTCATTTCCTCAACTATACTTAGGAAAGAGGATGCCTATCATTTTCACATTAACAAACATAAAAGTATTTATTTGTTTTGAATTTATGCTGTCAACCTCTCTGTATATGAAATACCTCAGTAGTAAATCCAATGTAAAAATCACCAAAATTATTTCTACTCATATAAGGCCATAATGTCAGTTAAGATATTAATCAAGAACATTCCCAGCAGCTCAGTAGGCTGAGGCAGGAGAATCCCAAGTTCAAAGCCAGCTTCAGCAACTTAGCGAGACCCTGTCTCTAAATAAAATATAAAAAGGGGCCGGGGATGTGGCTCAGTGGTCGAGTGCCCTGGGTTCAATCCCTGGTACAAAACATTAAGGACAGTTTAACTCAGGCCACAGAAAGTTAAAAAAAGTGTAAAGCAATTTCTTCTCCCCACACTTCAATTTGTTCGGGTTTAGCTGAGAACCTTACCTACTCACACAGCACTCCACATTTTCACCTCCATCCTAGACAAAGCCACCTTGATATCTTGCTGATATGTCAGCTTCAATATGTCCAAGAGATCCATCAATTCATCAGAAAGAACCTCCTCTCTCCTCTTGACTTCTCCATTCCCATTCTGGCTTCGCAGTTTTCCCAAATAACCAAAGCTTAAAAACCTTGGTCATCTTTGACTCCTCACTGTCCATCCTCCTCCACTTAGTCATGATTGCTACGTCTATAGATTCTATTTCAAGATGCTTTTCCAATCTAACCCTTCTTTTTCGTATTTCCACATCCAGGCCTTCATTATCATCCCTTGTCTGTCATCCCCCTCCCATGGAGGTATAACTGACATATATTGAACTGCACATACTTAAAGTGGCCCTACCTATTTTAGTTTGTTACAGTAAATTCCAAAGCCTTTCTGAATTCTAATCTTTCTTCACCCTGTACTCCCCCTTCCAATCTACTTTACTCATGGCTCCCCAGAACATTCTTCTAAAGCACCATTAATGGGTGGGTAACTTCCCAGCTTTCAAATCTTGTGGCCAGCTGTCATCTAAACTCAACTTCCACCTCCTTGGCACAGTCAAAACTCTACAGTCTGATCTCAACCAATATATCAACCTTTTTTTCCTACTGCCCCTACATCTACCTTATACTTAAGCCAAACAAAAGTACTTGCCATTCCCTAAATATGTCCTTTCCCACTCATTAACTTTTGCCAGAAATACATTTCTTTGCTCTTTCTGTCTAAAAAACTCTTGGGTATCTTCCAAGGCCTAGCACTGATTTATTTTTGGAAGCCTTCCGTGATCAACCCTACAAATACAGGCTTCATTCCACTAGACTCCTAGAGCGTTCTGTACTTCTATTATCCCAATGCACATGATTATGTTAGAATTATTTTGCATCTATCAAAATGTAAGCCCCTTGAAGGAAGGAATCATGTTTCACTCTCCTCAGTAACTCTCAAGGTTCCTGAGGACAATGCATTAAAATTCAATTCAAGGGAGACTGAGCACTCTAATTATAGTATACCACTTAAGGGCTCAGAAAAGATATTCAAAGATTTGGTCAATGAGCCAATGAATGAACAGCACATATCACAACCTCAGTATATAAAACTTTAATAAAAAGAACATTTACGGGGCTGGGATCGTGGCTCAGTGGTGGAGTGCTTGCCTCATATGCATGAGTCACTGGGTTCAATCCTCAGCACGACATAAAAATAAATAAAATAAAGATATTGTATCCATCTACAACTAAAAAAAAAAATTAAAAAGGGGGGGGCTGGGGCTGTAGCTCAGTGGTAGAGCATTTGCCTAGCGTGCGTGAGGCACTGGGTTTGATCCTCAGCACCACATATAAATAATAAGTGAATAAAATAAAGATCCATCAAGAACTAAAAAAAAAGCATTTAAAAATATTTTTTTTAAAAAAAAGAACATTTACAAGTAGAAATAAAATGTCTTTGTGTATTCACCAATTTTTAAAATTTTTTTATTTTTAAATATTGATTTGCTCTTTTTAGTTATATATGACAGTATATTTTGACATATTATACATATATGGAGTATAACTTTCCATTCTTGTGGTTGTACATGATGTGGAGTTATTCTGGTCGTGTATTCATATATGAACATAGGAAAGTTATGTCCAATTCATTCTACTGTCTTTCCTATCCCCATCTCCCCTCCCTTCCCTTCCTTTCCCTTTGTCTAATCCAATGAACTTCTATTCTCACCACCACCACCACCACCACCTTATTGTGTGTTAGAGTTCACATATCAGAGAGAACAATTGGCCTTGGGACTTTTTGGATTGGCTTACTTCACTTAGCATGATACTCTCTAGTTCCATCCATTTACTGGCAAATGCTACAATTTCATTCTTCTTTATGGCTGAGTAATATTCCATTGTGTATATATATACCGCAATTTCTTTACCCATTCATCTGTTGAAGAGCATCTAGCTTAGCTATTGTGAATTGGTATAAACATGGATGTGGCTGCGTCATTGTAGAGTGCTGATTTTAAGTCCTTTGGGTATACACCAAAGAATGAAATAGCTGGGTCAAACAGTGGTTCCATTCCAGGTTTTTTAAGTAACCTCCATACTGATTTCTAGAGTAGTTGTAACAATGTGCAGTCCCATCAGCTATGTATGAGTGTACCTTTTTAGCCACATCCTTGCCAACATTTATTGTTACTTGTATTCTTGATAATTGCCATTCTGACTGCAGTGAGATGAAATCTCAGTGTAGTTTTAATTTGCATTTCTCTAATTGCTACAGATGTTGAACACTTTTTCATATATTTTTGACCATTCGTATTTCTTCTTTTGTGAAGTGTGTGTTCAGTTATTTTGCCCATTTATTGATGGGTTATTTGTTTTTTGGTGTTAAGTCTTTTGAATTCTTTATATATCCTGAAGATTAATGCTCTGAGCTGCAGATGGCAAACATTTTCTCCCATTCTGTAGGCTCTCTGTTTGTGTTCTTGGTTGTTTCCTTTGCTGTGAAGAAGATTTTAGTTTGATACCAGCCCACTTACTGATTCTTGACTTTGCTTCTTACACTCTAGGAGTCTTGTTGAGGAATTCAGTTCCTAAGCTGACATGATGGAGATTTGGGCCTATGGTTTCTTCTAGTAGGCACAGGGTCTCTGGTCTAATGCCTAGGTACTTGATCCACTTTGAGTTAAGTTTTGGGCATGGTGAGAGTTAGGGGTCTAATTTCATTTTGCTACATATGTATTTCCAGTTTTCTCAGCACCATTTGTTGAAGATGCTATCTTTTCTCCAATGTATGTTTATGGCACCTTTGTCTGGTATGAAATAACTGTATTTATGAGTTTGTTTCTGTGTCTTCTATTCTGTACCACTGGTCTTCATGTCTGTTTTGATGCCAATACCATGCCATTTTCGTTACCATAGCTCCATAGTATAATTTAAGTTCTGGTATTGCGATGCCTCTTGCTTCACTTTTCTCACTCAGGATTGCTTTGGGTATTCATTTTTCCAAATGTATTTCATCACTGCTTTTTCTATAGAAATATAATTTCTATCTAATCAGAGTATTTGACTACCTTTCTTTGAGCAAAACTTCCTTCAGCCTCACTCCCAAACCATCCAAAGAGAGGGGGGGGAGGGGAGGGAATAATATCATTCCTTAATAAGGAAATAAAATATCAGTCTGACAGTTCTACTATTTTTGTTTGCATGTTTGTAAAAATCTAAAGTGAAGCTGGGCATGGTGGCACACACCTGTAATCCCAGCACTTTGGGAGGCTGAGACAGGAGAATCGTGAATTCCAAGCCAGCCTCAGCAACCGCCAGGCACTAAGCAACTCAGTGAGACCCTGTCTCCACATAAAATACAAAATAGGGCTGGGGATGTGGCTCAGTGATCGAGTGCCCCTAAGTTCAATCCCGGTACCAAAAAAAAAATCTAAAGTTGCATCCAAAAACAAAAAAAGAAAAAGCCAAGTCAGAATTGTGAGAATGAGCTGGGCACAGTGGTACACACCTATAATCCCAGCTACTCAGGAGGCTGAGGTAGGAGGAGAGCCAAGTTCAAGGCCAACCTCAGCAACTTGGCAAGGCCCTAAGCAACTTAGTGAGACCCTGTTTCAAAATAAAGAATAAAAAAGGGGCCGGATATGTAGCTCAGTGGTAAAGTGCCTCCGGGTTCAGTCTCCAGTACCAAAAATAATAATAAAGAAAAAAGGAAATGTGCAAATGGTCTTTGAGACCTGCTTACCCTTGCATCCTTATAGTATGGAAAAGAGAGATCAGGGTATTTTCAGAAGCCCACTCAAACTACCCTGGGTGACTCATGGCATCATAACCTCATCTTTTAAGACAGACTTTGTAAAGGAACATTACACAGATAGCATGATCATTACATCTGAGTGATTTTAACTGGATTGTACAAATGATCGCTTAATTTTCACCTTGAAATATATCACCTCTATTCCATAGCCACACCTTTGCCCATACAATAAACTCTGAGCCACCTTCATTCATTACATGCCCTCTATTCTTTTAGTCTTAAGATACTTGAATACCATAAAAAACATTTTAATACTTAACAAAAAACTGTCCACATACATAATAATTTAGGATTACCCCAAAATTTTATTATTAGGCAGGATATGTTGTAAAATATTTCCTCAGGAAACAAAAATATACCAATGAAATATCCTTTAGACCAAACTGCTTCACCCAACACCAACAATTTCCAAGGAGAGGGAAAATTTATTTAGTAAGTAGTAAATTTCAATTCCTTATTAAAGACATAAATATGTTTTGTTGCCAGTAATCCTTAAGGTCTCTGCAGACTGTATGCTTTGCAGTTGTTAAATGGGCTTTGTTCTCCTTTTCTATAAGAACAGAAAAATAACCAGAGGAGGAGAGAGAAGAACAAAGTAGAGAACCTGGCCGTGAAATTCAGTTCAATTTACACATTTATCACCCTGCCCGGTGCAAGCCTGTGCAATGTCTAGGCAAGCTTAGAGGAAGAGCAACCATGATCCACAGAACTTTCATCTAACCAAAGGATGTTTGGGTCTTGAAAATGGCAACATTGGTTTTTAAAATGGGGTAGGTTACAGATCAGGGAGCTGCACACAAGGCCCTGTCTGTGACTATAAATGTTGATGAGGGAGTGCTGGTTTTATTTTGAATTTAGAGGAAAGGCCCTAAAATTTTAGAAAATCTTTATCACTCAGACTCCCTTCTATTTGTCTTGATGATCTAGTGATTTGATTTTAGAAAATATTTTATCTTCTTAATGTGAACATCTGTGAAGTTTCTAAGCAAAATAACCACTGAAAGAAGAGCTAGTACAATGTGTGCCTACGCGGGGTAAGGAAATGACGGCCGAGAAGCCATCTCAAGGAAGATGTGCAACACACTGCCAAGAAAGTACCCTTCACACTCAGCCACCTGCAGACCAGACCAGTATTGGAAGACCCCTACTCAGCACAGCAGGCCAAGCAAAATGCCAATGAGTATCAACTGGAAAGTGCCACCTCAGAGGCCTTAAGAATCGCATTTAATTATATGAGTCACTGCTTCTTCTTTACCATTCGTGGAATGAAGCAGTAAATTAGAGAGCAGTTTTCCAAGATTCATTTGCTACATTAAAATTCTTTGGGAGTTGTTTGCAAAAAATCTTCATCACAAATGATGGTTTTGGGGCTCTGGGGAACCATGTAAATACAGGATGGTAAACTTAACAGAGCATCACTATTTTAGAGGCAAAACCAATGACCTTAATTTTCAGCAAAGGTATTTTTAAAAAAGTTGTAAGATTTTGCATTATGAACATGGTTATCAAATCTCAATACAGCCTTGAAAGATGATAAAAGCCTAGCTCCGGGCAGCTTAATTGGCAACTTAAATCAGTATGTTTTTGAAGCATAATAATCTTTTCAACTGATCAACAATTAGCAACTCTGGGCTCGTTAGGTTATCATGCAGCAGTGACACTTCTGTCACCAAGATGAGGTCAGCACAGTTTGCATCACCCAGGCAACCAGACCCAGTAGAACTTAAGGAACAAAACCAACCTGTGTAACTAGGGTCAACGCACAATTCATCTACCTCTTTCCTCATTTTTAATAGTGAAGCACAAGATCAGAGCTCAGAATTGAACACAGGCCAGTAACTTAGAGAGCTCAAGGTTGCTCCAAACAATTCAGAGAAAGGCTTCCAAAGTCTTAAACACTTCCAAAGTCCATCCCCCAAATTCCTGTCCTTCCAGTTAAAGACAGACATGAGAAAAGAAATCAAAATGTCATTCTCTGGAATTATGTTTCTTCATTGCTAAAAAGAAGATATAACTTGTGTTATTCCTGGCCCATTTAACAAATATTTTTGAAGGTAAAAACATGGCCATTAAAGCAGTAATGACTGCCTCTTTGGGGCTGAACATATGTGTTGTCTTAATCCTCTATAAACCGGTTAGAAATATGGAGAATACAGGAAATAACAGATTCTCTGAACATTCTGCAAGATTCCACTTTGTCTTTGTAGAAATTGTGAGTATTGTATGTAGATTTTCTGCAAAGTGCTCTCAAAATTCCATAAATTCCATCCTGCAGGGACTTCATTTTTCTGTGCTCCTGCCTCCATACTCGTATTCCCCCCGGCTCTAAATATACGCTGCAACACCAGCATCCCACAAAGCACTGCACACCAATAAAATACAACACTGTTTACATACAGTGCAAATATATAACATATTTTTAGCGTAGGTTATGAGCAATATTTTTAGATGGATGGAGCCTGCAGTGATATTAGTAACAAACTTCTACTGTAAATTAGTGGCCTAAATAGAAATTTATGTACCATAAAACCCAGCATGAAACAATAAGTTAGAAATATTTAAATAACATTTTACAGAGCGTTAAACAGCAAGCACAACTGTTGTCAGGCTGAGTTGGTTATTGAAAAGGAGAGTTGGACGCTGTTATACAAAGGTGCCCAAGCAACAGAAGACAATTCCTTGGTCTTTTACAGAACTTTGAAAAATTAAATCTGACCTCCAGACTGTACCTTACTAACACGTCAAAGTTAGCCTAAATCTGAAAACACATAACAAACAAACCAATCCACTGATAAAATTCTGTAACTTTTATAATAAGGCCAAAAGGCACCTACATGAGATGAGATTTTGGTTCATATTTTTGCTCATTTTCTAAAAATATGCTAGGCCTGTAATATGAACAGATGAGCTTATGTCTACATTTGGCTTTCTAAGATCTATAATCCTGCTTAAGCCATAATCAAGCCCATTCTTGCATTACTCACATTTCACAGAGCAAAGAATATTGCTATTATTTCTTGGGAAAAATCAGCTTCCAGTGTCAATTTATCTTTGTGATTCTGCAAAATACCAAGACTTTAAACACTATATTCAAAATCTAATATTGCAAACTTGATTCTGTGGTTGGATCCGCTAAGTATGTGAAAATGTTATAAGAAGCTCCTCAAGCTTATCATTTAGATATTTTCCCAAAATAATGGGATTGAAGGCTGATGGGAAGTGAGGGTTGCTGGGGAGGTGAGTGAAAAAAGAAAAGTCCCAACTTGTGCTGCTCTTCCAAACAGAACATGGAGGTGGCAGGGCTTCAGTAATGGAGATGGCAGAATGTCGGGTCTTCAAGAAAAAATAAAATGATAGACTTACCTTATTTATTTACCTGATCTTCAGAAGGACAAATGCACTGTCCTTCAAAAATGGAATGTAGGGTAATAATAATAATTGACACTAGGTGAGGAGTATTCTAGGAAGAGAGGCAACAGGTAGGAAGATCAGAGGATAGAAATAATAATAAATAATTATCATCTGGGGACATTTATTCATGAATCAGGGAATAATAATTATCATTGTTATTAATTGATAATTGTATAGAATTAATTGAGAATAATAATAATTTCTGGGTTCATGAATAACATCCCAAAATAAGAAATGAACAACAGGAATTTTGTTAAGGCGGAGACTGGCACTGGCATGCTGAATTTTTCCAGTGGATTATTTCATCCTTAAATTTCACATACATAAGACTGAATTCATCATTTCTTTCCTGATCTGACTTCTCTCTTAGCCTAACCATTTCTGTCAATGACATCTTTATCCTATCGGCCATCTAAACGAAAGCCCTCATTCATCATTTCTGATTCCTCCTCTTCTCTTCTCTTCAGAGCCAATATGGAAAGCTCAGGAAGAGTGCAAATTCTGAGAAGACTGAGATTGCGTCTGTCTTATTCACCTTTTATTTATTCTTTCACCTCTACCACATGACACAACTGGGTAAAAGAGAACAAGACAGCCATGATCCCTGCCATCATGGAGATTATAATCTCACGAGGGAGACATGCATTAAATGAAGGTATAATTATGAACTGTGATTGGTGCTTTAAAGAAAAATACTTGGTTTCTATGAAAGTAAATATGAGGAGACTTAATTAAGATAAGGGGTACTGATGTTCAAGGGGCTCCTCTCAGGTAGTGAAAATTAAGGTGAGACTCGAGTCAGTTTTAAGATCACTAGGTAAGTAGGTAAGTAGTATTCAAGTAATACTACTAGGTAAGTAGTATTCAAAGAAATACTATCAACCAGAAGGATAGAAAGACCAGAGGATAGAAAGAGCTTAGCACATCTTAGAAAACACAAAAAAGGCAGTAAAGCTGGAGGTGATAAATGGGCAGTGGCTCTCCAGGCCCTACTTAGGAGTAGGGCTTTATCCCATACGGGGGGAAGTTTATTAAAGGGTTACGCATATGATCTGACCAATGTCTTTAACGTCCTAACTTCTGGGTAGAAAATGCAGGCAGGGAAGCAAGAGTAGAAATAGGAAACTAGCCATGAGGCTAGTTCTAGAAAGAGCTGAGAGTGCCCTGAAGTAACATAAGCCATCTTCATGCCCAGGGATTGTCTAAATGAATGAATCAATAAAAAGATGTCAGCATTGGTTCTCACAGCTCTTTTCTCATGATACTTCCAACTGTGCCAGCATCCTCCTTCCAGTCTCTTAGACGCATGTAAGTCTGAGTGATTTTCCGGAGCCAAAATTTTAGCCAACATCATAATAAAAAAAATTAGATGATATCTACTGCTTAAAATTTAAATTGTAACACCTAAACCGCCACATTCAATTCTGTATGAAATTGGGAACATAATTTTAAACACTTTATCATAAATAACAGTAAAAATTTTTATGCAAGCAAGTTCATTACAGCATTATTTTTAATAGAAAAATAGAAACAATCTACACATGCCTCCATGCAGGAAAGGTCAAACTATGGTGTCCTTATATAACAAAATATTATACAGTCCTCAAAAATATTAAAGGGAATATTTAATAATGTGGAGAAAAGTAAAACAATGTTAAACAATAAAAGAAAAAATCAAAACGTATGCAATATGATCTAAAGTTCAGTTTTTAAAAAGAATGCACATAAAAGCTGGGCGCGGTGGCACAAGTCTGTAATCCCAGTACTTAGGGAGGCTGAGACAGGAGAATCGCAAGTTCAAAACCAGCCTTAGCAATGGCGAGGCGCTAAGCAACTCAGACCCTGTCTCTACATAAAACACAAAAAAATAGGGCTGGGGATGTGGCTCAGGGGTCAAGTGCCCCTGAGTTCAATCTCCAGTACCAAAAAAAAAAAAAGAAAGAAAAGAATGCACATGCATATGACAAAAACAAATAGATTTATCAAAGTAGTAATATATGGACTCTGAGGTTGTGGGTGATTTTTAGTTTCTCAGTATGTTTTTCTACCTTACAAATTTTCTACAGTAGTAAGACTTTTATTCTCAGAAAAATATCTTCCAGTAGTGGTTACATCTAAAAGAAAAAATTTCTTCAGCCACCGTCACACTGCTCCCATTCTTTGCTCCAAAGTCTGTGGTTCTGTTTCCCGTGGATCTGCTTCAGCCACTGCCTACATGTGGCCCCTTTGCTCTGCGGCCACGGGTCTGGGAGCCTCCTTCAGAAACAATTCCTACTCTCAACATTTACTTCCAAGGCACTCATCTCACACATGCTGCCTTGACTCATCAACTTCTTTCCCTGCCGTTAGCTCTCATTGTCAAATTCACTATCCATTTTTTGTTTTTTTCTGTCCTGCCCCACAGCATCAAGCACAGCACCTTCTGTATGGCATTTAATAAGTGTTGTTTATGCAGAATGAAGATGCTATTCTGATACAGGGTCCACTATATTTAGTTCTGAGAATAGCACAATCGCAATCTCTTGGGCCCAAAAGCTGTTGTCGTATTTTCCACTTTGAATCACAGTTGGTTAGGGCAAGGAAGATACCTGAGATAGGGTCTTGCTCAACCCCAGAAACCTCTCGGAGGTCTCAGGTAAACACAGCAGCAGTGGTGGAGCCAGATCTGGAAACACAATGGCTCTAGACTCAGTGGTCCTATTTGAGTCCATCCTTCTGAGCTAAGTGAGACAACTCTTCTCTCCCTAACCAGCTAAAGGATGTAAGCCATCAAGTAATTTTGGAAATGTCCATTTGATTTCCTGAATGTCCATTTGGCAGGCTGGAGAAAATTAATTTTATTGCCATTGTGCTTTTCACTTTGCATAATCTAACTACTGAATATCAAAGGCTCACTGAAAGTACCAGTTTTTAAGTGTAACCATTAGGCACTTTAAAAATTGTTTTCAAGCAGCACAAAGGCCAGAATAATCTGATTGCAAATTCCTCCCAAGGATATAGAACTTAAAGCATATTCAGTGTATTTGTAAGGCTACATCCTCCCTCCTGACACCCTTGGACTGAATGAATGAAGCCTGGAGTGAAGCCAGGGTGTGTGATATGTGCTTATGAACTGGTGTGTAAAGTACGCTTTTAAAAACTCCAAGAAGACATATTAAAGTCACTGATGAGTAATTATGCTGATAAAGTACTAAGATCCTATGAGGCAAGGCTGTGATTTGAGTCGACAGCTTTGCTTATAAACATTGGTTCTAAAAAATACCAATTAATGATTCATTTGAGTCCCGCTCTGCTCTGATACTGTCCAAGTTCTGGCATTTCATGTCATGCCATCGTCTTTTACCACATAAGCTTCAGTTTTATCAAGGCAAAGAAGGTAAAAAATACTTTCAAGTGAAAACAATACAAATAACAAAGGATCTATTTTACTGTTGTGAACTCTGACAATTTCCTCTTTGCATTAAAAAAGATAATAAGTGTCAAACCAGTTATTATAACACATGACAGCTTCAGAATAGAGACAGCACATCCAACTCACATATTTAATATGGACACATGGGAAAAGAGCAAACAGTTTTTCTAACAGATTTCTCTGCCTCAATGCCAATATGGCAAATAATCACATGAAAATGTTATTACTCTACCTAATTTTCCCTTGGAGCTTTCAAATAAAAACTTTTGTCAACTGATTTTTAAAATCTGCACAGGGAACAAGGACAGCAACACCACCATACGGGGCCCTTTCAATGACATCCAGGCTTAAGTGAGGTGACACCTAAGATGGGTGGGGTTTTGCAGATGATTGATAAGGGCTGAGGACCAAGCAGTCACGACAAAGACAGATGGCTTTCCTAAAATGGAAGAGCTCCTGCAATGGCATGAATTCTACCGAGGAAATAGAGGAAAGGAGAAGAGATCCTCATCTGCGCTTTCTTTCTCTGATCACTGGGGATGACAGTCAAAGCATAAATAAAAAAGAATAAAGCAATCCAGATGGGAAAGGGAGGGCTGGGGGGTAGCTCTGTGATACAGTGGTTGCCCAGCATGCTCAGGGTACTGAGTTTGATCCCTGATACCACCAAACGGGGGATGGGGGCAGCTAAAAAGACAATGGAAGAAAAATGAAGGACAGAAGTCTCCTTTATCCTTGGGGGATAAGTGCCAAGACCCACCCACTCCAGCAGATGCCTAAAACTGCAGAGAGTAGCAAACCCCATATATATTATGCTCTTTCTCATGCATACTTATGATAAAGTTTAATTCATAAATTAGGCACAGTAGATTAAAAACAACTAATAAAACAGAAAAATTGTAACAATATACTGTAATAAAAGCTATTTAGGAATTGTTTATTTCTGGAATGTTCCATTTAATATTTTCAGACCATGGTTAACTGCAGGTCACTCAAAGTACAGAAAGTGAAACCAGAGATAAAGGGGAGAATACCGGGGCTGGGATTATGTGGCTCAGTGGGAGAGCGCATGAAGCAAGCGTGGGGCACTGGGTTCGATCCTCAGCACCACATATAAATAAATAAATAAAATGAAGCTAATGTGTCCATCTAAAAACTAAAAAAATATTTTAAAAAGGGGGAGGAGGAGAATACCGAAGTTAAAAGATGTTTTACTAGAGACTGAGAGAAATTCACTTCAATTAATGTTTACCTAATACCTACTGTGTGCTACTGTGTGCTTTATCTGAATAAAGTTGAATAGGCATTGCTTATTTTATAAGAGCAAACTCTGGTCTATAATACCATGTGTCTAATAAGATGCTCAAAAGCAAGACCATAAAGGAAAACCTTCATACTTCCCCCAAAAAAATCATGTTTAGCAAATGAAGTTATCTTTATCTGAAATATTTCCCAAAGCCTGTGCTTGTATTTATGTCCATACTTTTTAGATAAGACCTACTTTAACTGTTACCAATTCTCACATTTTACTGATCTACTGAGCAGTATCTATATTTGCTGATTTTATTTTCTGTCACCCTAATGTTATCGTAACTTAATGCTACCAGGGAATAAGAAAGAATCAATGCTGATTGCAGTTAAGAAAGTGAGGGTGAAAGCAGAACTAACTGGGGAGAGCTGTTTTCTGTAAAGCCTCCACAGGAGGTCTTCTCATCCTAGAGTCACTTAAGAATTACTAACTTGACTCGATTGGAGCACAGAGGCTCTGCACACATCAAGGAAAAACATCAGTGGCTCTCTGGGGAGGCAGTGTGGCTTGGTGGAAAGAGCTTCTATACAGTCTTTGGAGTCAGGCAAACCTGGTTTTTGTTTGTTTGTCTGAGACGGGTCTTGCCATGCTGCACAGGCTGGTTGTGAACTCCTGGGCTCAAGCGATTCTTCCTAGTGATCCTGCCTCAGCCTCCCTAGGAGGTGAGAGTACAGGTATGCGCACATATACCTGGCTATACCTGTTTTTTGAATTCTGGTCCCATCATTTTTTCTTTTTTTAATTGTACAACCGTTAGGAGTTCTAATTTCTTCATCTGTAAAAAATGAGAACATCCCTGCTGCATGGGGATGCTGTGCAGTATTAAAAGTATGTGTGGGTGCCTAAGAGGAGCTACCCCCTGGTTAATCATGCTATTTCCTCTCTTTTCCTTCAAAGGCTTTTGTGAGTACTGTACTCTAAAGAGTTTTGCCACCTTTAAAATATTTTTGCTTTTATTTTATTCATTTGAATATCATATTAGTGTGCCCCCATACATCAACTAGCACATTTATTTACTGGTCTTTTAGGTGTCTCTTTCCATGCAGATGCTTGGAAAATAGGCTGTTAGCATGACTGGACTGTCTCTATCCTGTCTCCAAGTGTTTCAGAGAATCACACAGCCAGCAGCAAGGACAGGCATCATATCTCATCATTCTTCTACCACCCCTCCCTGTGCTGCATCACTAAACGTGCCTCTTCCAATCCTCTCCTTAGAAAACCCCCTTTGGTCTCTCTCCACTAAGGGGAGCATGGACAGGCAGACGAAGAAGCAGAAGACTGAAGCAGGGAAGAAACGTGGGTTTTGCCTTCTGCATGGGCTCCAACCTACTTCACGTGCTTTCAAACTCAGCGTGAACCCATTGCAGCAACTACAGGGAAGGGTTAAGGAATCCTGTTTTCCTTAAAGAAGGGACTAGAAAATCACCAGACTGAGACTCAGAGGAGACTGGCAATTACTGGAAGACTACTACTGTGTAATGACTAAGCTACCTTTGCATGCCTGTGAGCTAACGTCCCATCTCACTGTCATCACATACAGAACAGAATCACAGCTCCAGGAGGAGCCTCAAGTGTGTCCCCTTTGGTCTATATGAACATCCCAAACAGCAGCACATCTAACTGAAGAAGTGCTGTGGAAATAGACTGACAATGCTTCAATTATCTTGGCTGCAGATGAAGACAAAATAAGAGCCTCAGGAGTCCTCAAAAGCCTCCAAAGTTCTCTGTAAACTATGCTGTTATCAAATGGAAACTACAAGCAAACAACCCAAACTGTACGAGTGGAGATTTCCCTGGGCTTTGCTCTGGCTATGAGGCAGTTCCCAAGGACACGATGGATGATGAGTGGGAGCCAACGGGTGCCCAGAGTGGGTCACAGCACAGTGACAGGAGTTCATGACCCATCCAGCTCCCCAGGTGGATTTCCCACTCACACAGCACTATCCAAACCTGGCTAACCTACCACTGACCTTCCTGGTTAAGTTTATTTGATAATCCACACAGGGCAGATGGGGAAAATGGAAAGACAGAGGGGAAAGAATAAAAAGAATGCTGTTCTTATCCTTAGTAAAAACATATTGGTTACACCAGAAATGTGATTAATGATTAAGCTAATAGTCTCTGACAAAGTTATTACAATCTTTGGAGAAGAAAAATCTCACTTCTTCAATATTTTCCAACATTTTGAAGTCCAGGCTTGAATCACTGTGCACAAGGTAATACTCCCTTTCTGGACCACATCTGTGTGACAAGACCACCAAGCCACAATGACAGACGTTGCCATTACTGCTCAATCACACTCTGTAACAAGAATTTCCATTTCAGAATCCAAGCCTCAAGTAAGGGGCACTGAAATCCTTAAATAAATGTTCATTTATATAGACTGCTAAGAAAAATAGAAAACAAGCAAATACTTCAGACTTATCTGAAATGCACCATTTGGAATAAAGGAAAGCATATTCCTCAGAATCAGATAAAGTAGTCTGAATGCCTGCCCGAACCCTCACCAGCTATATGATTCTGGGCAAGCTTTCTGATACTGGGCTTCCTCATGTACAGACAAAGGAGTGATGCCTTCCTTCAAAGGCTCTTGTGGGTTGAGAGACAGCCTGTATCCAACACTTAAAGAGTACTGTCCTTTGTTCAGGCAAAAGTCCTGTCTCATGGGCACTGGTGATTTACATACTCTGCTTTAGACTCCAATTTAAATTCACTGTAGGTGAGCACATCAAGCTTTTTCTCAGAATATCAGTAGTAACTGGGGCCCTGAGACTGACCAAGCAAACTAGCATAAAGGTAAAAAGTTCTCATTTTGCTTACAGTTCACATATAGAACATGCCAGGAACCGCATCAAACTCTGATGTAATCTGATATCCATCTGAACAGAAGCCTGATAACTTGCCTGTTTTACTCTCCACTGTCCTAAATATCTTTTTCCTCTAATACACAATTCTGGTATCAGTTTTAGATCCAGTACCCATGCAAGGCGTGACCCTTCTGAACAGGTCATCCTACTGGCAGGCACTGAGCAGCCTTCACACAGGCTCGGCAGGAAGAGACAACTGGTATGCGTGTGCACTCTGGGAAGTACACCCATACCAGGGCACCTCCAACAATGAAGGATCTCTTAAAGGAGTTCCTTCTCTTAAAAATGCTCTCTAAACACAGAGCTTTGTATTTAAATTAAAAAATGCCTTTCCATCTGTACTAGCTTCTATCAGGTAAAAGAAAATGAAGATAGAGGCAACCGGCAACTGAAAATTGTACTGAGTAGGACAAGACAAAACAGGGAGATTTGATTCTAACACGAGGGGATCCAAGATGATATGAAAGGGAAAGAGGAGAGGAGAGGAAAGGCACACAACCTGGAAGACTCAACTACGTCCACAGGTACTTCCCCAGGGTGTGCAAGAACCTAGCTCTCTTCAGGGAGACAATCACAGCATCATGCACTTCAAATTAATTCCTCTCTGAGTGAGAGCCGAGTAACAGAGACAACACGCGGCAAATGGCAGGCGCAGCGAGTGCAGGACCGTATTCCCAGGTGGTACTTGGTGAGATGTTAGGTTGTCAGTTTAATGTGAAATAAAATGAGGCCACACATCCTAAAGTGTTTTGAAAAGTAAAAATCCAGGGGAATGATGAGGGCAGCACCGTAATGAAGCTGGGGAAAACAGCCTCTCAGGGGTGGAGCTGTGATGTGACCTTCTGTCAGCTGGTACCCCAAGGCCTCTGGGAAGGGGAGATCCCTGATAGAGAGGCCATTCCTGCCTCGGCCCCCCCCCCCGCCCCACCCCAGTGGGGCTGGCAGCACCATTTGATGGCACCTGGCAGCCAAGAGACAGCGAATGAGAGAGTGTGGTTTGGAGGCCTCTCATCCATTAAAGGCAAGAGAGTGAAAAGTGGGAGAGAAAGCTCCCGATATCAACAGCAGTGACCTGGGGTCATGCAGTAAGAAGTTATAAAGGCATAAAAGCTTCTTTATTCAGATGGTTCCTTTCAGGGCAACTCATTTCATGATACTTAATGCAAGTGGTTAAAAGAACAGTTGGGTTAGATATAACTTACAGTGCGTCACACAAATCTGGAGCACCCACGGAACATTAATTTCAGGGCATGCATTGAGATTATGCTCTTACAACCATCCTCTCTGCCAGGGGCAGCTTGCAACTCAGAGTCATGTTTCATTTAGAATGTGCTGTATAATACTGAAGGGGAAAGTAGCTATTTTGTTTTGTTGTGGTCCCCTGCCTCAGCCAAGCCAAGTAGACAGCATTTGGGAAAGAGCGGTACTGAGCTAAACTGAAACTTTCTGCAAAGCTGTTCCCACCCTTCTGGGCACAAATCTGCTCAGGCTCGCTCTCTCAACATTCACCCAGGTTTCAAACACCCTACTTCTCCTGCTGCTCTGAGATTCCCAGAAGCAAGCTGGGATCTGCTTTTCCCACACACATTTGGTTCTCACCTTCTCCTGAACCTGGGATCATGCCCCTGACAGCCCATGCCAGGCACCCACTGATCCCTCCCAAAACCCCACCTCCTCCCACGAGGTCCCAAGGGGTCTGTTTTGCACCTTTAGCTACTCTTCAACTCTGCTGATCAGTGATAATTTATTCAACTAAGAAAAAAGGAAAATCATATTAATTTTTCTAAGTAATG
Source organism: Xerus rutilus (assembly GCA_028644305.1). Taxonomy (NCBI): domain Eukaryota; kingdom Metazoa; phylum Chordata; class Mammalia; order Rodentia; family Sciuridae; genus Xerus; species Xerus rutilus. Next base: position 100,249,511 of record CM053406.1, on the reverse strand, counting down.
TAGACAATTTTGTTCACGCTCTCAAGTCACTTCCCTTTGCAGCGCATGTTTGTGTAGCTCTTATATGAGTCCTTTGTACTGATGTAGCTGTCATTCCTTCAACTCAGCTCTTGCCAAACACAGCGCTGTGTCTGGAGATACAAAGATAACCGCTCTTGTTGAAGAGATGCCAGTTTAGTGGAAGAGACAGACATGTAAACGGATCAGTATCTGAGACACACAGCCTGGATGGGGAAAAGAAACTAAATTGCACACATAACTCAGCTTCCTAAGCTCAGGATCTCAGCCGCTGTCCAGTACCAGGGACACAGGTTCTGCAGAGATCCACTCTCTTGCATTATCACATCCTCCCTCCCTGTGGTATCATTTCAACTCCAATACAAACTGCCTTAACATCATTCTCTGGACCCCCAAGTTTCCCTCCAGCCTCGTCCCTTCTCTGCTCCCTTTCCTGGTGACACTACTTTCATCTTCTCCATTTACTGCTACCTCTGTTTCCTCAGCCTCCATTCACTCCTGCCGCGACGCCACTGAAATGGTTAACAGGTCAACAAGAAGCCTCACCTTGCTAGATCCACACTGTCTTCTGTAGCATCACTGCCCACACCCATCACCCCTCTGCTCATACGGGAAGACTGTCCTCTTTAGGTTTCCCTGAAAATCCTCTCCCCATTTTCCTCCTACACCTCACTGGCAGTTCCTCCCCACTCTACTCTTTGCCCTTTTCCTCACCTGCCCAACTTCTTGACCCCTCACTCCCACTGTCTATTCTCAAATTAGATCACTCTGAGCTGATCTTTCAAAAATATAAACCATGTCATCTCATCACCTGGCTTAAACCCTCCAATGGCTTTCCATCATTAGAAGACACTCTGCACACCAAGGTCCTAGAGCACCTAGCTGCCTCCTGTCTACTTCTTTGCCCTCATTTCTCTCATTTCTCGCCATACTTTTCCCCAACACCATACAGACGCCTCACCAGATTTCAGATACATAGGATTTCCTTTCTGTTCCTCAGACACCAGAGCTGGTACCCACTTCACAGCCTTTGCCCTTGGTGCTCACCAGCCTGGAACACTCTTCCCCTGGCTCTCTGCTCTAGAGTCTTGGCTCAACTGACTTCCTCAGAGGCCTTCCCTGCCTGTCCTGCTCAAGTGTCCCTTGCCCCAACTCAGCCACTTGATGGCTCAAAACCCCATCCCAGTTTCTTCAAAACACTACAAGCTTTGTATTTATTTCTTCACATCTTACTTGTCTACCTGTCCTATTAAAACATAAGCTACACAATGCAGAGGCTGGGTATCTCTCGCTACTGCACATCTGGCTCCAGGCAGTGCTTAGCATATTGTAGGTGCTTTGTAATACTTACTCGATGGATAAGTGAAATGATAGTAAAATCTTTGTTTAGGATCCTGCGTTCAGCTCTTTGTTTTTCAACTGTGGAGGAGCACAGGGAGGGGAAAGGAGACACGAAAGAACCCATGTGTGGGGAGTCAGAACTAAGCAACTAGAATTAGACTGCTGAGCAAGTATTTTATTGTCATTCTCCAGGTCATCACTAGTTGCTTATGTCTAATGAGGATTAAATAAAAGGAAATGAGCTGCAGATACAGTAGAATGGGTGTTAAGTTCCAGAGCACAGGAGTTAGTTACCAACACTTACTGCGATTGGCTATTATTGGAGATTGTGATCAGTTTGTGAAGAAGAGTCCCAAATACCCTTTTAAAACAAAAAGTGATGATAAAAAAAATCCTGTATTGACTGCACGCCTCCCTGTGCCAAGGCTGTTTTACAAGCCTGATCTCCTCTGACATTCGCGACCACGCTACGAGACAGGGACTACTACTGCCTTCATTTGAGAAATGAGGAGATGGAGGCTTAGCACGGCTGACTTGTAAAGGCCACTCAGTTGATAAATGCCCACGGTGGGCCCAAGCTCTGTCTGAAATCTACGCTCTTAACCATGTTTAGAAGGGAGGCTTTCAAGCCCTGTATGCAGTCAAGCTAACAGCACAGGGGCAACTGGAGAGTCCACCTGAACCAGCGGTCTGAGGTATTTCCAGAAGCAACAGAAAGGACATGATATGAACAACTTGAAACTTTCCCAATAATATAGGTTCTGCCTTCTAGTTTTTGGCCATACAGACATTTGAAGAACTGGACAAAATCATGCGTCTTTGATTACCCATCATATAAATTCTCTTCTGTCATCCTGAAGGATTATTTTATTTATGGTCCAAAGACCTGCTGTAGAAATGTGGGGAAAGAAAATCAAGTTTGCAAGTACCCCCAGCTATGAAAAAATAATTGTTTCCTCTAGGGCTTTGAACAGACGATAGAAAACTAGGCCCTACTTACGGTCTGTGAACCAAGAACACCTTCTACACTGTAAATGGGTTATTTAAATAAAGAAGAACACTCAATCAAGACTTTACGTTGTCCACAGAGCCTGACATATTTACTATCCGGTTCTTTATCAAGTCTGTTGACCTGGTCTAAACCTTCAAAATGGATACAGAAAGAATGAATCGCTTATAATACAGGATAAAGTCCCTGATTAAAACAAAGTAATGCCCTGAAGGTTTACAAAAGTAACCAAAAGGGATAAAAGATGGTTAAAAAATATATGTGTGTAGCCAGGTGTGGTGGCGCACGCCTGTAATCCCAGCACTTTGGGAGGCTGAGACAGGAGAATCACAAGTTCAAAGCCAGCCTCAGCAATGGCGATGCACCAAGCAACTCAGTGAGACCCTGTCTCTACACAAAACACAAAATAGGGCTGGGGATGTGGCTCAGTGGTCGAGTGCCCCTGAGTTCAATCCCTAATATAAAAATTAAAAAAATGTGTGTGTAATATATATTTTATACAAAATTTTATATATCTATATTTTTTAACCCTCTACAACCAAACTTCCCAGAGTCAGATTTTCAAATAAATCTGGCTTCCCAACTTAGGTTTGGTGAGATGATATTAGAAGACATAAAAAGGAACAGAGAAGGCCAAAGGACTTGGAGAGGATTCAGAATTACCCAATTATACAGCTGCAAGGGGCCTTACGGAAGCTATGGGCAAATGTTTTCTCTCTGTAAATGAAGAAATACCCCAGGGATTGGCAGTGATCTCAGCCACAACATGCCAGCACAGAGCAGTCACATCTCCAGGCTCCTACCAAATCTGCTCTCACTGTGCCATGCGGCCTTTCCCTTACTACCGAGACCTACATTCTGCAAACCAAAGACAGGTAGACCAGGCTTTCAAAAGGTCAGACAAAACCTAGCAGCTCTGCAAAGAATGTTTGACCTGAAGGTGAAGTCCCAACATCTTCCTTGTTTTGTCATGCTTTTTTTTTTTTTTAATTGCCAAAGTAGTACACTTTCTTTATGGAAAACCTAGAAATTTTAAGAAAATAATCATTGCCATTCAATGTTAAAATGCTTTTTAACATGTGGTGTATTTCCTTATAGCTTTTTAAGTAATGTATATACACATTTCATTTTTAAAATGAGAATATTATTTTAGTATTTTCTTTCACTTAACTTGCATTTTTGTGTCAAATTTTCTTAATATTTTTTAATGGCTGTACAATTTCATGTACTTATGTATCATAATCTCTATTACTAATCTTCCAGGACTCAGATACAGAGAGAATGTTTTACCCTGCCCTCACCAACTCTGACTGTGAGCACTACTCAAAATACCATTCCACTTGATAAGCACAGAATGGCTTCTCTTTGTTTCACAATAAGGTTGATTCTTTCTTCACACGGCCATTTAATCAGTTCTCTTCATCTGCCCAGAAACTGGGTTCTAGGATCCCTCGATCCCAAACTTGAAGATACTCAAATAAGATGGCATGGTATTTGCATATAATCTACACACATCCTCCCGTAGGGTCCAAATCATCTCTAGATTACTTATAATATCTAATGCAATGCAAATGCTCTGTAAATAGTTATTATACTGTATTATTTAGGGAACAGTGATGAGAAAATACATCTGTACATGTTCAGTAGTTTCTTTTTTCTAATATTTTTGTTCTGCAGCTTGCTGAATCTGTAGGTATAGAACCCACAGATATTGAGGATCAACTGTATTTACATGCCTTCCTTTGCAGAGGGTCTAATCCCAATGTTGCTTGTCCTATTCTCATTATTCTTTTGAGATGTTCATCTTTCCCTTCTTGATTATAAAAGTAAAATAACAATGATTTTAATCTTTTCCCTCTTATAGGTAAATATTGTATTTTTCCTATTTGCCACTTGGCCTTCTTTGTCTTTTTGTTATTTTTAATTCCAGAAATATAGCTTTTCTGTCTAATCAAATCCTTTGTAATTCTTTTGTCCTTTTTTCGATAGAGACTAGCAGCAGTCTAATGCTGATGTGGAGCCATATAAGGGATGATTTTATGGAGCAGGCTAATGATCTGCTAATCTGTCAAACCAGACAGTCTAAGTCCCCTGGATCTGCACAGCCTGAAGAGGTCCTGTTCGCTCGTGTCCAGACAGAAGGAATGTGTAGCAGAGATGCTACCAGATGGACTGCGTCAGGACGCCTGAATTCTAGACGGGGATGCACTGCTTTTCCTTGCACATCCTTATGCAAACCCCAGAGCCTCCCTGGACAAATGGAAGGTGTGGCCACTACAAGCTCCAAGACATATCCGGTTCTAGGGCTCATCCCTTTCCAACATGTGAAGAGAGAATCAGTACTACATGTTCCATAATTCAGAGAGACCTGTCAATGAGAACAATGAAGAAGTTGAGAGACGGCTAGAGCAAGGGTCTGACAGGAAGGAACATGTAGTCCTTTTGACATGTAGGTTATAGAATTCATTTCGAATAATCACTGGTGTGATCTGGAAGGTCAAAAGCAAGAGAGAACTAAAGCCAACAAAGGGCTCAATATCAGTGCATAGATTTTCTCCAGAGAAGTTACTGGGTGGTCTTCCTGTGACATCCTCTAAGTCAGTAGAGATAGTAGGGATGCTGGATGTGGACACAGAAGCCAGAATTAAAAAGACCCAAAATGAGTCCTACATGAGAAACAGTGGTGCAAGTTTTGAGGTGAAAGGGGAAAGCTGTTTACGGGGGTCAGTACATTTAGAGAACGCTCTTGCAGGGCAGGTATAAATCACATCAAGGACACTAAAAGTGGCGAAAGACAATGGATCTCAAGTGCCTCCTAAGACATGGGCTTGAGAAATGCTGACAGGGTTGTGGTACACATCAAAGTGATGCCCTCTGTCTCTGGAAGAGCCTGCAAGCACATTATCGTAAAATGATAATACGTGTTGTGAAGTATTAGGGTGCTGGCAAGAGGGCAAAGTGTTAGTCACATAACAGGTCCTGAAACCACATTAATGAGCTGAAGCCCTTACCCTGGCATAGCTAACTAACTAGCATTTATTTACGTGTATTTAACAAATAATTGTGGTTTTCTGGCATGATGTTAAGTAGCAACACCTGTTCACTTTTTTCTCTTTACTGCTACTTTAGTAGTTATTTGTCTTTTCCATCTTAGCACTGATTAAAACATAAAAATGTCTTTAGGAAATGTTACATCCTAATTTATGGTTTAATTTAATCTTAGCAGTCACTGATAATGTTGCATCTCTTAAGGAAATCAGCCTATCTATTCCCTCATACCAAGAAATATATTTGTAAAAAGAGATTTCATTCTCAAGTGAGAAGAAACTGCAAAGCAAGGAGGCAATGAAGGAAGAAAACCAAATCCTGCGTCCCCACATGGCCCAATGGGAATATCAGGAATTATTAAAGTAATACTTCTTGGTGCTTTTATAATGTAGGATGCCTTATCCATCTGTTCCCTCCCAATACCATGTTTTCCAAGCTTGTTTACTGTCTTTCACGTAAAGAAAAAGAGCGAGCCACTTTCGCCTTCCAAAAAAACAAAAGACGGTAAAAACTACACTGAAAATACAAAGCTTTTATCCTTAGGCTTCAAGTTCTCAATTTATTAAAAATCTTTTCTGGTTTATTCTGTCTTGGATAAAATGGAAAAAATAACCAGATTCCATTTTAAAGATGAGAAAATTGGCACACACAAATGTCCTTAGACAATCTATAATACACACACAGAGAAACAAAGGCCCACCTTCCCATTCAGATGCTGTTCACAGCCTCCATCTGGAGTCAAACAGCACCCTCCAGGACTATACTCCAAGTTTTTAAAGGAGAGAAGATGTAGAGGATGGAGCACCTATGGAGAGCAGGAACTGGAGTTCAGTCCCAGCTTTTCCTCATGAGTCTCTATGAACTTGGGAAACTAAGTGATTTTCACCTTCCTGGGCCTCCATTTCCTTCATTATAAAATGGGGATAATGTCCATACCTACTACCTACAGTGAGCATGAGGATCAAGTGGGAGGAAGGGCTCTGGCAGTGGCTGGCCTGTGTGTTATCTAGGGGTTTTAGAAAGAATAAAACAACTAAAATAATGAGTTTTTGCATCACTCTCTCATTCACAATTTCTTTAAAAATTATTCTTATTTGTTCTAGTCAGTTATACATACATGACAGCAGAATGCTCATCGATTCATTGCACACAATTGGGCACAGTTTTTCACATCCCTGACTGTACACAAAGTAGGGTCACACCATTGGTGCAATCATACATGTACCTAGGGCAATGATGTCCATCTCATTCCATCATCTTTCCTCTCCCCATGCCTCCCCCCATCCCTCTCCATTGGCTAATCCAAAGTTCCTCTGCTCTTCCCATGTCCTGTTCCCTTTATGGGTTAGCATCCACTTACCAGAGAAAACATTCGGCCTTTGGTTTTTTGGGATTGGCTTACTTCGCTTAGCATGATATTCTCTAACTCCATTAATTTCATCTCCTATAAGTGCTGTGTGGCATATATGTAAGAATTAGTGTAACTTTAAATTTTTAGTTATTTGTTTTTGCCTAGATAAGAACTAGTGTGTGTGTGGTGGGGTGTTTGTGATGTGTGTGGGTGTGTGTGTGTGTGTGTGCAAGTGAAATGATGTTTAAAATTATGGTAAGAAAAATCATGATGTGGCAAAAATACATAAATTCTCTTGAAAATTGTCAATAAATAAACCTCAGTGTGCTAAATAATAAGAGTGCATTTCTCTTATGAAATGAAATTTAAGCTTTCAATTTAAGATTCTATTAAAAAAATAGTAACACACATATAAAAATACATGATGATATAAAACCTATGAGGAGTTGACAAATTCTTTTTACAGGTATTTTTAAAACAGCAATTCTAATCCAGAATTTAATCTAAAAATAATGAGTTATTTCTGTATTTTTAACCCTTAAAAAATTGTCCAGACTTTGAACAAAACTCCATACAGTATAGAATAATAAGAAAGCTTGCTGTGATCTAGCAATCACTTTGAGTAAAAGATATTTATCAGCAATTACAATGGGTAAAAATGTTCCTTCTCCAGCACCCCAGAGGAGCAATGTTTAATGAAAAAGAACTATTTATGCCTACAAGCAGAGGACTAACAGGCAATTTCAGTAGAACACATCACAGCAGTACAAGCAGGCTGCCAGAAACCTGCTACCTGGTTTTGACTTACACTCATCTGATTTCCAAAACCAGATGAAAGCTTTGAAAACAGCAGGGGCTTTTGGTTTTGTTTTTCCTTAGTATTGAGAGTCAATGGCAGCAATAGCTGAGCCGACAGGGTCTTCAGGCAGCAATACCAAAGTTCTACCTTTTCCTGTCAAAAACGAGTTCTCACTCATCTCATAGGTGCCAATACTAGTGATGCCAACACATACTTCCTCTTCTCTCTTTTTAAGTGCTGATAGTAATTGAGTGGTTTTGACCATGGTTACATTCACTTGGAAAAATAAAATACCGTTACGAAGTTCCTTTCACCATAACGCCAAGTTTTAGGAGGAAAAGGACCTATGGAGATCATTTTGCCACCAAGGGTGGCTGCTGGTATACTGAAATCAAATTAGCTACTAAAAAAGCAGGGAGGAGGGATAACATGCATAGGGCAAAGAGCAGCACTGAGGGGAAGGGCCAGCCTGGGCCAGAGGAAAACCCTCTAGTCTGATCATGCAACAAACAGGGAAATTGGTTTTAGTGTTTTTAACTGCAATTAGCCACATTAATTAATGCTAAAAACAGTGTTAACAGTATATTATTTTCATCTAGTTAAATAAAGGATTACACACATTTGAGTAAATTACACAGCATTAAACATTTAAATAACTTGAAATGAAGCCATTACTGTCATTCAAACAAGTTTCCACAGCTAAAGGCTGAATGTTAAGTATGAACTGATTTGGCATTACAAGAATATAAATCCTTTATCTTTTCACTGAAAAGGAAAAATGAAGAGATTTGATGACTTCTGACTTAAGTGGTTTGCTGTAGCACAGCGCTCTCCAGTGGTCGAGTATTCAAAGTGCAATTCTCAAAGGCTAAAGTCCAGTGGCAAACCTTTTCATATTTAACAGTGACCACTGATAACAAAAACTCCTTTCCTCTTTTTAAAAAAATACAATTGTCTATCTCAGCATATATTTGCAATATCAGACCATCTTCCCACTTCCAAATTTCCCTCACCAAATTTAATTTCCCCCCCGAAGATTTGTTCCTCCTAAGACATGTTCTAGAAGATAAAAAAAGAAACCAATGCAAAACAAAACAAAAATTGTACATAAATACAACCAGGTGCAATGATGAGTAAATTCTCTATAAGCCCAGGATAACGGCTAGGATGCCAACGCTCAAGTGTTGATGACTAATTCTTAAGTATTCAAATCTAAACTCTTAAGAAAGATCACAAAAATTATGGAATTCCATTTTATCTATTATATATCAAGAGCACATATGGTAAGTTAAAATTATAGAGGTGTCTTTTATCCGTTTTGCTAAATGCGAGCATTTCTAGTTTTTAATAATAGCATAAATGATTCATTGTATACACATTATTTTTTCACTATGGCAATTCCAAGTATTTTTTCTGAAGAGGTAGGAAAAGATAACCTTTTGGTTACCTTTAGAAGCTACAAAAACAAAACAAACTTTTAAAGCCAATCTAAAACTTCTATTCTTGAAAATACACTGAAATACACTGATTTTTCATATAAAAAGGATAATGCTATTTATAATAAGAACTAAAGTAGAGTAAATTGTTATAATATTTTGGTTTTCTATTCAACAAGAACTGAAAGGCATGAAAGCATTGCCCCAGATCTTACATCAAGTAGTTACTAAGTAGAACAACGTAGCTTGTTTTCAAAAGAATAATAATGATTATCTGTTATCTATTATCTTTTGCCTATCGAAAGAATAGGAACATTTTGAACATGTCTGAAAAGATCATTCCTTTCACTAGAACCAATGAAGCAACTCTATATAATATAAAGAGCAATAGTGCTGGGTTTGGACCTTGGCTCCATCACTTATAGGCCAAGCTAGTCAAACAACATTGCTGTACTTAGTGTTTTCATGTATGACGTGGAGATAATCTTTCCCACCCATGGGAATGTCGTAAGGACTCTAGGTCCCACTGCCTGGAATTCACACAGGATATCTTCAAAGAATGTTAGTTCTCTTCTTCATCCATTTTTATTACTGAAAGAATGCAGAAGATCTATGTTCTGCAAGGAGAACTAAAACCAGATTTAGCAGATGTGGAGTCACATGGAAGAATGAGTGAACCCACTCAGATTTTCATCTATGAAAACTCTGTTCTTTACTATCATATATTAGAAGACCCAAAGATGATGTTAGAAGTAAAGTCACTGAACCCTGGGAGGGGAAGAAAGGGAGAGAACTAGCATTTGTTACAAGCTTCATGTGCTACTCGTGTCCCCAGCCTATCTATACAAATGATCCTAACACTTAAGGTTCCACAGGCCTCTACAGAACAGAACAGGTACCTAAATGGGAATCAGTGACGCTGGCTTATTCTTGTCCAGGTAAGACCAGAGGACAGGGCCCCACTGACAGTGCAGGTAGATCTGGAGTGGTAAAGACAGTGCAGAGGAGGAGCAATAGCACGGTCCCATGGGAATGGTAGCAGAGCCGGGGACATGTTCATGAATAAGAATGTCTTACTTATCCCATCTTAATTACTTTCATCCATTTCTCTCTTCATACTGAAGTATTTAAAGCAGTGCAGTGGTATAAGATGGTATGAGAGCTGTATCAAATCTTGGAGGGGGAGGTGGGCACATGTATAAATCTTAAAATCACTTTCTGAATTATAATAAAACACACTGTATTCGCAAAGCAGGCTCTCTGCCCCACGTGACCATGAAAGCAAAGCAGCTAAACAGCCTTGATGTGAAAGTGACCTATGCTGTGCTCTATCACTAGCAATAACAGGAAAAACACCTGTGGTAAGCAAGCAGGTTTCACTTTAACCCTGATCTCCTAAGACTTTAGAACAAAAAGGGGAATTCTAGGACTGTCATTGCCTTGATTCTTTTCTTACAATTCTTACTTTTTAATTAATAGCTTAAATAATATTAAAGAAGGTGTAAGATTTCTAAGTTTATCATAATGGGCATGAGAAATGTTGAAAAACATGTCTTTTTTTAAAGATGCAAATCAGCTTCAGGAAAATGAAAGTAAAAGACAAAGGGCTCATGGGACAACTTTTAAAATTCCAGCTTTAGGCTAATGGTCATGCCAATTAAAATGCAAATGGATAAGACTTCCAGCTTTCAAGAGCTTGCCAAGTTCCCTGATGACTTACCAGTGGCAACAGCCATCATGCCTTCCTTTGCTGCATCAGTGTCCCAAACAGTGCCTCAAAGGCTTAGGAGAGTTAATGCCACATCCCAAACCAGGCGGGACCTCCCCACACACATTCATGTTAACACCCTCCAAGAGGGCAGAAACTTCCAAGCAGGACAGCAAAGGTACCAGCATGTCCCCTGACAAAAGGCAAATGACACAATACAGAACTAGAACCATTTAGCAAGCAAATGACAGATGGGTCTAGACACATAAGGTAAAGGACAGAATTGGTTCTGGTGACTTTCTGAATATTCATACAATCTATAAAAGTCCAATTCTTTTAGGATGCAGTCTGTTAGAAATGAATATGCAACTGTACCAAATAAAAACACTATTTCTCAAAATGCACACATGGATGAAATTTTTCCCACCCCTATTGCTGTCGTGTGGAACTGCTGGATAGTCTTGCCTGAAATTTTATATATTTTTTAATATTTTTTTTAGTTGTCAATGGACCTTTATTTAATTTATTTATTTATATGTGTTGCTGAGAATCTAACCCAGTGCCTCACACACGCGACGCAAGTGCTCTGAGCCACATCCCAGCCCTGAAATTTCTATTGATCTCTAACTTATATTCTCTAATGCAGGTCCCCAAAATATGCTTCCCCCCCACACTGTATTTTCTCTTGTATCATTTCACTCATCACAAAAGGTGCTACATTCAGTAAATATTTCCTAAGTATAGTGTTAGAACTAGCTAGCTCCTCAAAATGATTATTTGTTACAGGAGGCATTGTGGCAGCAGTATAGGGTCCCTTTCTTCAAATTTACTAGTTCATTATATGGAAAAAGAAGGAGAGATGATGAGGAAAAGAGAGAGTAAAGAGGATTAAGGGAGAGGAGAAAATTGCAAAGAGTAAAATATTCAGCAAAAATAACAGTCAATGTAGATGACCAGTCCTTACAACTCACCTATTAACAATGAAAATCATAGATTACTAGAGAATTTCCAAACCTTGTTGCTACAGAACTCCAACCAACTACTAAGTGACCAGTACAGAAAGTAAATGCAGAACTCAAGTATTATTTCAAGTCTTAATTAAGCAAGCTTTGCTAGAGTCAAACTGCAAGCAACTGACCGAGACAGTGACAGCCAGGTTAATAGATGGAGGCATTCAATAAAAAGATATGTATTAGGTATGCTGAAAACAAATGGATTTGATGCTAAGGTGCCTCTAAGTCTCAATATTGCTTTGTTTGAATCTTGTTGGCTTTTGGGAAAAACTATAAAGTCACTTTCACATTAATAACAATCTCTATCAACCAACATTCAAGTGATTCCCAATGAATTATCAAAGACAAGTGTGGTCATTAGTAAGAGTGGTTTACTATATGAATTTGGCTGCCTGGGACACCTATCTGTAACAACTAGAACCAAATTCAATCTCTCCATTTTTCCACAATGAGGTTTTTCTGGGACTCTCATGAGGTATTAAGGACAAGTCATAAAGCGAGAACTAGTCTGTCATCCACATTCCATATTCATGAACAAGGGATGCTCGGCATACTTCTAAACAGCAGATTGTGCTAAACAGCTGTATGTAACATAAGCTCATTTTCTTTCATTATTTAGAGACACATATACTTTTCAAAATTTGTGTGGTTCTTTTGTGTGTGTGTGTGAGTGGTACTGGGGATTATACCCAGGGCCTTCCATATGTGAGTCAAGTGCCCTGCCACTAAGCTACATCCCTAGCCCTGTGGTTCTCTCTTTATCTGTTATCCAGTACTTTAAATTAAAAAAAAAAAAAAAAAAAAACACAGAGCAAGAAGCAGCCTAGAAAGGGTTGAAAGGGGCAAAATGCCTTTTAATGCCTTGGCCTGGAAGTGCCCTCCATCCCTTCCACTCATAGCCCACTGCCCTGTGCAGGTCACACAGCCCAAATCCAGCAACCACAGAGAGTGGGTAATGCAGGAGACATAGGATATATTTAATGAGCAGTACTACTTCTGTATACTTTCCAATTTTAAAATTATTCAATTCTAAAATTCAAGGAGCCTCATACTACTCTGATAAGCTTCACTTTGCAAAATAAGGAATCAAGTGTAGTCTCAACTTGGGTAACTTTCCCCATTACTGATAATGGGCTGGTCCATGGCTCCATGTTGATTTTCTCACAAAACTTCATCCAAAACAAATGGGACCTTATGGGGATAAATTCCACAGAACAAAAACTTGTACAGTGAAATTAAATCCCCAAACATTTTATCCATACCAATTATGTACCACTTTTTTCCCCCAAAAAACACACACACGAATGAATGATCTTGTATATTTGGAGTCTAAACAATGCCTGTCAGCAACTGCCAGAGGTCCACCTTTCACATTTGGCCTTCTGCCAAGCCTGTTTTCTGTCGGCTTTCTTATTTTCTCTTTAATTTTGCTAAGTGAACACTATTTTGACAAGGGGTTAAGCAATGCACAAAAAGTGAAGACAAATATTAACAAATTAAGCACTTTTGTCTCGTCCTCCTCAGAACACTGTGCCAAGCACTGCACATTCCGCTGCAGTCTCAGGAAATGCTGCACTTGGGGACCGCCCGCTCTGCATTCAGCACACAAATCACTTTCACTGTGATCACACGCATTTATCTTTATTTTTAAAATCTCCTCATTGTTGCCAATGGCACTTGAACATTATTATTACTAATCCAGCTATTCCTAATAATAGTATTTAAGTAACTTGTCATCTTGGGAACTTTACAGACAATAGCTAATTAATTGTCAAGCATTTAATGTAACAGGATTCTAATCTCCAACCTCGGAAGTAGGGTATTTATTTGTTATAATGGTAAAGCTTTTGTTTGAATTGCTTATTTATGCAATATATATTCTCTATCACCTCAATTCTAATTTTTATATTTGCTTTGTAAGTAAAATAAAGAATCACATGCAGAAAGATAGAGACAGTACACTTCACAAACAGTAATGAATCTCTTGCGGCTCCTTTTATTCACACTACAATAGATTCTATATTACCATGCAGAGAAAAACAAAACAAAACACCATAGATTATTTCCCTTGTTTGCAAGAGATGCTCACAGTACTCTGGAAGGAACAAGCACTTGAAGGTGAGCATGCTATGCCTTAGCAGTGTGCGTAACCCGCTATTCCACTGACATCTTGTTTCTGCTTTCAAACAACCAGGTATCTTCCATATGAACTGTCAAGAGCAGCTAAATGAGTTTTCCTGTCTAAATGTGCCCATACTCTTTTCAGAGACCTCTTCTTAAGCTAAGCTGAATATCTTAGCTGAATACTGTGGCAACAATTTCTTAATTTGCAAGAGTCCATTGAAATCAATATTTAGAAGGTACAAATATGACTACTTTTGTCTGCATACCTTCTCCTTACACACACCACACACTATCCATGTGACAATGCAAATGGCCTGAATCCAGCAGAAAACAGAAAGGTGTCAAAGAAAAAGAGAGAATCCCCTTCTCGGGCCCTTAATGAGGTCTCCAGAGCCAAAGGCAAACCAATAACAAATTGTACTTTCCACATATGGGGGGATGGGAGGGGGGAATGGAGCTTGTCATCTGAAATTAATTGAACTTAGCCATGCCAAGAAAACACTGGTAATAAACCCTCCCCATCTAAATTAAGGGTTTTATACCATGAAAAAAAATAAAAATTTATGGCAGTAATTTCATCTGGGTTTTTCAAGAAGTGCTTGCTGATTTTCTTGTACTCAGAAGAAAAATCCCCAAGGAGCAATGCAGACTGCAATAAGGCAGACTTCTAAAAAGATACCATTTAATTCCTCACTCCTCCCCTTGCACTATTACCACACTTCCCACTTTTCTCTAACTCAGTATTAACTCTCTCAACACAATTCTCTCCATTAACTCTCAGCAACATCTTGCAAGGTGGGTCTTGGTCTGCAAGAGTCCATCCCTTGTCTTAGTAAGAGAAGGACTAGGGAAAAGAACTGGAAGTTCATACATCCGCTCTGGCTTTTCTTTGTGATATGTGGCCATCCTGATTAAAGGCATCGAAAGTCTTAATGGCTTAAAAACAACCTCTAAACAAATCCATCATTCAGCACATACAATGCTGGTGTCAAGAACTGATGAACGACTTCAGTTCCCAACCTGTGGGTCCTATGTGGCAGTGCAGTGACAAAGGCCAGGCACAAGGTTATTTGCAAGAGTTCTGCAAATCCCTGTGAACACCAAGCACTGCCTGCAAACCAAATGTATAATGTATAAAACACACAGAGTATTCATTTTCTAATGTCCACAGACACCCTTGTGATTAATAAAACAAATGTATTAAAAATCAGAACTAAGTTCACAGCAGCTTGTTAGTTTCTCAATCAATGCATGCCACAAGTAAAAGGGTTAATTTATCATCCTGAAATATTTTTTGATGTCAAATGAATCTTCTTATTGAAAAGACAGAAAGAAACTGATATGAGTGTTAGTGTTTCAGTGCTTTGCACTTGTGCATGCAGTAGGTGCTCAATACTGGCTGACCACAAGTGTGAGTACCCTTTTGCATCTGTTTATTCTTTCACTGCATTCCCTACCAGTTTACTTCACCAATTCATCCCATCTCTACGTATAAGAAAGCAGCAGTTCTCAAAGTGTGGTCTGGGTGGTTCCTTCGGGGGGTTCCTGAGACTCTTTGGGGAGGTCCATGAGGTGGAAACTCCTTAATTCTAAGAAGTTGCTTGCCTCCCACGTACACACAGTACAGCTGCACTTTCCATAGGCCTGCGATATCACAATAGACTGAGAATCTGTCTTCTATTTAACCAGACATTAATGAGATTTGCAAGGCTACTCTCCTAAATTTATTACATTTTGGAAAATGTAACTATTCTTCATTAAAAATGTTATTTACATTGATATGTCATGGGTTTATTACTGTGTTTTAAAGTTAACAAACAAATATAATAGACATATCCTGCATAAACAAAGGTTCTTTGGGGCCCCCCGTAATTTTTACAAGTAGAAATTTTGAGAACCACAGATGGAGAGACTGCAATCTGTGATGTCCAATGACTATGCAGAACCTGGTTTCTATTCTCAGGAATTGTGCTGAGCCCTATAGGTTTATAAGCACAGGCTGGACCCCTAGCTCATGGGGATGATGAAAAGGATTCAAATGTGGGACTGGGAGGTTGAACCAACTGCTCTCGATGCTTTCTTCTAAAACAAGACTGTATAATTCTGTCTTAAAGGGAACAAACCAAACCTCCTTTCAGCGATGTGGCTATTAACATGGACTATGAATAATACTTAATGTACCTTCATTTTACTATCCACAAAAGAATATGGGTACATTAATGGGCAAATTAATATTTTTCCATGGTTGTATGGTCTTCATGTCGGTACAATATTTCCAACATTGTGGAAGCAAGATGACTTCTAAATTTTGCTGCTTTAAGTTCTTTTCCCAAGAAAAGCTCTTTCCTTCATGTCCAGTGTCCTACAACTTTCAAATCACATAGCCCAGTACCATTCACATGGAAGGGTAATGAGGGCAGGGGAAGAGAGCTCAGAGGAAAATAGCCACTTGTCATATTTTTAAAGCATGTGTTTATGGCAAAGTGGCAAGGTCAATAACGAGGCAGACAAACATTCTGTTGACAGAAATCCCTAGGGCAAATAAAATAATGCCAAACTTGTAGAGACAAGTAGGATATCTTAATTGTCTGCACAGGTCTTGCTCTCACAGCATGGAAATAAGATGGCTTATCCTTAATGAGCATACCGTGCCCGCAGAAACCAGTAAGTTGTTTAGAATACATGGCATCAGCTCCATGAAGGAAAAGAACTATTAGAAAAATTAAATGACCATACTTGTGTAATTTGATTCAATTCAATGAACGTTAACTGAGTGCCTGTTATGTTCCAGTCGTTAGTCTAGGCGACCATGGAGAGAGGATAAATGAGACGTGAGTGTGCACCATCCAACAACTCACATTCTGAAAGGGAAAACAGCTAAACCTCTGCAACGCCATGCAGAAGTGATATAAAAGTAGGTGCCCCATTCTGTGAAACACAGAAGAAAAAGCAATTCAATCTGGTGGGAACAGAGAAAAATAGATAATACACATGTAATGGGAAGAGAGGAAGTGAGAAGCTGTGCCTAACTCGTGGTCACCCATCTCAGCTGAGCCCTCTCCCTCTCCCATGACCGTTCTGTGTCACATCTGTTCTTCTCTTGTCCACAGCTGCTATTGCACACTTCTTCCATTCCTCCATATCCCCTACCGATCCCCGATATCCCTGCTCTTAGTAGCGGCTCTTGCTGCCTCATGCAGAGAAAAAACAGAAGCAGCACTGGCCTCTGCCTGCCCACCCCGCAGGCCTGCTGCCCTCCTGCTGCCCTCCAGGAGAAGGCCAAGGCTAATCTCTTCACCAAGACTCTCCAGCACGTCCATCTATTCTCCCTTCTCAGGAACCTCTGCTCCCCAACCTCTCCCGACTGACTTCTCATCACCAGCATTTAAACACGTTTCCCTAGCAGTCCTCTGAAGAAGGGACCTTTTCTTTCCCTCTCAAGGCCCCACAATTCCAAGGAACAGGAGGCAGGCGAGGCGCCTATCCTTGCTGCCTGGTGCTAGTTGCTACTTCCAAACCACTTCTGCCCTTCTTGCAATTCTCCCTGCCCCTTCCCCTCTCAGGCCCCATCTGCTCCTGCCAACATTATCCCCCAACTCCACGCTCAGCACCAACTAAAAACTCATACCCTTGGCTCACTTCTCCACTCCCACTCCTGACATCACGTGTCAACAACACTGTACAGTGTGCAAATCATATCAGGGCTTCCAAGGGCCTTAATATCTTCATTTCCAGGGCTCCTTTCTTCTATTATACTTTAGTGACTCAAATCCAGATGCAACTCTTTTAACTTGGTCAAGAGAGCAGAGCCCTGTCAAAACCATAAATTTGAACATCCCATGCTCCAATACTCATTCCCATTCATTTGCTTTAGTATCCCCATTGCCAAAAATTCTCCCCCTCTCTGAACTTTCTAATCCACGGATCCCACAACAGATTCAAAACCCCTTTCTGTCCTCATTTCCCTCTGTTCAGCTGCGATCCTGCAGTCTATGTTTAATCATTCCCCTGCAGTGTACTCTCACTTCCCTGTCCCTCTCTTTCTCTATCATGCTTGTCTGGCAAACTGCAGCCCTAAATGACCTCAAGTGTCCACGTTCTCTGAGCACAAGACCAGGAATCACATACAGCTAGGAAAAAAACCACACGATCAGACTTCATGTCAAATTCAAGAATGCCCAGGAATTCTATCATATTCCCTTTCCTACTTTCAAGGAACCAATTTGTACTTTGAGTCTTCTTCTTTTGCAGGAGAGGGATAACCAGGTATTGAACCCAGAGGCACTTAACCACTGAACAACATCCCCGGCCCCTTTTGAGACAGGGTCTTGTTAAGTTGCTTAGGGCCTCACTAAGTTGCTGAGACTGGCTCTGAACTTGGGATCCCCTTGCCTTACCCTCCTGAGCCACTAGGATTATAGGCATTGGCCACTGCAACCGGCTGTACTTTGAGTTTTCCAATTCTCCTCCTCCTATTCTTTTCTTTTCTTTTTTTTTTTGGGGGGGGGGGCAGTCCTGGGGAACCCAGTACCTTGCACTTGCTCTACCACTGAGCTGCACTCCCAGCCCCTTATGTCCTTCCTTCCTTTTCAAGCAATGGTTCCACAGCACTTGTGAGTAACAGCTATGAGCATCTGAGATCTTCCTCCTCCTCCCTTTCCCTAGAAAAATTCGATCGCCACACGTGAGAGGACCACATCTCCTCTTACCTATTCAAGGACTTTGTACCTTCAATTAGATCTCCTCTTTCTTGACTCATCAATTTCTATTGGTAAAAATGTGAATTATCATAGCCTTTTGGGGAAATAATTAGCAATACTGGCTGAAATCATAAAACACATATAACCTTCCACCCAATAAACCCATTTCTGGAGTCTGTCCTCTATAAACAAATTTGCTGTTATGTAAGTAAGGGCATAGAAACACAGAGACAAGAAGGCCTATTATAGCATTCTTTTTGATAACAAAAAGGAAAATAAATAAATGCTCATCTGTAGTGAAAACTTGAATAAATTATGGTAGAGTTATCCATGGACTATCAAACTGCCCTTAAAAGAATGAAACAGATCTATACCGTGCAAGCGGCAGAGCTCTACCACCTTGCTTCCTTTCCTTGTCTGCTGTCCCCACAACAATGAAATGGTTTTGTATTGGTAACCATTAATCTAGATGACACCAAATCCATAGACACTTTTCTGACCCCATTAGATCCATTCAACAGCTGTTTACTACCCTCATTCCTTAAACACACCTCTGTCCACTTCCATGACACCACCTTCTCCTGAGTCTCTTCCTATTTTATTAGCTGTCTTCTCAGTTTTCTTCTCAAATTCTGTCTCCTCTGTCTGACTTCTAACTACTGGTATTCTCCAGGGCTGCATCCTCTTCTGAGATGATCTCATCCCTTCTTATGGTCTTAAACATATCTATATGCCAACTTTTAAATATGATATCTGTCTGAGGGCTAGGGTTATAGCTCAGTGGTAGAGTGCTTACCTAGCAAACATGGGGCCTTGGGTTCAATGCTCATCAACCCACAAACACAAATACATACATCTATACATATGTATACACCTATCAATAAACCAAACTTCTCTAACTTTCACATTATCTATATTCATTTGCCAAACTTAAAAAAATCTATGCGACTGAATTTTAGCACATATAAAGTAAGAATCTTAATGCTGCATATCTCCCCAACCCCAATCTACACTAGAAATATGGGTTCCTCTCATTTTTTCCCACCTCAGTAAATAGTGTCTCCACATATGCACACACTAAAATAAGACACCAAGAAGGGCCTTCTAGGTGTAGCTCAGTGGAACTGCACTCGCCTAACATGTTTATACCTAGGTTTGATCCCTAGCACTGCATGCATAAATGAATGAATAACAAAATCAGACAACAAAACATTCCCTCCTCTCTTGACCCCTCATGCATCAGGCAAATCATGTTGATTCTACACAATCTATTTCATCAGCTACTCTCTTCACTCGACCCCTACTGTCATGAGCCTAATCTAAGCAGCCACTAACTGATCTCCCTGGTTCTATTTATAACCCACCACACACACAATTATAAATTTAAGACAATCCTCCAGAATTCAATAGGTTTGAATGCCTTTCCACACATGAGTCAAAGGATATATTGCCAGGATGCAATCTCTAAGAATAAAGTCTCTGTTTTGCTTTTAGTGTTATTCAGTATTTCTTTGCTATAGCTAAACTATGTTCTCTATGCATCAACTATAAGTAAAGAATGGCGGCTAAATTATGTTAGGCCTAAAGGGTTCAGTACAAATCAGCTTTCAGATCTGTAATTCTTCATGCTCCGCCTCCTTGATCTTATAAATACTGGCTGGAAAAGCACACCATACAGAAAAATGCTAGCCATTCGAGCACCTGTCTCTCCTTAAAATGCACAGAGAGAACTCCTGAAATAAAGCAGCAGAGTGGGCTAAAATGGCTCTGAACCTTTCAGAAAGAGCAATAACTACACAGCACTTTAGTAGCGAGCATGCATAAAACATAATAAAATGGCATAGAATTAACACTTCTCAAAATAAAAATCTAATAAAACCCTGAATTTGGGGAAGAGGCGCTGCACAAATAGGGCAGAAACGTCTTTATGTTTCCCTTGTTGCCCTGAATGCAGCAGCCTCAGTACATATTTGCTGAATGAATGTCTGATGAATGAATAAATATGGCTCTTAAAGGACTATTCACATTTTCCTAGCCTGATCAAAAAGCCAGTTACCTTAGCTTTAGGTTTCATCACAAAAATATTTAGTACGTGCCTTAATCTACCCAGTAATATGTTAGTCTATAGCATACTAAGAGAACTATATCAGCTTGGTTTTGTATCAGAGAGTACTACACAAATTCTACTGATGGTGTTACGGAGCTGGGACCTTCCAGGAAACTGGGGTAGTGTGAAGACCCTTCCCTTCAAGCCCCGATTCTTGTGATCAAGTCAGAAAGATTTGAGACATGCTGCTCAATTACAGGAATGAGTGTATTGAAGGGATACGAAAAGGGAAAGGGGGCACTCTCAAGGGACAGAGTGGGTCCTCTTAGAGAGGAGAGGGACAATGTGCCTTTCCTGCCCTCCAGTTTGATTGGCGATCCCAGAGAAGATCCCAGGCCAGGCTGCAGGTAAATTGCTTCTTGGAAAAGAGGGCATGTGGAGGTTAGCACAGTGGTGCCATTTTACAGAATCATTCTCCTAACCTCGTGTTCCCATCATTCACATCTGTCTGTTCCCTACATTGGCACTGCCTCCCAGAACCAGCACCACTACCATCACCACCAAATAAACGTGTGGTCCATGTTCCTTAAACATGCCGTGTTCTTTCATGATGCCATTAACTTTTCAGACATACTGTTCCTTCTGCCTAAAATACCCTTCCCACCTGGAAACTTCTGCTTTTTCTTTAAGACCTAGATGAAGATTAACTTCTTTATATTTTCTGAATTCCCCAGAAACAATGAATCACTTCCTCCTCTGTGTTCTGCTCCCACAGTATTTTGTAAATATCTTTAGTGTAGCCTGAATCCTGGCTCAATTATGATGATTAACTGCATATTCATTAGGCACAATTCAAAATACAAGAGGAAATCACTGATTTGGGTTTTATGCTA
This sequence comes from Xerus rutilus, assembly GCA_028644305.1. Classification (NCBI taxonomy): domain Eukaryota; kingdom Metazoa; phylum Chordata; class Mammalia; order Rodentia; family Sciuridae; genus Xerus; species Xerus rutilus. The sequence continues at coordinate 100,228,024 of CM053406.1, read as the reverse complement.
AAAAAATGGAAAAGTTTCACACAGGAGAGCAAAAAATAAAGATTTGCTTAGACAGGTGACAGAAAGGTATTTCGAACACGAGGTACAAGCCTGGGAAGGACTTAACCTTAGATGTGCAGAAGAAGAAGAAAGGGAAATGAAATGTGTTAGGGACCTCTCCAAAGCTCAGAGTGGAGACTTTGACCTTGATGCTCAGGGCAATAAAGAAAAAAACTAGCACCAAGTTTTAAAGAACAAAGGGGATAGAATGGTTTGCATTACCCATTTAATCACAGAGTACTCGTGGAACATGTGCATCTCAAACACCATATGGTGTCATCAACTGAGATGACCCATGTAAAATTCATTCTTCCAATAAGCTGTGAGCTGTTTAAGAATAAGGATGTGGGCTCATTCATCACTTTATCTCCAGTGCCAAGAAATGGGTGGAAGCCTGCTTACTCAAATGAACTGAATTCTTTTAACACCTTTATGTAGCATGCTCTGCAAAATCTTTACCAGCTTCCATAACAGCGGATTGTGTTGCTGAGCACTAAGCTACTTTGCCTGACTCAAAACAAAGAGATGCCTGTTAGGGCAGTCATTAAGAGTTTTTAATAAGTTTCAGGAAATATCTTCACCTTTATGAAGTGAGCTTTTAACTCTAAAGAAGATTTTAAAAATGAATTCATATTATTACAAACCATTCTTTACATTAGTATGTTCAATTAACTGCAATACTGATAGACCTAAGTATTTCCATGTAGCCTAATGTGAAAGTTTAACATTGTAATTCATGTAATGTCAAAATAAGGTGTTAAAACCTGCATAGTCTAAACATTTCAAAATTTACAAAGTTATAACAAGAACCCAGTCAAAAAGCTCTTGCTAACAAGTGCAGTGGTTCCTAACTGGGCTGGACCATACCCTCTAAGTATCAATTTCAAGGCGTTCATGGTGCCCTTCTTACCAAGTGTTTGACGATGGAACCTAGTAGAGCCCAAGGAACCCTCATAAAAATGTTTTTACAAGGTTCACTGAATTTAAAAAGTACACATTTTTAAGAAGTACTCATCTCTTGCCTAAAATGTTCCATGATGCTTTCAACAACTCCAATGTAAATGGAAGAGAAAAAAATATTACTTGGACTAATATTAAAATCAAATTAGTGCACTGCTCATAAAATGAATCCAAGGAGTGACTCCCCTTCGGAGAAAAAGATCAGTATGAAGACACGCACACATATGCATACATCTATTTATAGCTATTCTCGCAGCTTACCATTGATTGTAAAACTATCAGGAGAGCTAGGGTGGACAAGCAAAAGCACCAATGCCATCTACAGATGACAAGTGCAGGAAGGCTGTCTACAGCTCACCAGCACCAGTACAATGCTCATTCAGATGAGCATTTTTATTTTTGTGGCCTTACTTACATATCCTAGGTTCCAAAGACTCACTATATGAGTCTTGACTGTAGAAACAAAGTGCCAGCTGTCTCATAAAGGACAACCTCATTTAGTAGAAGGCAAATGCTAGCACAGAACAAAAGTAAATAAAGATGGCTACATATGCTCCAGTTTTCAAACTGGAAAGTGACAGTGATGAGAGAAGCAGAGGAGGGAAAAGATTAAACATGAAGAACAGCTGCCACCAACAGCAGACTATCTGACTGTTCAACCAGTCTAATAATACAGTACAGCAAGAAGGCCAATTAAAACTGCTGGCGTGAGGATTTAGATGCAGAGATGTTAAGGCTAAAGGAACCATGGGAGTCCAACCAACCCACCCCCCTGCTATCATATAAGGCCACTAAATTCAGATGAAGTGTGTGAAAAGTGCTTTGTAAATAGAAAGCACTTTTACAAAGCAGAAACACGGGAACTGCTGTTGTTCCTATTACATGTCTACTCTTTTTTAGTTGCATGTTTATAAAAAGTCCCAACTCCTTCTGCATTTTTTATTTTCCAATAAACAGAACTGTAATTGTTAATATTAGTTTCTTATTTTACTTTTACTTTTTTCCCTTGAGAACATTCAAACAGTATATGCTGCCCCAATTAAATATCTTGCAGACAACACATGAATGGAACATGTAATTTAAATGAGAATGAAACACGAACAAAGCCCACCCCCTCCCTTTCATGCCTTACAAACCTGTCTTCATAATGTTACTCAAACCTATTAAAATTCTCACATGTCCTGGGAGTCCCCCTATCTTCATAGAACCAAGCACTCATTAAAGGTTAGGGAGGGAAGGGGAACGGCTGGCCTTCGTTGACATGGGAGGAGGACTTGGTGATGTGTGTTCAGTGGGTGGAATAAAAGAAAAAGGCTTTAAAGGGGTTGGAGGGAAAGCCTGGAGATAAGCTTAACTGTCTGACTTTCCCACCCACTCTGAAAGAGCCACTTCATCTAACTGGAAACTAAAATGGACCACCAATAGCTGTTAGGGAATCTTCTAACAAAGAAAAAAAATTCTACAAGTGACCTCTGGGTACCCTTTAACACTGCGGTCCTTCCAAACAGACTGGTACTAGAGTAAATGTAGCCAAGAAGAACCTGACTGTTATATTTTATGATTTTATTTCAATTTTTCATATAATTTTTCGTAGACCTATTTATGTGGATATAATTTAATTTTAAAGTATTTGGGAAATACATTTAGTCCAGCTGTGCCTGAAAAAAGGAAAGAAAAAGTAATTTTCCAGTTTTACAGATGCTTCCAGAATGCTGTCTGAAGAGGGATTAATCTACAGTTACTCAGCTGTAGAATATTACTTCTATTTCACAGACTTTGTATATGAACTATTAAATCCATTAGATCGATAGCAATTCCTCCCACCTACTCTCAAAGAGCTGACTTAATGAGAACATCATTTTCTCATTCAACGCTTTCTTTTTAAGGGAGCATGGTCAACATTCCTCTGACGTGACAACTTCACATGAAAGGAGCCTCAGCAGGGCAAAGAGGCAAGTGCGAGGCGGCAGATAAACACATCTCTTTACAAACACGGTCCAGGACTGGAGCCTGGAACTGGATTGGACTTTACAAGTCTAAGGTACAAGGAAACGAACATTAACCATTTTCTTTCTCAAAACTCTTTGAATCACACAGGAATTAGTGCTATCATGATTTAGAAAAATAAGTATTGTTTTCCTCTACTAAGCGTGGAACTGTTCACCATTTAATAATTTATTTCAATATCCTCTTTACACATTTGCCTTCCACAACTAAAAGATAACAGTGGGAAGAGATTTGTCCTTTTGTTCTTTCTGGGCCTGCATATTAACAGAGATGGTAGAGACATCATGTCTGTTACTCCTAGTTTAGACAATGTAAGCCATAGGAGGCCTCAAGATGTAGTCATCAGCTACTAAGCTCTTTCTCCTCTGAGCCTTTATACATGAAAAGCATAGAATAAATCATAAAGTACTACTTTATGATGTACCAAAAATTTTAAATGGAGACAGAGGGTGGATCAATGTGCACTGCCTCACAAATATAGTTTCAAAGATAATTGGTAATGTTCTCTTTTTCCAAAGAAATGAGGGTTAAATATAGTCACTCTGTACAAAGACGGATGATCTTCAGGATGTGTAAATTATACATTACAGTTACATAACAGACTAACTCGCAGTCATCAACAAAAGAAAATTTGGCACAATCCTTGAATTTTTATGATTCTAGCTCATAAGTAGAGCCTCAAAACGAAGGGGTAAAAATCTCACCTTAAATCAGCTATAGCCTCATACCTCAGGGCAGAAAACAAGGACCCAAGGTAAGCAAAAGAAAAAGGTAATCACTTTCAGAGGGCTAGAAAAAGGATGCTGGCAGAGGTAGAGGGGATGTTTTATTTTCAAGGTTACATTAAATAAAATAAACAAAATCCAGAAATTCCATGAATTTATATTTCTTTAATGGGAGAAGGGTTCAATAAATCAGATAACATGTGTAAGTAACTGTGTTTCAACACCAACAGACTTAACCTAACCTTAAGTTCCTATGGTAATACAGTCACTGAAGTGAAAGAACACAGATCCTTTCAGAACATGTCCAAAAATCTGGATAGCACAAACCAGGGACTAGCAAACGATCCCTGTATTAGTCAGGTTTTTGTGACTATGACCAAAATACCTGACAACAGCTACTTAGAGGAAGGAAAGTTTATTTTGGCTCACAGTTTCAGAGACTCAGTCCATGGTCGGCCAAATCCATTGCTCTCAGTCCAAGACGAGGCAGAAGGGCATGGCAGAGGAAAGCTGCTCCACTTGTAGTGGCCAAGAAGCAGAGAGAGGGAAGAAGGAACTGCAGGGAAGATGCACCATTCCAGGGGATGCCACCAGTGACCTATGTCCTCTACTCATGCCCACTTGTCTATAGTTACCAGCCAGTCAGTCCATTCTAATTAGCATGGACTGATTAGGTTACGGTTTTCACATTCCAATCATTTCACCTCTACATTACTGTGTCGACACAGGAGCTTTTAGGGGACACTTCATATCCATACAGTAACAATCCTTGTGCCTACAACACAGCTCAAGGGGCTACCTGGGGGCTGGGGTTGTGGCTCAGTGGTAGAGCGCTTGCCTCGCATGCATGAGGCACTGGGTTCGATCCTCAGCACCACATACAAAATACATAAATAAATAAAATAAAGTTTAAAAAAAATTTTTTATAAAAAGGGCTACCTGGCCTCACACTCCTCCATGCCAGCACCACCTACTACAGGCAATTCAGAAGAGGTCAAAAGCATTCAGTTATTGATATGCTGGCAATGTCCATCCAAATGCTCTGCCTCCGTTCCTATTACGCCACAGAAGCAGGAAGTCTCCTCAGGCTTATTAGATGCACCCAATTAACATTCATCTCTCACAAGCTCATCCTTTAATCTCCCACACAAAAACAGCTACCATTACTCTGTAATATCTATTAAGCAGTCATAGTGATCTGAGTAAAGCACATTAATGGAAAAAACAAAGAGATGTTTAAGCAAAGAAAATGAGAGACATATATGAGGAATACAAAGGCCACATCAACCTAGAACAGACATTCTTGCCTTCATTCCATGAAAATGTACCTTTTCTGCCACCAATTCAGCACAATTTCCTCACTACACTCTGAATAAAAAGCAAAAATTGCTCCCTTTGAAAAAAAATTGGCCTTGTAAAAACTCTCAGAATTCAAGGCCAACACTCAAAGGATTCCCAAGTGGCTAGAGCTGCAAAGAGCCCATCAATCCTGATAAACCTGGAGAGACTGGACAGTCTAAGGATGCCCAGAGCCACTCTACTCAGCCTCAGTCATATTTCAGAATGACTAGAAGGAGTCAACATTGACCTAGATCCACAACCAGCATGATTTGTGAGCTCTGGAACACCGCCAACACTTGTAAGAGATTCACAGACCAGAGGAAAGTAAACCAGATTGTAAGGTGATTATCTAACACTTTATAGAGCTTTCAGTAACAAAAGCAGTAGCTATTTTATTTTGAGAAACTAATATGTTTCCTAGTAATTAAATACCGAAGTAATGCTTTGGCAGAACAAACAAGTAAACAACAAAAAAACGGTTTTACTTCCACCTTCTTTAAGTAATGGGACATAAACCTTATGTATCTTCTCAAATATGTGGGCCAATTCCTTTTCTCTCCCCCTCTGGCTTTCCCTCTTGCCCTACTTCTCTTAGCTGGTGACCTATTCAGGTAACTTTGGATTTGTATGAAATTACCACAGTGCAGAGATCTAGCATCCTGAGTAGCCACAGAGGGTCTAAATGAGGCAGTTAGGAGAACAAAGGAAGCAGCTCCCTACAGAGTAAACCTCCACCAACCAGGAACTGGAGACACCAGTAAAGTCCCCATGTCTTTCTCTTTTCAAAGACCACTTTAAGTGCAGTTCTTCTTTGCAACCCTTTCAGAGAAGTCCTGCTGGGAAGGGTGAGGACCCTGCCTGCTGAGTGACTCCTAGCTGGTATGCAGCAAAAGGTGCCTTTATAATACATCGAGTCCATTTATTTGCATCTTCCCTTGCTTCGCTTCTCCCTCCCCTTGCAGACTTGGATATGCACTTCTCAAAGCATGAACTCCTTTGCCTCAGGTTGTATTCCAGAGAACCAAGGCTGAGATACTAGGTATACAGTCATTGATTCCAGATAAAATTAAGAAGAAATTATTAAAATACACATTTTCAAAATACCAATGTAGAAGAAGTAGAAAAATAGATTTTAAGCACCTAAAAAGCCAGGGCAATTCAGTATCCAACGTCACCAAATGAGAAAACATTTGAGTAGCTACAAGAATTGAATATAAAAATTTTTTAAAGTGCCCCACTCCTTCCTCCTTCAGAGGTCACGATCAGGTATTTTCATTAAGGAACGATGCTATGTGATAGATGCTATCTGTTGCTTATAAATTTTCCTTCCTTCTCTCTTACAGAGTCCTAACTGTAGCAGTACCCTCTCCAACTCACATGAAATAAACGAAGTATGCCATCTCTTTCCAAACATAAACCTTGAACAATAACTATCATGGTTCTGTTATCGTCATTAGCAACTGATACAGTGTTGGTAATTTCAACTAGTTCTAGACAATGACATATGGAGGTCTCAAGGGGGCTCCTGGGAAAGGTTTCTTTGCTCTTTTGAGCCATGAAAGGTAGAGATATTACTGTTCTGGTCATGATGCCTGGGGCTGTATCAGTCACCTTGTGATCATAAAAAGTTCTAGTTTGAGGGCAAAGCTTATGTCATAAGGGTGGCAGAGTCCAAGCATGGAAAAATCCTAGGCCCTTGACAATATTAAGTCACCAAATTAATCAACCCTAAAGCCTGCCAATTCTCAGTACTTTTACATAAGGATGTGTACCTCATTATTTAAGTCTTTTTAGTTTTCTCTTCTTACTGCTTCTTGATTGCATAAAGCATTTGGTTGGCCGGGGAAACATTTGAATGCTCCACCATGTGCCATTACACAAGGAATAATACTAGATTTGAAAAGAATTGGTCTTTACCTCAAAAGCTCAATCTATTTTTTAAGACATCTAAAGCAAGTTGAGGAAAAAAAAGTGATTTATCAATTACAGAAAAAACAGTAAAGTTCAGGCACATAAGATAATAAAATAATCAGTGCTGGGCATTAGAAGCAGCTTTCTAAAGGAGCCTGGGATCAAGCATCCTAAGTAGCCACAGGGCCTAAATGTGCATGCCTGGGGAATACAAAGGAGTTAGCTCCCCATGCAGTGAATCTCTACCAACTAGGAACAGAGATAGGAGGAAATGAAGCAGATGAATTCCTATGCAGGCTTTTCCTACAGCACTAAATTCAATTAGTGTAATTCAACTTTCAGGAAGCTCTATTGCAGATATCTATAGTTCTATCTGTCCAACAGAGCATCCTCTTGCATATGCTATATGCTGCTTCCTTTACATGGATATCAGACCAAAAATGGGCTAGGGAGAGCCATTTCCTGGGTGTTTTTTTTTTTTTTAACTTAGGATCATAAAAGTGAGTCTCATAAGAGTTGGGTTACAAAGGTTATATGAATTTGTCAAAAAGTCAGTGAATACATACATTTAAGACTTGTACATTTCTTTGCAAGAAAATTTTACATCAAAAGAAAAATGTAAGGGCTGGGGTTGTAGCTCAGTGGTAGAGTGCTTGCCTCGCATGCATGGGTCACTGGGTTCGATCCTCAGCACCACATTAAAAATAAATAAATAAGGGCTGGGATTGTAGCTCAGCGGTAGAGCGCTTACCTCGCATGCATGAGGCCCTGGGTTCGATCCTCAGCACCACATATAAAGCAATAAAATAAAGACATTGTGTCCATCTACAACTAAAAAAATATTTAAAAATAAATAAATAAAGATATTGCGTCCATCTACAACTAAAAAAGTATTTTTAAAAAACTGTAAGCAAACACTGAACTCTAAATTTATGATATGCACGTGGAAGTATTTAGGATAGAATATACTGATATCTGCAATTTATTTTGAAGTGTACTTTTTACAGATGCATTGATGTAGGGTGGGATTGATAAATATGTGATAAAGCAAGCATAATAATATACTTGTATAGATACCTACTTGTATAGTAAAGTATCACCTTAAAATTCTTTCAACTTTGCTTTTTTGTTAGAAACTTTTCATTATAAATCTTGGGGTTGGGAAAACCCACTTTGCTGACAAGGCTATCAGCATGGCTTAGGAACTTCCACTGGTCATGCCTCCTAGGTTATGGAGGTAACTTGTTTCAGTAAACATGCAGAAAGAGCCAGGAACAAGGAGTGGAGGTGTTTTGAGGTGTCTGAGTCTTATAGCGCCAGCTATCCTTGAGGCCCAGGTGCATCCCTGCCATTTTCAGCAGCTGCATAAGCAGAACCTGAGGTGCATTTCTGCTGCTTACAACCACAGTTCTGATTAACATATAGCCTAAGTTAATAGTAAGAATTGAAGACAAAAAAAGATGGTCACTGCAGCATTATTTCTAAGAACAGAATGCAGAAAATGACCTGCTTATTCAACAAAAGAGAAACGGTCCAATTTTTATGCTATTTTGATGACATTAAATAATATTCTGGATAAAATTTTAAATACAAATTCCACAAACTACTCACACGCACATACATACAAACATATACATACATTTACATTATAATTCAATTTTGTACAAAGGGAAAAAATTACATGAAAATACACAAAATTGTCAACTTTGTTTATCTCTGGGATTAAGATGATTTTGTTCAAATTTATACTTGTCTTCATTTTCTAAGTTTTCTTCAATAAGTATGTATTACTTATAGAATAACCAAGAAAAGAAGTTGATTTTTTTAAAGAAAAAAAGTAATTATCAAAAATACAAGCAACGATAACTGTTGGTAAGGATGTGGGGGGGAAGACACACTCATACATTGCTGATGGGTGTGCAAATTGGTGTGACCACTATGGAAAGCAGTATGAAGATTCTTCAGAAAACTTGGAATGGAACCACCATTTGACCCTGCTATCCCACTCCTCGGTTTATACTCAAAGGATTTAAAGTCAGCATACTACAGTGACGCAGCCACATCAATGTTTACAGCAGCTCAACTCATAACAGCTAAACTATGGAACCAAACTAGGTGCCCTTTAACAGATGAATGGATAAAGAAAATGTGGTTCATATACACAATTCAATATTACCCAGCCTTAAAGAAGAATGAAATTGTGGCATTTGCCAGTAAATGGATGGCGCTGGAGAATATCATGCTAAGCAAAATAAGCCAATCCCAAAAGACCAAACGCTGAATATTCTCTCTGATATGCGAATGGTAATTCACAATGGGGGGGCAGGTGTTGGGAAGAAGAGATGTACTTTGGATTAGAAAGAGGGGAGTGAAGACAGGGGAGGGGGTATGGAATAGGAAGACTAGTAGACTGAATCGAACATTATGACCCCCTGTGCGTATGTGATTACACAACCAGTGTATTTCTATATCATGTGCAATCAGACAAATGAGAAGTTATGTATGCATTCTACTGTCATGTATAACTAATTAGAACAAATTTTAAAAATCTACTTCTATTAAAGATTTAAAAGTACATATTGAAGCTGGGGGTAGAACACATGCTTAGTATGTGTGAGGCCGTGGGTTCAATCCCCAGCACCGCACCCCTCCAACAAAAAGAAGAAAGAAAAGAAAAAGAAAAAAGCATATATTTTATGTCTTACTTCCCAGGCACTATCCCACCATAAATGATCTAAAATGCTCATAAATGTCTTAAATCTTCCATCCATTTCCCAGGGCCTGGGAAGCAGCAACATGATCTGTGACATCATATTACCTGGGTTCAACTCCTCCCCTGCCCTTTACCAAATGTTGGTTTTGGGAAAGTCAATCTTTTTTGTTTTAATTTATCCATCTACAAAATATGGAAATACCTCATGAGTTTGAGAAATAAGTAAGATAATACTTAGTATGGTGCTTGATACATAGCAGATGTTAATCATCATTGCTATCATCTTCATTAACCCCTTGTCTGATGATCTCATTTTGTACCTTAATAACAGAATTTAACTCACTCATTATTAATTCACTCATTTTCATCTCCTCTCTACTTCTAAACATCTCTTTTTATACCTATCCTGACTCCTCCTTTCAGTCACAACTTTATATACAGTTTCCAAACTCCTGCCAGGTGTCCAGCATTGTTCCAGGCTTATGATGCTACCCCAATGTCCAAGAGTGTGGGACACATACTTTCTGAAGTGAAGCCTGCAGGCACCTCCATCTTATCCTTCACATCTGCTTTAACTTCTTGCTAGTTCATTCCACCTTCCTCACTCAAATTGTTAACCTTTCTCTTTCCCACTGGCTTCTCTCTCTCTCTCTGCCTGAAAACACAGATACACACATTGTCCACATTTTTCTTAAATGTCTTAACTTGAACCTACTATAGGTATCTTGTATTTATTCTTCTGCTCACATGCAGAGCTGTCAAATGAAAAGCTCCACAATCTGGTTTCCTCTACTGAAAATTCATCTACCAAGATTACTAATGACTTCCTTATTGCCAGATCCAATAACTGTTTTAGGCTTTCTCTGTTTTGCAGCCTCTGACACTGCTGACTCCGTGCTGTTTGCAAGCACTTCTTTAACATAAGTCATTACCACCTTAGTCTTCTCCCAATTCTTGGCTGCTTTGTCACATTCTCTTAAGCCAGATGTCCCTCCAGGAATAGGCCCAGCTCTGGCTACTTTGTCTCTTCATGATCTTGATGCTTCCATGGCTTAGAACATCAGCTCTAAGGAAATGACTGCCATATTTCTTTATATATATATATATATATATATATACATATTTTTTTTTTTTTTTAGTTGTAGATGGACACAATGTCTTTATTTTATTGCTTTGTATGTGGTGCTGAGGATTGAACCCAGGGCCTCACGCATGCGAGGCAAGCGCTCCACCGTTGAGCTACAATCCCAGCCCCCTGCCATATTTCTAACAGCAGCCCTGGCTTCTCTGTTTCCATCCTCTTCCTGGAGATTCAGCCCTTCACATCCAACTTCCTGCCAGGCATTTCCAACTGGCCTTCCAATCTAAGAAAGCCCTCCAAGCCTGATATTCCACCCACAGACGGCTCCCTATTCTGACTTTCCCAAGTGAAGGAGAGTGCACACTAGACAGAAGAAAACTGCACAAAAACCAGGCAGGCAGAACCTTTCAGTTTCCCACAATGACAGCGCTTACAGGCATCTCTTCCCCTCTAGTTTTACTGTGCCATTCAATTCCAGGGCCCAGTCCATTCTACATCCTAACTGGTCACCCAACCAGCACTCTTACCCTTTGTCTTCACCAACCTAGTAAACTATCTCATATCAAAATTTAAATGCTGTTCACACCTTACTACTTACAAAGATTAAATCCAAACTCCTGACACTCAGACACTGAAAGTCTGAGAGTTGGGCCAAAGTCATCTTTCAGCCCCACCTTCAAATTCTCCTATTTCAGACATTTCTGACTCCACCAAACCATGGTACTCAGTGCCTCTGCACATCTTGTGGCCTCTCCCAACCTTGTCTGGGCCAGTCCCTCCCGTCCTCTAAGATTATCTCAAATTTCTATCTGACTTTGAAAGCCAAGCCTATAGTACTTTTTACATTATTGCTACTATTTTAAAATTATACTTATTATGTAATAAATACCATCCTAAGCACTTTATAAAAGTTAATTTATATATCACAATAATGCTATAAGGTGAGTCCTCCTATTTTTTATATTTAACAGAGCGGGAAACTGAGGCACAGAAAAGCTAAGCAGCTGATCAGACATTCACCTGCTAATGAATGGTAGATTCATGATTCCCACTCAGGCAGCGTGGCTCTAAAGTCCGTGTTCTTAAGCCACTGTGTTCTGCTGTTTATCCAGAATCCTTGAGTATTTCTGGCTAAACTTGTTTTGTCAATAAGCTGCTTTGAGAAATGTCTTCAATTATTAGAAGACCACAACATGTGCTCATGGTTTTGTTGTAGTAGGGACTGAACCCAGAGGTGCTCCACCACTGAGCCACATCCCCAGTCCATTTAACTTTTTATTTTGAAACAGGGTCTTGCTAAGTTGATGAGGCTGGCCTCAAATTTATGGTCCTCTGGCCTCAGCCTTTCAAGTTGCTGGGATTACAAGCATTCACCACCCGACCTGGCATGCTTATATTTTTTCTCTCCAAATAATTAATTTCTTAAAAAGAAGGAATTGAAATTTCAAATATTTCAAATTGTTAAAGTTAAATATTTCAAAATTATTATTTTTATATTAAATAAAAATAAGAAAGTGACATATATAGTGTAATCACCCAAGATATTAAAATCTGGGAGGTAACTTCCCAGCATTTTAGTACAGAAGGTTTATTAAAGGAAAGTAGGCTATTGGCTGAGTTTCCATTTCTGAATGATAGAAGAGTATCAGGAAAAAAAATACTTTTTAATGATTACATACTAAATATAAGATGACCTCAGAAAATTTCTTTCCCTCAGGAGACTTACAAATAAAAAATGGCTAGGAAAAATTGAGTAGTCTTGCCTGAAAGTATAGAAATAGATTAGTATTAAACAGTGAGCACATAGCAAGAATTAAATCAATGTTTGTTTAATAAATGAATGAGCTACCTTGACCACAAAAATTACCGAAGTTGTATCCTGCAGAATATATTTTTTATGCAGAACTATATTTAAATAAGTCCAACATCATGAATCTTCTGGAAATGTACACATTGACTAAATAACACAGGGTAATTTAGTTCTATCCATTCAGAAACTTGTTTTAGTTCTGCCACAGCCGATTTCCATTTGGGCACTATTGGGGTAACAAACTCATTTACTTCTTTTTTTTAAAATATTTTTTTAGTTGTCAATGGACCTTTATTTTATTCATTTATTTATATATGGTGCTGAGAATCAAACCCAGTGCCTTACACATGCTAGGCAAGCGCTCTACCACTGAGCCACACCCCAGCCCTGCAAACTCATTTACATCTTGAAGCCATCCTTGCTATATAAATACTCTAAAATAAACCCACAGTGTTGATCTCTGCCCTCCAGTTAAGTTTTTAAGGCTTATGATGAAGGAATCAACAGAGATCAGAATAATTCATTGCTTCCCTTCCTTCTTTCCTCCCTCCTTCCTCCTCTTTCTGCGTCAGTAGGGGAGCAGTGTCCAACAAGGGAAAGCCTGCTAAATCTGGCTTTCTGGTCAGTGTCTGGGTGATCAAGCCCACACAGATGATAATAAATAACAAACTTCATTTAAGGTTGACATAGGCATTAGAATGATTTATTAATTTATAATGATATTTTGTCACAAGAGTGAAAGTACATATGCTGGCATGATCATCAGCAAATTCTATCTCTTATTAGTTAAACCACTCTAGTAGAAATCAGAATACCCAGAAACTGATTTTCTAGAGAATATATCACTATGATTCTCAATAACTTATTTCTTATGAGAAATAACTCACAAATATTTATAGAGCCTATGACTGGTGAATTTTCTCAGTGTATAGTAAACTGTGCAGGAATCAAGAGGATATCTGATGAGTTGGTACTTCAAAAGACAGTTAAGATGATCCAAAGGAACAAAGGCACCAGGATACAATAGCCATACCATAGTCACTGGAAAGAGCACTCCCTTGTAAAGTGCTTGAACATGTTCTCCCAGTTACCTTCAATAAATTTGCCTTTATTATCTTCCACAAATGACCTACGACTTTCTGACTGACATATCTTTATAGATACGTAAATATATACAAATTATCAAAGACTTCTAGTAGGACAGAGAACAATCTATCAATTTCAGCTGAGTATGCAGATCTAATGTATCAAGGTAATCAATCCTTCAGTTTTATACAAAAGCAAGTATGTCTATTTAGTTTTTTGTTTTATTTTTCAGATGTGGAGATAGGGGAGAGTTGAAGAAAGTAATTCACTTTGGCTCCCAAATACCGACAACATGGCACTGGATTCTGTTATGCACAGAGAAAATATTATAGAGTATCAGGCCTTCAAAATTTGTTATCCCCTCTTCTACAGCACTTTAGCTGGCACATGGCTTCCAAACTTGAGACTACATTTCACATCCTCCTTTGCCAGTAGGTGTAGCCAAGTAGCTAAGTTCTCACCAATGGAATGTGAGTAGAAGTGATGCTTAATGCTTCCAAGCCTTGGCTTTACTACATCGGGCCTGTACTCCACTGCAGTCAGAGTCCACCAAAGTAACCACAGAAGTCCCACCTGAAGGATGGCTGGGTTACCTTGCCAGCCTGCATCCTGTAACACCATCAAGGAAAGCCTGCCTAATAGCCCCACACCATTCAATGAGAGAAAAATACCCTTCTTGTTTCACTAAAGTCACTGAGTCTCTCGGACACAATAGCTTAATCTACACCCTAATACAGACTCTGATAAAATTTAACATCAAAATTACATATTAGAATCCACAACCATCTCTGCAAATTCATAATGCTGAGGTACCAATTTGGCAGGAAAAAAAATTTCCCTATATAATATGAATCTATTCCTACGCACTTGATGCCTAGGACTTCATTAGTTTCTTAAGATAAATTTTTAAAAGTAATGGTTGAATCCAGAGTATTAAACCCAAGAGACAAAATTGCAAATTACTTTGGGGAAATTAAAGGGTTTCTGAGGAACACATGCATTGTCAACACTACCAATAAACGGTAAATGGGAGTGGAAGGAGTAGGGGAAATGATAAAAGCATTCATTGTGATTTTAAATCCAAGGATATTCTAGGCATGACAGGTATTACCTACACAACTTTATTTTTCAACACTTCTTATATATAAACTAGAGTAATTTTGATATCCACAATTATTATCTAGATCAGTTTTTTATCTACATTTACTAAATCTATAATCCTTTAATAAATTTTTAATCACTTGTACATTTAACTACTGTCAACAACTAACTTAACATTAATATCTGTATCTTATTTCAACCCAATACTACCAAAATCAGTCTTATTGAAGTATACTTATTCCTCCAACCTAGGAAACTTAGGCTTAACACTAATGTCCAAGATGAGTAAAAGTGAAGAAAAGAATCTGAGATTCTGGCGCCTGAATTCCTTTAGGATGGATGGCTGGTGTTTCAAGTATTTATAGCCAGATGACCACTTCTCTGTTCAAGAATGTCATGGGGCTGGGATTGTGGCTCAGTAGTAGAGCGCTTGCCTCACATGCATGAGGCACTGGGTTCAATCCTCAGCACCATATAAAAAATAAATAAAATAAAGATATTGTGTCCATCTACAACTAAAAAAAATATTTAAAAAAAAGAAAGAAAAAAGAATATCGTGCCACAGACAACCGTTGATTATTTATGTTAAACAAAGACAGAAATCAAGAACAACTCACAAATCCCTTTTAGTTGGCCTTGAAAAGTCTATTAATTTTTAAAGAGATTCATTTGATTACCTTTTTCTCAGTATAATATGAGAAATAACTTGCATTCTCTAGGTACAAACCAATTATAGAAACAAAACTGATAGTTGAACCAATTCAACTTGATTGCAAAAATACACCACAAATAAAATGGAACATAGTGCAGTTATAAGAGACAAATGAAGCCGGGCATGGTGGCGCAAGCCTGTAATCCCAGCACTTTGGGACGCTGAGACAGGAGAATTGTGAGTTCAAAGCCAGCCTTAGCAACGGTGAGGCGCTAAGCAACTCAGTGAGACCCTGTCTCTACATAAAACACAAAATAGGGCTGGGGATGTGGCTCAGTGGTCAGTACCCCTGAGTTCAATCCCCGGTACCAAAAACAAAAAAAGAGAGAGAGAGACAGATGAGATTTGACTTTAGGTATTAAAAATAAGGTGTTTTAAAACATGAATCTGTACTAGGCTCTATATGGAAAAGGCTCATAGATATGTAACTAAAGAAAAACTGCTTTCCACATTCACAAGCTCAGAGATATTTCTAGAAACAGCTAGGTAGTTGGCTTGACAATCTTAAAGGTTTCTCATGGGATGAAAGGCAGGGATGTGGATGGAGGAAGGAGGGGAGAATTCAAAAGGAAGGGAATTTTATACCCATAGCATGAACACAGAAGCCAACTAAACAAATTTCATTTTGGGATTGACCATACCCTAAAACCTCTATTAGTGCCTCCTTCTTAAAAGTTAAGGTCTCCATTCACACCTGTAATGAATTAAGACATGAAAGATGTGCATTTCTACATGCACTCCAAATTGTGAAATGGATTGAAACAGTTTAGGAATCAAGTGTACACTAGGAGCACAGACACTAAAAAAGGACACAGACAAAAGCAGAAATTTTCTTCCGCACCTTGGTCCTATGTCCAAGTGTCAAAAACTTATCTTTTGGTTTTGTTCAGTTCCCAAGAAACTATTGGTGTTTAATAAGACTAAGTAATAATACACATGTTGGAGGTATCGTAAGTTAATATGAAATGCTCCACAGTGGGGCCCATTTTATGGATTAGGCTAGTAATCCGTGAGCCATATTTTTGATAAATAGGTTTATGTTACAATAAACTTTATTGTGTTACAACAGATTCACTGACTTCCAGTGTATTATGCACTTACAAATCCCAAACCTATAAAGCATTTATTTTTTATTTAAGATTTATAAAATCATGTCCATCTTAAGATGCCTCTGGATACTCATAGGGCATAAAAGCAGATACAAAATTCTAACAAAAAGAAAAGCCTGGCTGTGTTCAGATTTATTTTTTGCTCTTTCTTAAAGCACTAAACAAAAGCAGTATGTCTTATACTTGAAGGTCAACCCAAAGGGCTAACTTTATAAAGATTTATAAAATAAAAAGTCTACCTCAAGAAAATGCTGCTATCCATGGACACCAAAGACTCGAGCCAACTAGCAGGAGAGCTACAGCGGTGCCTCCCTGGACGCAAGTGTTAAGATGTCTAAAGGCTTAAGTTTAAATTTAAAAACTAAAATAAAACCACTACTCGAAATTTAACTCCAAAGCAAAGCAGAGCAGTGAGGTGTCTCATGCTGTGTGCTGTGATGCCATACAGCAGCGTGGCAATGCTCTCCACACAGCAGCACCTTCAGGTGGTTGGTACTAAGCAGGCTCCTTCTCTTTCATATCCGTTCAAGGCTTGAAAGGACAGCAAGTCAAGAAAACACAATAGCTGTCTCCATGCCAGACAAAGGCAAAATGGTAAACAGAAACTTAACAACAATGTTTCTGGTATTCCCAGATGAAAGACTCCTAAAGTGAAATATATATTGATCATATTTATTCTAATTTTTGTTTTTTCGGCCTCCTACTCTCTCTCATATAAAAAGCACAAAAAATGAACATCAGATAATAGAATATTTGAACATATATTATTACTGAAAATAGACAATAAGCTTCATGGTTTGGTTTGCTTTGACTATAACGTTTCCTATGCTTACACAATGTCTTGCACATAGTAAGTACTCGTATTTGAGGGAGACAGGAAAGGAGGAAGAGAGGTAGGAGCATAGGAAGGAGGGGAGAATTCAAAAAGGAGGGAATTTTATAACCATAGCATGAACACAGAAGCCAACTATACAATTTTCATTTTGGGATTGACCACACCCTAAAACCTCTACCAAGAATTAGTCAAAGTTCTGCTTTCTTTCTCTGCTTCTACAAAGTTTAATTTAAAAGCCAGCCATTTCTTCTAGTTGTATATAAGTTGAAACCCCAAAGGTTCCCAGAATTGTTATGTTTATTAAAACAAAACAAAAAAAAATAGTATTTTTTTTTTTTGGTACTGGGGATTGAACTCAGGGGTACTCGACCACTGAGCCACATCCCCAGCCCTATTTTGTGTTTTATGTAGAGACAGGGTCTCACTGAGTTGCTTAGCACCTCGCCGTTGCTGAGGCTGGCTTTGAACTTGCGATTCTCCTGCCTCAGCCTCCCTAAGTGCTGGGATTACAGATGTGCGCCACCACGCCCAGCTCAGTACTTACTTTCTTATGTAGGAAACTTATTTAAACTTAAGTACATGTTAACCCATAAGTTTATACAGCAAGAGCTTGTAGAGAGGAAGGAGCAAAGATGGCCATCTAGAAAGTACAGCTGCAACCCTTACGGTACACATGGCCATCTTCTCTACTCTATAGTTGATCTTATTTACCGCCAAGGCTTCGACCAAACTGTGTAACAGCAATCTCCAATGCGTACCTCCAACCAAGTCCCACGTATCCAACTCTCTCTGAAAATCTCCATTTGGGTAGCCCACACAAATCTCAGACCTGGGAAGTACCAATACTAAATATTCTGTCTTCGCACATCCATGATGGCCTTTCTTTCAAATTTCCCTATTTCAGTAAGTAGTTCTACCAACGACTCAGTTGTCCATGTCAGAAATCCAGTGGTCAAAGATGAGAGCTCCCTGCCCTCCCTCTCTCTTGCATTGTACACATCAACTTCATAACAACACTGTTACCACCTTCACAACAGACCTCACTCCCATCTGCTTTTCCACTGCCATCCCCCATCCAGGGATACCTGATCCTATCTACAGGGCTATTCTGCTTGGCCCACAGTATTTTGATGAAGTCCAAGAGACAAGGGGCAGCCACATCATGTAGGGCCTTGCAGACCATTCAGAAAATGCGGCTTTTACCTTGAGTGAAATGAAGATGATTGACAGGTTTTATGAGGCTTTTAACTTATGTTTAAAAAGGAACACGCTGTGGGTTTAGATGGTTTAGTGGTAGTTGCACAGTCCTTCAAATATACTAAAAACCACTAAATTGCACATTATAAAAAGTTGCATTTTATGGTGTGTGAATTATGTCTTAATAATTTTAAAAACACCAAATATTCCAGGGATTGAGAACAAATCACAAGAGTGCAAGATTAGAAACAGGCATACAAGGTTAGAGCACTGCAATAACCTATGTGGTGATGGCTCAGATCAGGGAAGCAGCAGTGCGTACGGTGGAAGGGGTTCCAATTCCAGATACATACTGAGGTAGGGCAACAGAATTCACTCATGAACTAGATGTGAAACATGAGAGGGAAAAAGAACACAGGATGATACCAAGTGCCTAAGCATTTAACTTTTACTTTCTTGATACAGACCTTGTCCTCCCTGGAATACTAACAAGGGGCTGGAAGTAGAGCAGACACTCAGTGACCTACAGAGATAACCATGAGGATGAATGCCAACATACGATGGAGTGGAAAGACAAACAGCTAGCTCCTAAGGGCACTGCACAGCTCCAGACTGCTAACCTCCAGATTTCTAATCTAAGAAAAATCAGCACCCCTATTATTTAAGCCAAAATTTCCCGTGACTTGTACTAAAATGCATTCCCAGCTGATATAAATGGTGATTTTTTCACACTTCCTTAAATCGTTTTAACCATTCTTAAGTGTACAGTTCAGTAGCATTAAGTACATTCATCTTCACCAATGTCCATTTCCACAACATGTTAATCATCCCAAACAGAAAATCTATACCTATTAAACAGTAACTCCCAATGCACCACCACCCCAGCCTCTGGTAACCTGGATTATACTTTCAATCTCTAGGAATTTGCCTATTCTAGGGACCTCATAAAAAAGAAATCATAAAATATCTGCCTGTGTCTGGCTTATTTCACTTGGCATAACATTTTCAAAACTCACTTATGTTGTATCATGTATCAGAATTTCACTCCTTTTTAAGGCTTAATAATATTCCACTGTACATACAAACCACATTTTGTTTATCCATTCATCTGCTGATGGACATTCCCACCTTTCGGCTGCTATGAACTCCGGTGCACAAGCTTCTGTTTGAGTCTCTGCTCTCAATTCTTTTGAGTATAAACTCAGGAGTGAAATTGCTGGATCATATAATTCTATACTTAACTTTTTTAGGAACTGCCAAACTTTCTCACAATGGCTGTACCATTTCATATTCCTAATGACAATACAAAAGGGTTCCAATTTTTTCACATCCTTGCCTTCACTTGTTATTTTCTGTTTTGTTCTTGATAGTGGGGACTGAACCCAGGGTTGCTTTACCATTGAACTACAACCCCAGTCCTTCTTGTTTTTTATTTTGAAACAGGGTCTCACTAAGTTACTGAGGCTGGCCTTGAACTTATGATCTTCCTGCCTCAGCTTCCCAAATTGCTGGATTACAGGAGTGCACTACTGCAACCCGAAGTTTTGTTTTTGATAACAGTCATTCCAATAGATGTGGAGTAGTATCTCATCATGGTTTTTATTTGCATGTTTCTAAGGATTAATAATGTCAATCATCTTTTCCTGGGTTTATTGGCCATTTGTACATCTTCTTTGGAAAGATGTCTATTCAAAATCTTTGCTTATCTTTTAAAAATGCCAACCTGCTAAAAATCCTTTAATAGTTTTCCTTGCTATCAGAATAAAGATCAAAATCCCCAACACGACCTACCCAGCCCTAAGTGATCAGTCCCCAGTTCCCCACTCCAGCCTCACTTTGCAGCTCTCTCCCCTGGCTCACCTGCTCCAAGCCCGCTGCCCAGCGCGCTCCTCCTCTCCTTGCAGGCCTCTGAGCTCCTCCTCTTCTCAAGGTCTTTGCACACACCCCTCCTTCTTCCAGTACTTCTTTTTCCCTCCCCTTCACCTGGTTACCTCCTGTCTTCCTCAGGAGAGACCTCTCAAAAAATCCCAAACTTCTCCTGTACAGCACTTACCACAGGGTAAGTGAAATCATGGAATTCAATATGTGATTGTTCGTTATCTCCTCTAGTTTACAAGCTCCTTAGCGGCAGAAAATGTTGTCTGTCCTATTAATATTATATGGGACACTGTAGGTTTTCAATAAATATGTGTTAAATAAATACATGAATGAAATTTCTTTCCCACTGTGAAAAACAAAGTTTTAAATTGTTCTTTTAACAACTTCTAACCACAAAGTAGTATTTCCAAATTTCAAATTTTGCAGTGTAAATTATATAAAATACTATTAGACCCTTATTTTTATACTGTTGCTTTTGATTCAAAATTGTTTCTTTTCAGCAAATCTATATGCACACTATTCTCTAGAAACACACCAAAAACACTTATATGTTTTATTTTCAGTAAGGAGTAATAGAATTACTTCAATTTCACTCATTTTTACTCTACCAAAATGGTATAGATTTGCCAAGCTGAACCAATTCATTTCCCTTTCATTTACACACTTATCTGTGAAGGCAACAAGAGGTATGCCATAGGAATCATTCTCTTCAAAGCCTATTACGTATGCTTTGTAATTTACTGGAAATTGAAATCATTAGTAATCATTTCTTCCTATTCTCTTGTCACGCTAGAGTCCTTGTTTAGAGCTTTCTTTTCAGATTTTGCCAACACATTTTTAAAAGTCATATTTCCTCTCCTTTTAAAATAAAAATGTGCTTACAAAGTTCAAAATTTTTAAATAGTGCATTCCTACATGCCACCTTAAAAAAAAGAATAGAGCAATTTCAAAGCAGAATTTCCTTTTTGCCCATTTCAGGCATTTATCTCTCCCTAGGGATATGTAAATAAGTAAAGAAGTTAGGTCCATACATAAAGAGAAAACACTGCTCTCAGATGTTTACCTGAAAACCACACTATAATTCATAAACTGTTAAGGGTCATTGTCAACATGTTTAGGCCAGGAGCACAATCTACCTTAAAATTGTTGTAACTTGACGGAAGGAATAAAAGTTTGACATAGTATTCCTCTAAAGATAGCAGGGTAAAACAATGAGCAATAAATCCATAAGAAAGTGGATACAGCCAGGCAGATATTATAGAAAAGGCACCAGGAAAAATCAATAACTGCAGAAAGGGACAAAAGAACTCATGGAGAAAGGGATCTGTAAGTTCTAAGGATTTAAGATCTTTGGGGAAGGTTTTCATTGGATTGGAATGTTTTTTCCCAAAATCTAGCCTCTCCGTTTATGAAAGTGAAGGGTACCTTCTTAACCATAAGTTTCTAATATTTTTAAAAAGTAACCTACAGTGTGACTCCTTTAAATGCCCAGTTCCATTAATGTGTCTGGTACTTCAGAGACAGTCATAAAACACCTGTAGACATTCCAATGAGATATGGAAGTTCAAAAGATAAAGCAGGATGCTAAGAGAGTTGTCACAATCTCAGATCTCTGCGTGTAATATTATCTTTATAAAGCTCTATTATCCCAAGTAGCTATTATGGTGAAATGGATAACGGATGGAAAACATAAAACACTGCTGGCACAGAAGCCGCACTCATTTAATGTCAGCTCTCCCTCCTGGCTACATGGCATTACCCCAGGTCTTCAGAAATGTCATGTCTGCAAACTAACAGTCCTGGTAGCCTCCTTTGGAGGGTAGTCTCTGACTCTAACATGTTGGCTCAGTATTTTTGCACCCTGTTTGAGAATCAGAAAGAAAGCAAGATTTCAGTAGGTTCTAACTTGGGCACTGCCAAAGTAAAGGAGGGAAGCAAACCCAAGTGATAGCTGTCAGTAGGAGGAAAAAACCCTAATGGTAAATGATTAAGTTTCTGCAAAACCAACTTTCCCTAGGCAGTTGATATCAGAAGCGACTGTGTAGCTAAGCCTCCAGAGTGGACACCACCCAGAAACTTTGCTGTCTTTCACAGGTCTGCTTCTCCAAAAAATTGTGTACACGTGCTATTCCCAATCTTTCTCTTCTTCCTCTGCACCTCCTCCAATCAGACTTTTCTCCCACCTCTCTACAACTACTTCTCAAGGGCATTCAGGATCCCCAGTTGCCA
This sequence comes from Xerus rutilus, assembly GCA_028644305.1. Taxonomy (NCBI): domain Eukaryota; kingdom Metazoa; phylum Chordata; class Mammalia; order Rodentia; family Sciuridae; genus Xerus; species Xerus rutilus. The sequence continues at coordinate 100,205,290 of CM053406.1, read as the reverse complement.
AATCCAACTGTCGATCCTCAGTTCTCATCTTGCATGACCTCCGGGCAGCCCAATCAGTTGATGGGTTGGTCCTACAGAAACAACTTCCCTCCTTGGCTTCCAAGACAATACCGTTGCCAAGATACCACTTTTCCCCTGCCTCACCAACACTCCCCCTGTTCTGGGACCTCTCAACACTGGTGATCTCATCCAGTCTCACAGCTTTAAGAAGTGTCTTATGCGGGTCACTCCTAAATATATGTATTCAGCTCAGACTTCTCCCTTGGACTTCAGATATCTATTCAACTGCCTCAGTCCTCCTTATCTCAGTCTACAGAAATCCAGTCTTTCAGTTATTCAGGCCAAAAACCCTGGATTCATCTTTGATTTCTTTCTTTCATACTCCATATCAAGTCTATCAGCTGGTGCCATTGGCTCTACCTTTGAAATACATCAGAATTCAAAGCACTTTTCTCTATCTTCACTGCTATACCCTCATCCAAGCCACCACCAGCTTTTGCCTAAATTGTTCCTGTTAGGTTGTATCCGTCCTTGCTCCTATCCAGCCTGTGTTCCACCCAGCAGTTCCACAGGATCCCCCCACTCAGCACAGGATTCCTCCACAGATCACAGGATTCCCCCACTCAGCACCCTCCACTGGATCCCCATCTCCCTCCCCCAAGCCCTATGCTATGTGGCCCCATTTCCCTTCTGACATTGTCTTACACTGCTTTCCCTTTCTCTAGCGCTAGCAGCCACCTTATCATTCCAAGAGCAGACCAGGGATGTTCCTATGTCAGTGCTGGTTGCTGTTCCCTCAGCCTGGAACCTTCTTTGCCACATTGGCTTGTTTCCTAATCTTCGGTTCTTTACTCAGATGTCACCTTCATAATGAGGTCTTGCCTATTTGAAATTGCAAACTCCACACCATAAACACCCTAGTCCCTCTTCCCTGCTTTACTTTTTTATTTTGCTTATTGTCTGTCTCTCCCCATTAGAACATAATTTCCATAAAAGCAGGCATTTTTGTGCAATCTATATTTTGCTGAATCCTCAATGCCTACGTGACTCAGGTTGTCCAGACTAGTTTGAAAAATCTTCATAGAAAAGGCAATGCTCAAGCATCAGGCAGGCAAGGTTCATTCTGAGCAAACGGCATATTGTGTTTACAGATACAGAATAATGAACTGGTATAGTGTGCATTTGCAATCTATAAGCAGTTTGGTTTGGCTAGAGCTTAAAGTTTCAGTAGAAAGTGAGACCAGCTATGGATGCAGGGGTCTAACATGTCATAGCATAACATTCATGATATCCCAGACATCATTTTAATTTCTTTACACTGGCTTCATACAATTTAATCATTATAGTACCCTTTCTTCTACTAAGAAGCCACTGCTGCTATCTCCATTACACAGCTATGCAAACTGGGGACAAAAAGGTTAAGTGACTTGGCCAAAATCACTTAACTATTAAATGAAAGCCAAATTTAAGCCCAGATTGACTCTAGAACCATCTAACCTCAACCATTACATTACTGCCTCTGCTAAGGATCTTGAGTTTCATGGTACAGATAGAGAAGATCCACTAAAGTTTTATACTGAGGAATGAATGATATGATTAGTTTGCATTTTAGAAAGACAGAAATGTAGAGAATGGACAGATAATGGGCAGATACCAGCAAGGTCCAAGCTAGAGATGTTAAAGGCAAGGAGTAGGTGGAAGGGAGGAGAAATTTGAGAAACAACCAGAAAGCAGAAAGTTTTAGGGCTCTGATAGCGTGGTGAATGAAGACCCAGGAGTTCCTTCTCTGCCTTTTACCACCATTGTCTTCATGTATTTACATTTTTTAAAGAAAGAATAAGAAATAAACTGAATGCAAATAAAAGCATCACTGCATCGCTAACTGGGTCAATAACCAAATACCATAAAGCAGGAATCTAATAAAGGTGGACTACAACATTTGACTTAGAATCACTTAAGGGCCTCTATCTTTCCTTATGTCCAGTTCTCTATCTTGGGATTTTTCTATCTTCAGGCCAACCGCCCAGTACAAGAACCAAAAGCAGTGTCCAGCACATTTATGTGCAGAAAGAATGAGAACAAGTATGAGATAATGGGATGAACACCTACATGGCATGAAGTGTTCTGGTGGAACTTATTTGACTATATGGAAGGAGGAAGGATAAAAATAGTCCAGACAGAGAAAGTATGGCAGAATGATCATGAAAGCAGAAAACCTTTAAGAGGAAAAACATGATGGTAAAGTAGGCCCAACCCCAAAGATAAAGAAAATGAAAGAGGAGACTCTATGACTGCATGATTATTTAATAACCAAAAACCTTACTCACTGGTTAATATGGCCTGATTCATGTCCTGGACTTTGACCATTAGATTAGCATATTGTTACCATATTAGAAAAAGCCACCAGACACTAAGGGTGAACAAAATGAAGGAAGCAAAAGATAAACAGGGTCACCACTCCATGGTAGGTCAATCTGAAAGTAAAATTAATCCAAGACAGCAATGAGGGAACTGTAATTTTCACTTGATATTGATTAGATTTGGAGGGGGCACCTTGTCACTGAAACAGATCCAAGAACAAAGCTGTCACCTCAGCCAGCTTCACTTGAATCCCAGCAGCTTTATCATTCACATTTTGAATACTGGAAAACAAAAAACTAAACAGATCTTACACCAAAGTCCTTAATATTAGTTGAGGATCGGGACACACACATGGCCTTTCTAAAAGACCAAGAGCAGGCTGGGGATATAGCTGGTAGAGTGCTTGCCTTGCATGCACAAGCCCCTGGGTTAAACCCCATGCACTCCCCCCCCACACACACACACAAAAGATCAAGAGCAAAGTCTTTTAAAGAAGAAAGAATCTAAATACTATGGGATACTGTATGTCATTAAAACCAACAGAAATAATCCTTCTATTCAAGAATAATTGGAGATAATGGCAGGATTCCCATTAGTAATCTAGCTAAAGAATACAGCTTAAAAGATCTAAAACCAGGGCTAGAGGGCGCAGCTCAGTGGTAGAGTACTTGCCTAACATGTGTTCAGCACTGTAAACAACATCAACGAAAGAAAATAGATCTAAGACCAATTACTAACCCCATGGGAAGAAATTCTAGGTCCAGTGGATTTCTAGTATTTAATACTGGGCACATGGAAGACATTCAACAAAATATACTGCTAACTGGTTTGGTCATGAAGTCAACTTCTGTCTACCCTACCTCTCACACCAAAGGATTCCTCTCCATAAGCTCATTAGTCTCCTCAAGAAAGCATATGCCTCTCAGTTACATAAAGTTAATGACTATAATACAGCCCACCTGTCTTAAAAATATATAATACCAAAGAGGGAGTGAGAATGAATTTACTATAGACTCTGAGAAAAGAAAAATGCAAAAAAATCTTTCCAATTATAACAAAATCACCCACACAGCTGGCAGTATTTCCTTTAGAAATCAGTTGGGCAAAAATGACAGATCACCACCACCATCAGGCAAGTCTACTTTAAAATAATTATACATACAGCAAAAAAGATTTATAACTAAAAGTGTGGTGGTTGGTATGGAAAATTAAACCATATGCAACCTTATTACAACAAAATAAATGATGAGGATCTGTTTAAGTTGAGGTTTGTTTCTTGGTGAGGCATCTACAAGACACACAGTTGTTTCACATGTCATAAAAGAATTTTTTGCTTTTCATAAGCTCAAATGTCTACTACAGATGGTTAACTGAGTGTTCTTTATTTTGCTGAAATATGAGGTCTGGACACATATATCCCACTATATTCTACAAATTCCTTGAAGGTCAGAGCCTCAGCCCCTAGACAAATAATGGAAAATAGGTGCCAAGTAAATGTTTGTTTAATGAACTTAAAAAAATGAATGAATGATGTCAATGTGTGATTTAGAATAGGTTCCTTGATCAGGATGTGAAATTTTGGCAAGAGCACGGAATTTTTTGTAAAACTTTATCCGAGTTTAGGACCAGAGACAGCAGAACTGCTATGCCTGATGAGGACAGAAGAACTTGGCCATTCCAGGGGGAGATCCTGGAGACGCAGGCAACCAACAGGATCAGGTGCTAGGGAGACAGAGACGCACAAGAGGAAAATACAGATGGCACCACTGTGAGAAGACTTTAGAGATGCCTCTGCCTCTCATTCCCTTACCCCACGCCCTCCTTGGCCAGAAAATTCCTTTTATCTTCACCCACTTCCACCCCCATGTATAAGTAAGGTCAAAGCTCTCCATTTAATGTTCTCAAAACTGTGTGCCTATTTTGCATAGCATTAGCTAAATGTAATTCCAACCAGATAATACATTTTCTGCAGTGTTATAACATAAAACACTACAGTTACAGATAACTTCAACAGATTTTATGGAATTTTCCTATATATGTGAAATTCTTGCTCTTAAGGAGCATATTACTTCACATACTTTATTTTTAATTAATCTAAAAGATGAGTATGTTTTTAGCTAATTAGATGGAGGTTAAAAGGGGAAAAAATAAAGTAAATATGCTAATGCATTTATCCTTTCCTTTCTTAACAAACAGATGGTATATTTTGATGAAAATACATTCTTGATCCTGCTACTAAAAGAAACCATATGGTATTAAACCTTTTCAGTTTCTAAGAAGGTGAATTTTGGAGTAAATTCCTTGGAGAGCATAAATTAAGATTTAGGGTTAGCATGATATACAAGCTACATGATTTGCCATAAAATATAGGCAAAGGAGTCAGTCACATGTCATACTTCTCGGTGAAAAGCAATCTCACAACTATTAAGAGATTCGTGATGTGTCTGTCACATAGGTGCTATAGACAGCTCCACAAAACGTGCAAATGTTTTGTCCCCAGACCAAGGGACTTATCTAAACTACACAATGACTAATCCAACCCTTTTCAGAAGGATGAACTTTTCCAATAAAAGAAAAATAAATTGAAATGCCAGCTACTTTAAATCAAATAGCTAACGCGTTGCCACTTAAATTGCACAGATAAATATTCTGGCCTAAGTTCAAGGGAAGCATGAATGTAAATGGAGGTCATAATGAATGAGCTCCATTTGGAGAATGGCTTTAAGGTATACATTTACTTTTCATGTCTTAAAAAAATTTTTTTTTATTTTGTCAGAACACGGCTTACATGTTGTTGGAAATTACCAGATAATCAACTATGTGTTTTAGTTTCAACCAATGTATGTTCCTTACACATATTTCAAGACCCAAAAAATATTAAATTCTCTGATACCACCACAACACTGGGGTATTCCCCAGACTCTAAGACTTTTGGAAAAAAAAGTCAAAAGCCAAAGTCCTCCCCAGGAATAATGGGCTTCTAGAACTTGGGCTCTAGTGAAAGCAGCCAGCAGGGTACATTAAGTTCCACTCTTACTGTTGCAGCTGAGCCTGCCAAGTCTACGTAAGGGTCAAATTAAGGCTGGTAAAGTCACAAACACGTTTTTCTTTTCAAATGGATTAGTCAGCTCCAAAATGTATTCATCTTAGAGTCTGAGTGACATCAAAGCTATGGGCAATGCTACTGAATAGAAATAAAAACTTCAAAAACAATACAGCTATATTCCCCTCAACTACACTCAAACTGGAAATTTTTATTTATGTAATGCCTTTTCATTTAATGAGTGACCTGAAGTCCTTTCTCCAAGATAAAAGTATAATCTGCTGGTTAGCCATTCTTCTAGAAGAGACTATTGCTCATCAAAGTTCTGCTTCTTTGCCTCACTGGTGAAAAGACCATTTTACTCAGGATGAGTCACCCCCCCCCCCAAATGCAGCACACTAGTGTTTGTTGCTGCTGTTCATTATCAGCAAAACTCAAGAGTAAAGACAGATACATAAAGACAATAATGTAACCCATTACAGGAGGTTCCTATTATCCCAGAACAATAGATATCTTTTTTTTTTATACATTTGTTTATTTATTTTATGTGGTGCTGAGAATTGAACCCAGTGTCTCACACATGCGAGGCAAGCGCTCTACCACTGAGCCACAACCCCAGCCCCAAATAGATATCTTAAAAAAGATACCTGAAGTGAATTCACTTAAAATAGAGACCAAACTTTCATAGTGAATATAGGAAAAGGGTTTCATTAAGTTAAAACTGAGATGAAAGTGGTGAATTTTATCTTCTATTTAACAAAATGCATTAAGTGCAACTATATGGTAACTAAACAGAAATACTAGTAAGATATGATCATTAGATACCTTTCAATATAGTTTTTCTAACCTTTCCTAACTTTACCAGCACAATTACAGTGAAGGATGTTCCTTCAAAAATTTCTAGCACACCAATAGTCAGATTGTTCTCCTCAAATGCCTACCACGTCATCACTTTGGTGGAGTTTTCTCCTTTTTAATGGTTCACTGGTCAGTTGCAGCTGAGAATTTCATTTGCCAATAGCTTTTTGCATATGAGCCTGGCACTTCTGCAGCCTCACTTTTGATTTCATGAAATGTTCATTTCCTGAATTTTTGCAAAATCTGCCACTGAATTTTGCAATTGAGTATACTGATTTTACATCTTCCCAACAATCAGTGAAACACTATAACTAATGGGATGGGAAGGGATAGTATTCATCAGGGATGAATGTTTGAGTGGAACTAATTTTACATGTGGACAGTTCATTAGTGAACATTTTTATATTATGATGACTTCTGCCTCCCTGTGCAACCTTGGAGACTGCAAGGCATGAGATAATGAATATTCAGATAGCAAGGGCACCCATATATGAAAGGCCACAGACATCACAGAAATGCTTCTGTCTTCTTGAACCAGGTAAGTTTCTCAGGAGACTAGAAGCATATCCCAGAAGCACATCCTCACATTCTACATTTTAATATTGACTGTCTGCATGCCTATCACAGCACAATACAGTGAGCAAAATGATACCTAGTACACATCTCACTCTTTGATAATGGAAAGAATTTTAATCTGGAACCATTCACTAACCATAGCAGCAAAATTAAAATTTTGATTTATTAATTTAAACATCCAAATGTATATCTGGCAACTGCCAGAATTTAGACCTGCTGCGGATATGAAATGCTTTTAGAAAATTGAAAAATATATAGCAATGAATATCACCCTTGTCCTATAAGGGCAGGAGGCCAGAGAAAGGAAGACAGGAGGGGAGTCTGACCATCCTGCACTGAAAGCTATTACTTCAGAATCCTGAAGTCCAGGATAAACAATTTTATATTTGAAGCCCCACTAAAAGCAAAGATAATGCCATAGGATGAAAAAAAGAGAAGAAAAAGACAGCATTGTGTGTTTAAAAAGACCTTCAGAGTCAGAGAGACCTGAGCTTCAACCCCAGCTATGTTCTAGCTGAGTGGTTATAAATTCATTATGCTAAGCCTCAGGTTCCTCATTTGTGAAATACACAAATACTTAAGACAATAATACCTCCAGGTAGTGTAAAAAGAAAATAATAAAACCTAGTGCCAAGAGTCATTTTAAGAACTGAAAAAGATAACATATAAAAGTACCTACAAGTAGCAAAAAAAATTTTTTTTGAAGTTAAAAAAAAAAATAGAAACCCCAAACCTTCAAGATGAAGATGAGTCAGACTTCTTCAGACCTAGATTCCATAGGTATTATTTTAAAACAGATTATGACAGCAATAAAATATGTCCCTAAGTTGTTCCAAAGATGTCAGATGTATTGGCCATATCTCTTCTAAGATGACAACATAAATGACAAACTGATAAAATCAATGATATAATGATCAAATAATGAATACTGTTCAATGGCAATGATCCAAATATGCTCTCAATTGATAAAGCAATTAAAAAGTTTGCAAAACTGTCATTCTTCTAGGTGTGATGTAGACAATGGCAATGAGTACCATCTGGGCCATATTCTCAGTTTCAGCTAAGCCTACTAGTTTTGGTTTTTGGTTGGGGGGGGGGGGGAGGTTTGCTTTCTTTCCAGAAAGTGAGTTGGCATACACATAGGTTTCCGTAAGTTTTCAATATCTATAAGAAAACCAAAAAATAACCATGCCTGTTCATACTTAATAGTCACCAAAGATGGGTGTTTTGTTTGGTTGTGGATTTTGGGGGGCTTTTTGTTTTCTGTGGTGCTGGAGATGGAATCCATGGCCTCATACATACAAGCACTCTACCACTGAGCCACATCCTCACCCCTAGAGTTGTTCTTTACGTGTATTTGAAAATGGCATTGGTAGTAGAGGCAGTGTCAACAGAAAAGACAAAAACAAGGTAAAAGGAGGACCTGGATGTGGGGGGATTATTATTGTTACAGCAAGCAGCAATTAAACTATCTCTAGACTTTGCCCTTCTTTTTCTTTCTTTTTTTTTGGGGGTGGAGGTGCCAGGGATTGAACCCAGAGGCGCTTTACCACCGAGCTACATTCCTAGCCCTTTTTATTCTTATTTTTATTTTAAGACATAGTCTCACTAAGTTGCTTAAAGCCTTGCTAGATTGTTGAGGCTGGCCTCAGACTTGCAATCCTCCTACCTCAGCCTCCTAAGTTGCCAGGATTACAGGCATGCAGCACCGTACCTGCCTTAGACTTTGCTTTTTGAGTCTTTGTAGATACTTTGCTGCCTTTCCCACCTTGTATTGCACTGAACTAGTTGATTCCCACCATAGATGAACGGAAACACTTGCTTCTTTGAGCATTAACCTGAACAACTAAATTTCACTGGGAAAAAACCCACACAAGGCAGATGGAATCACTATAAAGCCATGCTTTCCGATCTCAAATGGATGATCAACCCGGCCTGGCCTTCTACAAGTACCCTAGTCAATTCACTCTCCCTTTATCAGCAACAACTATTTCTTACCTTCCCCCACTCTACTCAAACCTCCACCTTCTCTGTCACTCTCCACTGGTAACTGTTTCATATGTCTTAAAGAAATCAGAAGCTATCTCACTGGATGCTTTTAATCAGCATTTGAATGTGTATTAGTACCTTTCCTCTTGATAACGCACACCTCTTAACTTACCTTCACAGCAATGTTTCTCAAAAAGTTCTGGCTCTCTTAATTCCATTTCCTCAACACCCAGAACTTTTAAAAACTCAACTCCCTTTTAAACTAAAAAAAAAAAAAGATGTCATAGAAAGTGTAACAAAAGACAATCATCCTCCTCCTTTTCTCTCCTCATCCTCACTTTCCTAAAGTTATTGATATTAATATATCTGCTGTACCACTGAGCTTATATAAATCGAAACATTTCTATACATAAGACTGTTGACAAAAGCAGCATCACAATTAATAACTATCTATAATGTGTGTTTTTTACCTAACAATTTTATGGACATTCCTCTAGGAATTCATATGGATACAATTATTTTAATCAATTCCCTTACTGATGTACATTTTAGTAGTTTCCAGTTTTTGATGCTATAAACAATGATGCTATAAACATCTTTACATACAAATTTTCTTTGGATTTTACCAACAGGGAGCTGCTGGCTCAATGGGTATATCCATGTTTTATTATAAAGTATACACTTAGTTCTTTAATCTCTACTGCATCAGTAAAACTGGTACTGCCCAGGCACCAGCACCGCCTGTGTTGCCAGGGGCAGTGGACCTTTGCCGTTCCTGATCCACTTAATCTCTCAGCAACATCTGGCATCACTGGCCTCTTCTACCTCCTTGAAACCACTGTCCTGCTTGTTCTTCTCTTGCTGCTGTCCCTTCCTCATTTCCTTTGACAATGTCTCCTCTTCTACCTGAGCAAATTTTGGAGCACCTGAAACTCAGGTCTGGCTCTTCTTTTCTTCGTCCTCTACATGTTACCATATCCTCTCTCTTTTTGGATCTAATTAACTTCTACGGCTTCGAGAATCATTCTCAAAGACAACTCTTAGGTTTCTACTTCCAGACCTCCTTTTTTGGCCCCAAGTCTGTGGTATATCTAATAATGCTCCTCAGAGGTCTCACAAGCTGAAGATCACATCCCAACCACTTGTTTATAACTCCACTGCCATTATCCTTACACAAACACCCAATACCACTCTCACACTATGAGGGATATTTCCCAACTCGTCTCTTATCAGTGTGGCAGATTAAAAATAGTAATACTCATTGTTGATAAGGATGAAGATAAACAGGTACCATCATACACTGGAGGAGTAAACTGGTACAATGCTTTTGGATGGCATTTAGTAATATGTTTCATCTATTTTGCTTGCAGTTCTGAGGATCTGCTCTACCACTGAGCTATATCCCCAGCCCTTTCATATTTTTTTTTAACTTTGAGATGGGTCTTGCTATGTTGCTGAGGCTGGTCTCAAACTTGCAATCCTCCTGTCTCAGCCTCCCAAGTAGCTGGGATTACAGGTGTGCACCACCACAATGGGCTATTTCATATTTTAATATGATTATAATCCTTTGACTCTTCTTGCTTACAGATAATCAAATAAGGGGGCAAAGACCACATTGTCTTTTTTTAAATTTTTTTTTTAGTTGCAGACGGACACAATATCTTTATTTATTTATTTATTTTTATGTGGTACTGAGGATCGAACCCAGTGCCTCACACATGTGAGGCAAGCGCTCTACCACTGAGCTACAATCCCAGCCCCGACCACATTGTCTTATAATAACAAACCTAGAAACATCCTAAAGATTCCTTAGTAGTGAGATAGGTGGGAACAACAGTACATTTGGAATAATCTGCTATTTTAAAAAAGGAAAAATCATATTTTTATGTATTAACACAGAATGATAGCCTCATTGAATATAAAGGTGTACATGCAAGGTTTCAAAATAGCATGTACTGGGCTGGGGCTACAGCTCAGTGGTAGAGCGCTTGCCTAGCATGCATGAGGCACTGGGTTTGAGCCTCAGCACTACATATAAATAATAAATGAATAAAATAAAAACCCATCAACAACTAAAAATATATTTTTAAAAAAATAGCATGTACTATCTGAATACCATTTTTGTAAATAACATGGTATTGTGCAAGACAGCTTACACTGGTATCTCTAACACTGTGGGAGGAAAAAACCCCAGCAGTGTTAAAAGGTTTTTTCCAGAAAAATCAATTATTATCCAGTATAGTTATACTTAAAAGACTAATATATGCATCATATATTCCAGTGAATATATGTCAAAATATAAAAGTTTCTGTAGTTAAGTCATAGTTTAAATGCATTAGTGGAATTATTAACTCTTCTTTAAAACTCTCATGGAAAATCAACTTTTTAAGCCATGTCTTAAATTTTTTAGTTCACTTAAAGCAGGTTTATACATTCACCACCTTTATTTCAAGAAAATATCCTGAATTGGAATATTGTTCTTACCCATATTTTTGCCCCAGAGAAATCAATGGCAAAATGGAAGTTTACAGAGAAAATATATTTTTGTGCAAGACAGCTTACCAGTGTGATGCATCCATGAATCATACTGAAAATATATCCCTTGAAATCAAAGAAAACAATATGTTTATACACAAAGAATGTGCCCCAAAGTTCCCCAATAAAGAAAAGTGTTTAATCAAAATATTTGTTGACAGCTGGTTAGTGCTGATCCTGATGTAGAAAAGAAAATCAGTGTCATTGTAGTCTTTTTGTTTTATGTACAAGAGATAAATATGCAAATTATCCCAAAATGGAGACTCATTATCTGTTTTACACTTCAAGTGTGATTTTAAGCACTGTAGGTATATATACACACATATCCAGAATACACATATATCTCAACAAACCATGCACATCATCTGTTCAGAACTGAGGAACGCATGCAAGCTCCTACAACATTAAATGGAAGGCAGATGGTAGTCACTGATCAACAGACATAAAATAAAACCCTTCTAAATCCTACTCCCCCTCACAGTCCTTCTAATTTTTTCTTTAGAAAAATATCAAGCAGTTTTCTGTTACTGTTGATTTGCAACTCCAAAATTACAATGGGCAATGCAAAAGAGGATTTCAAAGAAAGAAAAATGTCTTTTGGCACTGATTCGCTTTCATAGTCTTAGGCAGGAGATAACAGTAACTTTGAAACTCACAGCATACTGTAGTTTTATCAGTATCTAATGTGTAAATTAGCTCTTTCTATAACTGGAGGTTTAGCTTTCAAAATATATAATTACTGATCATTTTAGTCTGCATCACATTTCTTTTGCAGGGTGAAATGAACTAAAACAGCTGTTACATCCTAATAGCTTTATAATGTGCACAGAATTTCTATGACTATTAGAAATTAAACCTATAGCTTCCAAATAGGCAGCACATATTCATGGGTATATATGACCCACATTATAAAGAAGAACAATTATTATTATCTTATGAAATTATAATTTGAAACATAATGAAGTAAGGCTGCTAAAGAAAATATTACAGCTCTTAAATGAGGTCAAAGCCATCAATGCACACTGTCCAGTTCCCCCACCTTTCTTCACATCAATAAAGCACTTTGGGCTGAAGGAAATCCAAGTGTTCGTGCTACCACCATTCCTTGCAGGGATCGAGCCCCCTATTTTCATACCGGGAGATGAATTTTTAGAAGGTGAACCAAGCCTGGCACTCTGCCCAGAATTTCTGGCAGCTGACAAGCAATCTGGTTTTACTTCTGGTCCACTCTCCCCTGAGCTAACTTCCTATCCACAGAGAGCACCCTGATCTAGGGAACTTGTACCATTTATAATGATCACCAAGAAAGCTCTGATGATTTTATTAACCATGGGACTTGTACGTGCAGTTTTCTTTAAACATATTTCTGTGGAGTGAAATATTATAAAATCTTCTTTCCTGGTATCTCTAACACTGTGGGGGGGAAAAAACCCAGCAGTGTTAAAAGGTTTTTTCCAGAAAAATCAATTATTATCCAGGCAACTGCATTCAGGAATGTTAAGAGATCTAAAGAGACCCAAAAAGAGATCTGATGAGTAACTACTACCAAAGGAATATACAGCAAGGTCCAGGGACCACAACATAATTAGAGAAGTACAGAAGATATATAATTAATGGCTAAATTAGATAGTTCAAGCTATAAATGTTATGAAAGGTCAGAGCAATCACTGCAAGGCAGTGTGGAGTGAAATTTGAATGTAACCAGGCCTAACTCTCCACCAACAGAAGTATTAACTACTGAAACCATTATCTTCTTTGGATTACAATTTCCAAAGGAAACAGGATTGGAAAATGACTGTGTAATTCACACTAAACCTGGGTCCAAGATCTAGCTGTCTTCCATCTTTTTTGTCTCATAAAAATTGAAGTCAATGAAGTTTATTTCATTGAGAACACTCTTATCCACTCTAGAAGGTGGGTGGGAGGTCCTAGAAACTACTATTCTTCATGGTTTTGTTAATTCCTGGGTCCTGTACCCAGTTCTATGGCTCACTTGTGTCCATTCCCTATGCTAGAGGCCCTGGCTTACATTTAGGAGCCCAAGGTTCTTGGTGGCTTTGCATTCTATTCTTTCCTGAAAACAGATTCTAAAAGGAGATCTCAAATATGAATACTCATACATGAATATTTACTGCTTCACATTCAGTATATGCCCCACAGTGAAGAACCAACAAGAATGTATTATTTTGCTTAGCAAAAGAAACACTAGCTCAAATCCTGTCTCCAAAAGAGGGACTTTTCTTTCCTTCTTAGGAATTTTCACTGTTCTGTCAATACTCCAATTAAGAGTTCTTTGCAGGGAATCTTAATCTTATTGAAAGAAGATTTTAAAAACATAACTTTAACTAAAACCAAGCAAATCCCAGATATCTGACACAGTTATCAAAGGTAACACAGAGGAGTCTGTCACTCATAGACACTCTGAGCTTAGGGACATAGGTACAGGGTATGGGTGGGCAAATGATAAATAGACCATTTTGATAGGTGGCACAAAAAGGGCATTTTCCCTAAGATGAAGCTACAGGGATGGGGTGTGGTTCAGTTGTAGAGGGCTTGCCTTGCACGTATGAAGCACTGGGTTTGATCCTTAGCATCACATAAAAATAAATAAAATAAAGGTAGTGTGTCCATCTACAACTAAAATATACATATATACTTAAAAAAAAAAGATGAAGCTAGAGAAACAGACGACCCAATGAGGTCTAATTTTGAGTGAAGGGTTTAGATTTGGCCAAATCCATTGCAGAGTCTGCCTATGACAAGTGTCCTGAATATGGAATACCCTTTCTCCCTTATTTTGCCTGATGATACCTAGGTCCTTTAAGACTCAGTTCAAATCCTCTCTGCAGTAGGACCACCCATAACTATGCTCCAGTGCATCCTTGTATATTTCTATTATCACTCCTATCATATTTTTTACTTTATCAGTTTTTAGAAAGTTGTCATCCCCACTATATTATTAAATTCTTGGGAAGGACTGTGCCTTGGTACCTAAACTAGATCCCTGAAGTATAACAGGTATCCAATAAATGTCTGTCAGGTGAATATCTGAACAAACAAGTCTTATCAGTAGTAATACAAGTGGTATCGAGAAGGAGGACAACATGAGAAAAAGGATGTTTAATGGTTCACTAGGGAGGGGCATTCTGAACTTAATTCTGGACCTAACTGCTTAGGAAGCAACTGTTAGTAGAACCAAATATAGTTCATATCCTTCCAGAATGAAAATCAGACAACAGCTGTTTGTGGTAATAATAATGGGTTATTAGTGTCATTAACATCATCTCATGCTATGGGCTTATTAAGACACTAATTTATATTCTAAAATTGTAAAACAAAATGCAAAAGGAAAAGGACAACTCTGTTCTATTTTCTCCTGTTCCAAACCCCCAGTAACACAAAAGGAGCTCAACATGTTATTATCCTTTAAACAAAATAAAATAAACAAAAAAGCCTGGATGCAATTGAATAATGTATGCACAAACAGCCATTTCTCAAAGGTCTTACTGAATATAAAGCACAGGGTTTTTTTCTTTTGTTTGTTGTGGGCTTTTTTTTTCTTAATAAGAAGATTCTAGGTAAAAATAATAATTTCTCAACTAAAAAAAAAACCGCAATTCAATCATACTATATGAAATTTGTTTATAAAAAACCGAAGCACAACCAACCAGGAGTAAAGAACATCGGGTTCACTCTGTAATAACAAAGTCTAAAATGATCTTAAGGGGAACAAAAGGGCAGGAAAATTCAAAGCTCTATTGACAAAGTGACAAAACACATCTAGATAAAGGATTGCCATACTCTTTGGAGAATTTTTAAAAAGGAAACTTCTTCAATTGTTCATCACTATTAGTATAAGTATGCTTGTAGTCCGGGTGCCTATGACCAACACCAGAGTGTGGTCACAGTTGCCCTCACAGCATTCCTGAAAACCATTCTTCCCAAAGAGGCTGCAAGCCTCCTGGGCTCTATGTCGCCTCCTGTGCTAGAACAGAGCTATTCCTCTCTCTCTTATTTATTTGGTGCTGGGGACTGAACTCAGGGCCTGGTGCAGGTTAAGGCCCTATCACTGAGCCATACCCCTAGCCAAGTACAGCCATTTCTTCACCTCACATCCAGCAGTAGCAAGAGGACGACTGTAGAGCCAGACAGATCTGGTTATAAATTCAGTTTTTCTAGGGCTCAGTTTCTTCATTTGTACAATTAAGATAGTCCTTTTTCTCTCCTAAGGCTATTAGGAGAACGACAGACGCGCCTGACCCATGGCAAATGTTCAATAAATGTTAGACTGCTCCTTCCTGCCCATCCCCAAGGTCCTGTAACCCTGTCTTTCTGTATCCTCATTCCTCCTTTCTTCTGTTTTCTGATTTCTCATAAATATTTAGTGAATCTTTTTCCTTTCAAGTTACTCTTGTATTTATTTAAAATTCCCAAAGAAAGTTAAAAATCTTATTTATGTGAAACTGAACAATGGTTCTACAGAAGCCCTTGTAAAGCCTATGCTTTGCAGATGACGACTCCAGAGCTAGCTGGCACCTGAATATACATTTATGGACTGGGGGCATAATTAATGCTCCACATCAGTAGGAAGACTTAAATAGTACAAATAGTTTCACATGTTATTTCACAAATCACAGACTTCAGAACAATTTATATTTAAATACGGTTTTATAAAAAAGTAATTCCAAATTCTCTTTGGTTCTAAGTAAAATTGTTATAATTTAGTGACACCATGTGGCTACATTTTGCTTTGCATTCTTAGGAGACAACGTTCCTCTGTATGCGGGGTTGCTCTATGCTAGTTCAAGTATGATAGTCAAGTTCTAGGTACAGGAAAAATTGAAACTGGGTTGAACTCAAACCATTCTTTTACATTTTTTTAAAGTAAAACTATTCCAGCTTCTCTTACATCTGAATAAGGCATTTTTTGAATTATGAAGCTCTCCAAACACATAAAGGAAGTAAAGACTCAGCATAACTTTTGCTAGGATTCTGAGGCCTCCTGGTGAACCACTGAATAATGTGAAGGCGTCTGCCTTTAAAAGTAAGTACATGTATCAACACCCAGTTAGGGGGCCAGAGGAGAACAAACAAGAAAAGAAAGAAGACACAAAGGCTTTCGTACACTGTTAATATGGCAGAGGGAGGACGCGTCCATAAATAGCATGCTCAATTTCTCATTTGTTTCAGGTCTCCTAGATCTGCAACACAGTGTAGGTACTAGAATCTAATAAGAATGGGTGAAATAAAGTTATGCTTCATCTAATGAAGGCAGGGATGAGGAGGAAACCTGGAATGTATAGTAGCAAAAAAGGAGATAAAAGTGCCTTATGCGCAAAAAAAAAAAGAACAGTTTTAGTATTCATCTAATGAGGCCTCCCACAGTAGACCAGCCACTCCAAATACCATTCCATGTATACCAAAGAAAG
Source organism: Xerus rutilus (assembly GCA_028644305.1). Taxonomy (NCBI): domain Eukaryota; kingdom Metazoa; phylum Chordata; class Mammalia; order Rodentia; family Sciuridae; genus Xerus; species Xerus rutilus. The sequence continues at coordinate 100,188,499 of CM053406.1, read as the reverse complement.
CCTAAGTGGCGAAAACCACCACCAGAAATGCCACTCCCTCATCTCACTTAAAACACCCACTCCCCTTCTCTTGCCTTCCCTGACTACTCTGTTTAAAACACAACCTCCCTCCGTTCACCCTGTCACTAACTAGTTTCGTAATGCTTGTAATGACCTCATGTGTTCTGATGATGTCTGTTTATATCTATTTCTCCCAAATTTCAAGAGTGCAGAAACCCCAGAGGTCGTCTTCAGTGTTACAACCTCAGTACTGAGCACAACGTGCAGCACAAAGTAGATGCCTATTTGTTGAAAAAGTGACGAGTGAATAAACAGAAGGATAAATGAAGAGAAATCTATTTCCTTGGCTGGTGAAGTATGCCTAAATTTCTTATTGTAAGTGAAAATAGAACCATCCCAGTGAGATGTTCATCATTACTACAGCCTCTACTGTAACCCCCGAGACCAAAAGACAGGCGGGCATCTGTAACACCCTTTCCTTTTTCTATGACACATTTGGCATACTGTAATTTCTCATTGTAAAAAAAAAAAAAAAAAAGAGGAAATTGAAGGGAAGGAAAACTACAATAATTAAAACAGTCCACAATAGTCAAAGAAATCAATGGAACAGAGAAGTGCACAGGCTGGAATTCAGCACATGGTAAACTGGGCCACTCACATTAAGAAATGTGGTAAGAAATCATTATTAAATGAATGGTCTTAGTCAACTAACTGCACTTACCTGAAAATACATGCGAAAAAATATTATGGATGCATTTAATATACAGATAGAAAAAAATGTAAGTAGTAGAAGAAATAGATGAAATATATAGCATTCTTTAACACGGAAGTGAGGAACACCTTTCTAAACATGCTCTAAAACCAAAATCATTTAAAAAGACAGATTTGAGGACATTTTTTTTTAAAAGTAAAATTTTTAAAGAAGTTAAATATGGCAGAAAGTCCAAATAAAATACTAAATACTAATAAAAATTGTGCCATACATGATAGACAAAAAGATGATTCCTATTATATGTACATATAGATGTATCAATGCACAGTTCTCACAGCCCAAAAAGACAATTGTCCCAGAAGAAAAATATGCAGAATAAAAAAATAAGTTTTTCAGCCGGATGCGGTGGCGCAAGCCTGTAATCCCAGCACTTAGGGAGGCTGAGATAGGAGAATTGCGAGTTCAAAGCCAGCCTCAGCAATGGCGAGGCGCTAAGCAAGCAACTCAGTGAGACCCTGTCTCTACATAAAACACAAAACAGGACTGGGGATGTGGCTCAGTGGTCGAGTGCCCCTGAGTTCAATCTCCAGTACCAAAAATAAAAAATAAAAAAATAAGTTTTTCATAAATAAGAAGTAACAAATGGCCAGTACTCAAAAATACTTTAACTCACTGATTAAGAAACAAAGTAAAGGGGGAGGGGGGCAGTTTTTATAAAACATAATTACTTACACTGACAAATGTTAACAATGCCTGCCTGCATTGGTAAAGGTTGGGAGAAAGAGGTATTTTCACACCCAGTTGAAAGAAACTGGATAAAACCTTTCCACAGGGCAAGTTTTATCAATATTTAAAATATATACTACATGATAATATTGTAACGAAAGACATTTCCACTTGACAATTAAAAACAAAAGGAAAAGGAGGTCCCTGCTAGATGCTGGCACCAGGTTGCATAGACTTTCCAGCAACAAGAACTGTGAGCCAAGTGCCTCCTCTATTTACAAAGTACCCAAGTTCAGGGGTTTTGTTACAGCAACACAAAACAGAGGCCATGATATCAAGGTTTCTTATATTTCAGCAATATTATTTGGCTGACAAATTAACAGCACCATGTTGAGAAACAACTAGATACTATTTAAAAACATCACCAGGGAACTCAATATTTGCCACTCCTTACTGGTATTTTCTCTTCAGTCCTAATCTTCACAATCTACAAAAACTATGGAAAGGATTGGAAGAGAGCTTACTAGATAACCAAGATGGCAATGTGAAGCTTGCAGATCACGGTAAAGCATAAATTGCCTTTCCTAAGGGAAAAAAAAGGCTGACAAAACATAATATGGTTCTGAGAGCACATAAAAGAATGTACATGAATTGATGAGCCTCTTTCATCTCTGGCTAGGAGCTAAGTGGGATGATTGGTCTAAGTTTTTGGCTACATAGAGCAGTACCCACTTAACCCACAAAGATTCCTAAAAAGAGCTGACAAAAAGTAAATCATTCCCTCCACTCACATCATGGTTGGAACAATCACTAGCTTTGATGCCTGACATTATCCTTACTGCTATTAGATAACATCCACTATCTTAGCAAGGTAAATTCTCACTGAATTATACTGCACAAGATATATGAATGGCAAATTTTATGTTATACTATATATTTTACAAAAATTTTTTAAAATGTTTTATCAAAAACAATATATAAAACTGCTGGAAACACAAAAATGGGCAGGTTGTTAAGATAAAGAGAACTATTTTTTTTAATTTTTTAAGTTGTAGATGGACACAATACCTTTATTTTATTTGTTTTTATGTGGTGCTGCAGATCAAACTCAGTGCCTCAAACGTGCAAGGCAAGCGCTCTGCAGCTGAGGCACAGCCCCAGCCCTAAATAGAACTATTTAAGACATGTTTTGGTCTCCTACATACAGACTGACTAAATTAAGTACCAAAAAGACATGGCTCCTGAAATGAGGGACAGTGTCCTCTAAGTGACAGTACAGCCAAAGAAAATGGCAAGATGCTTCTCCTCTGAAGGTCAAACACCAGTTGGTAGTCTCAGAAATTAGAAAAAATAATAAAAACAATTGCTATTTACTGAGCCTCCGCTTCTAATCAAGCCCTGTGCTTAGTACTTGTAAACATGCCATCATTCAACTCTCCCTAAAGAGGGTGTTGCTTCTGTTCCTTAAGAGTGTAGATACCAGGGCTCAGACACAACTTCATCACAATGCAAGCAGGAGATGAGACCAGGATTTGAGAGGAGTTCTGACTCCACAGCCCACAGCTTTCCTATTACACAATGCTGATTTCAGTTTTGCCTGGACTTGGAAAGAGGACTGAGTAATCTCTTTCCCCAATTCATGGAGTATATCTTCTGTGAATGCAATGAACAAAATCTTTCATCAATGCATTATAGTTACATCCTTCAAGATTAAACTCAAAATTCACTTTCCTGAAGAACAGTACAGAACTATTTACTGCTCTAGGTAGTTTTCCAGGATTCATACTTGTCTTAATGAATACACTGATAAAATCTACCAAGGAACATATATATGTATTAATGTTACTTTCTCATCATTACATAGTGCCTTGACACCATGAAACCTGTACTTAAAAGTGTTTACAGAATACCTACCGCACACAAGGTCACGCTCTAAGTACTATGCAAAAATGTTAAAAGGTTAGAATCTATACTCCTTGCCTCTAAATGCTTACAATTTTAATATCAGAAGGAAGACAAATTTGCAAAGGACACTAAAGAGAAAAGGTGACACACATACATGCAAATTAACTAACATAATGTAAACTGAACATTTAACTGCTTAGGAAATAAAGTATTTGTCCAGTGAAATTCCTGAAAGAAATGTGTACAGATCATTGTTTACACAATCCATATATGATTGTAAAGATAACACCAAGATCTCCTTGGATAATCAATAGAAACATATTCTTAGATTCCTTTAAAAATACTATCAAAACTCTAAACAATGACAAAAGGCTGAGTTTATGATATATGTAGCCATTAATATAGTAAAGCAACGGTAATTTTTTAAAAAAATATTTCTCAGTAATGTGGGTGTCAAGACTCCTTCCTTTTCTTGTTATTACCATCTTCAACCCCACCTTAGCTCAATTTTTTTCAGAGCTGGGAGCTGATATACCAAGACAAAAGCTAGCACCATACATACAATCAAAGTCTAAACACATAAAAACTACACTACCAAAGTCAGCCCAGACAGGAGAGAGAAAGGAAGTGGAGGAGGATGAATAATAGTCAATAATAAAGTATGTTTTCTAAAAGGTAGAGATCATGACTGCAGGCACACGTCTCCCTCCTAACGACTAGAGCTGTTAGGTGGGTAGAGCACATAGCCTGTCATGGCTGGTATTGTATCTATGATGATTTGTTCTGGGAGTCATATTCTTTCAAATCAAATACACTCCATGTATCAGATGTTTTGACTGTTATCCTGCTTATTTTTTAATCCAATAAAACCATAATAAGCCAAGTCAATGCAGACTTGATCTCCTCCTCCATATTGGGTTCCCTCTGTCACTTTCCACAAATGTCTAGGCAGCTCTGAGATATGGCATCTTCACTCAATTTCTTGTCCCTCTTATTTTAATCCACTCAAAACTTCTCTGATAAAAGAACTGCCAGATCTCAGTCACTTTAGTCCCTCTTTGGGGAAATAAAATTGATTTTCTTCATTTTCCCACAAGAGGATAGAATAAATGTTCTGAGTAACAATATTACGTCCAGTCATATCCATAATAAAAAAAATGTAGGTAACATTCTTTGAGGTACTAGAGGCTGAAAGGTTTTTTAAAGTTTATTGTGCTGAAGGATTCAGCCTTGTGCCATTAAACCATGAGTTTAACAAGTATAATGGTGACTTCTGACCATGAGACAAAGCACTGTGGAGCATCTTCATCTCCTCCTATCAGCCACAACAGGAAGTCAGCTGGGTTTGCAGGGGGCATTAGGAAAGGGAGCAGGGAAAGAACCAGCTCTACATTCTCTCTAGTTACTCCAGTCACATCCCTTCCCTTCTCTCCCTGTCACAGCTGATTAAATGAACCAATCTTCCTCTGATCTTTTGACTTGAAGGTAAAGAATACTCAAGGGCAATTTCCAACAGGAAAACCACAAAAGAACAAAACTACAGAATTTCGGGGGCCTTTAACCACCTTTCTCAATCTTCCAATTGCATTTTGTAAGTTTTGCAGAATTTCAGGTTATTTTAAACAATGACTTAAACCTAAAGGAACAATATAGTACCTTTTTAAAAACAATCTTACCTGGGGCAGCAATACATTAACAATAACAAAAGCTGAGGTGCTGTGGCGGGAGGGAGGGTGTGGGCATGGAGTCCCACAGCTGAGTCTCCTGGGGCCCAAACCCAACCCTGCTTAAAACACCTGTTCTGTCAAACCCCATCTAGCCACGGACACAGAGGACAGAACACAGATAGCCAGAACATGTACTCTTGACGTCCAAAAATCTCCTCCTGGCCTAAGCATTGCCAGAAAAGCCTCCAGAAATCTCTCTCCTGGCTTTTGTGGGAAGAACACGCCCCTAACAATTCTGCTTTCCACATTCAGCGTGGAGTTTCACAGGCATCTCCACTTTTCAGGTGCTCCTTGTCCCTTCTCATTCTTCAGATTTTTGCACATAAATATGGTAAAGGGCATGTTGAACACTGCATTCTAAATATTAAGGTGCATAATTTTCCATATTTTCCCTAAGTTTTTCCTCCCTTGGGTTGTTTTTGGTACTTGATACCCTGAAAAACTTCCCCAAGACAGAAAAATGCAGTCTCCATCTCAAAGCTCAAATTTCCTTAAATAAAAATAAAAATCATTTATTAACCATGAGAACTAACCTGCAGACACGGGCTGGAAAATACAACTTCTGCCAAGACCGACATAGATATTGCGAATGATCTATCACTCTGATCCAATCAAGTTCATCCATTGACACTTCAATGAAGTAGGAATAAGACCTATGAATCAAAAGGGGAAAGGCGGGGGGAGGCATTAAAATAACAGTACAAAGCTATATTTAAAACACTGAAAAGTACCAAAATATAGAATTAACTAATTACATTTTCTGTACAACAAATTCTGGTAACAATGAAAACTACACATATGCTACAAACTCTTTTGTAGCATTCACCACAGTGTATTAAAATTCTCTCTCAGCTTGTCTCTCTGCCTTATCAAATCACAAACTGCTTAAGAACAAGGACAACAGCTCAGCAAATATCAAGCATGCAAGACATTTGTTCCTTTTCAAATATGGCCCGGATGCCTTGGTCACACCATATTAGCAGATTAACAGAGCTGATAGGGAGAAGAGAGGGAGAGGAAAGAAAAAACAGAAGCAAGAGGTGTGCCTTCTCCCCTTTTGGTCCCTGGCTTGGGTGCTCAGCCTTCCCCTCTTGAGAAAAAGCCAACTTGGACTGGTTCCCCAGAGGCCAGCTTATATCCTGCCACTTCTCAGGTTCCTACCATCTGGCACACACAAGCAGCTTGCAGAAAAATAAATGATATGGGTGAAGACATAACACATGTTTCTTTGGGGTACAACTTAAACTAGCCAGCTAATAACCTGGCAGTAATTAAAATAGCCCACCATCTTCCCCTAGTCAGCTACCCTGCACCATTACATGCCAGTCCCATACTCGACAAATCTATATTCCCTTGTCATAAGCCAAATTTAAATTTGCGATGCAGTTATTACTTGTACTGTAATATCAACAGGAACAATCTTGGAAGATTTAGGTGACCATAAATGTCAGCTTGCAACCTACAGTTGTGACCACAAAAGGTCAGCTTATTTTGTGTCATCCCCTCATTTTCTGCTGTACCCTCACCTCCCATTCATTTTATTGCTCAGTCTCAAACTGGTTATAACCTTTTATTGAACCTCTCTGGGTTATCAGTAATGCAGGATATAATTTTACAACATGTCAAAATCTTTTTGGCCTAAGATTCTGAATTTTTCACCTTTGCTTACAATGATAACAATTTTTGAGAGAAAAGAACAGCTACATGGTAAAGTTAAGCCCCAGTGAATATAATACAGATATTAAAACAAAGTGGCCTATAAATATTTAAGATCATGAAAACAATGATAACTATTCTCAGTTTCAAATGTAAACCTGTCCTCTTATTAATTTGTAATTTTGTACTAATTTCATCATTAGATGAGTAAAATATTAAAGCTTTTATAACTGTACTTACCACACACAAGTAATGAAAAGTGCCATATAAATATTATTATTACATTGTTGTTATTAATCAGAGACTCTTAGAAATGAGATGTGAGTTAGCTCCACTTTGTTAATTAAACATCAAATCATATCCACCAAGATACATATCAGGATACATATTTTTAATAAAAGGGAAACAGGAAGTGATAACCCAGGGACCTTGAACACCCACACATCTGGGAAATCCTGACTCATCTCATAAAGCTTGACTCAAATGGCCCAAAAGGCAAGGGTGGTGGCCTTCCAGGAGAAATGCACTATGCCTCACAAGGTTTTCAGGGCGTTGTCACCATTACTATTAAGCCCCTCATGCCCAGACCAAAGCAGCAAGAATAGGGCCTCATTCCTGGGAGGTAGGGTTTAGGTTAATAGTAGCAGCAAGACAATTCAGTTCTGGTCACCAATTTTGTTCTGGTACTTCTGCCATCCTAGCAGCCACTGTGGCTGGAAGGCAGAATCCTGAAACCACTGAGGAATGTGGGTTCCTAGGCCAGAGCACACCAAATTTTTTCACAAATTTCTTTTGTTTTGAGGATATTTATTCAAACACTACAAGACAATTTCTTTCTTCATCCATAGGATAAAATGCATTTAAAAGGTTATAATATCCAAAAGTAAGGAGTTGAGTGAATAATGTTAACCTAGAAGGGAGAATACAAGACTACTACTGAAAGTAACATTTTTTTTTTTTTTTTAGATTTTTTTTTTTTTTTTTTATTTGTAGATGAACACAATGTCTTTATTTTATTGTTTTGTATGTGGTGCTGAGGATCGAACCCAGGGCCTCACGCATGCGAGGCAAGCGCTCTACCGCTGAGCTACAATCCCAGCCCCTGAAAGTAACATTTGAGAGAAATATTCTCAAAAGAGTAGAATGTTTAAAATGTATTAATTAAAAAGTAAAGTTAGCTTTTGTATGTCCTATCTTTATTTTGTAAAACTACATGCAGGTGTTTGAGTATATATATATGTGTGTGTGTGTATGTAAGTGTCTAGGCATAATTTAAAAACACTAGTTAAATACATGCAAAACTGAATAATGGGTGGAGAGATTACTAGCAATTTTTATTTTCTTCTAAGTACTTCTTGATATTTTCCACAATAAACACACATTCAGTACTTCAAGTAGGAAAAAAAAATTGTGTTTTTAAAGGAATATAATCTCTAACTCTTCCCACAGAACTAACTTCAAGGTAAACAGCAGAAAATGACTATAATAAACCATTAAAATCTGTAAAACCAAAGTAGAGGGCCACAAAATTAGGTTACCTCCATCAAACATAATGTCAGTTTCTCTGAATGACTCACCGGCTGTCCCTGTCCCACAGGAGTATCCGTATGTGATTGATAATGGACGGCTGGCCTAACTTAATCTCAATGCCTGAACGGCAGTCATCATCAATTGGGTGCCTAGAAAATCCGTGATCCAAATCATAATTTTGAGTATCACCATCTAATAAGGCAGATTTCAGTTCCCCTTTTACCACCTGGGCTCCATACTTCATAGTTGCAATGTTTTCTTCTGGAACTACAATTAAAAATAGAAAAACCAAGGTTAATGGCTACTTATTAAATTATTCTATGTTTTGGGGGAGAAAGACAAAATTCTATATTTTAATTGATTCTATTATCTGCATTTAATTTTAAAATGACATAGGCAAGTCTATGAGGGTAGAAGATATGGAAGATCTATAACATCCAAAGTTCAAATGTAATGTCACTATCACACCTATGATGTATCTGAAACTAAATGTTTTTTTTTTAATATTTATTTTTTAGTTGTAAGTGGACAGAATATCTTTATTTTTATGTGGTGCTGAGAATCAAACCCAGTGCCTCATGCATGCTAGGCGAGCACGCTACCACTGCGCCATAACCCCAGCCCTGAAACTAAATGTTTTTAAGAAAAAGTTAATACTAGAAAAACCATGTACTGGGATAAACAAATCAGTTCTACTGAGTTCATTCTGTTAGTAGCTTTAATTTAAGATCTACAGGACAAAATAGCATGTACAACAACCTGTACCTGCTATTTGAATTAAGAACAATGTATAAAGGCAAAGCAGGCATCTGATAAACAACAGAGAAAGAAGGGTTCCAATGTAGCATAGCTGACAGACACACATGGACATGTTGAATCAATCCATCCAGCTTAAAAAAAAAAAAAAAAAAAGACTATGTCTAGAAGAAAATATACATTTGAGAATTTTTAAAAATGAAAAATGCAGAGAATCTGTCATCAAAATCAGTATTATCATTATTATTAATCCCTCTTTTCCCTCTCCAATATCAAAGTTATTAACCATCAATTATGCCTAGGACTTCAAAGTTTACTGTGCAAATTATGTTTCACAGCTCTGGAATCTGTCTCCCAAGTACAAACATTCTAAAACTCTCCATAAAAAGACAAGAGGCTGCATGTTAAGAGGCTGAGGAGACACAGTTTAGACCATGGCTCCACCTTTAACTACATATGTCACTTCAGGGAAGATATCCTCTCAAAATGTCAATTTCTTAAGAGGATAATACTATTCTGTTTAAGGATTAAATGAGATGATGTTTGTAAAACAGTATGCTCATAAAAATCACCATTACTATTATTAACTATATATATTAAACATATATATAAAAATACACAATAAGCAAACTATACAAGTTTATAGAATATAAGTAAACACTGAATCCCCATGGCACACATACATATGTCTTGGCTAGGTGATTTGAAGAAGGTAAAGAGTGAGCTATAATCCAATTGTTAGGAGAAAGATGGTAAGTAATTCATCACTGCAGATTACTTGGAAAACTGGTTTGACCAGTTTAAATGGGGACCAGTAAAAAGCATGGTTCCAGAAGACAACAAAAAAAATAGCTGAAGAGACTTCCGGCAAGATGGCGGCTTAGAGGGACGCAGCTACCAGTCTCCCCAAACAAAAGACCAAAAACTGCGGTACAACCTTCTCCCACCCGGCTTTTGGACAGCACAGAAGGAAATTTCACTGGCGCCGTTTTGGCTGATTTTTATGACTATTCCTGAGAGAAGTGTTCCTCCAGTAGAGCAAGATTCAAAACTCGGGGCAGTTCCAAGATGGCGGCCTAGGCAGACGCTGCGGTCAGTCTCTCCAGAGCCAGAGATTGAAGTTGTGGAAATACCATCTCCCAGCCAGCTTCTGGACATCATCCTACAGCTGCCCCGGCAGGAATTT